>CM038144.1:210805486-211405486 GCA_021437245.1 Aegilops speltoides
TTTATTTTTTCCAAAATCATTTCTAGGTACATAAGTATCTATTTAATCAAATACATGGTTTGATGGCGAGACATCGAGGTTTGATTTGGCCGAGGGCCCCAACTCTAGAGCTGCCAGTCAAGATGTTCGCCCAAGTGGTCACCAAGTGGACTGGCATTGCCATGTGTTCGGGCGGCCTAGGCATGTCTAGTGGGTTGGGCACTCCCTGTAGGTGCTAGGAAGAAAATCACAACATAAGATTCTCACGAGGAGACCGATCGATGCTCAAACATGAATAAGCAACCAAGTGTTTCATTTATGATACGGAAATGCACATGGCTAATGGGCGTGAGTTTTGGCCGAGGATGATCGTTACTAAGAAGACCGTTTTCACAAATTTTCACCTCAAAGGAGGAGGTGGGTGGTACTTGCTTTACAAAGTACCACACCGGACATAAATATTTAATGTTGAAGCTGGGCTCAAATAATGAATGGATTGAGCTGGCATTTGGTGGAGGATGGTTATTTGGGCATAGGAAAGCACTGAGAAAATGGATACCATTTGACATGCCAAAGTGGTACTTCCTTCACAAAGTGTCGCTATGAACAAAATAGGAAATGAATATTTTGAATTATTTTTGAACTAGGCAAGGAATGTTTTTGACATATTTGATGATGATATGATCCAAAACATTTATGAGAATTTTTGGGAATTTTTGAATATCAGAAATATAGGTTGCTTCACAACCTAGGGCAAAATCGCCACATGGACATGACACATAGGCAAATCCATGAGATGGCGCCTAGTCATCACAACCCACCACATCTATAAGGATATGACCATCTATATTGGTCATTAACAACTAGAAATAAGGCAATGACTAGCACTGTTTGCTTTGTGACCATTTCGTGTAAGGAAATTACGACCCTTCTGACCAAAATGGTCGCAATGGGTTAGGGTTTGGAGCCCCCCGAACAGCTTTTGAGCAATTGGTCTGAAATGGTCATAGATCTATGACCAATTCTTCTAGGGTCACTGACAGAAGGTCACTAGTAGTGGCCATGGCTCCCAAGGGGAAGACGACCATGGTGATCGGTTCGTCCGGGACCGGACTGCCTATACCGGTGCGATCCAGTAGCAGGCCAGTCACGGAAAGAACCCGTGGTGCGGCCCGCGAACATCCACATCACCCTGGCAGTCCGGGCCTGGTGAGCGGCGTCGTTCGTATGCCAGGCGACGAGCTACACGCCGCAAAGTCGAGAGGCGGAGTTGCCCCCCCCCCCCCCGCAGGTGGCGTGGGGCCCTCCAGAGGCGTTGTCGTGCCGACAGACGGCGACGTAGCAACCTCCAAGACGCCAACACCGGCGCCCACGGTGCGATCTTCTCAAGTCGTGCGTGATGAGCAGCCTTCCATTGGTGACCTCGGCGCCACCGAAG
The DNA here is from genome assembly GCA_021437245.1 of Aegilops speltoides. Classification (NCBI taxonomy): domain Eukaryota; kingdom Viridiplantae; phylum Streptophyta; class Magnoliopsida; order Poales; family Poaceae; genus Aegilops; species Aegilops speltoides. The sequence goes on from CM038144.1 coordinate 210,806,904, forward strand.
AGTCCCACGCGCCTTCACATGACGAGGACGGCCAAGATGCACGCCGAGGTGTCATCGAAAATGGCGGACAACCATGGTCAGGATAGGCTCCTTCTAACATAGTTAGAAGTCGGCGCATCATGGTCCATGCAGCCACGCCCCACACCAGCAGAAGCCTCCGCACGCTGCAGCAGCTGCCTCGACTTTCCTCCTGCTGCGGAGGAGCTCGACGAATGGAGGACCACTGTCCGGAGCCTCGTCGGCATCGCCAACAAAGATGAGCCATGACCAGCAGGGCCCATAGGTCGTCGCTCCTTCGAGCAACCGCATGCCAGTGGTGGGCGAGCCGGGGGCGATGCAGCCATGGTGCACTCTCCTCCTTCGCACCAGCCACCGCGGGTGTCGATCCATCGTGATGACGCTCGTGATGATATCTCCATAGCGTCATTCGATTCGTGGACCCACCGCGAACAGGGCCGAGTTCTTCGGGAGTGAGCCCTCGAAGGCGCTCAAACCAACATCGAGCGCCGGTGCGATGCGCGCCACCAGTCAGACAGGCGGGCGGGGCCCACTATGGACCGCCCAGCACCAGGAGGCTACGGTGGCCTACCCTACGAGGTGGGCTGTCTGGCCTTTACCCGTGAGCTGCGGCAGTTCCAGTGGCCCTCCCACCGCACGTTCAAGCTTGACGTCGGCGAGAAGTACAACGGCAAGACTCACCTGGCCGGAGTTCCTCAAAGATTCTACACCATCGCGATGCAAGTCGCCGGCGCCCACGATGATAAGGTGCTTGCCAATTACTTCTCGTTGGCACTCAAGCCCAATGTTATGTCATGGTTGATGCACTTGCCGATGGACTCCATTTCTTCTTGGTTGGATCTGTGTCATGAGTTCGTTGGCGCCTTCACTGGAGGCCATCAAGCTCATGGACAGGCGAGCGATTTGCACATCATCCCCCGGAAGGAAGGAGAAAATTTGCGCAAGTACATCCAAAGGTTCAGCCGAGTGCAGTATAACATCCCAGACGTTCATCCTGCCGCCGTGATTAGTGCATTCCATCAGAATGTCCGCAACCGCAAGATGCGTGAGGAGCTGGCGATGAACAAGGTCAAGGATGTGGCCGAGCTTTATGTCCTGGCCGATCGATGCACTCGAGCTGAGGAGGGGATGAAGTACCCCGGTGAGGACGCCGACGCGGAAACCGACTCCATAGATGACACCGCCGCCCCAGCAAAGAAGGTCCGACGCCGTAACAGAAAGTGCAAGGGCAAGACCGTGCTTGCCGTCGAAGGATCCGACGATACCAGCACTGCCAAAAAGGCCAAGGCAAGCGACCCCGACAAGGAAGTTGCCGGGTGTGCCGCTTGCCGGGCCTTGGCGGCTGCCGACAAGCCAGGGGGCTCCGACAAGCAGTATTGCAAGATCCACCGCACCAAAGGCCACGACCTCCAGAACAGCCGACAAGTTGAGCTGCTCACTGGGAAGCAGAAAGCCGAATATGAACGGCGGGACAAGGAGAAGGGCAAAGAGAGTGCCAAAGGATCTGGCAAGAAGCGTGGCGGCCAAGGCCGCCGCGGCAAGGATAATTAGCAAGAGAGGCCCGCCCGGGGCTGCGACAAGAAGCAGGAAGACGATGATCATGACGAGCACGATGAGTCCGGCGACCACGAGTTCTAGAAAGCTACAGAGGCCATGTGCGTCGATGGTGGCGCCTCGCTGCATGCATCCCACCGCCAGCTCAAGCAGTGGACGCATGAGATCACGGCGGTGGAGCCATCACTCGACGCACGGAAGCCACTGAAGTGGTCCAGCATGCCTATCATCTTCGACACCAAGGACCACCCTGACCGCATTACTGCGGTCGGGTGCTTGCCATTGTTGGTTTCACCAACGATCCGCAACCTTTCTAAAGATGCTTTCAATTTCATTCGTGGCACAAGCTGTCATTTTCTGCTCCGTTCTTTTCATTCAACTCTTTCAATACTTTCTGGAGGTTTTGTGTCATGTCTTCATCAACTATCATTCCATCCTCTCAAGCTCGTGTTCTATTCATCCATTTTTCAGCCGGAGTGCTGCCCAAATCCTTCCAGTCTTATTCGTTTCTTATCTCGTTTTAACCGGAGTGGTTTCATAGTCTATCTGATTACGTGAGTTTTCGATTCTCGCCATTCTCGCTGCTCTTCTATTCTTCTCGAGTGCTCTCGATTCTTTGCTTCTTCTCTTGAGTTTTTGTTTCACCTCATCCCTTTTCCCCTCCGTCTCGGTCCTAAGATCTCGGGACGAGATCTCTTGTTAGTGGAGGAGACTTGTAACGCCCCGGATTCGATGCGCCAGGTGTCTGCCAGTTATTCGCTATTGTTGCCATGTCATTTGCTTGCGTGTTGCATTTTATCATGTCATCATGCGCATCTCATTTTGCATACGTGTTCGTTTCATGCATCCGAGCATTTTCCCCGTTGTCCGTTTTGCAATCCGACACTCCTATGTCCTCCAGCGTTCCCCTTTTGTCTCTTGTTGTGAGCGGTTGTTAAACGTTCTCGGAATGGACCGAGGCTTGCCAAGTGGCCTTGGTATAGCACCGGTAGACCACCTGTCAAGTTTCGTGCCATTTGGAGGTTGTTTGATGCTCCAACGGTTAACTGGGTATCCGCAAAGCTCTCTTTTGTGTGCAGCCCAACACCCCTCCAAACTGGCCCAAAACCAATCCTAACTCCCTTCCATGCTCTCGGTCGTTCGATCACGATCGTGTGGGCGAAAACCGCACTCCATTTGGAGTCTCCTAGCTCCCTCTACCTACAAATATGTGTTCCTCGTTGAAATCCCGCAGTCCAAACCCTAGCTTCGTCCTCCTCGCGCCGCCGGACATGTCCGCCGATGGCCGGACACGTCCAGCCTCCACCTCACCCCGGCCAATCCCGCGCCGACACGTTGCCTCCGCCGCCTTCTCCTCCAACCCGTGGCCGCCATATCAGCCCGCCTCTCTCTCAGAGCCATGCTGCCGCGGAGCCACCCAAGAGCTCACATGCAGCTCACACCCACTGGCAGCCTCAACCAGCTGCGCCACGCTGCACTTCCAGCCTGATCGCCACTGGCGCCCCTCAAATCGCGCCACCGCCGTGCTCCCTCATTGCCGCCTGTCGTCGAGTCGCCCTCCCGTGCCGGCTCCCGTCCACCACTGCATAGCCTTATCCGAAGGCCAGGCTCCCGCCTCGCCCGTGGGCGCGGATCCGCGAAGCAGCGCCTCGGATCCGGTGACCCCGCCGCCTCCGGCTGCCTTCCCCTCCGTCTCCGGCCTCGACTCTGGCGAGAGCCTCGGCCTCGATCCGTGCGCGTCAGATCTGGATCCGGTCAAACGAGGTCGACCCCAGATTTCCCCAAGTCCCTAATATTTTTTGCATTCTGGAGCCTTGTTCATCGCATCATAACTCTGCATCCAGCTCCGTTTCATGCATGTAATATGTCAAAATGTTCATTGTGAGATGCTCTACATTTCATTACATTGTGCCATGTTTGTTGGAGGTCATCTTGATGCCCTAATCATCGTTGCAAGAGTGCTATATGATGTTAATCTGCTGAAACAATTATAACATGCTCTTTTGTCATTTTTTCCATGTTTGATGTGTGCATCCTATGAGGTTGATGTCCACATGTGTTTTGTTCTATGTCATGCATCTTTACTGTGGTTTAATCCATTTATTTTTGTGAGTCTTGTAGTGAGTGCATCGAGCTTGTTAAGTAGGGTACTTGTTGTTACTGTTTTGTTAGACTGTTTCTGCTATATCATGATGTTATGTTCACCTGCTTCTACAAGTCATTCTATGCATAATATGGAGATGTTCACTAAGGATGTTTTGTTATACATGTCATGCTCTTTCCATCCATGTCCCTGGTTGCATTTATAGCCTGCTGTAGATGTTGCGATCTTGCTCCAAAGTTGCTAAGTAATGTTGTTGTCAGTCTGTTAACATTAAGTTCAATGTTGCCATGATTGTTGCTAGTGATCCATGCACCCTATGAACTTGTTCTTGCCATGCTTAGCTTCATAAACATGTCTTACTACTTGATTGCCTTGCCATGCCATGTATTGCTCTGTGGTGAGTGGTTCAAGCTCACCAACATGCTTTCTTATTGTTGTTCCTGCCATGTTTGAATCTGTCATATAACTTGCCATGTTTACATGGGTGCCATCATATTTTCTATGCCCTTTTGGCTCATGGTCAGTAAGGGACTTTTGTTATATGCAATTAGTAGATTCATGCCATGCCTTTGTTTGCCATGTTAAGTTCCTGTAACATGTTGTTTGATAGCTCTAAACATTGTAACCTGATGTTATTTCTGCTAAGCCTGAAACTGTTATTATTTGAAATCTTGCCATGTCCTTTTGAGCATGTTCTATTGATTTCTGGAGTTAGCTCACTATTCATGTTTTGTCATGCTTTACCTGTACTTCACGCCCATGCCTTTTGTTCTTATGTTGGGGTGCTGTAGCTTGTTTGTTTGATGCTTGTAAGATGCCTAGTTGCTGCTTTGGACAGCTTGTCTTTTAAACTTGTATAGAGTGTATGTGTTGAACCGTTGCTCCGATTTGAGTGTGCTCTATATGAAACTTGCTTAGATTTGCATGTAGTTTCATATTATCATGTTGCATCCTTGTTTTGAGGTGTTTGATTGATGTTTGTATGCATTTTGCATCAATGTCATGTTGAACTTGTTTTGCTCATATCTTCTAGGCCGTAGCTCCGAATTAAACGAACTTTATATGTAACTTGACTAGAATCTCGTGTAGATCATCTTGGTGCATATTAACTTGCTGTTTAACAACTTGAACATAATGTTTATTTAGATCTGGACCAACTTCAAAATTTACATATGAGGACTTACCGGAATTGTTATATGTTGTTTCCGGCCTCATTTAAACTAGTCTTGATGTGTTGTTCTTGTTTGCCTCATCTCTTGCCATGAGTAGCCTCATCTAGCTTTCTCATGCATCATGCTTGGTTGTGCATCATGTCTTGTCTATGTGTGGTGTGTTTACTATGTTGTGTGCTTCTTCTCGATTGTTCCCGTTTCGTTGCGATCATGAGGATTCGTTCGTCTACACTTGGTTCGTCTTCGTGGCTTCATCTTCTTCATGGACTCGTTCTTCTTCCTTGCGGGATTTCAGGCAAGATGACCGCTACCCTGGATCTCACTACTATCATTGCTATGCTAGTTGCTTTGTTCTATCGCTTTGCTGTGCTACCTATCTTTTTCTCTTCAAGCCTCCCAAATTGCCATGAACCTCTAACCTTTGACACCCTTCCTAGCAAACCGTTGTTTGGCTATGTTACCACTTTGCTCAGCCCCTCTTATAGCATTGTTAGTTGCAGGTGAAGTTGAAGATTGCTCCATGGTGGACAGGGTTGTGTTGGGATATCACAATATCTCTTATATTATTAATGCATCTATATATTTGGTAAAGGGTGGAAGGCTCGGCCTTATGCCTGGTGTTTTGTTCCACTCTTGCCGCCCTAGTTTCCGTCATACGGTATTATGTTCCCGAATTTTGCGTCCTAACGCTGGTTGGGTGATTTATGGGACCCCTTGACAATTCGCTTTGAATAAAACTCCTCCAGCAAGGCCCAACCTTGGTTTTACCATTTGCCTCACCACCACCTACTTTTCCCTTGGGAGTCGCTCTCTCGAGGGTCATCTTTATTCAGCCCCCCCGGGCCAATGCTTGTGTAAGTGTTGGTCCGAACCAGAGCCACTTGCAGCGCCACCTCGGAGAAACTCGAGGTCTGGTTTTAGTTGTACGTAGTGTTCATCCGGTGTTGCCCTGAGAACGAGATATGTGCAGCTCCTATCGGGACTGTCGGCGCATCGGGCGGTCTTGCTGGACTTGTTTTACCATTGTCGAAATGTCTTGTAAACCGGGATTCCGAGATTGATCGGGTCTTCCTGAGAGAAGGAATATCCTTCGTTGATCGCGGGAGCTTATCATGGGCTAAGTTGGGACACCCTTGCAGGGTATAAACTTCCGAGAGCCGTGCCCGCGGTTATGTGGCAGATGGGAATTTGTTAATGTCTAGTTGTAGATAACTTGACACCAGATCCAAATTAAAACGCATCAACCGTGTGTGTAGCCGTGATGGTCTCTCTTCGGCGGAGTCCAGGAAGTGAACACAGTTTCGGGTTATGTTTGACGTAAGTAGGAGTTTAGGATCACCTGATCATTGCTAGCTTCACGACCGTTCCGTTTCTTCTCTTCTCACTCTTGTTTGCGTATGTTAGCCACCATACTTGCTTAGCCGCTGCTGCAACCTCACCACTTTACCCCTTCCTTCCCATTAAGCTTTGCTAGTCTTGATACCCATGGTAATGGGATTGCTGAGTCCTCGTGGCTCATAGATTACTACAACAACAGTTGCAGGTACAGGTTATGCGATGATCATGACGCGAGAGCGATGTTTACTTGTTTTGGAGTTTTTCTTCTGCTTCTTCTTCAATCAGAGGATAGGTTCCAGGTCGGTAGCCTGGGCTAGCAGGGTGGATGTCGTTTGAGTTTCTGTTTGTGTTCCATCCGTAGTCGGATGGTGATCTTATGTATGGTGTTGTATTTGTGTGGCATTGTATGCCTCTTGTATGTATCCCCATCTATTATGTAATGTTGATGTAATGATATCCACCTTGCAAAAGCGAATTCAAGATGCACTTCCATCCTTGGTGGGACCTTCGAGTTCCTTTAGGATAGGGTCGCATCTTGGGCGTGATAAGTTGGTATCAGAGCCTCGACCGACCCTAGGAGCCCTCTTGATTGATCGTGTAGTTTGGCCGTTGTTGAGTCTAGAAGAAAACTGTTTTCTGAGTCTAGTTATATCGGAGAGTAGGAATTCTTTTTACTCCTCAGCCTCCTTCGTCGCTCTGGTGAGGAATCTTGACGTAGGTGTTTTGAATTACTCCTCTTCCTGTTCAAATTTTTCTTTAGGATCACGTGGTTAGTCTCGTGAGTTGTCCATCCTCTTTTGTCCGGTGCATCTCTCGTCAAGTCGACTCGAACCTCTTTGTCTTTCGCGAGATCAATCCTCAGTTCTTCCTCCGATGTTGTTGTTTTTCCCTGTCCGAAGTTGTCTTTGTTTTTCCCACCCGCCCTCGCTTCTTCTTCTCGGAGCCAGAGTCCGTAATCGAGTATCCATCCTACTCGTTCAAAGTCTTTTCTTAATGATTTCAACCGGTGTTCTCTCTTCGAGATATTCATCGGTTTCCCCTTCCAAGTTGCCTTTGTTTTTCCCGCCCTCCCACCCTCTTCTTCCCGGAGCCCGAGTCTCTTTCCAGCATCAATTTCATTCGTGTGGAGCCTCTTCAGTCTTTTGTCAATTATTTCAACCGGTGAATTCTCGTCTCATTCGTCATTCTTCATCTCCTTTTTCTTCTCCGGTGGATTCAATTCAAGTTTTTGGTTGTCGATCGTATTCTTTCCCTCGGTTCAAGTGTTCTCCTTGCTCGTTTGCCTCTCGCCATTCAATCATTCCGGAGTTCGGAAGACATCTCAGGAGATTCGTCTGTGTTCCAATTAATTCGAGGTTGTCACCTCATTCAAATATTTCAATCATTCCGGTGTATCATCTATCTTTTCAACAATCCTTTTCCAATGGTGTTTTTTCTCTTCAGTGGGCCCTAACCCACAGGTCTTTTCCCAGGATCTTACTTGACTCTTCTAATTCTTCCGGGGTTATTCTCAAATTCTTTTCAAGTGTGACGTAAGAATGGATTCCATGAGTCACATGCCTTTTCCAAGATCGATTTCAACTCTTTTTCATTGTTGACTCAACCTTTTCGGTTTTTCATTCTTCCGGAGTATCTTAGTAATTTTGGTGGTGTTTCTCGTCATCATTTGAAGACCAAAGAAGAAGATTTCTCTTAAATCTTGTCCGTTCTCCCAGCGATTCGCGATGCTAGCTCGATGTTATCCTATCAAATTGTTTCAAGTCATGCAAATTCTTTTCATCCATCCAGAGCATTTCAGGAGTTGCTTTCTCTCTCGATCATCCGGAGGCTATCTATTCGAAAGATTTCTTTGTTTTAAGTTTTCAGATTCGTTATCCAATTATTCTATATCCGTGCCCCTTCGTTCATCTCAATATTCTTCCGGTGCTTCGCTCAAGTGTTCTTTAATCAGCTCATGATCTTTTTGTTCTTTTGCATCTAAATGCCCTCTAGCATATTTGTTCTTCTAATTCTTCCCGGTGATTCATTCTCTTTCATCAGTCATTTTTAAATTTTCTTATGGTGGTTCATTCAAGATTGTTTTCCTTGTTTATCATATTAATCCAATCGTTCTTTTCAATCCTACCGGTGGTTCATGAAGACCTTCTCAAGTTTGCAATATGTCACTTCTCAATCCTTTTCAAGAAGAATAAGTAGTATGCAAAATCCATTGCTTGTCATCAATTTAATTTGATGAAGGATAAGCATACAATAAATCTTATTCTTATTTCATCCAAATGAGCAATCCCTTCCTTCGGAGTTTGTTCATGATGAATAATCTCTCGGTTCCAAGTGTTTTCATCTTTTCTTTTCCGGAGTACAAATTTTCCTCGGCCATTTCGTCGGAACCTCCATCTAAATGATCGCGAGGCTCATCTTATTCTTTAATCCTTCATTCCTATCTCATCATCTTTTGTTACCAGAGTTCTTCATGGTGGTTCGTCATGCTTTAATTCATTCTTCAAGTGTTCATCAAGATTCTTTCGGAGGAGCTCAAGAATCTTTCCTTCTGGCATCTCGAAGTGCAATTAATTCTCCGTATTCTTTTGAAGTGGAGTTTTGCATTTCTTCGTTCTTCTAAGCTATTCGATCATTTTCGCTTGTGGCCGGTTAATACCTTATGATCTTGAGATGTTACCTATAAGACCACAACAAGCTTATTCTTTTTGTTGTTGATATTCTAAATAAATTCATTTAAACCTCCCTTCTAAAGATGCTTTCAATTCCATTCGTGGCACAAGCTGTCATTTTCTGCTCCGTTCTTTTCATTCAACTCTTTCAATTATTTCCAGAGGTTTTGTGTCATGTCTTCATCAACTATCATTCCATCCTCTCAAGCTCGTGTTCTATTCATCCATTTTTCAGCCGGAGTGCTGCCCAAATTCTTCCAGTCTTATTCGTTTCTTATCTCGTTCTAACCGGAGTGGTTTCATAGTCTATCTGATTCTGTGAGTTTTCGATTCTCGTCATTCTCGTAGTTCCTCTCTTCTTCTCGAGTGCTCTCGATTCTTTGCTTCTTCTCTTGAGTTTTTGTTTCACCTCATCCCTTTTCCCCTCTGTCTCGGTCCTAAGATCTCGGGACGAGATCTCTTGTTAGTGGAGGAGAGTTGTAACGCCCCGGATTCGATGCGCCAGGTGTCTGCCAGTTATTCGCCATTGTTGCCATGTCATTTGCTTGCGTGTTGCATTTGATCATGTCATCATGTGCATCTCATTTTGCATACGTGTTCGTCTCATGCATCCGAGCATTTTCCCCGTTGTCCGTTTTGCAATCCGACACTCCTATGTCCTCCGGCGTTCCCCTTTTGTCTCTTGTTGTGAGTGGGTGTTAAACGTTCTCGGAATGGACCGAGGCTTGCCAAGTGGCCTTGGTATAGCACCGGTAGACCACCTGTCAAGTTTCGTGCCATTTGGAGGTCGTTTGATGCTCCAACGGTTAACCGGGTATCCGCAAAGCCCTCTTTCGTGTGCAGCCCAACACCCCTCCAAACTGGCCCAAAACCCTTCATAACTCCCCTCCATGCTCTCGGTCGTTCGATCACGATCGTGTGGGCGAAAACCGCACTCCATTTAGAGTCTCCTAGCTCCCTCTACCTATAAATATGTGATCCTCCCCGAAATCCTGCAGTCCAAACCCTAGCTTCGTCCTCCTCGCACCGCCGGACATGTCCGCCGACGGCCGGACACGTCCAACCTCCACCTCACCCCGGCCAATCCCGCGCCGACACGTCGCCTCCGCCGCTGTCTCCTCCAACCCGCGGCCGCCACGTCAGCCCGCCTCTCTCCACCACATGGCCGCATGGAGCCAGGGAGGGCTCAGACGAGCTCACAAGCCCGCCGCCTGCCGCCTGACATCATGCCTGACCCGGCGCTGGCGCCCGCCGCCTCCGCAGCCAGATTCCTCGCTGGCGCCCCTCCATCGCACTGCCGCCACCGGTCCCTCGCCGCCTCGTCGCTGGGTCGCCAGCGCTCTCGCGCCCGAGCTCCGTCGCCTCGCGCCGCCATCCGAAGCGCTGCCGCCGCCCTCGCCCGCCGCCAGGACGTCGGATCCGGCGAGGAGCGCCTCGGATCTGGTGACCCCGCCGCCTCCGGCTGCCTTCCCCTCCATCTACGGCCTCGACTCCGGCAAGAGCCCCGACCTCGATCCGCGTGTGTCAGATCTGGATCCGGTCAAACGAGGTCGACCCCAGATTTCCCCAAGTCCCTAATATTTTTTGCATTCTGGAGCCTTGTTCATGGCATCATAACTCTGCATCCGTAGCTCCGTTTCGTTCGTGTAATATGTCAAAATGTTCATTGTGAGATGCTCTACATTTCATTCCATTGTGCCATTTTTGTTTGAGGTTATCTTGACGCCCTAATCATCATTGCAAGAGTGCTATATGATGTTAATCTGCTGAAACTATTATAACATGCTCTTTTGTCATTTTTGTCATGTTTGATGTGTGCATCCTATGAGGTTGATGTCCACATGTGTTTTGTTCTGTGTCATGCCATCTTTATTGTGGTGCAATCCATGTATTTTTGTGAGTCTTTGATGCGGAGCATCCCACGTTCATCCCCATCTACACTCCGACTACTCTCCAAGCCCCAAGAGGACATATCACGAGACCTCGAACATACGCCATTGGACACAAGGTGAATTCACTCCTCTCCGAACCGTCACTTTCCGCATATGAGACACGGCTACTACCTCATGCATGGACCTTGCATACACTCAGGTACAACCAACATGACCATGGAGAATCCAAGGACCAAGGCCAAGCATGGAAGAGAAGACGGAAGAAAGGAGAAGAAGAAGACGGCCTTTGAATCGGGCGACGTCCGCCGCCGTCCGGATCATCCGGGCCAGCCAGATCATCCGGACCCTACCGGATCATCCGGGTAAAGACGCCAAGACAACGAAGCCCCCGACGGCGGATCATCCGGACGGTCGCCGGATCATCCGGACCCCGACACCGGATCATCCGCCACCATCCGGATCATCCGGACCCCTTTGTCTGCAAGAAACTTGGGCCGAGGCCGTGTACCCCTCGCCTCACTTACCCCTTCGTGGCTTAGCACTATAAATAGACCTCCTCCTCCCACTTTGAGGGTTAGCATTGGATTAGCTCATATTTGTGTGTGAGAGCCTTTGCTCATCCACCCACTTCTCCTCGGAGGTCGGGACCTCCGTCTAGGAGAAGATCCATCGGATTCAAGACCCTACCTAGGGAAGATCCCCGTGGATTCAAGACCTCCTCCGGAGAAGAACGGCTACCTTTGTATCTTTCCTTTGTTGATTTTGGACCATGTATCACTGTGTTTCCGATGATCTAGACCTTGTGTGATTGATCTCTTGTCGGTTGAGTGTCTCTCGTTCTTCCCGTGATTTCCTCTCGTTCTTCCGCTGCGTTCTTCGTGTTTCCTCCGTAGGATCCTCCAAACGTGAAAGATCGATTTAATTAGGGTTCCACCCTACATCATATGGTATCATGAGCCACGTTGATCACGTTTTTGGAGCCCCTACCCCGTGTTTTCTAGCTTGATTTTGTTGATTTCGTCCTAAATCCGAAAATCCCCACCAAAAATACCCCCAAATTTTTTTGTGATTTGTTAGTTTTGATGATGTTTTGTTGATTTTGATCCATGGATTTGCTTGGTTTCAAGTGGATCTAGCATCTTCCCAAGTTTCCCCACCTTCCATCCACGAAATCCCTCAAATTTTGCCCCGAAAATCATCCATTTCCGCCCAAAAATTCATCCCCGAGAGCAAATCCCGAGCGGGTTGACTTGGCGGATCATCCGACCAAGCCGGATCAGCTGACGCCCCGGACGTCCGGATAAATCAAAGACCAAAAAACAGAACAAGGCCGACGAACCCGGATCATCCGGATGTCCTCCGGATCATCCGGACATAGCTCGGATGAGCTGGACCTCCTCCGGATGTCCGGTTACATCAACAATCGACACGGCTGAAATCTTGTTTTGTCCATAACTAATTTACCCGAACTCCGATTTTGACGTTCTTTAGCTTGTTTTGAAGCTATTGACATCCCCTATCCCACAAAAATACCACCAACACCATTTGACACCATCAACCTTTCGGAATTTTGGCATCTTTGCCTAGGCCCTCCACCATATCATCCGCATTACCTCCACCGACTTCCGCAACCTAACCCATTTTGTTCCCCATAGCATTTGAGGTTGTTTGAGTAGTGACTTGAGTCTCCTAAGGTGTTTCGGCTACTTAGGGACGGTTGCTTCTTCATCAACCACCACCACCACCACTTCCACATAACCTTCCCACCATACACTTCCGACAACCCAACTTAACCAAATTGTTGTTTGATCTTGTTTGAGTTGTGGCTTGTGTCTCCTAAGGTGTTTCGGCTACTTAGGGACGGCAACTTCAACTCTGACACGTGTATATCCATCATTCCACTTCCGCATTTGCCTAGTGCAAAACTACCACCGCTTTCCGCTACCACCATTTGACATTTGCCATTTGAGATTTTGAGTTTGCGGTTTTTCCGTTTCCTAAGGTGTTTCGGCTACTTAGGGACGAGTCTCCATCATCTTGGTATCTACACCAAGAACACCGCCACTCATCATCGCAAAGGACGGTAACCTCGACGACACCTTTGTATATACCCTTGCAATTGCATTGTTAACCCCTAGCCCATTTTGCGTCACTTACCTATCGAGACTAGCCATTTGAGTATTGCCGGCAACGTTACTTGTGCACATTAGTGGTCCATACCTTCCATAGCATACATAACATATCATATTGGTATCATATCATCCATTGTGCCTCAAGTTTGTTCCCGCATATACACAATTGCTATCTTGGTTTGTGCATTGTGCATAAGTGGCCATTGAAAAAAAAGCTTTTAAGCAAAAAGAGAGCAAAGAGCTCGTGAGCAAGTGCCATAGCATCATACCCATTGCACATAAGATTGTCAAATCTACATCATATGATATCATGATTGAGAGAAACACCGGGAACCATACATACATAGAATACTTGGGATAGAAAGAATATCCATTTTGCATCTTATAGGTTGTGCACAGGTGTCGTATCCGCCTATTGAGCAATCGTGCTAGCGTCTCTCTTGAGTTGTGCAACACGAGCGTTTTGGTGGATTCCACATTTTGAGCTCATTCCTTGGTTGCACGACCCCATTTATCTATCCGTGTGTGTGTTTTCGTGTGGTATTCTTTGCTATTGGTCCATTTGTTTCAGTTGCGAATTTGTGAATCTTTTTCAACATTATTGACTCTTGCTAACATTTTGCATTAAATTTTTGTGCCACTATCCTCACCGAGCTCCACTATAAGCTTTACTTGTGTAGGTGTGAGAACCGACAAGGATTGGTACCAATAGTGCTATTTCATTGTCCACATTTGAGTGAACTTGATTCATCTTCAACTTTGGTCAAAGGTACATTGGTATACGTTCTTCTCTTTCTCCCACTCATATTTGCTCGAGTATTGTGATGGATAGGCAAGGCATTCCCTCTCCGGTCTACGACAACAACGACGGCGTGAACAACTACATCTCCAAAGCGTCTATCTTCGGGCTACAACGACAAATACAAGGCGCACAATCAAGATTGCGAGAGCGCATCGAGAACATCTCCATCGACATTCGTCACTCCGAAGCAAGGAAAAGGGACTACATCGACAAGAAGCTTGCCGCACATAAAGAGGAGAAAGATGCAAGGATGGAGGAGATTCGGGCCTTGATCAAGTCTTCTTCCACTTCATCATCCTCAAGACGATGACGGTCAAGCCACAAGTCTTCGGAGCGCGAAAAAGATGCAAGTGCAAATCGTCCTCGTCCACATCTACATGGCGATCAACATCACGTTCATGATCATCACCGCCATGAAGAGCAAGTCACCCCTGAGGGAGTCCTGCACTAGGGGGTGTCCGGATAGCCGGACTATCAATATCCGCCGGACTCCCAGACTACAAAGATAGAAGATTGAAGACTCCGGCTCGTGTCCGGAAGGTACTTTACTTGGCGTGGAAGGCAAGCTTGGCGATACGGATATGTAGATCTCCTACCATTGTAACCGACTCTATGTAACCCTAGCCTCTCCGGTGTCTATATAAACTGGAGGGCTTTAGTCCGTAGGACACAACATTACATCTCAACAATCATACCATAGGCTAGCTTCTAGGGTTTAGCCTCATTGATCTCGTGGTAGATCTACTCTTGTACTACCCATATCATCAATATTAATCAAGCGGGGCGTAGGGTATTACCTCCATCGAGAGGGCTGAACACAGGTAAAAACATTGTGTCCCTCGTCTCCTGTTACCATCCGCCTAGGCGCTTGCAGTTCGGGACCCCCTACCCGAGCTCCGCGGTTTTGACACCGACATTGGTGCTTTCATTGAGAGTTCCTCGTGTAAATCGCCGCCGATAGGCGGATGCCTCTACCCGTCTTCAAAGACGGTGTTCTCCTTGGAGGGCCTTGGCGCGGTCGATAATCTGGCTTGGCGGTTTCCTTATGACCACTGTCCGCCGTCGCCCGGCAATGACTTCTCAAGTCGTCGAAAGCAATCTTGAGTCAGCCCTAAAGCTGCCGAACAGCTAGATCCAATCGAGCTCTCTTCTGTTAACGAGCTCTTGGATCGCATCGCCGCCTTGGGAGTCGCAAAGGACTACGATCAGATCGGGCTTAAAACCGATCTAAGAGATTAGCTCTCCCGGGCTACCCACCACGTCGAGGTGGTAGAAGAACAACTTCGGCAATTCGTTGCCATTGTTGAAAACAATCAGTGTCCGGATTCCCGAACCCTCCATGCGGATTCCCGGAGGGGCGTACCACTGATCGAGCATTGAACCTAAAATCATGCGTCGCTCCGGACTCATTGGGCTGTTTCCGGCAAATCAAGCTTCCAAGTTCGGAAGACCCTCGGCCTTTGAGCCCAAAGATGGGCAGGATCCGGATTTTATTCCACCCACCCGCCCGGACATATCGACCTATCTCTAATTCGGCAGAGCCCTCGAAGCAAGACATCATTCTTGGGCGATTCCTCCCGGTTATGGGCGGGATAAAGGATCGCCGAGAAAAAAATAATCTCAATCTTACGCAATAATCGCACGGACGGGGAATCTGAGCGCCATTGATCGTCGCAAGATTACGCGTTTTACCGATCTGGCGTCCATAGTACGAAATCTTGTGCGATGGAAAGTTTCCGGAAAACTGAAAATCAATTTTGGGATAATCCGGCACCAAACTCAGTCCGCGGCAAAAGGGCGCCCCACAATCAGGCCCCAAATGCAAAAACCAAAAAGCAAAAACCCAGCAAGGGAAACGGAACCGTCTTTGGAGGGATGGCTCAATGGACCTGTAAACTTCATAATACGGGGAGCTGTCCCAACACATAGCCTTCGAGCATGTTGGATACTACGGCGGTGGCCAAAAGTGGCGAAGAGCTTCTAGCTCCGAAACCACTCCAACAATACCAGACGGTATCAACGGTCTTGAGACTTTCGCATCAAATAATATCGAAAACGAACAATCCGCGAACTCACGAAGTCTACCAAATAGCAACAAAAATCCATGGAGCGACACAGCTATCACTTTCAGCGCCGGCGACGAGCCCACATCTCGAACTACGAGCCCCACCAAGCCTTGGTACTTAGTCCCATAGTGGGCGGCTTTTGGTGACAAAAGTCCTCATGGACGGCGGCATGGACTAAACCTCATTTATGAGGAAACCTGCGGAAAATGGAAATCGATTGGCGCCAGATTGAGCGGAGCAGCACAACCTTCAGAGGAATAATCCCTAGCCGGGAAGCCGCTGCCGGAAAAATCACACTCGATGTGGTGTTGGCTCTCCGGACAATTCAGATCCGAAGAAGTCACGTTCGGTAGCCCGCTCAGCAGCAGCGGCTATCATGCCATATTAGGGCGAGAGGCATTCACAATTTTCAAGCAATACCTCATTACGGGTACATGAAGCTCAAAATGCCCGGCCCCGGCGGAATAATCACTCTCGTCAGTGATCCGGATACAGCACTCCGCGCCGAAAACAAGACAGCCGCACTAGCCCTCGAGGCACTATCCAAAACCTTAGCGGCGAGAGGAGCTCACCGCCTTCGCTCTCACGATAAATAGGGACGACGTGATACTTGATAAAGATCCAAGTCCACCTCCTTCAAACCAGCAGATGAGATAGTTAAATTTCAGGTCCACCCAACGGACCCAACAAAGGCGGCCTCCATCGGGCACGCAGTTGAACCCGAAGTGGGCGCCGCCAGATCTTGCGAATTCGCCGGGAAAATTGGGACATCTTCGCTGGCATCCTTCGGACATGCCCGAATGCCTCGCGAGTTGGCGAACACAGCTTAAATATCCTAAAGGATTTAAGCTACCAAACGAGCTCTTGGCGATTTTCCGAACCCAAAAGACGAGCAATGGGAGAAGAGCTAGCCAAGTTATTGGAAGCCGGATTCATTAGAGATATCAAACATCCGGATGGCTAGCAAATTTGGTGATGGTACCAAAGAAAGATAAATCTGGCGTCTACGTGTCGACTTCAAAGACCTCAATAAGGCTTGCCCAAAGGATCCTTTCCCCTCCCCATCGATCAAATTATCGATGCCACAGCAGACACGATTCGTTGTGCTTCACGGATGCATACTCGGCTATCATCAAATCAAGATGGCGGAAGCGAATCAAGCGCAACAGCATTCATTACTCCATACGGGCCATTACGCTTCAACACGATGCCCTTCGGACCCAAAAACGCCGGCGCAACATATCGGCGCATGATTCAAACATGTCCGCTACCCAGATCGGCAAAGCGATCGAGGCATCGTAGATGACGTGTCGTCAAAACAAAACACGTCGAAACTTTAGTAGGCGATTTGAGGCTCACATTCGACAACCTCGAGCATATGACATTAAGCTGAATCCGGAAAAATGTGTTTTGGCGTACCAGCCGGAAGGCGATGGGCTTCATTGTATCCGTAGAGGAATCGAAGCAAATCCGGCCAAAATCCGGGCTCACACGAGTTGGATATCCCAAAGGACCTCAAGCAAATACAAAATTAACGGGATGCGTGGCAGCCTTAAGCCGTTTATCTCCCGTTTAGGAGAGAAGGCCTTGCCCTTATCGCCTCCTAAGGCGCACGAACACCAGTGGGCGGATGCGCCACGGCGGACTCGAAGAAATAAAGGCCATATTGGCAACAAATCCGATCTGGCTGCGCCCACCTGTAGGCGAACCAATGTTGTTATACATCGCTGCAACACATCAAGTTGTGGCGCTGTCCTCGTCGTCGAGCGAGCAAATGAATGGGCATACATTCCCTCTTCAAAACCCGATGTATTACGTATCCTTTGTGTTAACCCCTCAGAATTTACCCGCACTATCAAAAGATAGCATATGCGGTGTTCATGGCGTCTCGGAAGCTTTGGCACTACTTTCAAGAGTGTTCGATAACGGTGGCCGAAGTACCACTCAATGACATTATAAATAACCGTGGCGCAGCAGGCGGGATTGCAAAATGGGCCATTGAGCTCTCGCCATTCGACATAGCTTACAAACCTCGGCGAGCCATAAAGTCACAAGTTTTGGCTCACTTCGTCGCCGAATGGACAGAAGCGAACTACCTAAAAGTGCGGCGCATACTCCAATGGACTATGCACTTCGACGGCTCCAAAATGTTGGCGGATGGGGCTAGCGTCGTCTTGGCGTCCCCACGGAGATCTGATCTAGTCGTACTTCAAATAATGTACGGACTCCAACAATGCAGCCGAATCGAGGCCTTATTACATGGTCTCCGGATGGCGATCTCCATGGGCATTCAACGCCTAGAGGTGCGCGATTCAAACCTTGCAATATCCCAAATAAATGGAGACTTTGATACCAAGGATCCGAAAATGGCAGCATATCGTAATGTTGTCACGAAAATGTCAGCTCGGTTCAAGGACTCGAATTCCATCACATAGCCCGAGATAACAACCAAGCGGCCGACATCACGCGCGCCGGTGCGAAACGTGATGTTGTCCTCAAATATCTTCTGGAGCGGCTCTTCAAGCCATCCGTACTATGGGAAGAGGAGTCCGTAGCGACAAACCGGAGAAAACCGCACTAACCGGTGATTCAGCGAACAACGTAACACAATCCGCCCACGACATAATGGCGAATCGCCGCGTGGATGAACCTTTCTGGCCTACTTACTTAGGCGGAACTTCCGAAGACCAAAATGAGGCCCGCTGCATAATCCGTGATCGAAGGCCTACAAGGTTCATGAGGGAGAACTTTATAAGAAAAGTACTACCGGAGTCCTTCAAAGGTGTATCTCCGAAGAAGAAGGGCGAAACCTCCTGGCTGAAATCCATGTCGGACTAGGTGGACACCACGCAGCAGCCCGGGCCCTGGTTGGAAAGGCATTCCGTACATGATTTTATTGGCCAACGGCTCGGGCAGATGCACAGGACTTGGTCCAGCGATGCATTGGCTGCCAGCTCTTCGCTAATCAGAGCCATATGCCACCCACCGCCCTCAAAACCATACCCATTACCTGGCCGTTCGCGGTCTGGGGGCTTGACATGGTAGGACGCCTTAAAGGGGGAGCCCATAAGAAAAGGTACCTGTTGGTCATGGTGGATAAGTTCACCAAATGGATAGAGGCCAAACCGGTCAAAACGGCAGAGTCCGGACCAGTGATAGACTTCATATCAGAGGTGGTGCACCGTTACGGAGTCCCCCACAGCATCATCATGGATAACGGCACGAACTTCACAGCTGATGAGGTGAAGTCATGGTGCAAAAATATGGGCATTAAGCTCGACTATGCGTCAGTCTATCACCCTCAAACCAACGGTCAAGTGGAAAGAGCAAGCGGTCTAATAATGGCGGCATTAAACCCGGACTAGTGAGGTCACTCACTAAATCGACAACCAATGGGTCGAGGAGCTCAACTCCGTACTGGGGCTGCGGACAACGCCTAACCATACTACCGGATTCACACCATTCTTTATGGTATCGGTAGAGGCGATCTTGCCTGCGACATTATTCATGACTCACCTCGAGTGCGCATGTATGAGAAATAGAAGCCGAGCTAGATCGGCGGGACAGCTTGGACACATTGGAGGAAGAACGGGGCGTTGCGAAGGCTCGTTCGCATTCTATCGACAACAGTTCGAAGATATCAAAGCGTAGAAGTACGGGCCAAAACCTACAACGTCGGCGAACTAGTTCTCGCTGCCGGACAATAAAAGGACAAGCTCAAGCCGGATGGGAAGGCCCTTCATTATTGATCAAGTCTTGATCGTGGCGCATACCGCCTCTGGCGTCGGACAACCGACTCGAGCGAACCCATGGAGCAGCCCGACTCAAGCGATTCTATGCCTAGCGCCGGACTAAGAGTTCGTCCCTTCCCCGTCCAACCTTATATATATTTCGGTTGTCCTCTTTTCTCTTTTTATCCTTTTTAAAAATTAACAAATCCCTTCGGGCCTATTTTCGCATTTTTGCATACATACGATGTGCCACCCTTTTCGTTATTCTGAGGGCTTCTTTCACGAAGCTCAACTATCTGAGTTTTATACCCAACACATGTGTCATGCTTCCACATGTACCTTTTACTCGCCATTATATGCATCAATATGACTTAAGTTTTGGCCAAGCTGGGTTGCTGGCTCTGTGCTTACCCCTCGTTCCCGATTGTTCGGCTAGGTGGTAAAGGAGCACCTCTGCGATTATTCTTGCTGGTCACCGGATGTGTACCTCGAGTGGGTGAAGCGAAAGCTAAGCGTTCTTAAGGGAATATTCGATTGGTGATTTAAAGATGACTTTTACCTACCTTTCTTCTCCATCTGCCCTAGATGTTTCTTGCTCCATTGGCGGTCCGGACATACACTTTAGGGCATGCCACCCCAGCGAAAGGAACCCTTAACGAACTATTCTCTCGGAAGATGTTTCTTACTAACCATGTAATATAACATAACTAGTTGGGCACTTATGCGATAAAGCACTAATGACCCCTCGCCTAGTCTCCTTGCATACCACGGTTATTTCTTAACCACAAAGGTATTCGGACGCACTCAGGACTCTGGGTCGAGGTTGAAGCGAAAAAGGTCGGCAGCGACAAGCGATCTACAATCCGGCTAGAAGACATTTTACATGTCATTTTTAAAAGGATAACATACGTTGTCAAGTTCATTGATTGTATTCCTCCTCAATCCCGTCTAACGAGGCTGTCTAGCTTACAGATCCCGTTAGGAAAATTAAGCAGCCAGTTCTACTGGCTGTACACCAAACTCACAGGATCTCCTTCCGTCGGGCCCCACCGGTCCAACTTGGCCATGTGGTTGGGATCCGCCTTCTTGTACCGCGTCTTCACCATGGCCCAAG
Organism: Aegilops speltoides; assembly: GCA_021437245.1. Taxonomy (NCBI): domain Eukaryota; kingdom Viridiplantae; phylum Streptophyta; class Magnoliopsida; order Poales; family Poaceae; genus Aegilops; species Aegilops speltoides. The sequence goes on from CM038144.1 coordinate 210,827,496, forward strand.
CCTCCTCGGCACCTTGACGGCAGGCGAAACCTTCCACAAGCAGGCGCTGCCGCACTCCCTGTAGCTTCTCTGCAAGCTCCCCGAGGCCCTCGGGCGGGACTAGGGATGGCCATAAAGCCTGTACGACGCCACTCATTGCCTGCCGAACTCGTTCGAACAGCTGCAACAGTTCGAGAAGTTGATCACCCATTGATACGGGCATCTCCTCCGCAGGATGGCCCGTGATTATACCTACAAGACATATTATGTCAAATCGCTTCCTTGCGAACTCCTCTTCCTAAGAGAGTTCGCTCAAGCACTACTATAGATGCTGCGACGAAGCTGTTGATTCTCCTTAACGGAGCCGACAGCTCGGCTGTGCGCCTTCAGCTCTTCTCCGAGCTTGGCGTTGGCATCTTGAAGCTTGTTCCTTTCTGCTGAACTCTGTTGGACATTTTCGCCGACTTTTAGTCATGGCGTAGTAGCGATACTGTCCGGATCTTGTTGGCGGCACCCACATGTCGTTATTAGACTCGTCGCGCGCCGCTGCGCTTATATTAATTTATACAAATGTGTTACCAGGTGGGGTCTTCCGTCTCCCCTTGCGGCAGCAAGTGCAGCCCAAGTTGGGCCTTGCAATCTTGCAGCTCCGGGACAGTGGGCATTCTTCTCGTTAAGAGCACGCAAGTTAATATGATCCTTAAATCAGTTAACATAACTAATTTAAGTCTCGGGGCTCTTGGTGTATACAACCATTAAAATTCCCTTACCCGTATGTCTTCAACATCTTGCTCAGTAATACTGGTAAAACCGTTGTGGGCAGCCCGGAGATCTGCGTCCCTTTTAAAGGCATCCAATGACTCGGGGAAAAGCACGCCTCTTGAAAAACTGTCCGCGGCGTCTATGATTCATAGCGCTCTCCACCTCCGACTTTGTGGCGGACGGTCTGTCGGTATCCTCCGTTGGAGTAGGATCCGGTTCGCGTCTTCGCTTGTCTCCCCCTCGGTCCGGGCGGCTGAGCCTGGCTGGAGTTGATTGGGGGGGGGGCAATTCTTGTGCTCGCAGTCCGTGCGAGCGCTTTTTCTTCTATGAAGATCATGAGCACTTAGAAGTTTCCTCGGAACATTGCTCAGAAAGATCAAAAGCGAGCTATACCTCTGCGGCGACGTTTCCGCCCGCACGGCGCTCCTTTTCCTCCTGCTGGTTCGGCCTGACCTCTGTAAGTCGGCCGCCCGCGAGCTTCGGCTCCCGGCCGGATTGGCGCCTCCTGCAAGACACAATCGTTCGCGAAGGTCAGAATAGGCAAGGATAAAATAACGGTGTCCGGACTTGGTCTCGGTCACTGGGGCGCCGAACTTAGCCCGGTAGTCGCCGTAATGGCGACCAGCGCATCATCAACGCTTAGTTGGTGATACACCCCGTCGATTAGCTCCACCCCGAGGTCCGGATCCTCTTCGGAGGCCGGACCCAGGGATCCTTCCGGGTCCTCGGGTTGTGGAGCGGGACTCACCATGTCCTCCACGGTCCGGCGTAGACTCTGCGCCAAGACGCAATATAAAAGCTTAAACTTGAAAATACGGGTAAAGGCCCTTTTGAGGTGTTAAACTACCCATCCTCAGGATTGACCATAGAAAACCCATTCACGGGGTTGGACGAAGAAGTCCTCCTTCTCCCCCTTATACAGGCGGATAGGATCTTCACGGATCCTCGGTCGAATCCGACCTTTTGCGGTCGTGGGTGGCATCGTCCTCCCCATTGAAATCCCACATGGGGTGGCCTCAGTATTGCAGCGGCTGCACCCCGCTTGATGCTGCGTTGCCATGACTCCATCATGGTCAAGCGGAATGAGCCATTAGTCTTATTCGGCCCATCAAGTAATGGCGCTCTTGTCCTCCTCAAGCGGGGGCTCTGCGGGCGCCCGGTGGCGTTTCTTCAAGGGAGCAGCATCAAACTCCGGAGGCCGATCCGGATCGGGTCGAGCAGCGGGCGTCTACAATATAAAACCATTCCGAGGCGAGTCTTGGACGCCCTCTTGAGTCTTGGATAGGTATCCGGTCCTAGCAATGCGCCATATTTCGGTGCCGCCCACTTGGTATATGGACCCCTGGTGAGAACGGGGTATGAGGCGAATAGCCTCTTCCACAATGCGAAATGGGGCTCGATGCCTGTGAATAGCTCGCAAGAGCTCGTAGCCGCGATGTGCAACCTGAAGCGGGCGTGAGGTGGTGGAGCTGAAGTCCATAGAACTTCAGAGCCAGCGGAGAGCAGGTGTATTGGAAACCCGAGCCCCTTATTAGATAAGGGACAAAGCACACCCGCTCCCCCTGTTGGGGCTTGGGGTGTCCTCCGCTGGCTCCTCCTCGATAAGTAACCAGTCCGGCTCGGACCCGGAACCATGAAGGCCGGAGGAAGCCATCCCTCCGTTTGGAGCTTTACTAGCTCGTTGTGCGAAATAGACACCTCCTCCAATCCCGGCGATGGGCTGGGAGCGCGTGAGAAGAGCGCGTTGACGATCCATGGTGGAATGGATTTGGGTCGAGGCGCCGATGGAGTATCTGCGGGAGGAGGATGGTGCGGTTTGGATCTGGATCCTGCCCTTTAATAGGCGGTGACCCGCCGACCGGGGTAAAATGTAAAGACTCTGGCTTTTAGCATTCGTGCGACACGTGGAAGAGGCCATAATTTGGCGTAGAAGCCAAGAAGCACATATTCGAGGTGAAGCGGACACCATTGCTCGGCGAACATGGAATTGAAGGAGAACCCGCCTTGCAACGCCAAGACTACAAGCACGCTGGACTTATCGTCATTGAAGCCTGGTTAGGGGCTCTTGAGGAGTCTGGACTAGGGGTGTCCGGATAGCCGGACTATCAATATCCGCCGGAATCCCAGACTACGAAGATAGAAGATTGAAGACTCCGGCTCGTGTCCGGAAGGTACTTTACTTGGTGTGGAAGGCAAGCTTGGTGATACGGATATGTAGATCTCCTACCATTGTAACCGACTCTATGTAACCCTAGCCTCTCCGGTGTCTATATAAGCCGGAGGGCTTTAGTCCGTAGGACACAACATTACATCTCAACAATCATACCATAGGCTAGCTTCTAGGGTTTAGCCTCATTGATCTCGTGGTAGATCTACTCTTGTACTACCCATATCATCAATATTAATCAAGCGGGGCGTGGGTATTACCTCCATCGAGAGGGCACGAACACAGGTAAAAACATTGTGTCCCTCGTCTCCTGTTACCATCCGCCTAGACGCACAGTTCGGGACCCCCTACCCGAGATCCGCCGGTTTTGACACCGACAACCCCCAAGCATCATGTGCACGACGACGACGAACGACATCTACTACGAGCTCAAGCACAACAACGACATCATCATCATGAAGATGCTCCACAAGCGCAAATGCACAAGTCCCAACAAGCCCTACTTCACGCCAAGTCCAAGCTTCAAGAGCACAAAGAAGACCGCGAGACGACCACCACCAAGACGGCGCTACGGCTACACCAACCACTTTGGCATCTTCGCCAAGTGCTATCAAGGCATCTTCGCCTTTGGACGTCGGCATCTTCGCCTACTTCCCACGAAATGCGCCTACATCGACTTCATCAAGTCCAAGGCGACTACCTCTGAGAGGGTGACACTTCCATCTTCGGAAGCCCCCCAAGGAAGATGGCCGAGCATGGGAAACTCCCTTCCGTCATGGAGACGAGCTATGAGGTGCCACATCATATGGACCTCCAACACCAAGACGATGACAAGAAGGTCGAGCAAGGGCCATCCCCTTCGACCACGGCGATAGAAGTTGACCACGGAGACATTTGCACCTACATCCCTCCGATACCCACATATGTCGAGATGCCCCAAGTGCCATGTGAGGAGAGCCACCACCCCATGAGTGACATGAGTGACTCCACCATACGTGACATTGAGAGCATTTCCTATGAGAGGATGAGTGTGACCACCACTAGCCCCACACATGAGAGCATGCCACACATCCTATGTGAGGTTGAGCGCCATTTGAGTGACTCCACCAGCCATATGAGTGAGAGCATCCTTGAGGGAGTGAGTGAGCCACAACACTTAGAGAGTGAGGTAGTTGACACGGCATGTGAGGCCACCATGATTTCTAATGACTTAACCTCTACTCCTAGTGTGTTTTCTTCTATGGTGCTAGGTCTCCTACAAGACGACACGCCTACCATTGATGAGTCCATACCTCCTATGGAGACGACGATGGCCATGGTGGACGATGATGCACCCCCCACATGGTTCCATCAAGATGAAGATGACAACGAGACGACCTTCAACACCTCACCTACAACACATGAGCGATGCTCCAAAGGTTACATAGGTGATGGTGCTTCTCTTGTCCCACTAGTGGACTCTCTTGATAATGATTGCTCCCATGATGTTGACCCACCTATTACCATGCTTCATGCTAGTGAGACTTCTTCATGCCTTGACTTACCCATTTATGATGAATATGATGATGAGCATGTTGAGTTGCCTAGTTATGATGCTATGCTTCATAGGATATCATGTGAAAATTCTATTGGTCACTTCATGTTTGACAATACATTGAACTTGTCATATGCTATGAGTGAGATCAACCATATTGCTTCATTTCAATCTCAACATAGTAACTATGCATGCCCCATTAAAATCAATCCCATTTGCACTTATGGCATAGATGACGAGATGATGGTCATTGGCTTTTGTTTTTCATGTGATGATATTGCCATGCTTCCTTTACATGATTTGCGCAATTCATCCAATATGCCATGCCATGATCACATTGCCCCAAATATGCATTGTTTTGGATGTTGTCAATATTCTCCATGTGATGTTGCTACTCATGATCATGAGGAGACCCCCATAGTTTCCTCATACATATTAGGAGATCTTGATGCATTCCATACTTTGCATGATCCCCATACTTGCTTGCACCATATGCATTCCATGAATAACAATGTTATAGATATTTCCCATGATGCATTACATCCTTTCCGTCTCCATTATGACATACATCATAACAAACCTCTCATGATGGATGACATGTTTCTATATCACGCATCTCATTTATTTGAGAATTGGATATTTGGTGCTAACCAACACAAGCATGTATGCATCATGATGGATGATGTGTACATCTACCACGCATACACAATTTTCCCTTTGTCTTTGTTTTGTGTAGGTACTCATGTATACTCGTCAACTTCCCAATCCCAAGAGTTGACGAAACGAGCTCTTGAGAGTAACGATGCTTTGGGATCCCGTGGACTATCCTCAACACCGTCCCCTTCACGCAAGGACTACGCACAACTCCTCTACTTGGCTCTCACACGGCTATGGGCCATTTACCACTTGTCACCTTATGATCATTTTACCGTGTTCACTTTGCATGCTATGCTTGCTTCTATGCCTTTGCCATGCAATTGTGACCCTTGCTTGCATTTACCCATGATGAACCATTATGATATCCCATTGTGTATTTGCATGCTTGGTGGAGATCCTTGTTGCTATTGCCATGTTTATCATGTGCCCCATACTATTGATGCTTGTTGTGTTGGGAGAGTCATGATGCCCCATTGCTATTTACATATGGTCTCTCGCCAATACATTGATGACATTTTACTCACATCTTGCTTTCATGCTTGTGCTATGACATGTGAATTATTCATACCCACTATTTGCACACATGACATGCTTGCCATGATTCCTCCTAGTATGTTGCATCTTCGCACTACTAGCTTGTTTGACTTGATCACTATGATTGCTTGCTATGTTGCATCACCCATGTTCCACTATTACTTGCTTTCTTGGGTTGATGACATATATGCTCATGCCTCTCACTTGGTTTGTCATGATCATTGTCTCTTGTCTCCATTAGTTGCATCTCTCATATCACCTTGTATTGAGTGCCAACTTGCTATGCTTATTGATCTCGGAGACTTGGGCACTATAATTGTGATGCATGCTTGTTTGATTGAGCCTATTGCACTTGGTTGTTCTTCCATCATATGCCTCCCTACTATGAAACGCTCCCTTGTACTTTCTTATGATGAGCATGATGCATACACTTGTTGGGTATATTACCACTCGAATGATAGGTTTTGCATTTCCGCTAACCTCATTTGTTTTTCCGAGTGTTTGTCATGTCCTTTCATTTTTGAGGTTTCACAAGGCGATGCCATTATGCGACATATTGGTTATGTGAAGGCATACATGATGTGCGACACCAACATTTTCGACATTCTCATAAAGGTGAACTCCTTCTCTTTGAGCAATCCTCAAATATGCATATTGGATGGGCCACTCTTTCATTGTTGTTTCCTTCTCGCTGTCTACATGATACATCTCGTGAACGGAGGAGCGACATTGGAGATTGGCTACATGGACCTTGACATGGAGGAACACTTGCACTTATTGGATGCACCTTCGGCACCCCACTCATGCCTCGACATCGAGCTTTGGTACAACAACACCTCCATATTTGTTGATTGTGCTCATACTTGGCATGCTCGATGGACATATCATGCTCACCACAAGTTTGCACCTCATGCATGGATTGACTCACATTATGATTGCCTTGTTGCATCTTGTATTCCCGTGTCATCCATGATATATGAGCTTGTTCACTTCCTTAGCAAATTTGTTGTGATCTTCCTTGATGGCATATTCATACATCATGATCATATTGCCCATCATCAATTGCATGATAACTTATACATACGGAGCATCCATTGCCATATTCATGCTATTGATAAACCGTCTCACTATGACATCATTTTGCACCGTGGTTGCATTGATCATATTTACAACACATTTGTGTGCACAATGACTACATTTCCTCCCATGAATGCTTTGCATCTCATTCTAGATCATATTGATAAGCTTCATGCGCTTAGTCACAACCAATCTTGCCACACGGACTCATTCTTACATGATGGACACTTTGTGTGCGCTAACCATTGTATTTCCGAGTGTTGCTTGTGTTTGCTCTTTTTGCATATCTATCATTCCGGCGACACCTTGGACTACGCGGATTGCACCATGTCTTCAACCGTCCAACTACAAGTCCGTCTCGACCACCGTTTCCATGGTGATGAGGATCACGATCCGGGTCGGATCTTTCCCAAGGGGGATATGATGCGGAGCATCCCGTTCATCCCCATGTACACTCGACTACTCTCCAAGCCCCAAGAGGACATATGGCGAGACCTCGAACATCGCCATTGGACACAAGGTGAATTCACTCCTCTCCGAACCGTCACTTTCCGCATATGAGACACGGCTACTACCTCATGCATGGACCTTGCATACACTCGGTACAACCAACATGACCATGGAGAATCCAGGACCAAGGCCAAGCATGGAAGAGAAGACGGAAGAAAGGAGAAGAAGAAGAAGCGGCTCTTTGGAATCAGGCGGACGTCCGACGCCGTCCGGATCATCCGGACCCAGCCGGATCATCCGGACCCTACCGGATCATCCGGGTAAAGACGCCAAGACAACGAAGCCCCGACGAAGCCGGATCATCCGGACGATCGCCGGATCATCCGGACCCCGACACCGGATCATCCGCCACCATCTGGATCATCCGGACCCCTTTGTCTTGTGACTTGGGCGAGGCCGTGTACCTCGCCCCTCACTTACCCCTTCGTGGCTTAGCACTATAAATAGACCTCCTCCTCCCCACTTTGAGGGTTAGCATTGGATTAGATCATATTTGTGTGTGAGAGCCTTTGCTCATCCACCGGTACTTCTCCTCGGAGATCGGGACCTCCGTCTAGGAGAAGATCCATCAGTTCAAGACCCCTACCTAGGGAAGATCCCTCGTGGATTCAAGACCTCCTCCGGGAGAAGAACGGCTACCTTTGTATCTTTCCTTTGTTGATTTTGGACCATGTATCACTCGTGCTTCGATGATCTAGACCTTGTGTGATTGATCTCTTGTCGGTTGAGTGTCTCTCTCGTTCTTCCCCGTGATTTCCTCTCGTTCTTCCGCGTGTTCTTCGTGTTTCCTCCGTAGGATCCCCTCCAAACGTGAAAGATCGACGAATTAGGGTTCCACCCTACATCAGTATTGTAGTGAGTGCATCGAGCTTGTTAAGTAGGGTACTTGCTGTTACTATTTTGCTAGACTGTTTCTGCTATATCATGATGCTATGTTCACCTGCTTCTACAAGTCATTCTATGCATAATATGGAGATGTTCACTAAGGATGTTTTGTTATACATGTCATGCTCTATCCATCCATGCCCCTGGTTGCATTTATAGCCTGCTGTAGATGTCGTAATCTTGCTCCAAAGTTGCTAAATAATATTGATGTCAGTCTGTTAACATTAAGTTCAATGTTGCCATGATTGTTGCTAGTGATCCATGCACCCTATGAACTTGTTCTTGCCATGCTTAGCTTCATAAACATGTCTTATTACTGTTGATTGCCTTGCCATGCCATTTATTTCTCTGTGGTGAGTGGTTCAAGCTCACCAACATGCTTACTTATTGTTGTTCGTGCCATGTTTGAATCTGTCATATAACTTGCCATGTTTACATGGGTGCCATCATATTTTCTGTGCCCTTTTGGCTCATGGTCAGTAAGGGACTTTTGTTATATGCAATTAGTAGATTCATGCCATGCCTTTGTTTGCCATGTTATGTTCCTGTAACATGTTGTTTGATAGCTCTAAACATTGCAACCTGATGTTATTTCTGCTAAGCCTGAAACTGTTATTATTTGCAATCTTGCCATGTCCTTTTGAGCATGTTCTAGTGATTTTTGGAGTTAGCTCACTATTCATGTTTTGTCATGCTTTACCTGTACTTCATGCCCATGCCTTTTGTTCCTATGTTGGGGTGCTGTAGCTTGTTGGTTTGATGCTTGTAACATGCCTAGTTGCTGTTTTGGACAGCTTGTCCTTTAAACTTGTATAGAGTGTATGTGTTGAACCGTTGCTCCATTTTGAGTGTGCTTATATGAAAGTTGCTTAGATTTGCATGTCGTTTCATATTATCATGTTGCATCCTTGTTTTGAGGTGTTTGCTTGATGTTTGTATGCATTTTGCATCAATGTCATGTTGAACTTGTTTTGCTCATATCTTCTAGGTCGTAGCTCAGAATTAAACGAACTTTATATGTAACTTGACTAGAATCTCGTGTAGATCATCTTCGTGCATCTTAACTTGCTGTTTAACAACTTGAACATAATGTTTATTCAGATCTGGACCAACTTCGAAATTTACATATGAGGACTTACCGGAATTGTTATATGTTGTTTCCGGCCTCATTTAAACTAGCCTTGATGTGTTGTTCTTGTTTGCATCATCTCTTGCCATGAGTAGCCTCATCTAGCTTTCGCATGCATCATGCTTGGTTGTGCATCATGTCTTGTCTATGTGTGGTGTGTTTACTATGTTGTGTGCTTCTTCTCGATTGTTCCCGTTTCGTTGCGATCGTGAGGATTCGTTCGTCTACGCTTGGTTCGTCTTCATGGCTTCATCTTCTTCATGGACTCGTTTTTCTTCCTTGCGGGATTTCAGGCAAGATGACGCTACCCTGGATCTCACTACTATCATTGCTATGCTAGTTGCTTCATTCTATCGCTTTGCTGCGCTACCTATCTTTTGCTCTTCAAGCCTCCCAAATTGCCATGAACCTCTAACCTTTGACACCCTTCCTAGAAAACCGTTGTTTGGCTATGTTACCGCTTTGCTCAGCCCCTCTTATAGCGTTGTTAGTTGCAGGTGAAGTTGAAGATTGCTCCATGGTGGACAGGGTTATGTTGGGATATCACAATATCTCTTATATTATTAATGCATCTATATATTTGGTAAAGGGTGGAAGGCTCGGCCTTATGCCTGGTGTTTTGTTCCACTCTTGCCGCCCTAGTTTCCGTCATACCGGTATTATGTTTCCGGATTTTGCGTTCCTAACGCGGTTGGGTGATTTATGGGACCCCCTTGACAGTTCGCTTTGAATAAAACTCCTCCAGCAAGGCCCAACCTTGGTGTTACCATTTGCCTCACCACCACCTACTTTTCCCTTGGGAGTCGCTCTCTCGAGGGTTATCTTTATTCAGCCCCCCCCCCGGGCCAATGCTTGTCTAAGTGTTGGTCCGAACCAGAGCCACTTGTAGCGCCACCTTGGGGAAACTCGAGGTCTGGTTTTAGTTGTACGTAGTGTTCATCCGGTGTTGCCCAGAGAACGAGATATGTGCAGCTCCTATCGGGATTGTCAGCGCATCAGGCGGTCTTGCTGGACTTGTTTTACCATTGTCGAAATGTCTTGTAAACCGGGATTCCGAGACTGATCGGGTCTTCCTGGAAGAAGGAATATCCTTCGTTGATCACGGGAGCTTATCATGGGCTAAGTTGGGACACCCCTGCAGGGTATAAACTTTCGAGAGCCGTGCCCGTGGTTATGTGGCAGATGGGAATTTGTTAATGTTCGGTTGTAGATAACTTGACACCAGATCCGAATTAAAACACATCAACCGTGTATGTAGCCGTGATGGTCTCTTTTCGGCGGAGTCCAGGAAGTGAACACGGTTTCGGGTTATGTTTGACGTAAGTAGGAGTTCAGGATCACCTCTTGATCATTGCTAGCTTCACGACCGTTCCGTTTGTTCTCTTCTCGCTCTTATTTGCGTATGTTAGCCACCATACTTGCTTCGCCGCTGCTGCAACCTCACCACTTTACCCCTTCCTTCCCATTAAGCTTTGCTAGTCTTGATACCCATGGTAATGGGATTGCTGAGTCCTCGTGGCTCACAAATTACTACAACAATAGTTGCAGGTACAGGTTATGCGATGATCATGACACGAGAGCGATGTTTACTTGTTTTGGAGTTCTTCTTCTGCTTCTTCTTCGATCAGGGGATAGGTTCCAGGTCGGCAGCCTGGGCTAGCAGGGTGGATGTCGTTTGAGTTTCTGTTTGTGTTCCATCCGTAGTCGGATGGTGATCTTATGTATGGTGTTGTATTTGTGTGGCATTGTATGCCTCTTGTATGTATCCCCATCTATTATGTAATGTTGATGTAATGATATCCACCTTGCAAAAGCGTCTTCAAGATGCGCTTCTATCCTTGGTGGGACCTTCGAGTTCCTTTAGGATAGGGTCGCATCTTGGGCGTGACTGTCAACCCGGGGAGGAGCCAACCAAAGGGAAAGGTCACGCTGCCCGTGACGTTTGGAGGCGAGTTGAACTATAGGACGGAGAGGATTGTTCTCGATGTAGCTGAGATCCCCTTGCCCTACAACGGGATCCTCGACCGCCCAACACTGACCAAGTTCATGGCGGATTCTCACTATGCCTACAACACGTTGAAGATGCCCGGTCCGATGAACATCATCACCATCCCCTCCGACAAGAATGATGCATTGATTTGTGCTGACCAACTCTACCGGGAAGCGGTTGCAGCAGCTGCCGCCAAGGCACCTGCTCCTGCTGTTGAAGCCCCGGGAGGAAAGAAGACCGGCGAGACTCCTCGCACCCACTCCGGCAAGCGCACCTCTTCGGGGTGTGGTGCTCCCACCGAGGACGTGCCAGAGAGCTCCACCGGCAAGAGCAAGAAGTCTAGAGCCGCACCACCAGAGACCAATAAGGTGCCCGTCAAGGAGGACGACACGGGAGGAGCTTTCACCATAAGCATCACCCTCGATGGCAAGTAGGAAAGCGAGCTCGTCACTTTCCTGCGGGCTAATGTCGATGTGTTTGCATGGCAAGCGTTCGACATCCCCGGCGTGATTGAGCACCATCTTGCTGTCTGTCCTGATGCACAACTCGTCAAGCAGAAGGTCAGGAAGCAAGCTCTAGGGAGGCAGGAGTTCATCATGGAAGAGATCAGGAAGCTAGAGGCGGCAGGATTAGTAAGAGGGGTACTCCATCCAACGTGGCTGGCCAATCCGGTAGTGGTGCGCAAGGCAAACGAGAAGTGGAGGCTGTGTATTGATTACACAGATATCAATAAAGCTTGTCCGAAAGATCCTTTCCCGTTACCGCGCATCGACCAGATTGTTGACTCCACGGCTGGGTGTGACCTGCTATCATTCCTCGACACCTACTCAGGAGGGCACCATCAGATCTTCATGACAAGAGAAGATTAGGAGAAGACAACATTCATCACCCCATGTGGTACGTATTGCTTTTTATGGATGCCTTTCGGGTTGAAGAGTGCTGGCTCGACTTTTGCAAGAGCAGTCCAAATTGGTTTTGAGCCCTAGCTACATAGAAATATGGAAGCTTATATGGATGACATAGTGGTCAAAACCAAGGACAAAGCAACACTTGTTCAAGATCTGGAGGAAACGTTTGCAAACCTGCGCAAGATCAACCTCAACCTGAACCCTGAGAAGTGTGTCTTCGGTGTCCCGTCCGGCAAGCTTCTCAGGTTCTTTGTGTCACAGCGTGGGATTGAGGCAAACCCAGATAAGATCAAGGCCATCGAGCAGATTGAGGCCCCTAAGCGGATCAGGGCGTCGTCGGCTCACTTTGGCTGTGTTGCCGCCATGAGCGATTCATCTCCAAATCCGCTGAGTGTGCCCTTCCTTTTTCAAGATCTTGAAGAAGGCGGGCCCAATGGAGTGGACCCCGGAGGCCAAAGCAGCGCTGCAGGATTTGAAGAAATACCTCTCCTCTACCCCAGTGCTGGTTGCGCCAACACCACAAGAACCGTTGCTGCTATACCTGACGGCAACAAATCAAGTGGTTAGCGCCGCGCTGGTGGCAGCAGCGGCAGGGTCAACGGGTGGCGAGCCAGAACCCTCCCTGGCAGGGCTCGGTCCTGGCAAGACTGAGTCCCCGGCAAGGACTGACACTAGTGTGACAGTGCCTGTGCGAATAGATGAAGTGGTGCAGAAGAAGAAGATGGTGCAGCACCCAGTTTACTTCGTCAGCTCCCTCTTGCAGGGGGCTAGGTCGAGGTACTCCGGTGTGCAGAAATTGCTCTTCAGCCTCCTTATGGCCTCGAGGAAGTTGCGTCATTACTTCCAAGCACATGAGATCACCGTCGTCACCCGCCTTCCGTTGCAACAGATACTGCATAACCCGGATGCAACGGGGAGGATTGTAGACTGGGGTTTGGAGCTGTCAAGTTTTGGTTTGAAATTTGAAAGCACCTCGACGATTCAGAGCAGAGTCTTGGCGGAGTTTGTTGCTGAATGGACCTCGACGCCGGACGAAGAGATCCAGGAGACCACTCTCCCCGGCAAGGAAACGAGTGCTACGTCTTGAGCTTGCGTTGGTTTTCCTTGAAGAGGAAAGGGTGATGCAGCAATAGTAGCGTAAGTATTTCCCTCAGTTTTTGAGAACCAAGGTATCAATCCAGTAGGAGGCTCCTCAAAAGTCCCACGCACCTACACAAACAAACAAAGAACTCGCAACCAAAGCAATAAAGGGGTTGTCAATCCTTCACGGCCACTTCATGAAAGTAAGATCGATAGAGATAGTATGATAAGATAAATATATTTTTGGTATTTAATAATATAGATGCAAAAAGTAAAGATGCAAATAAAAGTAGATTGAAAGCTTATATGATAAAAGATAGACCCGGGGCCATAGGTTTCACTAGAGGCTTCTCTCAAGATAGCATAAGTATTTGATGGGTGAACAGATTCTTGTCGGGCAATTGATAGAAAAGAATAATTATGAGATTATCTAGGCATGATCATGTATATAGGCATCACGTCCGCAACAAGTAGACCGACTCACATGCGCATCTACTACTATTACTCCACACATCTACCGACTCACCTTGCATCTAGAGTATTAAGTTCATAAAGAACGAGTAACGATTAAGCAAGATGACATGATGTAGAGGATAAACTCATGCAATATGATATAAACCCCATCTTTTTATCCTCAATGGCAACAATACAATCGTGCCTTGCAACCCTTTACATCCTTTGGGCAAGGACACCGCAAGATTGAACCCAAGGCTAAGCACTTCTCCCATGGCAAGAAAGATCAATCTAGCAGGCCAAACCAAACTGATAATTCGAAGAGACTTGCAAAGATAACTCAACCATACATAAAAGAATTCAGAGGAGATTCAAATATTTCTCATAGATAAACTTGATCATAAATCCACAATTCATCGGATCTCGACAAACACACCGCAAAAAGAGTTTATATCAAATAGATCTCCACAAGAGAGGGGGAGAACATGGTATTGAGATCCAAAGAGAGAGAAGAAGCCATCTAGCTAATAACTATGGACCCGAAGGTCTGTGGTAAACTACTCACAACTCATCGGAGGGGCTATGGTGTTGATGTAGAATCCCTCCGTGGTCGATTCCCCCTCCGGCGGAGCACCGGCGAAGACTCCAAGATGGGATCTCGCGGATCTGAAGGTTTCTGGTCTTTGGAAATTGTGTTTCGTTGGCTCTCTGGATGTTTTCGGGTACATAGGCTTATATAGGAGGAAGAAATCGTCGGTGGCATGGGGGGCCCACAAGATAGGGGGCGCGCCCAGATGGGGTGGGCGCGCCCTCCTTTCTCGTGGCCGCCTCGGCTGCTTCTTGGCTTGCACTCCGAGTCCTCTGGATCACGTTCGTTCCAAAAATCACGCTCCCGAAGGTTTCATTCCGTTTGGACTCCGTTTGATATTCCTTTTCTTCGAAATACTGAAATAGGCAAAAAAACAACAATACGGGCCGGGCCTCCGGTTAGTAGGTTAGTCCCAAAAATGATATAAATGTGTAAAATAAAGCCCATAAATATCCAAAAGGGGTAATATAATAGCATGTCACAATCAAAAATTATAGATACGTTGGAGATGTATCAAGCATCCCCAAGCTTAATTCCTGCTCGTCCTCGAGTCGGTAAATGATAAAAACAGAATTTTTGATGTGGAATGCTACCTAGCATAATTCTCAATGTAATTTTCTTTATTGTGGCATGAATGTTCAGATCCAAATGGTTCAGGATAAAAGCTTATAAAACATAAAAATAATAATGCTTCAAAGCATACTAACAAATAATCATGTCCTATCAAAATAACATAGCCAAAGAAAGCTTATCCCTACAAAATCATATAGTTAGGCCATGTTTCATTTTCATTACACAAAATACTCCCATCATGCACAACCTCGATGACGAGCCGAGCAATTGTTTCATACTTTTTAACGCGCTTCAGCTTTTTTCAACTCTTACGCAATACATGAGCGTAAGCCATGGACATAGCACTAAGGTGGTATAAGATGGTGGTTGTGAGGACAAAAAGAGGGAGAAGATAGTCTCACATCAACTAGGCGTATCAACAGGCTATGGAGATGCCCATTAATAGATATCAATGTGAGTGAGTAGGGATTGTCATGCAACGGATGCACTAGAGCTATAAATATATGAAAGCTCAACAAAAGAAACTAAGTGGGTGTGCATCCAACTTGCTTGGTCACGAAGACCTAGGGCATTTTTGAGGAAGACCATCATTGGAATATACAAGCCAAGTTCTATAATGAAAAATTCCCACTTATTATATGAAAGTGACAACATAGGAGACTCTCTATCATGAAGATCATGGTGCTACTTTGAAGCACAAGTGTGGAAAAAGAGATAGTAGCATTGTCCCTTCTCTCTTTTTCTCTCATTTTATTTTCTTTTTTTTCTTTTCTCCTTTTTTTCTTTTCTTCTTTTTTTTCTTTGGCCTTCCTTTTTCTTTTTGGCCTTTCTCTTCTTCTTCTTTTCTTTTTCTTTTTGTAAAGTCCGAAGTCTCATCCCGACTTGTGGGGGAATCATAGTCTTCATCATCCTTTCCTCACTGAGACAATGCTCTAATAATGAAGATCATCACACTTTTATTGATTTACAACTCAAGAATTACAACTCAAAGCTAGAACAAGATATGACTCTATATGAATGACTCCGGTGGTGTGCCGGGATATGCAATGAATCAAGAGCGACATGTATGAAAATTATGAAGGTGGCCTTGCCACAAATACATTGTCAACTACATGATCATGCAAAGAGCAATGTGACAATTATGGAACGTGTCATAATAAACAGAACGGTGGAAAGTTGCATGGCAATATATCTCGGAATGGCTATGGAAATGCCATAATAGGTAGGTATGGTGGCTGTTTTGAGGAAGGTAAATAATTGGTTCATGATACCGGTGAAAGTTGCGCGGTATAATAAAGGCTAGCAAAGTGGAAGGATGAGTGTGCGTATATCCATGGACTCACATATGTCATAAAGAACTCATATACTTATTGCTCTACTTAGCCTTCGAAGCAAAGTACTACTATGCATGCCCCTAGAGGAATAGATTGGTAGGAAAAGACCATCGCTCGTCCCCGACTGCCACTCATAAGGAAGACAATCAAAAGAGCACCTCATGCAACAAATTTGTCACACAACTTTTACCGTACGTGCATGTTACGGGACTTGCCAACTTCAACAAAAGTATTTCTCAATTTCATAATTACCCACTAGCATGACCCTAACATTACTACCTTTATATCTCAAAACAATTATCAAGCATCAAATTGACCATAGCATCCAATTCACTTCCTATGATAGTTTTTATTATACCCAACTTGGATGCTCATCATTCTAGGACCAAATTTGTAACCATAGAAAATACCATGCTGTTCTAAAAGACTCCCAAAATAATATAAGTGAAGTATGAGAGATTAGCAATTTCTTCACTATTAAGCCACCGCCGTGCTCTAAAAGATATAAGTGAAGCACTAGAGCAAAAACTATCAAGCTCAAAAGATATAAGTGAAGCACATAGAGTATTCTAGCAAATTCTAATCAAGTGGGCTTCTCCCAAAAGGTGTGTACAGCAAGTATGATTGTGGTAAACTAAAAAGCAAAGACTAATATAATACACGATGCTCCAAGAAAAACACATATCATGTGGCAAATAAAAAAGTATAGCTTCAAGTAAAGTTACCAATGAACGAAGACGAAAGAGGGGATGCCTTCCCGAGGCATCCCCAAGCTTAGGCTTTTGGATATTATTGAATATATTGGGGTGCCATGGGCATCCCCAAGCTTAGTCTCTTGCCACTTCTTATTCCATAGTCCATAAAAGCTTTACCCAAAACTTGAAAACTTCACAACACAAAACTCAACAGGAAATCTTATAAGCTCCATTAGTGAAAGAAAACAAAACCACCACACAAGGTACTGTAATGAACTCATTCTTTTTTTATTTTGGTGTTAAACCTACTGTATTCCAACTTCTCTATGGTTTATAAACTATTTTACTAGCCATAGATGCATCAAAATAAGTAAACAACACACGAAAAACAGAATCTGTCAAAAACAGAACAGTCTGTAGAAATTTGTAACTAAAGCAAACTTCTGGAACTCTAAAAATCCTACCAGGATAGTAAGTCCTGGACAATGTATCTATTGATCAGCAGCAAAAAGAATCAACGCAAAATCACGTTTCTGTGATTTAACAAAACTAAATTCGTGCGCGCAAAGTTTCAGTTTTTCAGCAGAATCAAATCAACTATCATCATAGGTTATCCTATAGGTTCTACTTGGCACAAACACAAACTAAAAGTTAAAAACACATATAAACAGATGGTAGATGCAAAAATTTTACTAAGCAGAAACAAAAACAAAAAACACAAATAAAATTGGGTTGCCTCCCAACTAGCGCTATCGTTTAACGCCCCTAGCTAGGCATTGAGCTTTCAATGATGCTCACATGAAGGACAAGAATTGAAGCGCAAAGAGAGCATCATGAAACATGTGACAAACACATCTAAGTCTAACATACTTCCTATGCATAGGCATATTATAAGCAAACAAATTTTCAAGGCAAACAAAAACTAGCATATGCAATGAATAAGAAAGAGACGATAGTAATCTCAACATGAAGAGAGGTAATTTAGTAAGATAAAAATTTCTACGACCATATTTTCCTCTCTCATAATAATTACATGTAGGATCATAGGCAAATTCAACAAAATAGATATCACATAGCATATTCTTAACACGATCCACATGCATGCAAAGTTGACACTCTTCCAAAATAGTGGGATTAACATTAACTAAAGTCATGACCTCTCCAAACCGACTTTCATCAAAAACTTCATAAGATTGAACATTCTCCAAATATGTGGGATCTAAAGTTGACACTCTTCCAAACCCACTTTCAATATTATTGCTAACATTATTATCAATCTCATATTCATGAAGGGGCTCAAATAAATTTTCAAGATCGTAAGAAGAATAATCCCAATCATGATCATTGCAACAAGTAGTAGACATAGAAAAACTAGCATCCCCAAGCTTAGGGTTTTGCATATTCTTAGCACAATTGACATCAAGAGAATTTATAGTAAAATCATAGCAATCAAGCTTTTTCTTCAAGGAGCTATCGCGAATCTCTTCATAAATTCTTCATCAGAATTTTTAGATTCATGGATTTCAAGCAAAACCTCATAAAGATAATCTAGTGCACACAACTCACTAGCAATTGGTTCAACATAATTGGATCTCTTAAAGAGATTAGCAAGTGGATGAGGATCCATAAACTTCTAGCAAGCAAAGATGCAAGCAAAAGGAAGGCACATGGAGACACAAGATCGAACGAAAGAGGGGCGAAGAAAAGGCAAAGGTGAAGTGGGGGAGAGGAAAACAAGAGGCAAATGGCAAATAATGTAAATGCGAGGGAGATGAGTTTGTGATGGGTACTTGTTATGTCTTGACTTGAGCGAAGACCTCCCCGGCAGCGGTGCTAGAAATCCTTCTTGCTATGTCTTGAGCTTGCGTTGGTTTTCCTTGAAGAGGAAAGGGTGATGCAGAAATAGTAGCATAAGTATTTCCCTCAGTTTTTGAGAACCAAGGTATCAATCCAGTAGCAGGATCCTCAAAAGTCCCACGCACCTACACAAACAAACAAAGAACTCACAACCAATGCAATGAAGGGGTTGTCAATCCCTTCACGGCCACTTGCGAAAGTGAGATCTGATAGAGATAGTATGATAAGATAAATATATTTTTGGTATTTTATAATATAGATGCAAAAAGTAAAGATGCAAATAAAAGTAGATTGAAAGCTTATATGATAAAAGATAGTCCCGGGGGCCATAGGTTTCACTAGAGGCTTCTCTCAAGATAGCATAAGTATTACGGTGGGTGAACAAATTACTGTCGGGCAATTGATAGAAACGCGAATAATTATGAGATTATCTAGGCATGATCATGTATATAGGCATCACGTTCACAACAAGTAGACCGACTCCAGCCTGCATCTACTACTATTACTCCACACATCGACCGACTCCTGCCTGCATCTAGAGTATTAAGTTCATAAAGAACAGAGTAATGCATTAAGCAAGATGGCATGATGTAGAGGGATAAACTCATGCAATATGATATAAACCCCATCTTTTTATCCCCGATGGCAACAATACAATCGTGCCTTGCAACCCTTTACATCCTTTGGTAAGGACACCGCAAGATTGAACCCAAAGCTAAGCACTTCTCCCATGGCAAGAAAGATCAATCTAGTAGGCCAAACCAAACTGATAGTTCGAAGAGACTTGCAAAGACAACTCAACCATACATAAAAGACTTCAGAGGAGATTCAAATATTTCTCATAGATAAACTTGATCATAAACCGCCAATTCATCGGATCTCGACAAACACACCGCAAAAAGAGTTTACATCGCATAGATCTCCACAAGAGAGGGGGAGAACATGGTATTGATATCCAAAAAGTGAGAAGAAGCCATATAGCTAATAACTATGGACCCGAAGGTCTGTGGTAAACTACTCACAACTCACCAGAGGGGCTATGGTGTTGATGTAGAAGCCCTCCGTGGTCGATTCCCCCTCCGGCGGAGCGCCGACGAAGGCTCCAAGACGGGATCTCGCTGATACAGAAGGTTACGGTGGTGGAAATTGTGTTTCGTTGGCTCTCTGGATGTTTTCGGGGTATGTAGGCTTATATAGGAGGAAGAAGTACGTCGGTGGCCGCCCAAGGGGGCCACAAGATAGGGGGGCGCCCAGAGGGGGTGGGCGCGCCCTCCTATCTCGTGGCCGCCTCGGCTGCTTCTTGGCTTGCACTCCAATTCCTCTGGATCACGTTCGTTCGAAAAATCACGCTCCCGAAGGTTTCATTCTGTTTGGACTCCGTTTGATATTCATTTTCTTCGAAATACTGAAATAGGCAAAAAAACAGCAATACGGGCTGGGCCTCCGGTTAGTAGGTTAGTCCCAAAAATGATATAAATGTTTAAAATAAAGCCCATAAACATCCAAAAGGGGTAAGATAATAGCATGGAACAATCAAAAATTATAGATACGTTGGAGACGTATCAACGAGTCACAACTGGATTATGTACTTTGATGGGGCTTTTCTGCTACAAGGCGCCGGTGCTGGTGTGCTGCTCGCTGCGCCCACTGGAGAGCACCTCAAGTACGTGATCCAAATGCACTCTCCCAGGGAGATGTCGATGAACAACACTGCTGAGTACGAGGGATTGCTAGCCGGTCTCAGGATCGCGGCAAACCTCGGAGTCAAGAAGCTCATCGTCAGGTGCGATTCGCAGCTTATCGTCATGGAGGTCAACAAGGATTATCAGAGCCTATTGATGGAAGCTTACATAGATGAAGTGAGGAGACTGGAGGAGCGCTTTGACAGTATACAGGCAGAGCATGTCCCCCGAATGGAGAACGACATCACCGACTACCTATCAAAGCGCGCTGCCCTCAAGCTACCTGTGGAACCAGGTACTTTTGTGCTTCGGTTAACTCAACCATCCGTTGACCCATCAACAGAGAAGAATAAGCAAAGGAAGTCAGGCCCCGGCAAGTACTTCCCTACCGAGCTCCCTGGGGCCATAGACGAAGGAGTTGTCATGGACGCCGAGCCTGCCGTGGGACAACCGACTCCGGCGGGGTGCCAAGCCCTTGCCGTGGAGGCAACCGTTCCCGCAGTGGAAGAAACGCCTTTGGTCCTTGCCGTCGAGCCACAGGCTCCAGCGTGGGCGCAGCATACCGTCCGATTCCTCCAAATAGGGTAGCTTCCTGAGGAGCAGGAAGAAGCAGAGAAAGTAGCCCGCCGATCCGCTCTGTACCAGTTTGTTGACAACGTTCTATACAGAAAAAGACCGAATAGAGTGAAACTGAAGTGCATCTCTCGGGAGGAAGGACTGGAGCTGTTGGCGGAGATACATGGAGGCATGTGCGGCTCCCACATAGGGTCAATGGCCCTTGCCGGCAAGGCTTTCCGGCAAGGCTTCTTCTGGCCCACTTCTCTCCAGGATGCGACGGCACTAGTAACCAAGTGTGAAGCCATTCGAGGAAGCTTCATCAGCCAGCTCAAGCCTTGTAGACAATCCCTCTCTCTTGGCCATTCTCGGTCTGGGGGCTCGACATACTAGGCCCTTTTCCCCGCATCGTTGAGGGCTTTGAGTACTTGTACGTTGCAATTGACAAGTTCACAAAGTGGCCGGAGGTGGAAGCAGTGAGGAAGGTGACCGCACAGTCAGCCATCAAATTCTTCAAGGGGCTGGTTTGCCGCTTTGGTGTGCCGAACAGAATTATCACCAACAACGGCACGTAGTTCACGAGCCACACCTTCATGCAGTATATTGAGGACCTCGGCAACAAGGTCTGTTTTGCTTCCATGGCACACCCACGGAGCAATAGCCAAGTAGAGAGGGCAAATGCAGAAGTGCTACGTGGCCTGAGGACGAAGACTTTTGACAGGCTGCACAAGAGCGGGAGGCACTGGATTGATGAGTTGCCGACGGTTCCTTGTTCGATCAAAACGACGCCAAATCGAGCCACCGGCCAGACACCCTTTGCCCTGGTTTATGGGGCAGAAGCAGTTCTTCCCACGGAACTCATATACGGGTCACCTCGAGTGCTCACTTATGATGAGCTTGAGCAAGAGCGATTGCGGCAAGATGACGCAACGCTCCTCAAGGAAGATCGTCTTCGGGCGGCTGTGAGAGCAGCATGCTACCAGCAAGCCTTGCGCCGCTACCATAGCCGCAAGGTTCATGCCCGAAGCTTTGAGGAAGGCGACCTTGTTCTTCGGCGCATTCGGTCGGCCAAGGATTCCAACAAGTTGACACAAAAGTGGGAAGGCCCTTATCGGGTAACACGAGTCACCAGGCCTGGCGCAGTCCGCCTGGAGACCAAAGATGCCATTTCAGTGAGCAACTCCTGGAACATTGAGCATCTTCACAAGTTTTACCCATAAGGCATGGCTGCCGGGCCCCTCAGCAAGCCATCTTTTGTACAAGCCTTCCCGGCAAGGCATGTAACCCTCTGTGCAAAGCCAGGCGCAGACGCTGAGCATAAATAAACGAAGCGCTGGCGCCCTAAGTTATAGCATGCATGCTATGTTAAGTCTCTCCCTCGGTTAGGGTTGATAGTGCTTAATGGCGACTAACCCCTAACATAGAGGTCGAGTTTGCGTCTCTTTGTCCTATCCATCCTCTTTGGTTCATAGGGTACATAAGTGTTTCCGCCAAGATAAGGGGAAGGAAGACAACAAGCCGGCACTCCGACCCCGGCAAGCCAAACTTGTCGGGGGGCTGAAGACACAAAGGCCCATCGGCAGCAAGCTAGGGTTGCCGGGGGGCTGCATATCCAGATAAGCATTCTTATCTCCTGTTATGCATTTCCGTATAAAGATCGGGACGTATGAAACCTTGCCTTATTCCGAAACTGCCGTGCTCCCTCCATTCCTACCACCCAAGAACTTCTTCTTTGTTCGGAATCTGGTTCTAGCCGCGGTGGCAAGGAAGCAAGCATAGGGCCCACCCCTACTTCGCCCCTGCCTCCACCAAAGGCGTGAGTACGGTCGAAAGGAGTAGGGGAGCGGCAGGGCCTGCAGCCGGGCAACGATGTTTATATTGAAAATAACAAGGATTTGTTCCTTGGTATGGGCTTTGCTCACACACGCAAGACCCGGCAAGCACCCTCTTTTCATTAATACGTTCCATACAGGTATAGTTCGTACGGAGTGCAAACATGAACAGGGAGGTTACAAGTTTTAAACCTAACTAAGGCATGTAGGCCTACAAACTAAAAACAGATAAAGTGCCCGTAATCCCTTTCTTGTCCCTCTCCTCAGGAAATGAAACAAGATGGCAAAAGGGCAGAAGGAGCGCCTATGCGAGGTACGAGCAGCAAAAGGCGCCAAGGGAACATGCTGCTGGTGGTGGTGCCAAAGGAAGGGCTGGAAGACGAGGCAGCGGTCCGTCAATACGCTACGAAGGCGTCAGTGCCATCGTACTCCGACTTGACGGCCCGCCACCCGCCTTCTTCGCCTTCTCCGGCCTTCCCACGCCAGCCGCCCAAGGAGGTAACCCCAAGAAGTCCAAGGGGCCGACTCCACTGGGAGAAGGGGCCCGGTGCAGATGCTGCTGCTGCTGCTGACACCACCACAGAGCACCGGGTCCAACACCTAGTCGGACCCATCATCCTCTCGCCTGCTACCCTCGTCGTCATTGCCACTGTCCTCCTCGTCACTCTCGCTTGAGGACGATTCTTCGTCATTCGAGGAGCTCTCCAGGCAGCACTTTAGGCGAGTTCCGAAATCGCCGAAGACCTTGACGGAGAGGAGGCCATTCTCCATTAACTTGAAGTAGAGAATGAGCCCCGACGTCAGGCTGTGGATGCGAGCGAAGGTCTTCCACCCGCGGCGAAGGTACATGACGCGAGGGGCTGGGAAGTCGACGTTGGCCCATGTGTCGTTGTTCCCGCATCCCCTCATGTGCAGCCTCAGCGCCTGCGGCTGGTCAAGCTCCATCTCCCGAGCGAATGGGGTCGGGAGACGAAGACGCCGGCGCGCCGGCCGGCGCAGCCTGATGAAGAACTCACAAGGGTTGTCCCCGATGTGGCCCACCATCGGGGGAAGTACCGCTGGCGGAGGCGAGGCCGATGCCCCGCCCCGTCCTCCTCTTCGTCGAGCATCGCGGTGGCCTCGGCCTCGCCCCCTCCCCCTTCCCCTCGCGGCCGGCTCCGCCGCCACGGGTTCTTGGGGAGGAGCGACGCATTGTCGAGCAGAGACCCTCGCCGCCACCGATGAAGCATCAACGTGCTCTCTCGCCATGGTAGAAGGAAGGAAGGAGCAGGGATGGGGAGAGGCGGATGGCGAAGGACTGAGAGGTGCCATCCCTCCCGCTCCCCTCCTTATAAAGGGACGGGGTCGGGACTCGGCCGCCCATTTCAGCCAACCCGGCTCATTAAGGTGACAGCAAGCGAGTCCGTCGACCGCCCTCCCTGCCCAATTGTAGGCGCGTGCGTATCAACCCACGCTCGCATGTCTTCCCGTATTCTACGCGCCTATCATTCGCCCTGCGTCGTGCATGCGGCGTATGTGGCGCAAGGGACGGGCGTAATGGGACGCGTTGAGCGATGGTTCCCAGGTAAGGAAAGTAAATGAGCAGCGGCCCTGTGGCCTCGAAGGGACATGCAAGCTACCTCTTTACTATTCACTGCAGGATGAGGCCAGCATGCTTCGATCACCCGCGCGGGCGGTTCCCACGTCACGCATGCAACGTGGGTCGTGGGAGAGCGCAGCGGGCGAAAAAATCACCCCAGGTAAAACCGCCCCGCCTGCCTGCGCACCGTTCTGGGCCTGGCCCAATAACGTGTCGCTCTTATGTATGGCCCAGGCCCGGGGGCTTCGGTTGGTGTACTAAAGTTGGGGCACTCCTTTGTACCCCTTATTTGTGCATGGGCAGTCGGAGCCGCGCCCATGGCCACACTTAAGCAGGGCAGAGGCAGGAAATCAAAACCGCGAGACGGCCAAAGCGACACCAAGGCGGAGGCATACAGAGCAAGAAGGCGAGGTGGTTTCCCCCGGCAAAGACCTTGCCAGGGCGACCCCCACGGCCCCGGCAAGGACCTTGCCGGGGCAGCCTACCCGACGCCGGCGGAGCGCGCCATCCTTGAGCCCCAGTTCCTCCGGCACCACCATCCACGTTGGGACCTAGGCTCGGGAGGCGCCTCCATGATGGCATGCAGATCTTTGTGAAGAGAAGAAACACTCCAAATCAGAAGAGGATTAGAAGACGACGAACCTCAGCGAGATCCTTGCCGAGGAGACCCACAAGACCCCAGGCAAGATCCTTGTCGGGGACGACCGCAACGCCACGGCAAGACCCTTGCCGGGGCCCCGGCAAGGCCCTTGCCGAGGACATTCGCGAGGCCAGCCAGGCCCGCACCCCCCAAGTTTCTACCATCGCTCCCATGCAGCTGCCAGCCCACCAGCTGGGTAGGCGCCTGCGTGTCGACATGAGGCTTCTCGGCCAACTCAGCACGTGCCTAAGTGGTGGCATGCAAATCTTCGTGAAGGCCCTACCACCGCGCCACCTCAGCAGCCTGCCAGCCTACATGGTGCTGACCGCCTCGCTGGCCCAGGTGCATGTCAAGGCAGGCCGAAGCGTCGGTAAAGTGAAGGGGACATGTGAGAGGCACATTAAATGTGTGATAATGGAAGTTGATTGCATGGAACACTCACCACAATTCTCACTTAATTATGGCTCCTATATCCTGTTAGAAATAGGAGTGCTCAGTAATATTTTCTCTTTTTTTGTTATTCAGCATGTAAGCAGGTCAGCAAACCTTGTGGCGCATCTTTGTGCGAACCGTGCTTGCTGCACTTTGAATGTGACTGAGAGCTGGCTTGATGAAACACCTCGCTTCCTTGTTTTTTTTCTGGGGTACCTCGCTTCCTAGTGACTAGTCTCTTGGCTGATTGTCCAAAGAATGCTTATATATGAATAAAGCTCTCTCATTTAACTACAAAAAATATTAAAGCCATATTAACCGGAAAGGAGGGAGTATGGACTAGCACTACTTCTTGGTGTGTCCCGTCAACTTGTGAAACGAGGAGAAGCTTGCAGGACAAGGTGAAGCTCGCTTACGCCCTCTCCATCTACCTCAAGCCTGGTGGCTCACAGGATGACGAGAAGCTTTTGACTAATGCAACCTACCCTCGCCCAGGAGGTGGACGTGCAGCAGTTCATTCGGCGTCACATTGCCAGAGGCATACACTGTAGTAACATCATTGTCAACTTCACGAAGAGGCGAAGAGCCAAGCGCAAGGTTTAGTAGTACTACTACTAGTATACAAGTACTAGGAACCGCATGGTGGAGCGTCTGTACTATTATTTTATTTTAATCTCTGATAAAGTACACATTTTTTATTTGGGAGAAGTGCGGAAAACGGCAGCCTAATAGTACTATTAAAAACATAGAACATGTAATGATGATATCGATCAACCATGCTCGAATATATCTTGGCCTCCGTGCAAGCCCGTAAGTGTGTTCTCGCTCCTCGTCTCTCTCAAGGAATGGCGGGTTGGCCATTTAGCCGTCAATTGAGATCGGTTTGCTCACACTTCAGTCCCACATGTAAGTGATATGCCAAGAGGAAGTGCGTTGACTGACTGGCCATACTCATACTTGGTTTTGCACCTTCATACTACTCCTCCCTCTATCACAGTTTACAGGGCACACTTCATTCTCATGCATTTCTCTCCATGCATTTCCACCACTAGAGAGATTTTAGACGTGTTTGGTTTAATGCTCAATTAATTAGGGTGTGGTAACCGCAATCAAGTCCACAATTTTCTCTCAATGTATGTGTGTACACAGAGTGGAGTAAGTGCATGCATGTGTGTACCTGGGGTGGAAGCACTGCATGCATGTGTGTACGCATATTTCCTGTAGTAATAGACATGCTATTTTTTAGGCCGATTGCTAGTCGCCTTGGTCCCAGAGATTGTTGAAGCAAACAGTAATGGAGGGAGTAGTATGACCGAATTCAAAGAAGGGTGTATTGATGGTTGCTTCTTCCGAGCAACTTACAGTGGGAAAGGTGGGGCTTATGATTTGACTGCTCATTACTCACTATTAGGTGTGGCGCAACGACTGGGCTGAGTCTCCCATGCAGTTGTGCACTACCCCTCTATTCTTAAATGTTTGTCTTTCTAGAGATTTCAACGAGTGACTACATACGAAGCAAAATGAGTGAATCTACACTAAAAAATGTGTCCATTTGAAATTTCTAAAAAGATAAATTTTTAGGAATGGAGGGAGTATAATTTTGTGCATGGCACATGGACCCGAATGCTAAAGAGGCTTCTGGCAATGCTATCAAGCTTCCAGCAACATAATTGACGTACTATACAAATAATTTTGTAGCGACATGAAATTGTACAATGCTCTAAGCTTACAGCTTTTGTTTCGTGTATCTTGCCATCCATGCTCTTTAGGAAAAAAATAAAAACTAACTTCCTTGCTAATGCATCTCAATGATTAGCAGATTAGAGCTAATATTTACATCACAACTAAAGACAAAGTTGTGAGAAGGTGTTAAATTAAAATTCATCCATGCTTTCATTGGCAGCAACTTTCCCCCAGCTCTGTCTAAATCAACAAGGCATGTTGGCAAAAAAAAGTAGCTGACAGGAGCATGCAACATTCCGATCATTTTGTGCAGTTCCACTAAAATAGAGCTAAGTGTCCCTGTTCCAGAGATATTAAGTATGATTACAATAATAGAGGACTGTTGATGAAACAATAAACACACAAATAGAAGCCGGTCACCTTTGTAGTCTCTCTTAAGACTGACTAGTTGGAGAAGATTAATCAAATAGTTGGAGAAGGCTCGGAGTTGGATGAGGAGGATAGAGCAAAACTAATCTCCTTTTTTGCAGTCGCACTAAAATCTAGAGACGTTGCCCGTGTGACATTTTAGTAGAACTGCACAAAACACTCTTAAGAAAAAAGTGATTTGTAGAGTTCACCAAAAGGTAGCAATAGCAATGAGGTGAAATGTATAGCCCTGTTTGCAAAAAAGAGGTAGAAAGGAAATAATTACTGGCCAATAATAGTTGATGACACATACGACGATAAAAAAGAAGCATATTCCTTGTCCTAAGAGAAGATAATAACACGGTTGCGTTTATATAAAATGGTGTGAGGACAAGATTGCAATATGGAAAGTACGCCGGACAAGCTACGTTTTGGGCAAAGAACTAGGGAAGATCCACATGCAAGATTTTCCACATGAAGCGACGTGGGAAGATGGGCAATGGAGCAAGGCCGGAGGGGATACCTGGGGGTCGTCGGGATGTGACTAGGAGAGCGGTGGTGGGCGGGATCTGCCCATACTGCGGCAGCAAGCAAGTGGCGTCGGCCCTACCGCGCCGGAGCTTGGTCATGAAGAACGACGGGTACCGCAGATCGGGACATGCTGCCTCGGCGCCGTCGAATGGAGAAATGATGCTTATCCTTCCTTTCCGCCTGCGGGCGGAACACGGCCGGGTCAGTGACCAGCGGTGAGAGAGAGAGGCCAGCGCTGCCTTGTGTGAAATACTCCGACGAGATATCGAATCCCGGAAGGCAGGCTCCATTTTATATAGTGGAGCGGACTACCTTTTTCTCCACAAAATTTGTTTTATATTCAGTGTACGTGGCATTGAGCGATATAACGCGCCGATGCATCAAGTCGAACTTTGTTTCCTACACGTGTGGTACACGACCTCCATAGGTAAACAACCACTACACGCGCTCAAATTAGCATGTGGGCTACCATTTCGTACATAAATTAGCTCCACCGTGTACCCGCGCGGGTGTGGTTGCACACGAAGCATGAGTACATGCAACTATTCTCTTCGTGTATGGACACCACCTACGTGGGTTTGTGTGAGAGAGATACAGACATAGAGAGATATAGTGTGTGAGTTCGTGACAACATTTTTTTGTTGGGGGGGTTGAGTCATAGACAGGGAATATGTGTCGATGATATTTCAATCAAAAAATGTAACATATGCAATGTGTGTGAAACAAAGGCCTGGATATATCATATATATATAGAGAGGGGGCGATCCACAAGAAGATAGTGGAGGTATCGTCGGCATGAGGTATCCATAGAATCGAAGAGAGGGATGATGTGTGTGTGTGTGCGCGCGCGATTGATAAAGAGTGCCATCGAATTTGTGTGTGCCCACGTCAAAGATATAGGGTGGCTGGCCTACTGGAATGTGAGAGGGCACAGGTGCAGTTTGTCTCTTTGGCATGGATACCTACCTACAACACTTGACTATCGGTATGTGGGGTGGGGGTGGGGGCGTGAGAGATAGACAGGGAATATGTGTCGATGATATTTCAATCAAAAAATGTAACATATGCAATGTGTGTGAAACAAAGGCCTAAATATAACATATATATAGGGGGGCTATCCACGAGAAGAGAGTGGAGGTATCATCGGCGTGAGGTATCCATAGAATCGAAGAGAGGGATGATGTGTGTGTGTGGGAGCGCGATCGATAGAGTGTCATTGATTTTGTGTGTGCCCACATCAAATATATGGGGTGGCTGGCCTACTGGAACGTGAGAGGGGGCAGGTGAAGTTTATCTCTGTGGCTTGGATACCTACCTACAGCGCTCGACTATCGGTGTGGGGCGGTGGGGGGCAGAGACCTAACTATAGAGGTACAATTGCTGGTACATGTGTGGATGAGGAGAGAGACCTACCTTATGTATTGAGGGAGATCGATCGGCATCCATGCATATGTATAGGAGAGGAATAAAGTTTGGGAGAGAGACAAAGCTAGATTGTCGGAAGGGTTGGTGGTTGAGTTGCTTCTCCAAATGGTGGGAGAGGCTTGCTAAACAAACGGAGGGCACGCCTACAATATCAATAAGAGAGGGGATGCCAGCCTATATGTGCACGTGCATGTGAGAGACGGCTTAGGAGACATGCACGAATGATGAGGGGGACGATATGGTTGTGGTAAGCAGACGTAACTACATAGGAAGATCAATCGTCCTTGGTCGGAGAAAGGAGAGACATAACTTGTGAGGTACGTCGATCGATGCATGGGGAAAATAGTTAAAGTCGACCTAGGTATATGTAAGGAGATCGATCAGTATGTGTTACAAGCAAATTAGGCCCGGAGAGAAGGACAGAGAGAGGGATGCAGCTAGGAGGTGGTGCGAGAGGCATACTATATCGAGAGGGAGGAGTGTGCGAGTACGATATCGATGAAAAGCGGGGCAGGAGTGAGACCTGGACGGTGAGAAGAGAAGAGGGAAAGCTTGTGTTTGTGGTAGCACACCTGGCTAGGGAGGCATATCGATCGGTGTGTGCCGGGAAGAAGGAGCTGGGGGCCTACAAACAACATGGGTGAACGACCTAAAGTGAAAGTACGAATTTGCGCCATGGAGCTAGAGAATGCCGAGGGAGGGTGAGACGGAGGCGGGCGTCTTCATGCACAAGAGAAAATTAGCGCTAGCTACAAAGATAAGTGGATTGTGTGGGTGTAAAAGACGAAAAGAGATCATAATTCATTGCAAAAAGTGAATTTAGATATTTGAAGAATTTATGATAGTGTTTTAAACTGACGCATGCGTGAATATATATAACGGTGATACGCATGGTGTGGTTATGAACATGTTATACCACATATAATATACTAACAGAGTTGGTGATGATGTTGTGCCTGCCATCCTACAATATAGGCCGTCTGATTTATATCTGTCGGTTAGGAAGGAAACTATGGCAATTTTTAGAAAAGATACCCACACCCCTCTCCACATTTGCAAATAAGGCCTTCCCTCGTTTATCCTTTTCTTCCACAAGATAAACTACTCATACAAATGCATCTTGATATTCTGTGCAACACATGGGCCTCTTGCTAGTACAACATATAATATATAGAACATTCATTATAATTTGTGATAATGTGTGGCTTTTGCAGCTCAGGGCTAAATACTTGTCATAATGTAGGGGGCGGGGAACTATACCTTGTGTGATAAACATGGTGTATGAAAGTGCAACTATCCCTGGGTGGTTTTGTAATGATTAACAACATATAGCTCATTGAACTTATGCCATTACAAGATAAATATTTCAGGAAAGTTCAATGATTGGCATGTCATGGATAGGGATTGTGGACCCCTCAAAATGCTAAGGACAAAAGATTGGCTCAAGCTTTAAAATCGAAGACTCTACATTTTCCATTTTAGTGATCCAAGATCACATTGAGTCTATAGGAAAGCCAATACAATTAAAAGGGTATGAGGTGTTGCTTCCTCATATTGCTTAGTGATATGCTCCAAAAGCCCTCAACCACTTTCTCATATCCACATATGTCCCAAACCAAAAGTCAAACTCGTCCCCACCAATTTGATCCATCCGGCACCACTGAGTTCATTTGACATAGCCACTGCCAGAAACCCTAGTCTTTTCGGTCTCACCGATAGGGATCTCGGTCTCACCGAGATGGGGTTGCAAACTCTCTGTTTCCCTTCGTAACGTTTCGGTCAAACCGAGATGACCGATCGGTCCCATCGAGTCTGCAATGCAAACTCCATGTTTCCCTTTCGTAATGCTTCGGTCCCACTGAGGGAGTCATGGATTAGGGGGTCCTCGGACAGCCGGACTATATGCTTATGCCGGACTGTTGGATTATGAAGATACAAGATTGAAGACTTCGTCCCATGTCCGGGTGGGTCTCTCCTTTGCGTGGAAGGCAAGCTTGGCAATTCGGATATGTAGATTCCCTCCTCTGTAACTAACTCTGTGTAACCCTAGCCCCCTCCAGTGTCAATATAAACCGAAGGGTTTGATCCGTAGGAGGACAACATTCATAATCATAGGCTAGCTTCTAGGGTTAGCCTCTATGATCTCATGGTAGATCAACTCTTGTAATACTCATATCATCAAGATCAATCAAGCAGGAAGTAGGGTATTACCTCCATAGAGAGGGCCCAAACCTGGGTAAACATCGTGTCCCCCGCCTCCTGTTACCATTAGCCTCAGACACACAGTTCGGGACCCCCTACCCGAGATCCGCTGGCTTTGACACCAACATTGGTGCTTTCATTGAGAGTTCCACTGGGTCGTCACCATAAGGCTTGATGGCTCCTTCAATCATCTACAACGACGCGGTCCAGGGTGAGATTTTCCTCCCCAGACAGATCTTCGTATTCGTCAGATTCGCACTACGGGCCAACTCGCTTGGCCATCTGGAGCAGATCGATAGCCACGCCCCTGGCCATCAGGTCAGGTTTGGAAGCCTGAACTACACTGCCGACATCCGCGAAGACTTGATCTTCGACGGATTCGAGCCCATGACAGGTACACCCCACGGCCACGATGAGCACGACCTAAATTTGCCATCGGATGGTGTTCAGGAGATCTCACCTGCAGCTGCCCTGGCTTTAGATCCAGTGCACATTGTGCCATCCAAGGACGGGAGGATGGACCCCGCCACGGAAGCCGCACACTACAGTGATAGAGCCTGTCGGATATCGGGTTCTGGCAAAACCCTTAAGGTTCGAACTCTGGGGTGCACACGAAGATCTTCACCCTACCGATCCACTCCCGCGAAAACCTCGCCGCGAATCTAAGCTACACGATGAACAACTCGAGGGACACAAGGTTTATACTAGTTCGGGCCACCGTTGTGGTGTCATACCCTACTCAAGTGTGTGGTGGTGGATTGCCTCTGAGCTGATGATCAACAGTACAAAGGAAGAACAGCCTCGCGAGGAGTGTTATTGGGGTGGTGTGCTTGGAGAGGAATGGCTCCGTCTCTATCGGCTCTAGGTGAGATCTAGATGCCTTCTACTATGGTGGCTATCTCTATATATAGAGGCCCTGGTCCTCTTCCCAAATATTGAGCGGGAAGGGAGCCAACAACGGCCATTTTTAAGGGGGACAGCTAGTACAAGTTATCCTGACTAAAGTTGGTCTTCAACTGCCAAAGGCACTGGCGATGATGCCGTCTTGGGCTCCACGGTGACCTCCGTCCTGCCATCCTGCAGGTCTTGGTCTTGTTGCACCGATATGGTAACCTTTGCTTGATGCCTCGGTACTTCGCGCCTGCGCTTGCTCCCTTTGCACCAAAGAGGAAACGAGGACACTGCACCGCCTGGCGCCCGCCTGGTCTCGATCGTCATGGCTTGGGTCATGAGCACCTCACGAGGTACTCCTTGCCTTGATCTCTCCGCCTCCTCGCGAGCCTCCCTGGTGAGGCTGCACCTGAGAAAGCCTTGCATCGTCCGCCCTGCGAGGCTTGGCCCCTCGCGAGGGTCTTGAACTTTGGTTGATGAAGACGGTCCGTACTGGGCCACTGCTTGAGCCACGCCGCAGGCCGCCGACAGGCAAGTCTGGGGACCCCTGTTCCCAAAACACCGACAGCAGCCCCCGGGCCCAAGGCGCGCTCGGACTTGGCTTAGCAGCGAAGCCAAAGGGCAAGTGTGGAGCGCCGCGGGCCCCAACAGCCTGCGGCCTTGGTCAGCGGGTGGCGGTTGATTGCAGGTGGGCATCTCCGCTCCCCCGCGCTGCCTCGGCAACTACCCGATTTGACGAGTCCTTGTTGCATGCAAAAAGAGTCATGATTACATGCAATCGTGGAGGCCGACGGTTGGCCTCTTCTGGGCTATAAATGCGGAGGGGCGCAAGCCCCCCCTCCCCCCCCCCACTGCACATCTCCCTTCTCCCCGCTTGTTTCTTCTTCCTCCTTGCTCCAGTTGCTTGCTCTAGTTGCTTGCCGTGTCCCATGGCGCCTGGGAAGAGGTTCTCGGCTGCGGAAAAGGGGAAGGCTCGCCAGGAAGGGCCCGGCTCTCCTCCGCCCAAACGCGGCCGTGGTCATCCCCGCAGGCACCCCACGACTCCTGCAGCGGCTCCTCGTGGTCGCGGTGGTGGTCCTTCGCGTGGTGATGGCCGCCGGTTGGCGGGAGAAGACGCGCCGTGGCTGCGCGGCCTCCCCGGCCACGCTTTCACTCGGCAGAGGTGCTGCTGGAGTTTGTCGTGTGGTCGGCAGATCCGGCCGGCAACTGGCTCCAACTCCCTTGCTTCTCTGCCGGCGAACTGCCGGCCGATGGCCCTGGTGGGCTCTGGCTGCAGGTAGACGGTTCCTGCAGCAGGGCTTCCTGGGTCACGGTGGAGATCTCCGTCGCCGGGAACATAGCACTGGCCCGCGGCTGGCAGACATTTGCTTGCGCGCGTGGCCTGGTTCGGTGGTGCACCCTGCACTTCAAGTTCGACGGCGACGCGACCCTCTACGTGAGGGTGTTCGGGGAAGATGGCCGCCGTGCTGGGTGCTGCCCCGAAGACGACGACGACGAGGTGCTTGGCATTGGCGACGGCCGTGACGAGGGCGAAGGCGAACCCGCTCCTGGCGGCGTCCGCAGCTTCGCCGAGCTTCAGCGGCTCCTCCTCCAGTGACATCTCCTCCAGCAGTGGCCGTGATCTGCCACCACGTCGTCGCGCCCGCTTTGAGGGTGGTAGCGGGTCGTCCCGCCGCCGCGCCCCTGTGAGGCGCGAGGCGGAGTCTGATTGAGCTCGGCAGGGCGGTGCGGATCCCTCTTCGCGAGCCGTCGCGGGGCGCGCCGCTCTCATTTTGTTTTTCTCCTTTTCCTGCATTGAGAGAGAGAAGTATGGACCCCCGTGGGGGGGCATGCAAGACTATCATACCTAATTATTATGCTATTTTTACCATTCCCGTGCTGTGTTATGGTGTTGCGGCTATGTGCTTGTGCGTAGGAACAACTTAGCTCGGGAGGTTCTTTGCAGTTTCCGCCTCGCGAGGTACTTGCCTGAGGCCTCGACGGGTGTCTTGAGGTCTGCAAAGATCAGTCGGGAGAATATCTTTCGAACCTTTGTCGCGAGGGTGACCAGCTTAGGTCCGGCGTTTTGCGTCGCGATGCCCGTGGGGCATGGACCGAGAGGGGTGCTCCCACTGTAAACTTGAGTGAGGGAGCCGCACGAAATCACGTGAGAAAGGGCTCACGAGGGCGCCCGCGTAACCCCTCGCGAGGCATGCGAGAGAGAGAATGAGCCGGGCGAAAACCAAAGACAGAGAACAAGGGCAGGGCACGCAAAACAACACTAGAAGCAACTCCAATAAAGTTTCAAACAAGGGAGAACAAGCCAAGTGCGGAAAGCAAATGAAAAGCCGTGTTCGGCACCTAGTCTAGTCTTCGACGTCTTCTCACCAGCGCGGAGCTAAGTGCTGCCACTGGGCGTGGGCTGGAGCCCCCGAGGCCCAAGGGCGGCACTCCGGAGAGTGTACAGCCCCAACTAATTATTACGTGAGAGTGTCACGGGCGGCGAGCTTCACAGGCGCTGGGCCTTCTTCACACGCACCGGGCCTTTCTTGGGGCGGCGAGCTTCACAGGCACCAGGCCTTCTTTATAGGCACTGGGCTATTCTTCACAGGCACCGGGCCTTCTTTACAGGCACTGGGCCCTTCTTGGGGCGGCGAGCTTCACAGGCACCGGGCCTTCTTTATAGGCACTGGGCCCTTCTTCACAGGCACCGGGCCTTCTTTACAGGCACTGGGCCCTTCTTCACAGGCATCGGGCCTTCTTTATAGGCACTTGGCCTTACTTTAAGGGTAGAACCCCGGAGGTGCTGAATGTTCCATGCGTTCAGAATGGACACCCCTTCCTGGGTCTCCAAGCGCGCGGCGCCATGTCTGGAAACATGAACAACCTTGAACGGGCCCTCCCACATGGGCGAGAGCTTGTGCAGCTCTTACCTGGAGAGCACCTGCCTAAGCACAAGGTCACCTATCTCAAGAATCCAGGGGCGGATGTTGCAGTAGTGGTACCGCCGCAGCGCCTGCTGGGATCTTGCTGCTCGTAGCGCGGCCTCGTGCCGGTGTTCCTCTCCAAGCACGAGGTCCATCCCCCGCATGGCGTCCTGCTGCACTTCATCAAACGCTAGGACCCGCGCGGAGCGACGCCTGACCTCGTGAGGGAAGACCGCCTCTACTATGTTGACGAGGAAGAACGGGGTCTCGCCAGTTGACTTGGTAGCGGTAGTGCGGATGGACCACAACACGGACTGGAGCTCATCGTACCAGCCCCTGCCGCAGGCCTCCAGCTTCTTCTTGAAGGTCCTGGTTTTGAGGCCTTTCAGGACCTCCGCGTTCGCGCGTTCAGCTTCGCCATTCCTCCGGGGATGTGCCACCGAAGCGTAGCATATTTGCGTTCCAAGGTTAGCACAATATGTTTTGAAGAGATTGCTGGTGAACTACGAACCGTTGTCGGTGATGATGCTATTAGGGACCCCGAATCGGCTCACGAGGCCCTTGATGAATTTGACTATAGAACCAGCCGGGATGGTGCGGACGGCCTCCACCTCCGCCCATTTGGTGAACTTGTCGATGGCAACATAGAGGTAGCGGTAGCCCCCAGGCGCCCGAGGGAACGGGCCCAAGATATCCAGCCCCCTGACCGCAAACGGCCATGAGAGTGGGATGGTCTGCAGGCCCTGAGCTGGCTGATGGATCTGCTTGGCCTGGAATTGACAGGATTCGCAAGCCTTCACCAGCTCGATTGCGTCGTTGAGTGTTGTAGGCCAGTAAAACCCACTGCGGAACACCTTGCCAACGAGGGTTCGTGATGACGAGTGGTGCCCACAATCTCCATCGTAAATGTCTGCCAGCAACTCCTTCCCCTGTTCCCTGGAGATGCAACGCAGGGAAACATCGTTTGGCCGCTTCTGGTAGAGCTCTCCGTCTTGGATGCAGTAGACCGTGGCCTGCTGGGCCACGCGTTCCGCGTCCTCTTCTTTCTTTGGTAAAGTCCCTTGCATCAGGTAATTCTTGAACTCCGCAGTCCAGCATCCCTCCTGAGGCTGCAGCGCCAGGAGCAAGCGTACTCCCGAGGTCGGGCCACAGGTCGGGTCTCCTGAGGCAAGGGGTTGAGGAAGCTCTTCCCGAGGTTGCGCTGTGCTTGATAGTGATGGTGTTGCTGAGGGCTTGAAGAGCCATTCCTCGAAAACGCCAGGCTCCTAAGGCAACCGCCTGGACGCCCATCTAGCGATGTCATCAGCCTCTTGGTTGGTGCTGCGGGGCACATGCTGCAACTCCAGCCCCCAAAACTTCTTTTCCATCCTGCTTACCTCTGCAAGATACGCCTCCATGTGCTCATCCTTTGGCTCATACACTTTGTTGGAGAAGTTGACGAGGAGCTGTGAGTCGCCCTTGATGACGAGGCGCTTCACCCCTAGTGCCGATGCAGCCTTTAAGTCTGCTATGAGGCCTTCGTATTCTGCTATGTTGTTGGAGACCTTCTCGCCGTGCTGGAAACAGAGTTGTACAGCGTAAGAGAGCTTGTCCTGAGTGGGGGATATAAGCACCGCGCCGGCCCCCGCACCATGTCACGAGAATGCCCCATCAAAGTACATGACCCAGCCGTCCGGTGCCTCACTTCCTGGGGAGAGTGACCGATCTTCACCTCCTTCAAGCCCTGGCGCTTCTGTCCATTCTGCCACAAAATCTGCAAGTGCGGCCCCCATGATGACTCTGGTCGTGCTAAATTCCAACTGAAATGCTTGCAGTTCAATGTTCCACTCGGTGACCCTTCCAGCGGAATAGGGGCTCCGGAGCACCCTTTCCAATGGGTAGGACGAGACAACCTTGATGGGGTGACCTTGAAAGTAATGCCGCAACTTGCGCGAGGCCACCAATACTGCGAGCAAGAGCTTCTGAGGCATGGGGTATCGTGCCCTTGCATCCCGCAACACCGTGCTAACGAAATACACAGGATGCTCGACGTGGGTGGGTGTGCCGACGGAGCCCGCGCCCTCCGGAGAGTTGAGCGCCTCCTGAGACACCGAAGCCCCCAGCTCCTGGCTGCTTGGCGAAGCCCCTTCAGCCTCGGGGGTGTCTTCTTGTTGAGGTGGGTCCCTATCTACCAAGTCCGTGGTCTTCGCGAGGCTTTCTTGGTCTGGTGCTGCTACGGTTGGGGTCGCGTTCGGCCGCGATGCGGCCTTGGCCTGGCGCTCTTCCCGAACCGCCACCAGACCTGCACTGGCGGAGTAGGGCGTGGCGGGGAGGTAGAGCACCAGGGGCTCCTGAGGGCGTGGCGCCACCATCACCGGAGGGCTGGTCAGGTACTTCTTGAGATATTTAAACGCTTCGTCGGCCTCTTGTGTCCATTCGAACGAGCCCTTCTTCTTCATTAGCTTAAAGAAGGGCACACTACAACAGGACCACCCCTATAGCAACGCCTTTTTCCGTATCTAAAACTCTATATATGCGTTGCTGATGTCTTTACCAACGATTTGGGATGCGTTGCCTTATCCAGTGTTGCTAGCGCATAATGCAACGCTTATATCGGCGTTGGTAAAAGGAACCGTTGCAAGACTACAACAGATAAAATGGACTCATACAACACTATTATATGTTGGTGCTTAATGTACAGGAATCAAAATCCCATTGCTTGCAACAAAAAAATTCCAACGCTTCAAGTGTTGGTTCATATATAATAATAATAATAATAATAATAATAATAATAATAATAATAATAATAATAAGAATAATGATGATGTTATATATTACTAGCGATTAAATTAATGCTCCACATAATTGTGATAATTATATATTTGAAATGAAGGAAAACAAGATAATATACTCAGAGAGGAAGAAATCATGTATTAGATAGAACTGTTGGATTACAATAGTGTATATCACAGGAGGAACATCATCCAAGTGTGATGCATAATCTGACTATTTTCTTGACAACAAAACTTACATTGAAAGCATCCATCAACTTCCCTACAACTTAACTAAAAATCAAGGAGGAACAATATCCAATATACGCCATCCCTACAACTTAACTAAAACTGAAAGCATCCATCATCATCATCATCATCATCATGAACCGGAACATCAACATCATCATTGCAGTATACTTTCCACAAACCATAGAGTCATCCATTTTCTTTTGAATCTACAAACAAGATAACAAAATGAGTTGTTAATACACAAAGATTGCCATGATGCAAGTAGTAATAGAGGCAAGATATTAGTTTTTCTTATGCATTACCGAGAGTATTGCAGTTTTTTCAACTCCGTACCAAATTTTCAGTTTTCACAAGTGCCATATCGACATGCACAGCCCGGAATCCATTTCTAATTTCAGCACCATCAAGTTTAAATTTAGGATCACTTGTACCAAGAGCTATGTGCTAGTTATGATCTTTCAGGCTCTTCAAGAATACTTTAGTTCCTGCATGTTAGAGAAAATCAAAGTTGCCATTGGCAGAATTATCCTCATCACCCATGACAAGACAGACAAAATAGGGGAACATATGAAATGAATTTGAGCAGTCTTACAAGTAGTTCACTGGCACCCAACCAACTCAGCGAAACCACTTTGAGCTCTCTTACTGGCTGCATTAGCAGCTTTTTTGTTTTTTTGGTCTGGACAACACTCTTATAGCAAAGTAGAGGTAATAAATGAATAAACAAGCTAGCACTATAGTTTGAGCAAAATATGTATCTGATTACGAAAAGATACTAGCTTGTTCGCAGCAGAAGTTTCTCGCACACATACACTGACATTCTCAAGCAAAGTATCTTTGTTCTGAACAACGTTCTAATAGCAACACAACCAGTAGATACATAAACATCGAAGCGATATATTTTGAACATATTATATATGGTAATGGAAATATACCTTGTGTGTAGCAGCATTTATTTTCCCTTGCCGTGTACTGAAATTTTGATCAAAAGTTTCTTGGTTCTGGACAACATTCACAAAGCAACAAGTAAACACATAAACATGGGAGCACTATAGTTTGATCGTAATTTCGTATATCAGACTATGGAGATACCTTGTGTGCAGCAGAACCTTTTTCAAATTGCCATGCACTGCCACCATTATGAACCATGAATTATATGTTACTATGATGAATAATCATATATTGCAATCAATAAGGAATGAGCAAACTTACCATCTTCATTTTCATCTACATCAGCATCATCACAATATGTGAAACCTTCTTTATCATTAGTAGTTATTTCTTAGCCATCAGATGATTCGACATCTTTTTCAACAGAATTACGATGTTCTTCTGTCATATAGTCCTCATTAGATTCAACAACGTTAATTCTTGTCGGAGACACATCTGCTGCAACATGACAATGACCAAAAGTTTAAATAAATTATGTAACGTACAATATAGGTTGTTTGAAACTAAAATATATATAACACAATCTAAAAAAACTATAATTCCCAAGCAACGATTTAGTAATTTCAGTTATTCTTACGCTGCATTTTGTTTATATTCACAGTGTCACAAGAAATGCAACTCTACTGCAAAGCTATAGTAATTCTCAACTTTAGTCCTAAATGGTTTCTTTTTCCTAGTGTTTTTTGCTGAATTTTATTTGTTGCTCCCAGCAGGTACTAAACTACTTTATTTGGTATGTGTGCGGTGTATTCTACCACAAAGTTTTAAGTAATGTAATTGTTACGCAAAGTGTAATACATTTTGAACCATTAGGCTCATAGTTGTTACTTTGCTCCTTAAACTAATGATGTTTTGTCCACATGTATCTATTGTATGATTTACTGATGTAGCAAGGACTGTAATTCTCTTGTGTAGTTATAGTAAATTTGAACGAGCATCCAAGTGTGTTTTGCTGCTCCTAGTCGATACTACAATTACTAATAACGGTGACATTTTGATTCATTTTTACGGTGTGCTTTTACAACGATTCATTGTTATTTGGCGGAGTAATTGGTGGCGGTCTCAATTTTACAATAGCATTGATATAATCGATAAATGTTTCATGTTTCTTGGGTTTTTGTCATTAGACTGAAGCAACTCAATGGAGAAACACTAAGCGGGGCGGTAGATAAAATTGACATCGACATCTTGATGACAAGTACAAATAGGAACAAATTGTCAGGCACCAATTGGCCGGAAAATCTGATTGAAAAAGTTTTCAGTCGAATGACAGTGAAAACTTTTGCAATGAGTAAACTGAACAATGAATCAATTTCAGATTAAACTAGAATCGTGATCTGATCTCTATGTATATCTATCGGTGGGTGAAGAAAAAAACAGCTTAGAACCAATACGGAGGGCATGCATTGCAGCAATGAGGGATAAGGAGCAGGGCACTTACTAGATGAACACGCAGGATTGTTACCACCACGTACCAGCCGGATCTTGACAATCTACCACCACGTACCAGGGCACTTCCTAGATGAACACCATGAATTGTAGCAATGAGGGATAGGGAGCAGGGCACTTACTAGATGAACACGCAGGATTGTACCAACACGTACCAGCCGGATCTAAACAATCTAGTCGAATTTGCCTTGCAAGAGAGACCTGAATTGATTAAGAGCACAGATCGGTGGAATAGGGAGCAAGAGAGGATAATTGTGGGGGAGTAGATTGGCAACTAACCTTGCTCAGCTTGTGGTGACGCCTCCGCCACCGGCCGCCGGGCGTGCGATGGATCCAGCGCGAGAAGAGGAAGGGAACCGTACTGATATGAGGGGAGGTTTCCGATTTTATTTGCGCAGTTGCCTCATAGCAATCTGTTTGACCCATGTTAGTCTCTGTCCTGGATGCCTATGAGATGTGGGGCCATGGTAATGAAGCGCGCGTACTTAACTTTTTCTTTGGCAGATTAGTCACTATTGGCTGGAGAGAATGGAGGAAAAGGGGGAAAATGAAGTGAAACCAAAAATAAATACGAGTGAGACTAATAATTTGGAGCGAAACAAATTATATTTTTTGTTATTACCATCTGGCCCATGATTGTACATATATTTGCGTTAAAAAATGTGCTTCTTCTATGTTTGTACAATTTTAGTGCAACATGTGTGGAAGTAAAAATGAATTCTGTTGCTCAAACAATAGAAAATTTGAATCCAAAACACAACAAATTTCTTAGCTTCCATGTTCCAACCTACTCCCTCTGTTCCTAAATATAAATCTTTTTAGAGATTTCAACAAGGAACTTATATTTAGGAACGGATGGAGTACATATCAGATCAAAAGGCATCTCCAACTAGATCCCTAAATCACTCACATCCTTCCGGACCAAGGGGTCCGGACACATATTGCCATCCAACACGGTCCCCATCGATTTGTGGAGAAGCCCTCCCCATGCAACTGCGGCGTCTAGATCAAGCGTCGCATGAAGGTGGAGCCGTCCTCGCCGCCACACAACCATTATGCCTGGATCGATCGGTCGATGTCGCCACAGTGCCACAACTGCCGCGAGAAGTCCGTCAAGGAGGAGGTGCCGCTGGCAATTGCGAAGCCGCTCGACCGCCTCATCCACTACCTCGGTGGCTACAGCCGAGCCAACTCCTCGTCGCGGGCCATCG
Organism: Aegilops speltoides; assembly: GCA_021437245.1. Lineage (NCBI taxonomy): Eukaryota > Viridiplantae > Streptophyta > Magnoliopsida > Poales > Poaceae > Aegilops > Aegilops speltoides. Next base: position 210,869,588 of record CM038144.1, read on the forward strand.
TGTCGACCGAGCAGTCGACCGAGTAGAGGGCGACCAGGCAGGCAACACGACCGGAGTAGCGCAACGCAGCGGGCCGCTCCGTGTTTGCCAATTTCGACGAGGCATCGGCTTGGGTCCGTGAGGACCTAAACCTGGCAGAGGCCACGATCCGTGACCGCTCCATCACCAACGCGGAGAAGGTCACGGGGTGCCGTCGCCGCTCCCTGGATAGGTCGCTCGCTAGGATCAGCAAAGAGTGGTCGCTAAGCGACACACCTTCGCTACCGCCCGGGCACCATGGTCGGGGCCGGCATTGGCCACGGAGGCCCTCCCGCGATGCAGGAGGAAGCAGAGTGGTTCCTCTACGAGCGCCAGGCGGCAGCTGGGCAGGGCTGTCGCACCCCAGCGCCCTTTTGCCGGTCGAAGGACTACCAGACGCGATGGCGATCTGGCGGTCGGGGCCGCCCGCGCGTCTGAGTCACCGCCCGCTACAAGTTAACCTAGTGTTTTTTTTTACTTTTTAGTTAAACGGATGAAATATCGTAAGTTTTATGTAAACTACAAATGAAATTTAATTAATTGCATCGTGTTTGGTGAAATTCGTCCGGTTCGTTCTAATTTGCTTTTTAAATGGATGTGAGCATGGTTGTATGGCCATCTACCACATCACTGTCTTTGGACCAGTTCGGACAGGTCTACGGATAAAGAGTGTATCCATTTTGAGGGTCAGCGCTAATGTGGACCCTCAAAACATTGCAAATGTCCAGATCGACGAACGTGTCCTGACATAGTTTGCCATCCAACACGATACCCCATAGGTCCACGGACCACTCAGGTAGTTCGGAATCTCGCAAACCGGATGCAAACAATGGGGGCCTTTGCGGGCGGCCGGACCGCTGCCACGTACGCGTGGACAACCTTAACCACCCAAAAACATCTCCTGCGCCGGTCCCTTTCGCGCAAATGCACTTCCGCTCTGCATGCTACGTCCATGCGGGCCCAGAGCGGACACGGGCTGTCATTGGGACAGGCATTGAAGTAGCTCGCTAGATAAGAATGCCGCCCGCGCCGCATGCGAACCATATGCCTGTGACATTTGTCGGAGAGATGTGATTAGACATGATGGACTGGGACATCGACCAGTCAAAGACCACAGCGAAGATGAGAAAGCGTCATCTCCGCCGCCTCAACGAGAAGATGCTGAAGTACGGCAAGCAGTGGTCTCCAAGCGAGACCACCGCGCCGCCACCTGTCTCTCCCTGCGCCCACGTCCCTGGTGGCCGTGGCCACACTACATGGCGCAGGAGCAAGTGAATAGGATCATTTGCATGCTCGGTGGCGGTCGGAAGCCTTACGGTGACTCAGTACTCTTACGCGGCGGAAGCCCGGCTCCAACGGCAACTACGGAGGTGCCACCGCCAGCCCGCCAGCGTATGAGATCACCATCAAGTATAGGGAGGTTAATTTTGTTAGAAGTTCTAATAATTATGCGGACAAAATATAGTCCGGCTGTATGGGACGAATATTTAAGTTTGAATAAAATTGTTCATTTTCTTTTAATTTGCATAATATATTTTGTTAAATTCCATTCAAAATGTGACCGGACATTTGTGGTATGCTTTGGAAATCAGGCTAGGATCGACTCACGGTGTGGATCAATGATGAACTGAATTCAACTCACGCAACAGCAGTGGCAAAGAACGAGACATGCACAACACAAGATAGATTATTTGTGGCGTGTTGAACAGGGTATTTGCCGTGCTAACTAAAGAAAAGCACAGTTAACTGAAGAAACGCTACAGCTAACTGAAGAAAAGCTGCAGCTACATTATTCTGGTGCAAAGAGATTAACACTAACACTCTATTGTTGTCCCCCTCCAAGTTAGAGATGCCCTCGTGATATATTGGCAAGGAGACAACCAACACCGATGTATTGATCGATTTCATGGAACCAGCCTATTTAACACTTCTACGATGATTATGAGATAAGAAACAACCCGGATGTAGGTACATATGAACATGTGTAAGAATGTTTTTTCCTTGACAGTAACATGTGTAAGAATGTTTAGGAAACAGAACAACCAACACCAACGTATTTGAGATCAAGTACGGACACTTTAGGGCAGTAACACCTACAAATCTTGTCCAAATTATAAAGTACATGGAGATAAAATAAAAAATAGCAAATAACAGTAATGAATTCATCACTTCAGCTAGGCTCCACATTTTCAGATCGGCGACTTTCTTTATCCATCAAACCTGCATGTAGAAGCAGTAGAGTAGTAAGTTTCATGTCCAAAACGACATAGGTTGTGGCAATGATACTAAGAATGTAAATAATGAATCCTGCTGGAAGCTGACCTTTATTGTGGTATTGTGTCCAGCGTAACAGAATGAAAGTAAATTTGTGAACACATAATACATCTAGGTAAAATTTGTGAACACATAGTACATCACAAGCGATAAACAGTATAACTACCCTTCACCTCTTGTCTGACAATGACTAGCATGTTCAAATAGTCGAATTCAATTCTTGATGGACTGAATTTCCATCACGATACAACACGAGCAGCAGCTGCCAAAGTTCATCTATTCCCAAACACACGGAACCATGTTGTACAAATTTGAATCCTTTGATCTAACAATTCACTAAAAGCAAAAATATTTTGAACATCGACATCTGAAATATACACAAAAGTCAAGGATTTCCTTTTTATTTCTTGGTTGACTGAAACCGCAACGAACTAAGCTGAGCTGAACACAACAAACACTCAAGCAAAAATAAAAGCGAAGCATTAATCTTCAAGGAAACAGAGATGCATTCACATGTTAAGGGAAACAAATGGAAGTTAAGAAGAAGTTTAATCAAGGTGCATCTTTGTGCATTTTCAAACTATTTTCCACATGTTTGAGAAAATACTCAAGTAGATATAATCTTCTTGTCAACAAATGACATAAGTGTATGTACTCAACAAATTGGAGATAGGTCCAAGTATTACTCTTAACATATGAAAATATAGAGGTTCATGCAATCGTCTCTCATCTTGTCCTTCTTATGCAAATTTGGATAGAAAAACCAACCTTGGATTGAGTTCTACTCGATAAAGATTCCTAAAGTTGTCGTTAAGTTTAGCGACATCATTATATTTTTAGAGACTCTTGTGTGTTTGCTTTCTAAAAATTAAAACATATATGTTTCTATTATGTTACAGATAGGGTCCTTGTTCTGATTATACTCACTTGTGTTGACTTACTCCCATATATATATATTATATACATGTACTCTATACTAAAACTAGAACTTAAATGTTTTCACAATGGATATGACAGTAAGGGGTCGCATTAGAAATAGAAGGGAGGAAGAATACATTCCCTGAATGTTTACTCACATTAGAAATAGAACCTAATTGTTAGTTTCAGAGATGAATGTTTACTCAGTGCAATGCTTACACTACATTTTCTGAATATTTTAAACATTCCTTGTACAAACTGAATTCAGATATGAATGTTTACTTAGTAGGAGTACAACATTTAAACTATATTCCTGTACAAATTTTGTTCAATCCCTGACCAACCGAACAACAATGAAGTCGACAGGGATTAAGAGGGATATGGGTCAAACCCCAACAGAGATTAGATTGACAAACAGAGGTTTCACACAAACCCCGTGGTGATTAATTCCCTATCGGGAACAAATCCCAAACAACTGGACATATCCCTAGTGGTACAGTACATCTCTGAAACTGTGACAAGCCTGAAGCTCCTCTCTCTCAAATGATTTGATCACAAAGACAGGGGAGGGATCCATCTCTCCAATCTGACGATCCATCCCCTTCATCATCTATCAAATCCCCCGACATCCCACGGCCATGTCTCGAGGTGCCCACAAGTAGGTCACTGGATGAGAGGAGATGGGAACGAGGGAGGAAGAGGGTTACCTCGGAGGTTAGTCTCGCCGTCGTACACGGTGAAGGAGAAGATGGGTAGCCGAAGGAGTAGAGCGCCGCCGGTGGGCAGGCTGGAGGGGCGGGCAGAGGAGTAGGGGATGCTAGCAGACGACTTGCAGCCTTCCTGCCGCGGCCTCGCCGCTTCTCCCTTCTTTGCTGCACGCAAAGCCACTGCTCCCCTGTCCGCCTCCGCCTTCCCGCCACTCTCCGGGCCGTCGCCGCCTTCCAGCCTTCCCGCTCAGCGAGAGGAGATTGGATGATCGATTTGTGTCGTAGTAGACCTAGATCGATCCGGACTTGAAGGAGAATATCAATCTATATCGGTGGTAGACTCCGCGCAATTTGGTTTTGCTCGGTCGGTTAGCACAAATTTTCGCGCCACATCCCTAGAAGAAAGATTTTCGCGCCACATTCATTATGTGTGCGGGCGTGTCTAATTAATTTATTTTTGTGCTGATTTTTTTTAATTACGTATATTTGGAGTATTATAATAAATACAATTTGCAACCAATACCTCGCAACATATAAGATCTGTTGCACCATGAACAGGGCCACGAGTTGCAAGTCTGCAACGCATATGCTACACCGCTTATATGCGTATCTACTATTAATTTTGCAACGAATAGTCAAAACGATGTAGAATATGTGTTGCTTTATTGGGGGTATCCTTGTAGTGGCAGGACGCGTTCCCCCAGCTTGGAGATGAAGCGCCCTAACACAGTTGTGTCTGTCGAGCTTCTGCATTTCCCTGAGGGTTTGTGGCGGACTCATGTCTTCGATTGCCTTGACCTTCTCTGGGTTGGCCTCGATCCCCCTGCGGGACACGAGGAAGCCCAGAAGCTTGCCGGAGGGAACGCCAAACACGCACTTCTCCGGGTTGAGCCGCAGGTCCACTTCACGAAGGCTCGCGAAGGTTTCTTCCAGGTCCTGTATCAGGGTCTTCGCCTCCCGAGGCTTCACAACAATGTCGTCGACGTAGGCCTCGGCGTTTCTCCCGAGCTGCCGGCCCAGGGTGATGTGCATCAGTCGCTGGAAAGTTGTGCCCGCGTTGCACAACCCGAACGGCATCACGTGTGTAGCGATACACCTGCACGGGTCGAAAGCGATCTTCTCCGTCTTCTATCGCCATCTTGATTTGATGATAGCCCGAAAAGGGATCCAGGAAGCACAATAGGTCGCACTCAGCGGTGTAGTCGACAATTTGGTCGATGCGGGGGAGTGGGAATGGATCTTGAGGGCAGGCCTCATTGAGGTTGGTGAAGTCGACGCACATGCGCTCCTTTCCTCCCTTCTTTGGCACAACCACATGGTTTGCCAGCCATTCGGGGTAGCGAACCTCACGAATGACACCTGCAGCTTCCAGCTTGTGGGTTTCTTGGATGATAAAGGCTTGCTTCTCGGTGGACTGTCGCCTTGCTTTCTACTTCACAGGGCGTACAATGGGGCACACATTCAGGTGGTGCTCAATCACCTGTCTTGGGACCCCCGCTAGCTGTTTGGGTTCCCACGCGAACACCTCCTTGTTCACGCGCAGGAACTTCACTAGTGCCTCCTCCTGGTCGGGGTTGAGATTGGCACCTATGGTGAAGGTGGCGCCGGAGGACCCATCCTCATCAACTGGTACCTGCTTGGTTTCTGCCTTGTCTTGGGTGAACAACTGCTTCTTCTTGGTCGGTGCAGCCCCCTTGGCCTGGAGGGTGTCAGTGCTGGCGGGCCATGCTGCTGCAGCCGTCTTGAGAGCGTGCTTGAGCACCTGCAGAGCGTCTTTGGTATCTCCAGCCACGGTGAGGACGCCGCTGCTCCTGGTCATCTTCATGAGGTTGTAGGCCGGATGGGTCGCTGCCATGAATTGGGCCAAGGCGGGGTAGCCGAGGATGGCGTTGTACGGGAGGCCGATGTGAGCAATGTCGAAGTTGACCAGCTCCGTGCGGAAGTTGTCGTGGGTGCCGAATGTCACCGAAAGGCGGATATGCCCCAGGGAGCCGGAGGAGCCACCTCCGACGCCTGAGAAGGGCTTGCTGGGTTGAAGCCGTTCCAGCGGCACATGGAGGAGGCTGAAGGCCTCCACTGAGAGCACGTTGAGGCAGGCACCGCCGTTGATGAGGGTCCTGGTGACGGCCACCTGGCAAATGGTGGGCATGCAAAGCATTGGGAGTGCACCCGAGCAGGCAGTCTTGACGGGGTGATCGTCGGAGTTGAAGGTCGGCTCAGCCTCGGGTGCCACCCAACCAGGAGGAGCTCCGTGCTGCGTGAGGGCTGCGTCGATCTGGCGGACGAACAGCTTGACGTGGCGGCCCGAGGGTGGCGCCTGCGAGCCGCCCAGGAGAGCTGCGATGACCGAGGGCGCCAGCACAGCATAGTGGGCGAGGAATAGGTCGTGCAGCTCCTCCCAGGAGGCCACAGAAGCCGTTGGCAGGTGGAGCAGCCACATGCGCGGGATGCCGGTGAGGGCCATAGGAAGCCAGTTGGCCATCACCATGTCGTCGTCTCGGCCTTGAAGATGGCCTCCTCATACGCCTGCAGGAAAACCAGCTGGTCCGTCGCGCCGTTGTAGAGCGGCGGCATCTCTGGCTTGAACTTGTGTGGCCATTGCACCTGTCGCAAGGCGGGGGCCAAGGCTCGGAGCCCCCTGGCCCCAGCGCTGGCGTCAACCGCCGGAGCGGGCGGCGTGTTGTCCGCCATGAGGGCGAAGCGCGGTGTTGATGGAGAGCGGGCCGACAGAAGGGAGAGCTCCGGCGCACCCTTACCTGGCACGCTAAATGTCGGATATTGGGTTCCGGCAAAACCCTTAAGGTTCGAACTCTGGGGTGCGCAAAAAGATCTTCTCCCTACCGATCCACGCCCCAAAACCTCGCCCCGAATCTAAGCTACACGATGAATAGCTCGAGGGACACAAGGTTTATACTAGTTTAGGCCACCGTTGTGGTGTAATACCCTACTCTAGTGTGTGGTGGTGGATTGCCTCTAGGCTGATGATGAACAGTACAGAGGAAGAACAGCCTCGCTAGGAGTGTTCTTGGGGTGGTGTGCTTGGAGAGGAATGGCTCCGTCTCTGTCGGCCCTAGGTGAGATCTAGATGCCTTCTACTGTGGTGGCTATCTCAATGTATAGAGGCCCTAGTCTTCTTCCCAAACATTGAGCAGGAAGGGATCCAACAACGGCTACTTTGAAGGGGGACTAGTACAAGTTATCCTGACTAAAGTTGGTCTTCGACTGCCAAAGGCACTGGCAATGACACCGTCTTGGTCTCCACGGTGACCTCCGTCCTGCCGTTCTGCTTGTCTTGGTATCATTGCACCGATATGGTAACCTTTGCTTGATGCCTCGGTATTCCGCGCCTGCGCTTGCTCCCTTTGCACCAAAGAGGAAATGAGGACACTACACCGGCTAGCGCCCGCCTGGCGCCCGCCTGGTCTCAATCGTCATGGCTTGCGTCACGAGCACCTCGCGAGGTACTCCTTGCCTTGATCTCTCTGCCTCCTCACGAGCCTGCCTGGTGAGGCTGCCCCTGAGGAAGCCTTGCGTCGTCCGCCCCGCGAGGCTTGGCCCCTCGCGAGGGTATTGAGCTTGGGTTGATGAAGACGGGCCGTACTGGGCCACTGCTTGAGCCACGCCGCAGGCCGCAGGCAGGCAAGTCATCTTACGACATATATATGGAGGACACTCCCAAAGAAAACAATGGCGAGGATCAAAAGGATGCAACAGAGGATAATCCTCTTGAGAAGCAGCCAAAGCCTCAACGTCAGCAGCGCCGCTCTAAACCCCGCCATAGCAAAAACAGCGATACCGACACAAGAAAGAATAACACCCCGGACGATGCTGAAGACAACGAAGACCCCGCAGACCCAGCGATGGAGCAGGATGAGCAAGGAGGCGGCGAACAAAATCTGGGGCCGCTGTCCTATAACAGCGATGCCAAAGACAAAACTTATAAACCTGTCTCTGGAGAGGAGAACAGTCCGGACGACGATGCGCACACCATCCCGGAAAAACACTTGGAACAAGAGCACATCCACAAGAGACTTATTGCCACCGCGAGGAGCTTGAAGAAGCAGAAGCAACATCTTAAAGCCGTGCAGGATACACTCAACCACAGATGGAACAAAGTGCTCGACACTGAGGAAAGATACTGCGATGATCGCGAGACTAAGAGCTACCCAAAACGTAAGCTGCAGCCTGAATTCGACAACGAGGCTATTCGGCCCATTCCGCCAAAAAACAATACGGCCAATCTGCCAGACCGACCACCTCGTGGCCGAGACAAAGCGGCTAATGACGCCGCACACAATTCAGCACACGATCTACGTGAGCACCTGGACAAAAGAGCTGGTATAAACAGGTCCATCTATGGATCTCGGAAACGTGTTCCTATGCAGGATCACGGCCACCAAACCGACAGTACTGATCGACTACTAGCTCGGAACCAATACCGAACACTACAGCCGTCAGACCCATGCCACGACAAAGCCAAGTACATGGGTGCTGCACACCCCCTATGCTTCACCGATGGGGTGCTAGATCATGAATTTCCAGAGGGGTTTAAACCCATAAACATCCAGGCATACGACGGAACGATAGAACCTGCGGTCTGGATTGAGGACTTTATTCTTCACATCCATATGGCTCGCGGAGACGATCTCCATGCCACCAAATACCTGCCCCTCAAGTTGAAAGGGCCAGCTCGGCACTCGTTTAAAAGCCTCCCCAAAAATTCCATTGGAAGCTGGGTTTTGAGGACGCTTTCAGGGCTAATTTTCAAGGGACCTATGTCCGACCTCCAGATGCAGACGACTTAAGTCACATAATCCAACAACCCGGAGAGTCAGCCCGTAAGCTTTGGAACAGATTTCTCACCAAGAAGAACCAAATCATCGACTATCCGGATGCCGAAGCCCTAGCAGCTTTCAAACACAGTGTCTGGGACGAATGGCTTGCCAGACACCTCGGCCAGGAAAAGCCAAGGACAATGGCAGCCCTAACAACTCGTATGACCCGCTTTTGCGTGGGCAAGGACAGTTGGTTGGCCTGCAGCAGCACCAGCGATCCAGGCACATCCGAAATCAGGGATGGCAATGGAAAACCATGACACAATAAAAATAAATGTCGAAATAATGAAGATAGCCCAGACAATACAACGGTAAACGCCGGATTCATGGGCTCTAGACCCGGTCAACGAAAAAAACCATTTAAAGGCAGCAGAGATGGTCCATCTAGCCTAAATAAAATTCTAGACAGGTCCTGTCAGATTCATGGCACCCCCGAGAAACCTGCGAATCATACCAATGGAGAATGCTGGGTCTTCAAGCAGGACGACAAGCTAAACACCGAACATAAAGGGAAGGAGCCGCTAAGTGAAGATGAGGACGAATCTCGCCAGCCGAACACTGGGGGACAGAAAAAATATCCACCGGAGGTCAAAACAGTGAACATGATTTATGTCACCCACATCCCAAAGAGGAAGCGCAAACGCGCATTCCGAGACATATATGTTGTAGAGCCTGTCGCACTCAAATTCAACCCATGGTCGGCCTGCCCGATCACTTTCGATCGCAGGGATCTTCCGACTAGTATCCGTCATGGGGGTTTGGCTGCCTTGGTGCTCGACCCAATAATCGACGGATACCATCTCACCCGAGTCCTCATGGACAGCGGCAGTAGTCTTAATCTGATATATCAGGACACTATCCGCAAGATGGGGATAGACCCGTCAAGAATCAACCAAAGCAGTACTACCTTTAAAGGAGCAATACCAGGCGTAGAGGCCCGCTGCACGGGCTCTTTAACATTGGAGGCTGTATTCAGTTCTCTCGACAACTTTCAAAGAGAAGAACTAATCTTCAACATTGCTCCGTTCCGAAGCGGCTATCATGCACTACTCGGAAGAACGGCCTTCGCTCGTTTCAATGCAGTCCCGCATTATGCTTATCTCAAACTCAAGATGCCCGGTCCGCGTGGCGCTATCACACTCAGCGGAAACACAGAGCGTTCTCTTCATACGGAAGAATACGTGGCAGCTCTATCAGCCGAATCACGGAATGGCCTTTCCAACCCGAGCAACTCATCGGTCTCCGAGACCACACACAAAGCTAGATGTGTTCGGCGCACACTTGGTTGTAGCAGCTCAGATAAACCTGAGCTTGATTAATGGCTATGCCACGCATGTAAAAGGTCCATGGTTCGGCTTGACCCTATTTACACTCAAGAGATTGAATTTTCACGGTTCATTAAGATAAACCGACTTTACGCACGGTCACACCAGATTCTTTCACCTGGGTTTTTCTTTTTTACAGATGACCATCGTGCTATACCCTTCAAAGATACGGCACAACGGAGACAAAGGCGCAGACATGCAGCAGGGCCCCGTTCAAAGTTTCTTTTTAGATTAAGACCCTGTGTAAACCTTTTTTATTGTCTCTTGTTGTCTCACACCCTCCTGGCACTTAAAATGACCAAGAGGGATACCGACGTTATTGGGGAGCTTATGATTCGCGGTTCTAAAATAGACATTACAGAGGCAGCAACCAGTGTGTTTTTTGAGATCTATGCTCTCACCACAGGCGCTCTTTCGTCACGCTCATTATCGAGGGTTGTTTTCAGCCCAATATATGTTGTAAAGTCCGAATACCTTCGGGAGTGTTCGGCGTCGCGAGTTTGGCCTTATATGCATCAGCTCCGAATCATGTCTTTGGTCAATAGTTGGGTATTCCCGGCTCCCGTGTTTTGCTACCTTACGTTCCGCTCTATCGGCTAAGGTGGCACAGGGAGAACTACTGCGATTGTGCCCTGGTTCATCCGGATGAGCACCTTAGTAGAGAAAGCTAAAAACTGGCTGTCATCATAAAACGAGAGACTGGTCAACCACTCGATGACCTAGCGGAATCTTCACGATTCCTCCGCATTAACAAAGGACCGGTTTTCCGGTCACATATGTAAATGCACTGTATTCGGATAAACGCGGACATACCAGGGGCTATATACTAGCCCCACCGTCAAACTCCGATGGCTAAGTGAAAGTGTTAAAGCTATATAGTTTGGTTGCCTCATTCGTCGCGCTACCACCTCGTTAACAGACCAAGATGTTGGATCAAGTGTGATTACGCGTTTTTACCGAACACCCCCGCGTTATACGCGAGGGGGCTAAAGCCGACGACTACAAACTTTCAGGTTATATACATATCTACATAAATGGCCGCACAGGAGGCACTACAATACTTCACGGGTGAAGGTATAAATATAGCCTTTATTATCAAAAGCATTGTTTTTATAATCAAGATACATGTCATTTGAACATGATATTCTTTGAGCACTTAGCCTCTATTAAACGGGCACCTTCTAAGACTTCTTCAAAATAGTGCTCGGGCGAGTCCTGGCCCCCGGGTGGACCCCTGGTTGCAATATTGGTGGCCTCCATCCTCGCCCAGTATGTCTTAACACGGGCAAGGGCGATCCGCGCACCATCTATGCATGTCGACCGCTTGACAGCATCGATATGCGGCACAACACGAATAATTTGTTGGACCAAACCCAAATAACTGTCCGGACTTGGTTCCTCCGGCCACAGGTGATCCACGACAGCCTTCATGGCAAGCCCGGATAACCTATGGAGCTCGGCCCATTCGGCCATTTTCTCGTTCAACAGCAGCGGACGCCTTGGAGTACTGAACTGCGACCAGAACAATCTTTCCGCTTCATGATCTTCTTGATCTCGGAAATACTATGTCGCATCGGCGGCACTTTTTGACAAATCCAAGTATGTGTCTGGAGAACTCCACAATTGATCAAGAGGGGCACACTTCGGATCGCCAAATTTAGTTCGCAATAAAAGGGCTTCCCAGCCGCGATCTCACCGGCTTGCCGGAGCTCCTCTCGAGCTGCTCTGATCTCAGAGCGAGTTTCCTTCACTGCCTGTAAGGCCTTTTCTATGTCAGCCATTTTTGCTTGGTTTTCCCTTTCGAGAAGCTCATATCGGTTAGCGGCATTCTGTAGCTCAAGAGCCATGTTGGCCACTCTATCCTCACTTTGGCGATGAGCAGCCTGTTCGGCTTTTAATTCATCAGCTTCCTTCTCGGCAGCTGCACTGCTTCTCTTGGCTTGTTCCTCGGCATGGGCAAGCTCAGCCCGAAGGGTCTCCACGACCGCAGCACCATCTGCAGTCAATGCATATTATAAATCCTAGCATCATGCTCTTATTAATATTCGCTGACCACCCAAATATACATACCATGTGCCTCATCAAGCCGCTTGTTCACAAGCGTGATATCTTCATCCGCCACATCAAGTTGCCACTTCAGTTCGGCAAATTCGGCAGCTCGGGTAGCCGCCGGGGCTGCAGCCGCCTGTGTACAAAATTGGCAAAATCGTTACCTGAGATTATTTCTATTTTCGATCCTCTGATCGCCCCGTTAGGATGGCAACCAGAGTCTCAGGGGCTACTATCTATACACAGTGTACCTTGCGTTTACGGTACAATCAAAAAATATCACATTGCGTACCTCAAAGCCTCTTAGCAGGCTCATAAAAGCTTCATTTAACCCGCTTTTTGCGAACGAAATCCTCTCAACCACCATACCCATTAAGGTACGATGTGCCTCTAAGATAGGCGCTTGCCGCAGAAGACCCGTCAATGTGTCCGATTGTATATCGGATAGTCCGGGGCTTTTTCTGTTGGTCTCTCTAGGAGCCGAACACCCCCGACCTCGGGTAGCCGAAGAGTTACCTTATGGCCTTTGCGGATCGGGAGAGATCCTCCGAGACAACACCTCAGGGTCATCCGCCTCATGAGGCGGAGAAGTAGGAGGCGTTTCGCTCTCCATCATCTCCGGAAGACGATCCCCCGAGGACGAAGATTGTTGAGGGAGGCTATAATTCGAACTGCAAAACATATGTCTCAGTCGTTATTCTCAGGAAAAGAATGGGGTATGCTTACAAAGCACCTTTGTTCACTTACGGCTCGGTTAACAGCTGGCCCCCCTGTTGGCACTGTGCAGCAATGTTGCCCTCCGGGGCAGGGACCCCTGATAAAGGTTTCTTCCCTCGTTTGGAGACCTCTGCTTCCAAGTCTTCGCGGGTGGCCCTTTTCCTCCCGTGGGGAGAGGGGATAGTAGATTCTCCTTCCCGTTCATCCTCTAACATGGGAGTACCAATTTCTCCAGTTACGATGCGTAACATACCTCCAGCATGAAGTCCGCTTTCGGCTTCCCCATTCCTCTCCTTGTCCTTCCCTGATGGCACTTGATAAGGTGCACGAGCCAGCATCCTGGTTAATACAGGGTCCACCGAATCTTCGGGAAGAGGGGCCGAACACCTGATCCTCTCCGCCTTTCTTATCCAGCCCTGGCCGAGGATGGTTTTTCAGGATAATGTTGTGACAAATATAATGACAGCATGTTCGGTTGTGGAATTACTTACCAGGGTATCTGGATGGTTGCAATCGAGGCCTGCATCCTCTGTTGTGTCCAGACGCTTTATTCGTGATCCGAAGAATAATTGATACATCCCTTCGAGCGTCATGCCGAAGAAGTGCTGAAGAGTTCGCGGTCCTTCCGGGTTGAATTCCCACATACGGAGAGGTCGACGTTGGCATGGTAGGACCCGATGAACTAGCATTACTTGGATTACTTTGAAAGACTGATGTCCTTCTTGATGAGATCCTGAATGCGGCTTTGCAATGTCCGCACGTCATCAACCGATCCCTAGTCCAGCCCCTTGTTGACCCATGATGCAAGCTGTGGCGGAGGAGCGGAGCGGAAGGGTGGGGTGGCCGCCCACTTTCTACCTTAGGGTGCTGTGATATAAAACCACTCCCGTTGCCATAGGTCAGAAACTTCCGGGAAGGAACCCTTTGGCCATAAAACATCGACACCTTTGCTTATTATAGCGCCTCCGCACTCCGCATGTCGCCCGTCGATTATCTTCGGCTTCACATTGAAGGTCTTGAGCCATAAGCCGAAGTGTGGGGTAATGCGGAGGAAGGCCTCACACTCAACAACAAATGTTGAGATGTGAAGGAAGGAATCTGGAGCTAGATCATGAAAATCTAGCCCGTAATAAGACATGAGCCCTCTAACAAAGGGATGAAGACCGAAACCTAGCCCTTGGAGGAAGTGGGAGACGAATACGACACTCTCGTTGGGTTTGGGAGTAGGGATAACCTGCCCTTGAGCAGGAAGCCCGTGAAGGATTTTGGTGGTCAAGTACCTAGCCTCCCTAAGCTTCGTGATGTCCTCCTCTGTGACAGAAGAGGCCATCCACCAGCCTTGAAGACTGGATCTGGACATGGTTGGAGGTCCGAAGTGCTTGGACTGAGCCATAAGTGTTAGAACTCAAGGTGGGGAAGGGAAGGATCAAGCGTGGAAAGAAAAGGACGGGTCTTGACCTCTTTATAAATGCGATGAATGTCAAACGTCCTCCGCGCGGCCGTTTGGAACTTGCCTAATCCAAAGAGTCATACTATAGGAGCGGTTGGGTTACCCACGCCCGTATTGATGAGAATCCCGTGATAAGGGGACACGATCTCTGCTTCAACAAGACGTGCCAATGAAACTGCCTCATGAAATGCGTAGTGGCAGGTTGGAAAAATGGTTCGAATAATAACCAGGCCACGACGTGATGTCACGCTATGGAAAAGTTGTCGGAAGATTAGACTCGTGGAATATTATACTCTCTACGATGCTATGCGAAATTTGTTTTGCAGAGCCGGACACGATTCTTATACTCAAGATCTACTTTGAAGTATTCGGAGAAGGAACCCACCTTTCAATGCCGAAGACAATCTACGTGCCAGACTCATCGTCATTGAAGCCTGGTTCAGGGGCTACTGAGGGAGTCCTGGATTAGGGGGTCCTCGGACAGCCGGACTATATGCTTATGTCGGACTGTTGGATTATGAAGATACAAGATTGAAGACTTCGTCCCGTGTCCGGGTGGGACTCTCCTTTGCGTGGAAGGCAAGCTTGGCAATTCAGATATGTAGATTCCCTTCTCCGTAACCGACTCTGTGTAACCCTAGCCCCCTCCTTGTCTATATAAACCGGAGAGTTTAATCTGTAGGAGGACAACAATCATAATCATAGGCTAGCTTCTAGGGTTAGCTTCTATGATCTCGTGGTAGATCAACTCTTGTAATACTCATATCATCAAGATCAATCAAGCAGGAAGTAGGGTATTACCGCCATAGAGAGGGCCCAAACCTGGGTAAACATCGTGTCCCCCGCCTCCTGTTACCATTAGCCTCAAACGCACAGTTCGGGACCCCCTACCCGAGATCCGCCGGTTTGACACCGACACCCACCGAGACGAGCGAATCGGTCCCACCGAGTTTGCCTGATCAGCTCTCTGTTAGCTTATTACCAAAGTCGGTCCAACCGAGTTTGAGTAATCGGTCCAACCGAGATTACGTTATGCCCTAACCCTAATGATATCGGTCCCACCTAGATGACATGCCGGTCCCATCGAAATTGCCTAATGTTCACATATGTACTAAATCGGTCTGACCGAGTTTTTTGATTCGGTCCCACCGAGTTGGGTATAATGTATGTAACGGTTAGATTTTGTGTGGAGGCTATATATACCCCTCCACCCTCTCCTCATTCGTGAGGGAAGCCATCAGATCGTGCCTACACTTCCACTACCCATTTTCTGAGAGAGAGCCGCCTAATCATGTGTTGAGACCAAGATATTCCAATTCAACCATATGAATCTTGATCTCTAGCCTTCCCCAAGTTGCTTTCCACTCAAATCATCTTTCCACCAAATCCAATCCTATGAGAGTGAGTTGAGTGTTGCAGATACTATCATTTGAAGCACAAGAGCAAGGAGTTCATCATCAACACACCATCTATTACCTTTTGGAGAGTGGTGTCTCCTAGATTGTTTAGGTGTCACTTGGGAGCCTCCGACAAGATTGTGGAGTGAACCAAGGAGTTGTTAAGGGCAAGGAGATCGCCTACTTCGTGAAGATCTACCCTCGCGAGGTGCTCGTGGGATAGACAGCCGTTACCCTTCGTGGGTTGAAGTCTCCATCAACGTGGATGTATGATAGCACCACCTATCAGAACCATGACAAAAACATCCATGTTTCCTATTGCGTTTGCACTCTCCAAATCCATCCCTTTACATTCTTGCAAGTTGCATGCTTTACTTTTTGCTGCACACATGCTCTTTGCATGGTTGCTTGAATTGTGTTAAGATTGCTTGACTTGTGCTAAGTTGTTAAAATCTGCCAAGAACTAAAATTGGGAAAAGGTTAAGTTTTTATTTGGTCAAGTAGTCTAATCACCCCCCTCTAGACATACTTTCGATCCTACAATTGGTATCAGAGCTTTGGTTTCCATTTGCCTTGGTTTCCATAACATTTGGTAATCATAGCCTTGGTTTCACAACCTAGGAGAGTATGGCGTCTAGCAAGGGAAATTACCACCGTAGAGGTCCTTACTTTGCTGGTACTACTTTTGCTAGTTGGAAGCATAAGATGAAAATGCATATTCTTGGACATAACCCCACCGTTTGGGCTATTGTGTGTATTATCTTGCAAAGTGAATTCTTCAATGGGAGAGAACCGAACCGTGAAGCTACCGCGGAAGAGTTGAAGATGCTGCAATACAACGCTCAAGCTTGTGATATCCTGTTCAACAGATTGTGCCCCAAAGAATTCAACAAATTCAGTCTTCTTGAGAATGCAAAGGAAACTTGGAATACTCTGATTGACATGCACGAAGGTACCGACTCCGTCAAGAAATCCAAATTTGATGTGCTTCAAAGTTAACTTGACAAGTTCAAAATGAAGGATGGTGAAGGTGTCGCTAAAATGTACCCTAGGCTTGCTCTCATCACAAATTAAACTGTCGGCTTAGGAAGTGAAGAGATGACCGATAAATTCATCATCAAGAAGATCCCAAGATACTTGGATGGAAAATATGATACCGTGTGCACATTGATCCAAATGATGCCAAATTACAAAGATCTCAAGCCAACGGAAGTCAATGGAAGAATTGTTGCTTATGAGATGTCACTCAAGGATAAGGAAGAGCTTCACAACAAGTCAAGTCGTGCTTACAAAGCCTCATGTGATTCTCCTACATCATCAAGTGAGAAACGAACCTTCAACGAGGAATTGAGCTTAAAGGTGAAAAACTTCAACAAGTTCTACAAGAGGTGAAGCAAGGAAAGGAGTTCCAAGTCAAGGTGAGCGTAATTGCTACAATTGTGGAAGACCCGGACACTATTCCAATGAGTGTACGTCTCCTTACAAAAGGAGAGAAGATTAACCCAAAATAAGAAGTAGAAGAGAAGAATCACCACCAAGAGAGAGGAGGAGTAGAGATGATCATTATGAACGAAGAACCTCCCAGAGAAGCAATGATTCGGAAAGGAAGGACAAATCATCAGAGAGCTACGCTGTTACCAAGTTCCTCAAGGTGCAATGGTCGAATCATACTAAAGAGGAAGCCACTTGGGAACGCGAAGATAACCTCCGGGCTGAATACCCCGACCTGTTCCCTTCTACCTCTTAATTCTCGGGACGAGAATTTCTTTTAGAGGAGGAGAGTTGTAACACCCCAGTGTAATGATGCTACAGTAACCCCTGGGGTTATGTTAATCTTTTTGCTAAACATGTGCCTGATCATTGTTGTCTCATGTTCTTTCAAATTCCAGTTGAATTCAAATTCAAATTCTGTGTGAAATTCAAAATGCTCAGACATGAAAACAAAAATGCTCATCATGTGCCAAATAATCCAACACTTTGTTCTAAAGTTCCTTTCATTGCCAGATATCCTTGGCGGTGTAATCTTCCCCTTGGCTTGCTCCTTCCGGTTTATTCCTTGAAAGGTACCAGTCTCTTGAGCTGCGCTATGAGGGATCTGGAGCTTCTTGAGCACCGGAAGAGATCGAATTCAAGTGGCCCGCCGTCAACCAGCATCTTTGTGACCTTGAGGTTGCGGATGGTTGGAAACCAACATCGACAAGCACCCGACCGCGGTTATGCGATCGGGGTGATCCTCGACATCAAAGATGATGGGCGTGCTGGACCACTTGAGCCACGCGATTCAGCAGACAGTTCTGCGCATTTACTTCCCACTGTTTGATTTGGCGGTGCGAAGTATCGAAGAAGGCACCGTCGGCGCCTGAAAACCTCGTCGCTTTACGACTCCGCTCACCGGCCTTATCCTCATCCATCTCTTCGTCTTCGTCCTCGTCTTCATCTTTATCGCGGCCGAGAACTGTCTCCTTCAGCTGCTTAGCCTTCTTTGGCGCCCTCCGAGGGGGCCTTCTTGCGGATCCTCCACCACCTTCTTGGGCCTTCTCCATCCTTGCTCGTATTCAGCTTTCTACAGCTCAACAAGCTGCTCAACTTTCTTCGAGCACGGAGATCATGGCCCTTGGTGGGGTTGATTCTTGCGATCGCTTGCGGAGCCGTCCGCGTGTGGCCACCACACCCTCGCGAAGTCACCAGCTTTGGCCTTCTCGGCGCCACCTCCGTTGCGGACTGCTCGACAACTAGCACATCCTTAGCTTTCCTCTTTCTATTATTCGCCTCCGGTTCTTCTTCGCCGGGCGGCATCCTCAACTCGGATCATACGCTCCTGCGTTCTCTCCGGGAGTTTCCTCCCTCCTCGCGCGTGCACACTTGTCCAGACGAGCATAGAGCTGTTGACATCTCTGATTTTGCACATAGCCATCTCTTCCCTCATCGCGATTACGCCGCGTTCGATGGAGCAGCGATAACGCGAGCGGGGTGGGCGTCTGGGATGTTCGCACTTTGGTACTGAATCTGTGAACTTGCCTGAGAGGTTCTCCTTCCTTCTAAGCGGCGAGATGAAGATCGCTTTCCTGGCCATAGGGCTTGTGGCCGCTGTGAAAGCGCCGACAAGCCGATAGCGCAGATCCGCCATGAGGAGATGGAGTTGTCCGGCAAGTGCATGAGCCAAGATGTGACGTTGGGCTTGAGCACCGGCGAGGAAGTAGTTGGCGAGGATCTTCGTTCGCGCCGATGCTGCACCGCGATGGTGTAGATCTTGAGGAACTCCGACGGATGTTTCCTGCCATCGTACTTCTCGGGTATGTCGGGCTTGAAGTTCTTGATCTGGGCCTTTGGACCTGCCACAACTCACGAGTGAGCGGGGCAACCTACGCGTCGGCAAGTCGCCTAGTTCCTGGCGCATGCATATCGGTGGGCCCATGCGCTGGTCGGCCGGCCTTGGCGCTTCTCTTCGACCCTTTCGATGCGATGCAGCGTCTTCTTAACGTCGTTCTTGGAGAACTTGGCGCTGATCGCGGCGAGCTCGGCGGGTCGACGGCAGCGGTGGAGTCGGTGTCGAGTTAGCCCGCGAGTTGGCGATCTTGGCCTCTGGCGAGGTAGTGGTGGTAGCACCCCACCGGTCTTATCGCCCGGCTTACTGGCGTCTTGCAGCGGCTTGACGAGCTTGGTTGCGGGGTTTATGCGCCCGTTGGCGAGCTGGATGGTGATCCTCCGATCGTCGATCTTGTCCATGCTGGAGGGTAGTCTAATAACAGTTGGGCTCGAGCAGCGCTATACAGGGTTTTGGTGGCGGGGCCAGCGGCGAGGCGGGACATGCTCAAACTTCTACAGTGTTAGAAGGAGCAACATCTCGTCCAGCGACCATGCGGCGCTCGCCCAACATGTTGGCGTGCATGTTGGCCTTGGCGTCGCGATCCGCCCGCTTGGCCTTACTAATCACGACGCAGTGCGGGAGCACCATGGCGTTGTCGATCCGCACCTCTGAGAGAAGCGCGGTGCATCTCTCGGGCGCCGAGGTCTGCGGGGCCTTGTCCTTGACCTGGTGACGATGTAGTCCCCGTCGGTGCCGTTCCTCGCGGCGTCTACCCCGCCCGTTTGCTCGTGGCGGTGGGATCGGCGTGACGGAGGCGGCCACCTCAAAGCCTTCTTCTTCGGTGGCATGTCGATGAAGATGATGAAGCAGATGAAGGTCGGCTCGCGTAAGCGGCTGGATCGGGTTCACACAACTCGGCGCCCCTACGGCGCGCCAAAGATGTCGTGGGAGCGAGCACCTGGGGCGGGGCCCTTTTTGTCCGGCGAGGGAGGCGGGCGCCTGAAGAAGCGGTCGAGGTGAAACGCGAGGATTTTACCCGGCTTGGAGCTCTCAGAGATAAAACTCCTACTTACGCTTTGTGTATGTATTGTGTTCTTGCTCGGCGTGAGCATGGTGTAGTTCGAATAAGTGAGAACCCCTTCTCGTCGCATGGGCCTCCTTTTATAGGCTAAAGGGTCGGCAGTGCTTGCATGAAGAGGGTAAAAAGTAAAAAGGGGTTGGTACAACCGCTATCATGATGCCCCTACCTAACTCTGGCGGCGGGGACAAGGGCATTAGCCCGTCCGGTCGCCCAAACAGTCTGAAGCTTGACCGTTAGAGGCGCCACCGATCGACATGATGGCCTTCTCATCATCTCTACTTGCCACCGCACCGCTTGGCTGCACTGACCGCCCGACACGTCTTGCCGAACAACCTTGAGGCGACTGCGTCGTCGGATCTGGGCGTGGGCGCGGTAATGAGTAACCGCCAGCGAAGCGCCTTCGCAGTCGTTGTCTTGTAGCACCCATAAACTTGCAGCTCACGGGTCCGGGGCCTTGTGGCGTCTGACAAAGTCTCTTGAAATGCCTTGGTTGACCTTCCCGACAAGCTCCTCTTGCCGGGGCCTTGTCCTTCCTGGCATGCTCCTCTTGCTGGGGCCTTGTCTTCTCAATTGGGACACTTTGTTCTTGAATGGCGGTGATAGGAATAGCGAAGGATCTTGGCGGACGCCCGACAAGCCTTGCTGCGGAGACGCTGCATTGCCCATGCACAAGTTCGGGATACTAAGGTAGCCCTACTTTGTCTACCCAGGCACTGTCTTCAACTTACGTAACAATCAGCCCCATAACAACAATGCCAGACCTTGGTGGTGGGTCGAGCTAATCATGTTGATCTGAATGAAGCTCAAGACCAGCCTTGCCCTTGTGATGGGTACTCTCCTTGTTAATTAGGTACCAGCTTACATTTTGTTTGATTCAGGCATCACATTCATTCATGTCGAGAAAATTTTGCTTCGCACATGACATTCAATGCGAGCCCATGAACACTCCGATAGTGGTGCGCACCTGCAGATCGATGTCAAACTACCATGATTGGTCACTGCGTTCTGTTGAAATTGAAGGTTGGAATTCCTTGTTTCTCCCATTATGCAGAGTCTTCAATATTGACCTCATTACGGGAATGGAATGGTTGAAAGCGCATCCTCTGCTCGTTTGCGCTACCAAGTCGTTCACCTCCTACATCCTTGAGATGATATTGTAACCAACCATGCTCGGCTTTTCAAAATGTTGAAGCACGACTTTATGCTTTGAATCGTTGAGCAGCACCTCTTGAGAAATTGAAAAGATTCGATCGTTGACTTCCAGGCGTATTTCGAGAAGAACTTCGGGGAATACCCCTGCCGGGCTGTCGAGTTAGTCATCGACTTGGAACGAGCACGTTCCTATTGCAAACGACCCTACAAGATGCCACCTCATGAACTCCTTGAGCTTAAGGAGAAATCGACAAATCTCTTCACAAGGGTTTCATTCTTCCAAGTTCCTGCGCTTGGGCACCTTCTCTCTTTGTCAAGAAGAAGGGCCAGTGCGAACGTTTGGTCCAAGACTATCATCCTATCAACCAAGCTACAATTCAAAACAAATATCCCTTCCTCGGATCAATGATACGTATGATCAAGTGGCTGGTTCATCGATATTCTCTAAACTTCGACTTGAGGTTGGGTTACCACGGATCCGTTTTAGTGAAGAGGATATTCAAAGACCACATTGTGACTCGTTATGGTTCTTACAGTACCGTCATGTCATTTGGTTTAACCAATGCTCCAGCTACATTCTCTCGTCGATGAACTATATATTCATGGATTACCTCGACAAGTTAAATGTAGTCTATCTGGATGA
Organism: Aegilops speltoides; assembly: GCA_021437245.1. Classification (NCBI taxonomy): domain Eukaryota; kingdom Viridiplantae; phylum Streptophyta; class Magnoliopsida; order Poales; family Poaceae; genus Aegilops; species Aegilops speltoides. The sequence goes on from CM038144.1 coordinate 210,891,461, forward strand.
TATCTTTGGTATATTCGAAGAATAAAGAAGAACATCTGAACATCTTCGTCTTGTTCTAGAGAAGCTTGAGAGCATCAACTTTATGCCAAGTATTCCAAGTGTGAATTCTGGTTACCGAAGTCACCTACCTTGGTCATGTTATCTCCAAAGATGGTATTGCCGTCAACCTAAAGGCGTTAGGGCTATTCTTGGCTGGACCCTCAAAAGCTGTTAAGCAAGTCAAGCTTTCTCGGACTGGCCAGCTATTATCGCCGCTTTGTCGAGAACTTCTCCAATCGCCAAGCCATAATCTAGCTTCACAAAGGCGTTAAGTTCGATTAGACGGACAAATGTCGGGAAAGTTTCGAGCACTCAAGACAAATGACCACCTTGATGCTTGCTCCCCGATTCTCAAGGACTTTGTCATCTATTGCGCTTCACGTCAAGGATTAGGTTGTGTCCTAATGCAAAGCGCTGATGATTGCTTATGCCTCCCGTCGTCGTCTCTCAAGAGAACTACCCAGTTCATGACCTCGAGCTTGCTGCGGCTATCTTTGCCTTGAAACTATGGCGACAATACCTTCCGTGTCGTTGTGAGGATCTTCACGATCATCGAGTCTAAAATACCTTTACTCAGCGAGATCCGAACCTCCGTCAGCGTGATGGATGGAAGCTATTCTGACTACAATGCGGTATATATTATACGGCAAGGCTAATGTAAATGGCGATGCCACAGGCAATCTTATTGCAATAATCACCAGGTTTACAAAGCTCAACCCGCCTTTATGAAGAGCTATGCAAGCTGAACCTTCAACTAGTTCCATAGGGTTCTCTGAATAACCTTGTTTTGGAACCAACTCTTACGAAAGCAATCAAGTCTGCTCAAGCCAAAGATGCTCATGTTGATCGATGAAAAAGGATCTTGCCTTAGAAATTCAGGATTTCTCACTTGGTGAAGATGGAACCTTATACTAGAGATCGCATTGTCATGCCCGGTTCGAGCTTATGAGAGAAAGTGATGAAAAAGCGCATGACACCCTCACTCTATTCATCAAGGGAAGTACCAAGATGTATCTAGACATCCGTCGAAATCTTGGTGGTCTAATATGAAGCAAGACATTGCTCGATATATTGAAGAATGTGGCGTTTGTCGTCAGCGTCAAAAGTAGAACATCGAAACGGCTGGACTTACGCAACCGCTTCGATTCTGAATGGAAGTGGGAAAGATTCAAATGGACTTAATCTTTGGCCCTTCTCGAGAAAGTTAAGATGCTATCTTTGTTGTCATCGACCAATTCTCTAAGGTTGCTCACTTTCGCGATCAAGGAGACTATCACTGCTAGTCGATTGACAACCTTGTATATCTCCCAATTGTGTCACTCCGGCATTCAAGGAGATCGATTCAGACATGGCGGTATTTTCACTTCTAAGTTACGGGATAGTTTTCAAGAGGCAATGGGAACTCATATTACCTAGAAACTGCTTATCATCCCCAATCCCAAGGCCAAGTCGGTGAATCAAATCAAATTCTTGAAGACATGCTTCAAGCTTGTGTTATTTCTTTCGGCGAAGTGGGAAGAATCTCTCCCTTATGCGGAGTTCTCTTATAACAACAGCTATCAAGCCAGCTTGAACATGGCACCCTTTGAAGTTCTTTATGGGCGTAAGTGCGAACCCCTCGAATTGGTTAGAAAGCGGGAGCGAGCACTCATTGGTCCGGACATTATTCAACAAGTGAAGAGCAGGTTCGCATTGTCGAAATAATCTCAAAGCGGCCCAATCCGCGGAAGAGCAACTATGACCGGAAACTGGGGTTCAACTTATCAACTTTGGTGAACAAGCTTATCTGCGTGTCACTCCTTTGAAGGCACTCATCGGTTTGGAGTCAAGGAAAGTTAGCTCCTCGCTACATTGGTCCCTTCCGTATTCTCGCCCGTCGTGGACTAGTGGCTTATCAACTAGAGTTGCCACCTCGGTACTCTCACGTTCATGGCGTCTTCCATGTGCAACCGTCGATGCTTCAAGGATCCGGGCGTGAAGGGGATCCGGAATTGATTGAAGTTCAAGATGATCTCACTTACAAAGAGCATCCGATCTGCATTCTTGAAGAAGCTGAGCGTCGAACCCTTGAGAAGGTTACCAAGTTCCTCAAGGTGCAATGGTGAATCATACTAAAGAGGAAGCCACTTGGGAGCGAAGATAACCTCGGGCTGAATACCCGACCTGTTCCTTCTACCTCTTAATTCTCGGGCGAGAATTTCTTTTAGAAGGAGGAGAGTTGTAACACCCAGTGTAATGATGCTACTGATAACCCACAGGGTTATGTTAATCTTTTGCTAAACTTGTGCACGATCATTGTTGTCTCATGTTCTTTCAAATTGCGTTGAATTCAAATTCAAATTACGTGTGAAATTCAAAATGCTTTCAGACATGAAAACAAAAATGCTCATCATGTGCCAAATAATCCAACACTAATATTGGTGGTGAGCCAACATTTTTGCAAATTGTTTAGCGGCCTAAAGTATTTGAAACCAAAGTTTTAAAAGAAAACTGTTTTAAAAGAAAAAGCCCCACCCCTCAAGCTGGGCCGTGGCCCAGCTACCCTGCCCCACAGGCCTCGGCCCAACATGGCAGCCCAACAGCCATGTGGCCCACCTGGTCGCGCCTTCCCTCCTTGCTCCTCCGACAGCGCCCGCGATAGTGCAGCGCCCGCCTACACCTACGCCGTTGAGGGCGATGAGGATAAAACCGCCCGGCGTGCCTCGGGCTCACTCTCGCTCCCCACTTGCCCGCTCCACCTCTCCCTCTCCCACAATTCCTCCTCGCCTCCCCTCGTTCCCGTCCACCACAGCGCCTCTCCGTGCGCCGCCACTCACGGCCACCGGCCGACCTTCGCCTGCCCAGCCGTGCCCCAGTGCCTCGACCTCCACATCTGCCCCGAAAACGCCGCAGACGGGGCAGCCTGCCGCTACCGCCCGACCTCGCCTTTGCCCTCGGCTCCAAGCGAAGCGCCGCCGCCCGAATCACGCCCTGCTGCTCCTAGTCACCCAGGCCACCGTGTGCTCCCAAGGTGAGCTCCGCCCCTTTCCCCTCTCCTCGCGCATCTCCGCCTCCACCCTAGCTAGCTACGCGCAAGCCAAGCTCCGCCGTCGCCATTGCCATCGTGGGCTCTGCCAAGCTCCTCGCTCGAGCTAAGTAGCTCCGGCGAGCTCTGGGCGCCGTAGACGTCGCCCAGCTCGCGTTCGCCAACAACACGCCTTTGCGCCCGATCCCGCGAGTCCTGAACCCCACCGCGCCTCACTCGTCGCAGCGATTCCGGTCACCCGCGTCCAGCGACCACACCATGCGGCGGCGGCTTCATCTCCTCGTTCGAGCAGCGCCAGTTCGGGCCAATGACCCCCGTCTTGCGATTCGGGGAAGTCCATGACCCGCCACTGTTTTGGTTGCCGCGGCGAGACCGGCGCCGCTTGACGTGGCACACAGGGCCGCCTACGGGTCCTGCCGTGGGCCCCTGGCGATTGACCATGTTGACCTTGGTCAATGTCGCCGCTTGGAGCATCTGATGTCTCGACGCGGGCCCCATCATATTTTTGTTAAATAAGCGTTTTCTAAATAAAGCGATTAATTAAAACGTTAGTTAAATTAGTTAGTCGATTAGTACTAACTAGTCAGCATTCTTTGGGGCCCACGCCCTAACTAACCTGGTTTAGTTAAGCCTTTGTTAGCGAAGTGGCAGGTGGGTCCCTGTCACGGTTATTGGTCAATGAGCTGACTTGATCTGATATCACTAACACAATAAACCTTTTACTTTTAAAATAATTGAGAAATTGTTTTAAACTTGAAAATCGTAACTTTTAATCGTAACTCGGATGATTATGTTTTCTACATGAAAGTTGCTCGAGCAGCCCGGCGAATCCGAGCCTTGTCTGTTTACATCGATGCCTCTAACTATCTGAACATGAAACTTTCCCTCGGTCATCTGTCGACTAGGTCCGGAACGGAAAACATTCCGGTTGGTTTTCCCTCTATATCGTAGTAGCCTTCGTTAGGTCATACCCAGCACAGCTTGTTGCCATGTTATGCTTTGTGATGCTATGCCTTTATATTTACTGTTTCTTCCCCTCTTCTCTCCGGTAGACCCGAGACCGATCGCCCACGCGATCGATAAATCGACGACGACCCCTCCTTGCCGAAGCAACTAAAGCCCCCTTTGATCATCTCGATATCGCCCATTCCATTCTCTCATGCTTGCATTAGATTTTGCTACTGTTATTGTTTGCTCTATTACGATGCATAGCTGCTTTTGTAACGTGCTTATTGTTACCTTACCGCTTATCCTAAACTGCTTAGTATAGGTTGGATAGTGATCCATCGATGACCACCTTGTCCTTGTTGCTTCATCGCCGAACCCGATCAGCGGGATCGAAGACCAGCCCCGACAGCACATCACTTTCCCTTAGTTGCTCGACACTCTTGGGATACTATCGAGTGCGGTGAGACCTCTGACACGCCGATGTTAACCACAGTAGTGTAGCTATTCGTGGTGTGGAGGGGTGATTTCCTCTTTAACCACTTCGTCGACTCGTCGTGCAACCCCTCAAGTGTGAACCTCGGGGTGATTCCTCTTACGTTCACCTTGATGATTACATCGAGTGGAATTCACGGGGTGATTCTTGGGTTTCCTTGATGTTTGGACACGAATACTTGGACTTTACAATGTTGCTTGGGCGGGTGGGCCACGAGGGGTACCCATGAGTGATGTGGAGCAGGTTGACTGGAGGGTGCCCGAGATAATTCTGGCGTGGCCGGGCATTCCTAGCCCTTGCCGCAAGTCCTCGGGCAGGCGGGTCACATCTTTTGTGAGTCTCTGCTTGTTACCGCGTTCCTAATCCACACGATTTGGATATTTGATCCGGGGCCTTTGGCCTGATAGCATAACCATCACGTGGGCATAGTATGGGCGTTCTGCGTCGTATGCATCAGCCGAAGCTTAATAGGCGTCGGTGGTGAGTGGTAGCTGGGTTGGACTGCGTGGCGCCTACCTTGTTGAAGGAGGTAGCTAGGTCGCTCAGACAGCGTCGCAACATCACGGGAGTTCAGGAGATGGCCCATGACCCTGGGGCATAGGTTTAGTCCGGCGTGCTGGCCTCTCTATTATGCCGAGGTCGGTGTTGCGGCGTATTGTTTGGCGAGGCGGGCATGACCCAGGAAAGTGTGTCCGGCGGAGTTAATCGGCGTGGTGGGTAAGTTGGTGCACCCCTGGGAGAAAACATCTATCGATAGCCTGTCCTCTGATAGCGGACACTTGGAGTTGTATCCGATCGATACAACTAGAATGGATACTTGTGATGAGAATTGGATTGTGATGACACTTGGATAGTATGGCTCTGGGATTGCTTTCTCAGGAGTCGAGAAAGGATCTCCGACGAGTTGATAACACTACTACTACTTTTTATACTCTACTCCCCTCCTCTTCTTTGCAAGATGGTGGGTTCGATAAGAAGCTAGTCTTTGATAGGCTAGGCTTTTCCCCTTCTCTTCGGCATTCGCGCGATCCACATATCAGCCTTCCTTTGATAATGTTGCATATGTAGTGTAGATCCTTGCTTGCAGTACTTTGGATGAGTACTCACGGTTGCTTTGCTCCCCTTTTCCCATTTTCTTCTTTCCGGTTGATGCAACCGGATGTGAACCCAGTCGGATGCCACTTGCGTCGATGCCTACTACTACATGGAGACCGTCGGCGACCAGGGAGTAGTTAGGAGGCTCCAGGCGGAGGCCTTGCCGACCCGATGTTGCTTTGTGCTAGCCTTCTTAAGGCAAACTTGTCTAACTCATGTCGTACTCGGATATTGTTGCTTCCGACTCTTGTGTATTCGAGCTTATGTATTCGAGCCCTCGGGCCCATGGCTTGTAATATAAAGCTTGTATTATTTTATTTGTGTCTAGAGTTGTGTTGTGATATCTTCTGTGGGTCCTTGATCTTGATCATACACCTTTCGTGTATGATTAGTGTCTGATCGAATCGGAGGCGTCACATATACAAAGCAAAGACATCAAGCTCATGTTAGTGAATGGGTATCGGCTCCGACTCCACCATCACTCCGACTCGAATATACTCAAGATGAAGGTGTTGCGGTCTAGCACTTGTGTCAACCAACTCCTATGACATATTTGACTCACCAAATGAAGGATTTGGAAGGCGCTTCATGGCTAAAGGCCCAAAGGTATCACACCCAGTATGTTGATTTCAATAGTGATGAAGATGACTTGTTAGGTGATGATGATTTACTTATTGACAACTCTAGTGATGAATACTATGATGAAACGTCAATTAATCATGCTAATCAAGATAAAACAAGTGACAATAATAAGGAGAAGATTGAGCGTCTAACTAAAGAACTAAACACTCTTAAGTTAGCTCATGAAACTACCTTGGAAGATCATCGAGAACTTTTAAAGACTCATGAGAAGTTACGCTTTGAAAAGCTCAACCTTGAGCAAGAGCATGAGTTTTTAAAGGCAATCAATGATGATCTTGAAGAAAAGTTCTTCTTACATTGCCAAGCATTTACTCTTATCTACTTACATGCCACAAGTAAGTCTAGTAACAAGAGCAAGAAAGATTCTTCTTCTAGTAGTAACAATAATCACGCTAAATCAATGTTTTTTTCTTCTAGTAGTTCTCTTGATTCCACTAATGATTCTCTTAGCCAAGTTACACTTGAGCAAGAAAATAGCTTATTGAAGGGAATTATAGAGAAGGGTGTCTACAAGAGCCTTGTCGGAAGTAAGGAAATTGTATGCGCACAAGCAAGGCATCGGAAGAATCAAGGTGTTGGTTTTGAACGAAAGTTCAATGCCAATGGAGTTAGTGGGAAGATCAATACCCCAAGATGAAGTTTGTTCCCCAACAAAGTATGTTCCTACTTATTTCCAAGGACACAAGCTCAATATGGTCTTCCACCACAAGACCACAGGGCAAAACAGGACAAGCTTCAAGAGGATATTGATGCGTTTGAAGAAGCTCCCAAGGCCTTGGTCAAGTGGGTTCCCAAGACTACATCAAGTTCTACTTCATCAAGATCCACTACAGCCCCAAGGATTCTCATCAAGATGATGTGGATCCCAAAGAAGGACTAGAGTGTTCTTGAGGGTGACTCACCAATATTCTTCACTCACATCATTTTGGCAAGGACAAGTGCAATCAATTTCCACATCTTGCACTAGTTCAAGGAGTCACAAACCCTCTTGTTGGTAAGACAAGGGACAAGGTAACCTAATGCTTTCATGGACATCATCTTGTGTGTGCATCACTCTATGTCTATGGATATCCTTGCTTGTTCCTTGTGGGACTAACCCGTGTAGGTATTGAAAGTGCAGCAGCTCAATGGATTGCTCCAAATGATCTACAACAACATTGAGCATCCACATCTTCAACACCTACATGAAGTCATTGTCGACAAAACCCAAGGTTAGTTCATCCCTCTTAGGGGATCTCACATCTAGGGGAGCTTTACTCTAAAGAATTGAGCTAAAGCAACTCAAATGGTGTGAACACGGCAATGCTTTACGTAAAAGTGGTAACCCCACTTGTGCTTAAATGATGAGTATGACTTATGATCAAATGTTCTCATTTGACTCCTAAGTCAATATACTCATATATAGATGACCTCACCATGCCAATTGTTTGATAGATGCTAGAATTGGTTGTGCATGCTTTACCACATATTTCATTTGCCATCTTATTAGTGAGCATGTTGGTTGCATATTTTACTCATTCAAGGACATCCACTTGTTGCTTTGTTTGTTTGGCTCCTTTTCTTTTGCCAAGTGGATGGACAAGAATGCCTAAGAACCTTCTCTAGCTATCTATGCTTTTCTCGTCTCAAACTCTATTCATGCTACATCACGAAGTTTGATCAAATCAGTTTGAACCACTCTGTGTGAGGAGCACTCGAGTCCCGATTAGTCATAGACTTAAACTTCAAAACCTCTTTGTGCATTTTGTGACGGAGAAATCCATTTTGGTCAAACCGAGTTCACTAAGTTGATCTAGGTTTTCATCTAGGTGCAACCGATTTGAACACTTGTCACAGGAGTTGCGAGCAACAGCTTGCGATTCTGCAATCTCGGTGCCAAGAGGTTCCACCGGTCACACCGATAGGGTCGGGATATAAATACCACTGGTGAGATTTTGGAAATTACTTCAAATCCTCTCAGCCCGCGTGTCCTCTCACCGCCTCGGGTCTCAGATCATCTCCTCGGCCTGCGACCTCCTTTGTTGGATTCTTCCGCCTGCTACGGATTCGCTCCACCGTCGTGCCGTGGCGAACACTCACCGTTCTAGGGTAAGTGCGACCCTTGTGCTGTCATTTTCACTCCGATTCTAGCACAAGGACAATGCCATGTTTCTTCCACGAATGAGATTAATCTATCCGCTAAATCTTCCTTAGGGCTAGATTTATTTGAAAATTTTAGGTTAGCTCTCCGCAGAACTCATCTTGGACCGACGGAATGTAGAAATCGGTCTCACCGATTCATCTTAGGCCATTGCACATACCTTTTCGGTCGACCAAAGCATGCCGTCGGTGTGACCAAGTTCAGATTTTGTGAGACCCTAGAAATCTCGGTGCCACCGAACTGTGACTCGGTCCAACCGAGTTCACTAGTTTAGTTCAAGTGTTGCTTGGTATTACCGAGTTTGTTAATTGGTAGCTCGAGATCACTTCCGTGAGAACTAAAACTAAATTTTCTTGACTCAATTTGTTTTGCAAAACCTCGTACTTTGTGATGCTCATCTACTCTACCTCATCTACAACCTATTCACAGGGACTGTTAACAGTTTTCTGCAAGATGTCGGCAGGTAGTGCCGAACAGGTCTGAACAGCAAGAGCGATTGAGTGAGGGCACTAGTCCCTCCAGCAGCTATGATGAGGACAACAGGAGAACACCTAGTAACTTGCCCAAGGCAGCTACTAGAACAAGGAAGAAGAGAACTTCTGATTCAGAGGATGAAGACTATGTTGCAACTGAGGATGAGGCCACTTCCAAGAAGAAGGTGGTGAAGAAAGAGTTTGGCACTGGTGCATCAACTAGGCCAGGCATGAACAGAAAGGCACCAGCTAGGAGAGTGCCTACATCCAAGCCAAGGAAAGTTGCCACATGTGAAACTATGAAGGTCACCATTGAATCTAAAGAAGAGGCAGTGGTGAGGATAAGAAGAAGAAGAGGGCAAGAATAACAACAGCAAAGTACTTGGAAAGTCTGATGGTGAGATCGATGATGAAGAGGAAGAGGATGCTGCTCCAGCACCTAAGGCACAAAAGCTCATGGAATATGCTATTAAGTCAGGGGCTACTGCTAAGCCCAAATCTGCTACCAAAGTTGTTGCTCCAGTTCCCAAGACTGCACACAAGAGGAGTACCAGGGACATACCTTCTGAGGAGAAGAACAAGGCCACAGTGCCTGAAGCTAAAGAAGAGGAAGCTGAAGCCCAAGTGTTAAGGAAACTAAAGCCCAAGATCCCAGACCACAATGATGCACATCCTGTTGCAGAGGACATGAGGATCAGGAAGGATGCAGGACTGAGATAGTGGAGGAAGGCTGACCCATATGCTGTCAAGAGGAAAACTGCTATAGATTATAGGTTCCATACAAAGAAACAACAAGATTTCTATGAGACAATCTTGCTTGACAAGAAGCCCATAGTGTGTGACATGAGATGGGTTGATGGACCTACATTAGAGAGATGAAGATCAATTCCGAGTGTTTTTGGCTTCAAGGCACGTGAAGTGGACAAGTTTGTTGGCGAAGCTCACAAAGTGTAATGATGAGCTGATCATGCAATTCTACTCTCTGCTCATTTCTATCTAGATGGCAGAATTGTATGGATGTCGAGGGTACAAGGTACCCGTCTATAGTTGATGAGTGGGCTAGACTGATCAATGCCCGAAGCTTATGAAGATGACTTGGATGTCTATGCCAAGAAGAAGAAGGATCATAACTCAATGGCAAGCATGTACAAGGAGATTCTGATCACGGACACTGGAGGCTCACAAGTTTGGCTCGGTGAAGCACTTCTCATGCGGGCTGCCAACTATCAATACCATTTTGAGGCACACTCTGTTGCCAAAATCTGGAGATCACAGAATGATAAGAGGACACTCCATCAACTTGCGCATATATTTAATGTCCGTTCAAAGTGATGAGTCGATTGTGGAAACAATCAAGAGGACAGTTGCGTCAGAAGAGATCTTGTGGGTATGCTCCACAAATTCAGTGCTCATCAACTCCAAGATGGGCACATGCACATATCTGTTGGACAAGGAGAATTTACCCCTCGGGGCAGAATTTGAGGACAACATTGTTGTCATGGATGAGGAAGATCCTTCTTCAAAGGCACATGAAAAGAGAGAAGGCAAGGGCTGAAAAGCTGCAAAGATGCCAACAGCTGAAGAGGCATCTCGGGTGTTCTTGAAGAGCAAGCAAGATCAGCTTGGATATCTGATCCAATCCACCTTGACGATTGAGAAGGGCTTGGACACCCTGACTCAAAACCAAGAGAGCTTGGAGAGGATCATTGAGCAAAATTCTATGACCTTGATGGAAGGTAACGAGATTGGTCGGTGGTTGAGCAACCGAGGAGGAAGTGGAGGAGAAGAAGAAGTCTACTATAGATGCTTTCACTAGAGTGCCCGAAGTCGAGGTCTACTGCAGTGCTATCCGGATACAAGAGCTACTACATCTGCACCGGCCAGCCACAACGGTCAGGTTCGGCTACATTTACAGAAGCTTTCGTCCTTGGAGTCATGTCTACCACCTCATGAAGACTAAGCCTGAGAGACACATAACACTATGCATATTTTAACTTTTGGTAACTTGTTGCCAAAGGGGAGAAATATGTATAGATCATAGTCTTCGAGAGAGAGAGAGTGTTGTTTTGTCTCTCATTGCGCTTTATTTGCTTGAACTTTATTGTGTGTTTGCTTGATATACTATGTCTTTTGTGAGATACTTGGATGATCATGTGTTTGATCATATGCTACTTTAATGTGTGCTTGAATGATATTATCCTTCATATCCATTTATGATCATTCACTTTGCTTGGTGATGAGTGCATGTTTTCAATTATTATCATTTTGAGCGCTCCACCAAGATGTATGTGACATGGAAGAGTGACCCATGATCCTAACACATTTTGCATTTGCAGTCCAAAGCAAATTTGAAATAATGCACAAATTTAGGGAGCTCTTGTTTGTCACGTGACTTCTCAAAGCGACAATGTATTTCAATCTTATTATTAAATCGACTTTGATCTATATGTTGTCATCAATTACCAAAGGGGGAGATTGAATGCCACATGGAGTAATGAATGCGGTCTTCTCTTCATCTTCTTACGCCGCGAAGATCGATGATATCCGAGTATCGTCAAAGTGAAAGCAAATCACATCCTGCCGTGGAGTCGACAATCTGGTCAATGCGGCGGCAAGAAATGGATCCTTAGGACAAGCTTTATTAACATCGGTGAAGTCAATACAAAGCCTCCACTTCCGTTAAGCCTTGCGCACGACTACAGGATTAGCTAACCACATTGGATGGAGTACTCCTCGGACAAGGCCTCTTGCTTCAACTTCTTGATCTCTTCGCAATGAATTCTTGTCGCTCCTTTGCTTGTTTCTGACTCTACCTTGGCGGGCGTGCGTGAGGGCAGACGACAAGGTGGTGCTCAATTACTTTCACAGGAACAGGGATGTCGGATGGTTGCCATGCAAACACATCGACATTCGCCCGGAAAAGCAATGGCGTCTTTCCTATTTAGGGTCAAGCGTGCTTGATGGTGAAGGTACCACCGATGCCGTCCTCATGGCTGACCACTTTCTTGGTTTCGGTGAAGCTGTCTTTGCCTTCTTGCACTTGCGGTGGAGCTCGATGGTGCGTCCTCGGCGGTAGCTCAGCACTCGAAGAGGTCGCTTGCTGAGTGGGCATCGAGCTACTCTTGCGGACTTGGTCTTCTTCTTTCCCCGGGGAGCTTCAGCGGCAAGTGGTTTCGCGTTACTGCTGCGGCTGCTGCTTCGGTAGATCTTATCGCCGGGGGCGAGATGACACTTATCGGACCGGGCATCTTAGGCATTGTAAGCATAATGAGAGCTGCCATGAACTTGGCGGTTGGGCGTAAGTAACCCATTGTAGGGCAATGGGAAATCAGCAACGTCAAAGGTGACCTTCTTTGTTCTAAAGTTCCTTTCATTGCCAGATATCCTTGGCGGTGTAATCTTCCCCTTGGCTTGCTCCTTCCGGTTTATTCCTTGAAAGGTACCAGTCTCTTGAGCTGCGCTATGAGGGATCTGGAGCTTCTTGAGCACCGGAAGAGATCGAATTCAAGTGGCCCGCCGTCAACCAGCATCTTTGTGACCTTGAGGTTGCGGATGGTTGGAAACCAACATCGACAAGCACCCGACCGCGGTTATGCGATCGGGGTGATCCTCGACATCAAAGATGATGGGCGTGCTGGACCACTTGAGCCACGCGATTCAGCAGACAGTTCTGCGCATTTACTTCCCACTGTTTGATTTGGCGGTGCGAAGTATCGAAGAAGGCACCGTCGGCGCCTGAAAACCTCGTCGCTTTACGACTCCGCTCACCGGCCTTATCCTCATCCATCTCTTCGTCTTCGTCCTCGTCTTCATCTTTATCGCGGCCGAGAACTGTCTCCTTCAGCTGCTTAGCCTTCTTTGGCGCCCTCCGAGGGGGCCTTCTTGCGGATCCTCCACCACCTTCTTGGGCCTTCTCCATCCTTGCTCGTATTCAGCTTTCTACAGCTCAACAAGCTGCTCAACTTTCTTCGAGCACGGAGATCATGGCCCTTGGTGGGGTTGATTCTTGCGATCGCTTGCGGAGCCGTCCGCGTGTGGCCACCACACCCTCGCGAAGTCACCAGCTTTGGCCTTCTCGGCGCCACCTCCGTTGCGGACTGCTCGACAACTAGCACATCCTTAGCTTTCCTCTTTCTATTATTCGCCTCCGGTTCTTCTTCGCCGGGCGGCATCCTCAACTCGGATCATACGCTCCTGCGTTCTCTCCGGGAGTTTCCTCCCTCCTCGCGCGTGCACACTTGTCCAGACGAGCATAGAGCTGTTGACATCTCTGATTTTGCACATAGCCATCTCTTCCCTCATCGCGATTACGCCGCGTTCGATGGAGCAGCGATAACGCGAGCGGGGTGGGCGTCTGGGATGTTCGCACTTTGGTACTGAATCTGTGAACTTGCCTGAGAGGTTCTCCTTCCTTCTAAGCGGCGAGATGAAGATCGCTTTCCTGGCCATAGGGCTTGTGGCCGCTGTGAAAGCGCCGACAAGCCGATAGCGCAGATCCGCCATGAGGAGATGGAGTTGTCCGGCAAGTGCATGAGCCAAGATGTGACGTTGGGCTTGAGCACCGGCGAGGAAGTAGTTGGCGAGGATCTTCGTTCGCGCCGATGCTGCACCGCGATGGTGTAGATCTTGAGGAACTCCGACGGATGTTTCCTGCCATCGTACTTCTCGGGTATGTCGGGCTTGAAGTTCTTGATCTGGGCCTTTGGACCTGCCACAACTCACGAGTGAGCGGGGCAACCTACGCGTCGGCAAGTCGCCTAGTTCCTGGCGCATGCATATCGGTGGGCCCATGCGCTGGTCGGCCGGCCTTGGCGCTTCTCTTCGACCCTTTCGATGCGATGCAGCGTCTTCTTAACGTCGTTCTTGGAGAACTTGGCGCTGATCGCGGCGAGCTCGGCGGGTCGACGGCAGCGGTGGAGTCGGTGTCGAGTTAGCCCGCGAGTTGGCGATCTTGGCCTCTGGCGAGGTAGTGGTGGTAGCACCCCACCGGTCTTATCGCCCGGCTTACTGGCGTCTTGCAGCGGCTTGACGAGCTTGGTTGCGGGGTTTATGCGCCCGTTGGCGAGCTGGATGGTGATCCTCCGATCGTCGATCTTGTCCATGCTGGAGGGTAGTCTAATAACAGTTGGGCTCGAGCAGCGCTATACAGGGTTTTGGTGGCGGGGCCAGCGGCGAGGCGGGACATGCTCAAACTTCTACAGTGTTAGAAGGAGCAACATCTCGTCCAGCGACCATGCGGCGCTCGCCCAACATGTTGGCGTGCATGTTGGCCTTGGCGTCGCGATCCGCCCGCTTGGCCTTACTAATCACGACGCAGTGCGGGAGCACCATGGCGTTGTCGATCCGCACCTCTGAGAGAAGCGCGGTGCATCTCTCGGGCGCCGAGGTCTGCGGGGCCTTGTCCTTGACCTGGTGACGATGTAGTCCCCGTCGGTGCCGTTCCTCGCGGCGTCTACCCCGCCCGTTTGCTCGTGGCGGTGGGATCGGCGTGACGGAGGCGGCCACCTCAAAGCCTTCTTCTTCGGTGGCATGTCGATGAAGATGATGAAGCAGATGAAGGTCGGCTCGCGTAAGCGGCTGGATCGGGTTCACACAACTCGGCGCCCCTACGGCGCGCCAAAGATGTCGTGGGAGCGAGCACCTGGGGCGGGGCCCTTTTTGTCCGGCGAGGGAGGCGGGCGCCTGAAGAAGCGGTCGAGGTGAAACGCGAGGATTTTACCCGGCTTGGAGCTCTCAGAGATAAAACTCCTACTTACGCTTTGTGTATGTATTGTGTTCTTGCTCGGCGTGAGCATGGTGTAGTTCGAATAAGTGAGAACCCCTTCTCGTCGCATGGGCCTCCTTTTATAGGCTAAAGGGTCGGCAGTGCTTGCATGAAGAGGGTAAAAAGTAAAAAGGGGTTGGTACAACCGCTATCATGATGCCCCTACCTAACTCTGGCGGCGGGGACAAGGGCATTAGCCCGTCCGGTCGCCCAAACAGTCTGAAGCTTGACCGTTAGAGGCGCCACCGATCGACATGATGGCCTTCTCATCATCTCTACTTGCCACCGCACCGCTTGGCTGCACTGACCGCCCGACACGTCTTGCCGAACAACCTTGAGGCGACTGCGTCGTCGGATCTGGGCGTGGGCGCGGTAATGAGTAACCGCCAGCGAAGCGCCTTCGCAGTCGTTGTCTTGTAGCACCCATAAACTTGCAGCTCACGGGTCCGGGGCCTTGTGGCGTCTGACAAAGTCTCTTGAAATGCCTTGGTTGACCTTCCCGACAAGCTCCTCTTGCCGGGGCCTTGTCCTTCCTGGCATGCTCCTCTTGCTGGGGCCTTGTCTTCTCAATTGGGACACTTTGTTCTTGAATGGCAGTGATAGGAATAGCGAAGGATCTTGGCGGACGCCCGACAAGCCTTGCTGCGGAGACGCTGCATTGCCCATGCACAAGTTCGGGATACTAAGGTAGCCCTACTTTGTCTACCCAGGCACTGTCTTCAACTTACGTAACAATCAGCCCCATAACAACAATGCCAGACCTTGGTGGTGGGTCGAGCTAATCATGTTGATCTGAATGAAGCTCAAGACCAGCCTTGCCCTTGTGATGGGTACTCTCCTTGTTAATTAGGTACCAGCTTACATTTTGTTTGATTCAGGCATCACATTCATTCATGTCGAGAAAATTTTGCTTCGCACATGACATTCAATGCGAGCCCATGAACACTCCGATAGTGGTGCGCACCTGCAGATCGATGTCAAACTACCATGATTGGTCACTGCGTTCTGTTGAAATTGAAGGTTGGAATTCCTTGTTTCTCCCATTATGCAGAGTCTTCAATATTGACCTCATTACGGGAATGGAATGGTTGAAAGCGCATCCTCTGCTCGTTTGCGCTACCAAGTCGTTCACCTCCTACATCCTTGAGATGATATTGTAACCAACCATGCTCGGCTTTTCAAAATGTTGAAGCACGACTTTATGCTTTGAATCGTTGAGCAGCACCTCTTGAGAAATTGAAAAGATTCGATCGTTGACTTCCAGGCGTATTTCGAGAAGAACTTCGGGGAATACCCCTGCCGGGCTGTCGAGTTAGTCATCGACTTGGAACGAGCACGTTCCTATTGCAAACGACCCTACAAGATGCCACCTCATGAACTCCTTGAGCTTAAGGAGAAATCGACAAATCTCTTCACAAGGGTTTCATTCTTCCAAGTTCCTGCGCTTGGGCACCTTCTCTCTTTGTCAAGAAGAAGGGCCAGTGCGAACGTTTGGTCCAAGACTATCATCCTATCAACCAAGCTACAATTCAAAACAAATATCCCTTCCTCGGATCAATGATACGTATGATCAAGTGGCTGGTTCATCGATATTCTCTAAACTTCGACTTGAGGTTGGGTTACCACGGATCCGTTTTAGTGAAGAGGATATTCAAAGACCACATTGTGACTCGTTATGGTTCTTACAGTACCGTCATGTCATTTGGTTTAACCAATGCTCCAGCTACATTCTCTCGTCGATGAACTATATATTCATGGATTACCTCGACAAGTTAAATGTAGTCTATCTGGATGATATCTTTGGTATATTCGAAGAATAAAGAAGAACATCTGAACATCTTCGTCTTGTTCTAGAGAAGCTTGAGAGCATCAACTTTATGCCAAGTATTCCAAGTGTGAATTCTGGTTACCGAAGTCACCTACCTTGGTCATGTTATCTCCAAAGATGGTATTGCCGTCAACCTAAAGGCGTTAGGGCTATTCTTGGCTGGACCCTCAAAAGCTGTTAAGCAAGTCAAGCTTTCTCGGACTGGCCAGCTATTATCGCCGCTTTGTCGAGAACTTCTCCAATCGCCAAGCCATAATCTAGCTTCACAAAGGCGTTAAGTTCGATTAGACGGACAAATGTCGGGAAAGTTTCGAGCACTCAAGACAAATGACCACCTTGATGCTTGCTCCCCGATTCTCAAGGACTTTGTCATCTATTGCGCTTCACGTCAAGGATTAGGTTGTGTCCTAATGCAAAGCGCTGATGATTGCTTATGCCTCCCGTCGTCGTCTCTCAAGAGAACTACCCAGTTCATGACCTCGAGCTTGCTGCGGCTATCTTTGCCTTGAAACTATGGCGACAATACCTTCCGTGTCGTTGTGAGGATCTTCACGATCATCGAGTCTAAAATACCTTTACTCAGCGAGATCCGAACCTCCGTCAGCGTGATGGATGGAAGCTATTCTGACTACAATGCGGTATATATTATACGGCAAGGCTAATGTAAATGGCGATGCCACAGGCAATCTTATTGCAATAATCACCAGGTTTACAAAGCTCAACCCGCCTTTATGAAGAGCTATGCAAGCTGAACCTTCAACTAGTTCCATAGGGTTCTCTGAATAACCTTGTTTTGGAACCAACTCTTACGAAAGCAATCAAGTCTGCTCAAGCCAAAGATGCTCATGTTGATCGATGAAAAAGGATCTTGCCTTAGAAATTCAGGATTTCTCACTTGGTGAAGATGGAACCTTATACTAGAGATCGCATTGTCATGCCCGGTTCGAGCTTATGAGAGAAAGTGATGAAAAAGCGCATGACACCCTCACTCTATTCATCAAGGGAAGTACCAAGATGTATCTAGACATCCGTCGAAATCTTGGTGGTCTAATATGAAGCAAGACATTGCTCGATATATTGAAGAATGTGGCGTTTGTCGTCAGCGTCAAAAGTAGAACATCGAAACGGCTGGACTTACGCAACCGCTTCGATTCTGAATGGAAGTGGGAAAGATTCAAATGGACTTAATCTTTGGCCCTTCTCGAGAAAGTTAAGATGCTATCTTTGTTGTCATCGACCAATTCTCTAAGGTTGCTCACTTTCGCGATCAAGGAGACTATCACTGCTAGTCGATTGACAACCTTGTATATCTCCCAATTGTGTCACTCCGGCATTCAAGGAGATCGATTCAGACATGGCGGTATTTTCACTTCTAAGTTACGGGATAGTTTTCAAGAGGCAATGGGAACTCATATTACCTAGAAACTGCTTATCATCCCCAATCCCAAGGCCAAGTCGGTGAATCAAATCAAATTCTTGAAGACATGCTTCAAGCTTGTGTTATTTCTTTCGGCGAAGTGGGAAGAATCTCTCCCTTATGCGGAGTTCTCTTATAACAACAGCTATCAAGCCAGCTTGAACATGGCACCCTTTGAAGTTCTTTATGGGCGTAAGTGCGAACCCCTCGAATTGGTTAGAAAGCGGGAGCGAGCACTCATTGGTCCGGACATTATTCAACAAGTGAAGAGCAGGTTCGCATTGTCGAAATAATCTCAAAGCGGCCCAATCCGCGGAAGAGCAACTATGACCGGAAACTGGGGTTCAACTTATCAACTTTGGTGAACAAGCTTATCTGCGTGTCACTCCTTTGAAGGCACTCATCGGTTTGGAGTCAAGGAAAGTTAGCTCCTCGCTACATTGGTCCCTTCCGTATTCTCGCCCGTCGTGGACTAGTGGCTTATCAACTAGAGTTGCCACCTCGGTACTCTCACGTTCATGGCGTCTTCCATGTGCAACCGTCGATGCTTCAAGGATCCGGGCGTGAAGGGGATCCGGAATTGATTGAAGTTCAAGATGATCTCACTTACAAAGAGCATCCGATCTGCATTCTTGAAGAAGCTGAGCGTCGAACCCTTGAGAAGGTTACCAAGTTCCTCAAGGTGCAATGGTGAATCATACTAAAGAGGAAGCCACTTGGGAGCGAAGATAACCTCGGGCTGAATACCCGACCTGTTCCTTCTACCTCTTAATTCTCGGGCGAGAATTTCTTTTAGAAGGAGGAGAGTTGTAACACCCAGTGTAATGATGCTACTGATAACCCACAGGGTTATGTTAATCTTTTGCTAAACTTGTGCACGATCATTGTTGTCTCATGTTCTTTCAAATTGCGTTGAATTCAAATTCAAATTACGTGTGAAATTCAAAATGCTTTCAGACATGAAAACAAAAATGCTCATCATGTGCCAAATAATCCAACACTAATATTGGTGGTGAGCCAACATTTTTGCAAATTGTTTAGCGGCCTAAAGTATTTGAAACCAAAGTTTTAAAAGAAAACTGTTTTAAAAGAAAAAGCCCCACCCCTCAAGCTGGGCCGTGGCCCAGCTACCCTGCCCCACAGGCCTCGGCCCAACATGGCAGCCCAACAGCCATGTGGCCCACCTGGTCGCGCCTTCCCTCCTTGCTCCTCCGACAGCGCCCGCGATAGTGCAGCGCCCGCCTACACCTACGCCGTTGAGGGCGATGAGGATAAAACCGCCCGGCGTGCCTCGGGCTCACTCTCGCTCCCCACTTGCCCGCTCCACCTCTCCCTCTCCCACAATTCCTCCTCGCCTCCCCTCGTTCCCGTCCACCACAGCGCCTCTCCGTGCGCCGCCACTCACGGCCACCGGCCGACCTTCGCCTGCCCAGCCGTGCCCCAGTGCCTCGACCTCCACATCTGCCCCGAAAACGCCGCAGACGGGGCAGCCTGCCGCTACCGCCCGACCTCGCCTTTGCCCTCGGCTCCAAGCGAAGCGCCGCCGCCCGAATCACGCCCTGCTGCTCCTAGTCACCCAGGCCACCGTGTGCTCCCAAGGTGAGCTCCGCCCCTTTCCCCTCTCCTCGCGCATCTCCGCCTCCACCCTAGCTAGCTACGCGCAAGCCAAGCTCCGCCGTCGCCATTGCCATCGTGGGCTCTGCCAAGCTCCTCGCTCGAGCTAAGTAGCTCCGGCGAGCTCTGGGCGCCGTAGACGTCGCCCAGCTCGCGTTCGCCAACAACACGCCTTTGCGCCCGATCCCGCGAGTCCTGAACCCCACCGCGCCTCACTCGTCGCAGCGATTCCGGTCACCCGCGTCCAGCGACCACACCATGCGGCGGCGGCTTCATCTCCTCGTTCGAGCAGCGCCAGTTCGGGCCAATGACCCCCGTCTTGCGATTCGGGGAAGTCCATGACCCGCCACTGTTTTGGTTGCCGCGGCGAGACCGGCGCCGCTTGACGTGGCACACAGGGCCGCCTACGGGTCCTGCCGTGGGCCCCTGGCGATTGACCATGTTGACCTTGGTCAATGTCGCCGCTTGGAGCATCTGATGTCTCGACGCGGGCCCCATCATATTTTTGTTAAATAAGCGTTTTCTAAATAAAGCGATTAATTAAAACGTTAGTTAAATTAGTTAGTCGATTAGTACTAACTAGTCAGCATTCTTTGGGGCCCACGCCCTAACTAACCTGGTTTAGTTAAGCCTTTGTTAGCGAAGTGGCAGGTGGGTCCCTGTCACGGTTATTGGTCAATGAGCTGACTTGATCTGATATCACTAACACAATAAACCTTTTACTTTTAAAATAATTGAGAAATTGTTTTAAACTTGAAAATCGTAACTTTTAATCGTAACTCGGATGATTATGTTTTCTACATGAAAGTTGCTCGAGCAGCCCGGCGAATCCGAGCCTTGTCTGTTTACATCGATGCCTCTAACTATCTGAACATGAAACTTTCCCTCGGTCATCTGTCGACTAGGTCCGGAACGGAAAACATTCCGGTTGGTTTTCCCTCTATATCGTAGTAGCCTTCGTTAGGTCATACCCAGCACAGCTTGTTGCCATGTTATGCTTTGTGATGCTATGCCTTTATATTTACTGTTTCTTCCCCTCTTCTCTCCGGTAGACCCGAGACCGATCGCCCACGCGATCGATAAATCGACGACGACCCCTCCTTGCCGAAGCAACTAAAGCCCCCTTTGATCATCTCGATATCGCCCATTCCATTCTCTCATGCTTGCATTAGATTTTGCTACTGTTATTGTTTGCTCTATTACGATGCATAGCTGCTTTTGTAACGTGCTTATTGTTACCTTACCGCTTATCCTAAACTGCTTAGTATAGGTTGGATAGTGATCCATCGATGACCACCTTGTCCTTGTTGCTTCATCGCCGAACCCGATCAGCGGGATCGAAGACCAGCCCCGACAGCACATCACTTTCCCTTAGTTGCTCGACACTCTTGGGATACTATCGAGTGCGGTGAGACCTCTGACACGCCGATGTTAACCACAGTAGTGTAGCTATTCGTGGTGTGGAGGGGTGATTTCCTCTTTAACCACTTCGTCGACTCGTCGTGCAACCCCTCAAGTGTGAACCTCGGGGTGATTCCTCTTACGTTCACCTTGATGATTACATCGAGTGGAATTCACGGGGTGATTCTTGGGTTTCCTTGATGTTTGGACACGAATACTTGGACTTTACAATGTTGCTTGGGCGGGTGGGCCACGAGGGGTACCCATGAGTGATGTGGAGCAGGTTGACTGGAGGGTGCCCGAGATAATTCTGGCGTGGCCGGGCATTCCTAGCCCTTGCCGCAAGTCCTCGGGCAGGCGGGTCACATCTTTTGTGAGTCTCTGCTTGTTACCGCGTTCCTAATCCACACGATTTGGATATTTGATCCGGGGCCTTTGGCCTGATAGCATAACCATCACGTGGGCATAGTATGGGCGTTCTGCGTCGTATGCATCAGCCGAAGCTTAATAGGCGTCGGTGGTGAGTGGTAGCTGGGTTGGACTGCGTGGCGCCTACCTTGTTGAAGGAGGTAGCTAGGTCGCTCAGACAGCGTCGCAACATCACGGGAGTTCAGGAGATGGCCCATGACCCTGGGGCATAGGTTTAGTCCGGCGTGCTGGCCTCTCTATTATGCCGAGGTCGGTGTTGCGGCGTATTGTTTGGCGAGGCGGGCATGACCCAGGAAAGTGTGTCCGGCGGAGTTAATCGGCGTGGTGGGTAAGTTGGTGCACCCCTGGGAGAAAACATCTATCGATAGCCTGTCCTCTGATAGCGGACACTTGGAGTTGTATCCGATCGATACAACTAGAATGGATACTTGTGATGAGAATTGGATTGTGATGACACTTGGATAGTATGGCTCTGGGATTGCTTTCTCAGGAGTCGAGAAAGGATCTCCGACGAGTTGATAACACTACTACTACTTTTTATACTCTACTCCCCTCCTCTTCTTTGCAAGATGGTGGGTTCGATAAGAAGCTAGTCTTTGATAG
This sequence comes from Aegilops speltoides, assembly GCA_021437245.1. Taxonomy (NCBI): domain Eukaryota; kingdom Viridiplantae; phylum Streptophyta; class Magnoliopsida; order Poales; family Poaceae; genus Aegilops; species Aegilops speltoides. Next base: position 210,913,372 of record CM038144.1, read on the forward strand.
GCTAGGCTTTTCCCCTTCTCTTCGGCATTCGCGCGATCCACATATCAGCCTTCCTTTGATAATGTTGCATATGTAGTGTAGATCCTTGCTTGCAGTACTTTGGATGAGTACTCACGGTTGCTTTGCTCCCCTTTTCCCATTTTCTTCTTTCCGGTTGATGCAACCGGATGTGAACCCAGTCGGATGCCACTTGCGTCGATGCCTACTACTACATGGAGACCGTCGGCGACCAGGGAGTAGTTAGGAGGCTCCAGGCGGAGGCCTTGCCGACCCGATGTTGCTTTGTGCTAGCCTTCTTAAGGCAAACTTGTCTAACTCATGTCGTACTCGGATATTGTTGCTTCCGACTCTTGTGTATTCGAGCTTATGTATTCGAGCCCTCGGGCCCATGGCTTGTAATATAAAGCTTGTATTATTTTATTTGTGTCTAGAGTTGTGTTGTGATATCTTCTGTGGGTCCTTGATCTTGATCATACACCTTTCGTGTATGATTAGTGTCTGATCGAATCGGAGGCGTCACATATACAAAGCAAAGACATCAAGCTCATGTTAGTGAATGGGTATCGGCTCCGACTCCACCATCACTCCGACTCGAATATACTCAAGATGAAGGTGTTGCGGTCTAGCACTTGTGTCAACCAACTCCTATGACATATTTGACTCACCAAATGAAGGATTTGGAAGGCGCTTCATGGCTAAAGGCCCAAAGGTATCACACCCAGTATGTTGATTTCAATAGTGATGAAGATGACTTGTTAGGTGATGATGATTTACTTATTGACAACTCTAGTGATGAATACTATGATGAAACGTCAATTAATCATGCTAATCAAGATAAAACAAGTGACAATAATAAGGAGAAGATTGAGCGTCTAACTAAAGAACTAAACACTCTTAAGTTAGCTCATGAAACTACCTTGGAAGATCATCGAGAACTTTTAAAGACTCATGAGAAGTTACGCTTTGAAAAGCTCAACCTTGAGCAAGAGCATGAGTTTTTAAAGGCAATCAATGATGATCTTCAGAAGAAAAGTTCTTCTTACATTGCCAAGCATTTACTCTTATCTACTTACATGCCACAAGTAAGTCTAGTAACAAGAGCAAGAAAGATTCTTCTTCTAGTAGTAACAATAATCACGCTAAATCAATGTTTTTTTCTTCTAGTAGTTCTCTTGATTCCACTAATGATTCTCTTAGCCAAGTTACACTTGAGCAAGAAAATAGCTTATTGAAGGGAATTATAGAGAAGGGTGTCTACAAGAGCCTTGTCGGAAGTAAGGAAATTGTATGCGCACAAGCAAGGCATCGGAAGAATCAAGGTGTTGGTTTTGAACGAAAGTTCAATGCCAATGGAGTTAGTGGGAAGATCAATACCCCAAGATGAAGTTTGTTCCCCAACAAAGTATGTTCCTACTTATTTCCAAGGACACAAGCTCAATATGGTCTTCCACCACAAGACCACAGGGCAAAACAGGACAAGCTTCAAGAGGATATTGATGCGTTTGAAGAAGCTCCCAAGGCCTTGGTCAAGTGGGTTCCCAAGACTACATCAAGTTCTACTTCATCAAGATCCACTACAGCCCCAAGGATTCTCATCAAGATGATGTGGATCCCAAAGAAGGACTAGAGTGTTCTTGAGGGTGACTCACCAATATTCTTCACTCACATCATTTTGGCAAGGACAAGTGCAATCAATTTCCACATCTTGCACTAGTTCAAGGAGTCACAAACCCTCTTGTTGGTAAGACAAGGGACAAGGTAACCTAATGCTTTCATGGACATCATCTTGTGTGTGCATCACTCTATGTCTATGGATATCCTTGCTTGTTCCTTGTGGGACTAACCCGTGTAGGTATTGAAAGTGCAGCAGCTCAATGGATTGCTCCAAATGATCTACAACAACATTGAGCATCCACATCTTCAACACCTACATGAAGTCATTGTCGACAAAACCCAAGGTTAGTTCATCCCTCTTAGGGGGATCTCACATCTAGGGGGAGCTTTACTCTAAAGAATTGAGCTAAAGCAACTCAAATGGTGTGAACACGGCAATGCTTTACGTAAAAGTGGTAACCCCACTTGTGCTTAAATGATGAGTATGACTTATGATCAAATGTTCTCATTTGACTCCTAAGTCAATATACTCATATATAGATGACCTCACCATGCCAATTGTTTGATAGATGCTAGAATTGGTTGTGCATGCTTTACCACATATTTCATTTGCCATCTTATTAGTGAGCATGTTGGTTGCATATTTTACTCATTCAAGGACATCCACTTGTTGCTTTGTTTGTTTGGCTCCTTTTCTTTTGCCAAGTGGATGGACAAGAATGCCTAAGAACCTTCTCTAGCTATCTATGCTTTTCTCGTCTCAAACTCTATTCATGCTACATCACGAAGTTTGATCAAATCAGTTTGAACCACTCTGTGTGAGGAGCACTCGAGTCCCGATTAGTCATAGACTTAAACTTCAAAACCTCTTTGTGCATTTTGTGACGGAGAAATCCATTTTGGTCAAACCGAGTTCACTAAGTTGATCTAGGTTTTCATCTAGGTGCAACCGATTTGAACACTTGTCACAGGAGTTGCGAGCAACAGCTTGCGATTCTGCAATCTCGGTGCCAAGAGGTTCCACCGGTCACACCGATAGGGTCGGGATATAAATACCACTGGTGAGATTTTGGAAATTACTTCAAATCCTCTCAGCCCGCGTGTCCTCTCACCGCCTCGGGTCTCAGATCATCTCCTCGGCCTGCGACCTCCTTTGTTGGATTCTTCCGCCTGCTACGGATTCGCTCCACCGTCGTGCCGTGGCGAACACTCACCGTTCTAGGGTAAGTGCGACCCTTGTGCTGTCATTTTCACTCCGATTCTAGCACAAGGACAATGCCATGTTTCTTCCACGAATGAGATTAATCTATCCGCTAAATCTTCCTTAGGGCTAGATTTATTTGAAAATTTTAGGTTAGCTCTCCGCAGAACTCATCTTGGACCGACGGAATGTAGAAATCGGTCTCACCGATTCATCTTAGGCCATTGCACATACCTTTTCGGTCGACCAAAGCATGCCGTCGGTGTGACCAAGTTCAGATTTTGTGAGACCCTAGAAATCTCGGTGCCACCGAACTGTGACTCGGTCCAACCGAGTTCACTAGTTTAGTTCAAGTGTTGCTTGGTATTACCGAGTTTGTTAATTGGTAGCTCGAGATCACTTCCGTGAGAACTAAAACTAAATTTTCTTGACTCAATTTGTTTTGCAAAACCTCGTACTTTGTGATGCTCATCTACTCTACCTCATCTACAACCTATTCACAGGGACTGTTAACAGTTTTCTGCAAGATGTCGGCAGGTAGTGCCGAACAGGTCTGAACAGCAAGAGCGATTGAGTGAGGGCACTAGTCCCTCCAGCAGCTATGATGAGGACAACAGAGAACACCTAGTAACTTGCCCAAGGCAGCTACTAGAACAAGGAAGAAGAGAACTTCTGATTCAGAGGATGAAGACTATGTTGCAACTGAGGATGAGGCCACTTCCAAGAAGAAGGTGGTGAAGAAAGAGTTTGGCACTGGTGCATCAACTAGGCCAGGCATGAACAGAAAGGCACCAGCTAGGAGAGTGCCTACATCCAAGCCAAGGAAAGTTGCCACATGTGAAACTATGAAGGTCACCATTGAATCTAAAGAAGAGGCAGCTGGTGAGGATAAGAAGAAGAAGAGGGCAAGAATAACAACAGCAAAGTACTTGGAAAGTCTGATGGTGAGATCGATGATGAAGAGGGAGAGGATGCTGCTCCAGCACCTAAGGCACAAAAGCTCATGGAATATGCTATTAAGTCAGGGGCTACTGCTAAGCCCAAATCTGCTACCAAAGTTGTTGCTCCAGTTCCCAAGACTGCACACAAGAGGAGTACCAGGGACATACCTTCTGAGGAGAAGAACAAGGCCACAGTGCCTGAAGCTAAAGAAGAGGAAGCTGAAGCCCAAGTGTTAAGGAAACTAAAGCCCAAGATCCCAGACCACAATGATGCACATCCTGTTGCAGAGGACATGAGGATCAGGAAGGATGCAGGACTGAGATAGTGGAGGAAGGCTGACCCATATGCTGTCAAGAGGAAAACTGCTATAGATTATAGGTTCCATACAAAGAAACAACAAGATTTCTATGAGACAATCTTGCTTGACAAGAAGCCCATAGTGTGTGACATGAGATGGGTTGATGGACCTACATTAGAGAGATGAAGATCAATTCCGAGTGTTTTTGGCTTCAAGGCACGTGAAGTGGACAAGTTTGTTGGCGAAGCTCACAAAGTGTAATGATGAGCTGATCATGCAATTCTACTCTCTGCTCATTTCTATCTAGATGGCAGAATTGTATGGATGTCAGAGGGTACAAGGTACCCGTCTATAGTTGATGAGTGGGCTAGACTGATCAATGCCCCAGAAGCTTATGAAGATGACTTGGATGTCTATGCCAAGAAGAAGAAGGATCATAACTCAATGGCAAGCATGTACAAGGAGATTCTGATCACGGACACTGGAGGCTCACAAGTTTGGCTCGGTGAAGCACTTCTCATGCGGGCTGCCAACTATCAATACCATTTTGAGGCACACTCTGTTGCCAAAATCTGGAGATCACAGAATGATAAGAGGACACTCCATCAACTTGCTGCATATATTTAATGTCCGTTCAAAGTGATGAGTCTGATTGTGGAAACAATCAAGAGGACAGTTGCGGATCAGAAGAGATCTTGTGGGTATGCTCCACAAATTCAGGTGCTCATCAACTCCAAGATGGGCACATGCACATATCTGTTGGACAAGGAGAATTTACCCCTCGGGGCAGAATTTGAGGACAACATTGTTGTCATGGATGAGGAAGATCCTTCTTCAAAGGCACATGAAAAGAGAGAAGGCAAGGGCTGAAAAGCTGCAAAGATGCCAACAGTTATCTCTGCAGCTCAACTCAACCCCTTGATCTTGCATGACTAGCTCCAGCGACATCACATATGAAATGGAGTGCTGCTAGTGTTGCCCTGCCGGCTATGTCACCTTCGCATCTTTCTTTACGAAGGGTCCTGTTGCTCAATGGTGGGACAGCCACGAGCGTACCCTACTGCTGAGCAGTCATTACTTGGCGGTTTCAAGCTGCCTTCGTGCCCGTTTTCATTCCTCGAGGAACCATGGACGGGAAGAAGCGAGAGTTCCATAACCTCACCCAAGGCAACAAAGGCGTAGATGCTTATCGGCGGGAATTTACGTACTTGTCATGTTATCTTTGAAGAAGACATGGCCCGATGCTTTCGTAAGCAAGAAGTTTTGTGATGGACTTCACCACGATATCAAGCTAGCATTGCTCGTTCATGACTTTGCCGACTTCGCCACCTTAGTGAACAAAGGCTATTCGAGTTGAGCTGGTCTTGGGGAACACGAGGATCCCTTAGGCGTGAATCCTGCGGCGTTGGCTCATCTTGAACCCGTCGGTAGCGAAGCGTCGGATATAGATTCCCCACGGCATGTATGATCAAGCGCACTGCACCAAGACAGTCCTATGTTGCACCTCGTCTGCCTCCTCAACCCGCGAGGCAGCCCCTTGGTTGTATACCACCCCAGCTTCTCCCAATCCCAATGATAGTGCATGCTTCAAGTGTGGCCTTCCAGTCACGCTCCGAAATGCCCTCGAGTCAGAATCAGTGGCTCTGTGTCATGAGGAGCGAGCACCTATGGGCGAGCCCCCTTTTGATCGGCGAGGCGGAGGCGCCTGAAAAAGAAGCGGTCGGTAGAAGCCGTGAGGATTTACCCAGTTTGAGCTCTCCGGAGATAAAACTCCTCTGCTGCTTTGTTTATGTATTGTGTTCTTGCTCAAAAGCGTGGCGTGGTGTAGTTTCAAATGAGTGAACCCCTTCTCGTGCGCATGGGCCTCCTTTTATAGGCTAAAGGGGTCACCTGACAGGTGTAGCGAGAGAAGGGTAAAAAACTAAAAGAGGGGTTGGTACAACCGCTATCAATGATACCCCTACCTAACTCTGGTGGCGGGGACAAGGGCATTTAATGCCCGTCCGGTCGTAAGCAGTGTAAAGCGACCGTTAAGGCGCCACCGTCGACCACGATGGCCTTCTCGTCATCTCTATTTGCCACCTTGCAGCTTGGCTGCATAGCCGCCCGACACGTCTTGAGAGAGCGACCTTGGGGCGACACGTCGTCGGATCTTATTGGAAGCGTGGTAGCATGAGTAGCTTTGCCACGGCAAAGCGCCTGCCGTAATCGTTGTCTTGTCGCACCATAAACTTGCCGCTCGCGGGTCTTGCCGGGGAGACCAGCGTGGCGCGTCATGACAAGTCTCTTAAATACTGTAGTTGACCTTCCTGCAAGCTCCTCTTCGCGGGGCCTTGTCCTTCTGGCGCTCCTCTTGCGGGGCCTTGTCTTCTCAATTGGGACACTTTGTTCTTGAATGGCAGTGATAGGAATAGCGAAGGATCTTGGCGGGGCCTTGCTCAAGCCTTGCCCGGAGACCTTCTTGTTGCCGATGCACAAGTCGGGATACTAAGGTACCCCTACTTTAGTACACCGGCAGGAGCCCCAGAACTGGGCCACACGGTGCCAAGTGCTGTTGGGCTAGAGCCCAAAACAGAACACAGACACCGCAGCGGCTGAGTCCACACCAAATCTAACTCCGTATCCACCGCGCCCTCCGTAGCAGCCGCGCGTCCAAGCGGCGTCGTGGGAGAAGATCGTGGGTAATTCTTTGTCGGGAAAGGCGTAGCGTTCACCTCTCCCTTTATAAGCGGAGAGAAGCGAGGTCGTTCCCCGCCCGCCACTATGCGGTTTCTTCCTCGAGCTCCGGCTGCTCCCTCCGCTTCCCAAGCCCGAAAGAGGCAGCGCTCCGCCGCCCTGTCGCCGCCGTCGCCTGCGCGCCTCCGCGCTCCCCACCGCCTCCGCCATGGCCCCGAGAACCCGGGAAGAGTGCTGAGAAGTCGACCCGGCTGCGGCTTTCGGCCTTCGCATAGCTGTTGAGCCTCCCGAGCTCACCGGAAGCGCTGCGGGAGGTTCTATCTCTTCTGGTCGAAGCCGGAGATCTTGGCGCATCGCTGCGCCGGTGCTCTCCGCCAAAGCTTCTACTTGACGGTGCCCAAAGGTATCATTTCTTTCCGGTGTTCTTCTATTGCGAGCTCACGCCGCCCTTTTCGATTTCTTCTGCGGACGTCATGAATACATATGGGCTCCATCTCCTTGACTTCACCCCAGCGCCGTTCGACAATGGCGGTTTCGCGCATCTTTGCGAGAACCGTCGAGTCCACCCTAACGTTGCCCTTTTCGCCATTATTTCATTCCCGGGTCGAAAGAGAGCCCTTATGCAGCGGTGTCTCACGGATCTCAAGGTCGGCAAGAAGGAGGTGTATCTGGAGGAGCTCCGCGGCAAATGGGACAAGTGGAGGCTGAATGGTGTTGGATTGTTGGCGCAGATCCTGACCATTCACCAATTGCGCCGGAACCGAGTAGTCTTGGCGGCCAAGGCGCTCTGAGGCGGGCGATGCCAAGCTGAAGATCGCCACCACCGGATCTGCGGCTCGGGCTTCAGGAGCTCCACGGTAAGGGCCGTTAGTGCGGATTTTCTTCGTCGCGCATCGCCCCTCTGCGAGAGGAGAGACTGCTGGCTGTTTGGCGGCCCGGCGGATATCATGAGGCTGCGTCGAGGCCTCCTTCAACTTCCGCGATTACAGAGTTGGGCGGGATGCTCAAGGCTATTCAACACAGCGCCAACCATCGAGTGGTTCGGGCTGCGCGAGGCGTCATCCTTGTGCGACAACTCCGGCTTGATCGCATCCGTGCAATGATGCGGTGCGACTTCGCATGGGATTATCCCAACGGAAGAACTGCCGGCGACTTAGTGCGGCAATTCTTCGACGGCTTGGTGGAGTAGCAGTCCGTGCCCGTGACGAGGAGGCTCCTCACCGCGACACCACCGGCAGCGAGATCACGGTACATCGCCACGGGGCGCAGCGGCGGCAGCAGCTGCATGGTGAAGTTGGCTTCCGTTGGAGGCGGCGGCAAGGGCAAGCCTTGCCGCAGAGGACAAGCGGGAGGTTCTTTGGCGAGAGAGGAGCCGAAGCAAGCGAGCTGCCGAGGGTGCAAGTGGCCAACCATCTTCAAGCAGCTTGCATGAGGCCAGGGCCCTCGGCGCAGCCCCAGCTCAAACAAGGCGTCTTGGCAGGGCGAGGAGACATAGCGAGCGGCGGCAGGCAGACCCAGCACCGCAGGCGCCACAGGACCGCGCCACCGTGGCAAATCACCGTTGCAGCGGAGCATCTCATGCTCTTGGCCCGGCAGCTGAAATTGGGTCTTCTCGAGCCGCTACGTCGATCCCACGCGCATCCAGCAGCGCCCAAGGAGCCTACTCCTTACGCCTCACATGCGAAAAGTGCAGGACTTGACCTTCCATGGCGAGCTCCGGCGAGGAGGAAGAAGGAGGAGGAAGACTTTCTCCTTGTTGTACTTGTATTTCTTGATCTGTTGTTTCTTATCTTGCATCGATCCGCTTCCTCTCGAATCCTTGTTCCATTTCAGGACTCTGGCGAGAGAAGCGGCGAAGAGGGCCAAGGTCCCGTGGTTGTCATCGAGGGCGATCCTGCTTTGTGATGGCGGAGAGACCGTCCGAGACCACCTTAACGGACCGGCACCCTCTCCACGAAGCAGCCCCAGCCAGGCCCAGGCGTAAGTATTGCTCACTTCCTATTGTGGGGCGTGCGTGGGTGCTCTTTCTTCTTTATTATTTTGATTGTTGACTTGCTTGTGTAGGGCGAGCAGGCCCATCGGGAGCAACCCGAAGCCGCTCGGAGGTGCTCATGCGCCGACTACGCCGCCAAGGCGATTCCCCAACAAGGGGCGCTCCCGGCAAGGAGAGGTCCCGGCAGGGCGGGACCAGCGAGCCTTGGTGGTGGAGCCCATGGTCCACGAGCCAGTCGACGGGTAACCCTCCTTGTGGGAAATTTTCCCTTGGGTTCTTCTTACGGTTTCTTTTTGGATATTTGCTTGACTTTTCTTCCTCTTCCTATCTTGGATCCCCTCCCACAGACCCGATGGAGACTGAAGCCACCGGCGAGAGGATGCAGCAGCAATCTTGAAGATGCCATCATTACATGAGGAAGAGGCAGCTGCAGATCCCGCTTGTGAAGGGCCGCCAAGGCTCTTTGGCCTTGAGGCTGGGAGGGTCCGTGATCGCCCAGCGACCCGGGAGGCGCGGGGCGCAAGCGCTACACGACCGCCGACCCTACGCGTTGATGCAGCACCGGGCTCAAGAGCCCCAGCCAGCGCCTACTTGAAGGCGGTGAGGTGCATTCATCCATCTTCCACAGGCGTCGAGCATCGGCGCCCGTCGAGGAGAGACTTTTAGCGAGAGGTGCTCGCCTCCGCTAGGCGGAGGTGGTTGGCCGCAAGCAGCGGCAGCGGCCGAGTCAGAGGAGGAAGCACTCCTCGGGAAGCTGGTGTCGCTCTACAGCGCCCGTGGCTGGAGTCGAGAGGCGCTTATCGCCTGGCGGGGAGTTGACATAGAAGCATCGGAGGAGCTCGAGCCGCATGACAAGGCCCTCGATCCATTGCGGAGGATAGGCGCAAACAGCCGGTAGCGGAAGGCCTTCATCCTTGAGAAAAGCGAGTGCGAGGAACAGCAGAGGCTTGTCGGCGAGGAGGTGTCCACCGGGAAGGTGGCGGCGTGGAAGAAGTCAATCTGGACAGCCTACGGGAGGCTAGCTTGCGCCTGTGAGCAATCACTTGGCGGGCGCTCAAGGGAGGCTAAGGCAGCTGCTGCAGCTGCCGAAGCCGCCAAGAAGAATGGAGGTGAAGGTGGCCATGGTGGAGGCTGACTGAAAGGGAAAAATGAGGAACTTGCACTCGGTATAGCGAAGGATGCCCTTGCTCATGGCGTCTGCAAGTCCAACTTCGCCGACACAAGACAAGGAAGCTGAAACGCCGTCAAGGACTCAAATCTTGACTTGGAGCTGAAGCAGCTGAGGAGTCTGGACTAGGGGTGTCCGGACAGCGGACTATCGATATCCATTGGACTCCAAGACTACGAAGATAGAAGATTGAAGACTCGGCTCGTGTCCGGAAGGTACCTCCTTGGCGTGGAAGGCAAGCTTGGCATCTGGATATGTAGATCTCCTACCATTGTAACCGACTACTGTGTAACCCTAGCCTCTCCGGTGTCTATATAAGCAGGAGGGCCTTAGTCCGTAGGGCATATATACATCTCAACAATCATACCATAGGCTAGCTTCTGGGGTTTAGCCTCCTTGATCTCGTGGTAGATCTACTCTTGTACTACCCATATCATCAATATTAATCAAGCGGGGCGTAGGTTTTACCTCCATCGAGAGGGTCCGAACACAGGTAAAAACATTGTGTCCCTCGTCTCCTGTTACCATCCGCCTAGGCGCCTGATTCGGGACCCCCTACCGAGATCCGCCCGGTTTGACACCGACATTGGTGCTTTCATTGAGTTCCTGTATGCCGTCACCGATAGGCTCGATGGCATCTTCAACCAACAACGCATACTGGGTGAGACTTTTCTCCCGGACGGATCTTTGTCGGCGGCTTTGCGCTGCGGGCAATTCTCTTGGCCATCAGAGCGAATCAGCTTCGCCCCTGGCGTTCGGTCGATTGGAAGCTTAAACTTCCGCGGCCGATGACGCGGAGACTTGATCTTGAGCGGACTCGAGCCTGCCAATAGCGCGCGCCGCCGATGGCGATGGGCATGATCTAGCTCTGCCGCGGGACGGTGCTGGTGGCACTTTCGGATCCGCCGGCCATGCTTGCCGGAGCCGATCGCCCATATCGAGGCGGTGGATGAAGCGCCGCCACAGGGGCTTCAACATCCGCAGCGATGGGGCGAACAGCGATCTTGTCCCCTGCAAAACTTCGTGATTCGGCGCCGACTCCGGGCCTCCAGCGCCCCGCCAATCAATACGGTTAGGCGCGGTTATGGAATTCACCGCCCGGACATCTTCCGGCCTTTCGCCTTTGGCGATATCCTGAATCCTTTGAAGCACCTCTCGCTGGAGGAGTCTGGCCAAACTATGGCGAGGATGGTTGAAATCAGACGACAAAGAAATTGAGCCCACCCACCACCCTTTGTAGCCAGCATCGGATTTAACCGACATGCTAAACTTACGACTCCGGCGACATCGGCGCTATGGGCGACGATGCGGAGGCGACGAGCAAGCGCCCACAGAGACCTGGAAGACCACCTCGTCATATAGCGTATACATAGGTGGATACCCCAAAGGAAGGGATGGCGGCGGCGAGCGATTCTCTAAAAGCAGCCCAAAGCGCCCGGCGTCGTGGCCCGCTCTAAAACCCGCCATAGCAAGAATGGAGATTAAAGCGCGGGAGACAATAACACTCGGGAGAGTGCGAAGGCGATCCCCTCACTTAAGACTCGGCGGGGAGGGCCTTGAGCAAAGCCCTCACTGACAGGAGGCGAGATGAAGGGTTGAGGCGATAACTACATGCCTCCCTCCGAAGACGAAGCAAGCCTCAGCGATGGCCAATTTGTTGTACACGAGGACCCCGTCGAACAAGAGCGCTTCAAGTGCGAGGCTCATAGCCACGACAAACAGCCTAAAGAAAAAGAAACAGCTCAAAGCTGATCAAGATCTGGCGGCGATCGATGGACCGAGGTCCTCGCGTCAAGAGTATAAACTTCGAGCGTCCTCAAAAAGTTACCCAAGACGCAAGCTGCTCCCCGATTAGAGGAGGAAGCATACATACCTTCATCACCAGCGCATGACATGGTGGTGACCACCTCGTGAATTACGCGGAAGAGCATCCAGGCCCCAGCCAAGGCGTACTCCGAGCATCGCTCCAAAAGTACTGAAGCCAAGAGGAACACGCCCGACTTGCGAGACATCTTGGAGGATAAGGCAAAGCAATCCAGATCCATCTACGGATCACGTGGGCGCCCTCGACCCTAGCGAATACCGTCGTGCGGATACAATAATCCTGGCGGGCGAACACAGCGAGACGGCGCTCTCTTGAGCAGCGTCGGCGACATTGCTCAATCTGAGCGCCGCACACCCTCTATGCTTCACTTACGAGTAATGGATCATCGAGATCCCGAAGGTTTAAACCCGTAAACATCGAATCTTACGATGGCACCCACAGACCCAGCGGTGTGGATCGAAGACTACCTTCTCCACATCCATATGGCCCTTGGCGATGATCTACGACATCAAGTACCTACCACTCAAGCTTAAAGGACCAGCTCGGCATTGGCTTAACGACTTGCCCGCGAGTCAATTGGGTGTTAGGGAAGACACGGAGGCGCGTTCCCATAACTTCAAGGCACATACGTGCGACCACCGAACGCCGATGACCTAAGCCACATTATTCAGCAGATGAATCGGCCGGACAATTCTGGACTCGGTTCTTGACGAAGAAAAAATCAAATCGTCGTTTGTCCGGATGGAAGGCCCTTGCACCTTCAAACACAACATCCGGGACGAATGGCTAGCCAGGCACAGGGGCGGGAAAAGCTGAAATCCATGGCAGCCCTCACATCGCTAATGACCGCTTTTGTGCGGGAGAATGACAAGTAGCTAGCCCAGTAACAATATCGTAAAACTCTGGCGGTCCGGATACTAAGGACAACAACGGCGAGTCATGTCGAATCAAAAACAAGCGCCGCGATTGGCGGCGATAAGGAAGGATCGGCGATCAATGCGGATTCGAGCTCTAAACCGGTCAGCGGAAGAAGCCATTCAAAAGAACCACTCGAGTCCGTCCAATTTGGACTGAATACTCGACCGCTCATGCGGATACATGGCACCTCCGAAAAGCCAGCTAATCACACCAATAGAGATTGTTGGGTGTTCAGCAGGCGACAAGTTAATTGCGAAAACAATGACAAGGGGCTAAATAGCGACGGCGAGGAAGAGACCGACGCCGAACAATAGAGACGAAGGGCTTCCCCCACAAGTGCGGACGGTGAATATGATATCTGCGACCCATATACCCAAGAGGAGAGGAAGCGCGCACTGGGGACATCTATGCGATGGAGCAGTCACCCCAAAGTTCAATCCATGGTCCTCTGTCCGATCACTTTCGATCGAAGAGACCATCCGACCAGCATCGCCATGGCGGATTCGCGCGTGGTCTTAGACCCAATCATCGATGGATTTCACCTCACAAGAGTCCCGATGGATGGCGGCGGCCTTTGAACCTGCTTTATCGAGGATACGGTCGCAAAATGGGCATAGACCCATCTAGGATTAAACCTACAAAGACAACCTTTAAAGGTGTCATCCGAGTGGAAGCCAATATGCGAGGCTCGGTCACGCTTTGGAAGTGGTCTTGGATCCCGGATAATTTCGAAGCGAAGAGTTAATCTTCGATATAGTCCCGTTCGTGGCGGCTATCATGCCTGCTTTCGGACGAACCAGCGTTGCAAAATTCAGCGCGGTGCCGCGTTATCACATACCTAAAGCTCAAGATGCGGGCCCTCGTGGAGTCATCACGGTCGATAGGAATACGGAGCGCTCCCTCGACGAAGGAACATCTGGCGGCTCTGCGGCGAAGTGCAAAGCAGCCTTCTCGAGGCAATTCTCAAGTCCGGCGATTAAAAAGCGGATCTGACAAAGCGCGCGAGAACAATACCAACCAGAGACCACTGGCGCGATCGAACGCAGCGTAGCAATGCGGCCCCAACCCTCGCCCGCACATGATCGCAAGAATAACACTCGCGTACATCACTAATCTCTGGAGATACCATGGGCGAGGGGAAGAACACGATCACAAGGGATCAAGTGCGGCTCAACCACACTAGGGCTCACACAGCGCCCCTTATTTTATTTTTATCTTTTCTTCTTTTATTTATCACGAGGACTCGCACAACGAAAGCCACATTCGATGGCGAACTTGCCGAACTCATGATGCAAGCGAGTCGGGGACTAAAGAAGGCTGCGGCGAACACTCGGGTGGTCTCAATTCGAGCATTAAATTGATTACATACACCAAGTCTGCAGCTCATCCACGGAGAGGACATGTTAATTTAGTCCAAATCCCTTGCTTCACACTATTTGTATCGATCCGCTTTATTAGCGAGACCTTCCTTCATAAATAACAGCACTTCTTTTTGCAAGTACATTACCTTTTCATTGCAATCGCGTTATCTTTTATATATGTTCATTATATGACATCTTGCACCCGTATACTTTAGTGCGGCCGAATCGCCAGGGCTTACATTCCCCAGTTATGGTGTGATTAAGTCGAACACTTTCACAAGTCGGCACCCGAACTTATAGCATTATATGAATCAGCTCGAATCATGTCTTGGGTCAATAGTTGGGTTTGCCCGGCTCCCATGTTTTGGTGCCTTCGTTCCGTTCCGTCGGCTAAGGTAGCAGGAGAACCACTGCGATTGCGCCCGATTGAGCAGTTAACGCCTCGATGGAAAGCTAAAACGAATTTGGCATGATAAGGTGAGAGACTGGTCGGCTGTTCGAGAGGTTCTTTGGGTCCTAAAGACTCATGCCGCTTGACGAGTTCGGATGATGTCCACGAAGGCGTGGATAGCGCCCGGATTCGGTCTTCGAATACCAGGGGCTTGAAATTAAAATTATAAATTCTATGGCTAAGTGAGAGTGTTCAAGCATTATAAGTCCGGTTGCCTTGTTCTTCGTGTTGGCGCCTCCCTAGATGGACCCAATAATGGGAACAAGAGTGCTCAAGTTTATCACGAACACCCGGCACTTGTGGCTTGAAATGAAATAACGACTTGCCATCTCTCGAGATTTTACAAGCGGCCGCCTGAAGGTAATATTTTAAATTAAATAAGCGTTGCTCATGGCGCATATAAGCGAAGTTTTCAGCGCCAGGATAAATACTGCGAGTTCACTCAAAGATTACATTTGGAGCACTCATCTGCAATATCGCGGGCTCCCTTGGGACAACTTTGTAATACCGCTCGGCATCGATGCTCCTTGCCCGGCGGCGGTGATCCGTGAAGCTTCTCCATCGGTTTGCCCCATTGCACCTTTATGCGGGCAAGGGCCCGCGGCGCCTTCAATCTGGCGAGCGCTTGAGTCACATCCAGCACGGGGCATGCATCCACCAACCGCGCACTAGGCCAGTAGCTGCCGGGCATGGCCTGTCGAGCCCGGCCGGACTATGAGGCCCTTCATGGCCTCCTCGGCTACCTTGTGGAGTTCGACCAGGCTGCTTGGTGGTGGTGGCTTGAAAACAGCCGGATGGCGGCCTCGGCATCTTGAGACGAAGACCTTCTCCATCGAGCTCCCCTCCTCGCGACGATAGAATGCGGTGGCATCAGACGCACTACGCGGCAGATCTGCAAACGCCCCTGGAGAGCTCCGAATTCGGGTAAGTATCCGGTAATTTACATTAACATGCCTGCTTTGCATGAAAAATGCCTTACCCGCAGCTATTTTCTTCATGTCCTCGACCTCCTGAAGGGCCTTCTGGGCCTCGGCCTTGGCGGACTTGGCACTTTCGAGAGCCGAGGCAAGCTCGGACTCTCGAGTCTTGGAGTCACGCTCCAAACTCTCATGCTTTTCCATGAGAGCCTGGAGCTCTTGCCGAACTTCCGCCACCAGTGCCGCTTGCTTTTCTCGCTCAGTCCGTTCCGTGGCCGCATTGCGTTCGGCCACGGACACATCATTCTTCAGGGCTGCCACCTCGTTAGTGGCCCTGCAATACCACATTATCCTTGTTAATCTTATTTGCAGCAAAACCCTTTTACGTAAGGTACTTATTTAAAGTGGTGTTATTCACCTTCTTTTTCCTCGAGCTGCCTCTTGGCATGGCGAGCTCTTGCTCCGACCGCTCAAGGTCCTTCTTCAGTCTTGACCTCCACCGTTAATCGGCAGAGGTCAGCAAGCAGCCTGCAAACCCATATTGACATATTTTTAGAAACCCTGCGTATATCTTGTTAGATCCTTAGTCGGCTTTTCTTCCGAACACGAACTAAGCATCGAGAACTCTTGTCTATCCGGTATTACATTACATAATTTTAAACTTCTTACCTCAAAGCTTTGTTAGAAGGCTGCTGCAGGCTTCAGTCAGCCCGCTCTTGGCGGCTGGGCCTTCTCAATCACCGCACTCATGATAGTGCGGTGTTCTTCCTGATGGAAGCGCCTTTAAGCGCCTCCAAAGAGGTTATCCGGCACCTCCGGTTGGGCGGAGGCGCCCGGCGTCCAGTCTGCCCTTCTTCCGAAGGGCCGCTTGCGGACTCTGGAACCACTACGGGTTCGGATGTAGAGTCCGGCACAAAGTCCGGTGAGGTCGCCCGGGCGGCGCCTCGAGCCTCCTCTGATGGGTCCCTCTTGGGATCCCACCTCGGCGTCCTCGTCGCCGCGTGGGGTAGAGGCGGTCGGGACGGAATTTACTTCCGACGAGGCCAACGACCCGCTCATTGAGTCGGGAAGATCCTCCCTGGCCGGACTACGGACAGAATGCGGCGTTAGAAGGATACCTCATGGCATGAAAGGTACAGCATATAGATGATTTGAATACTTACGATCCGGCGGGGCCTTTGGCCCTGAGGCCACTCATCCTCCTGGCAACGTGATGTTGGCGAAAGCTGTCCGGGGATAGTTCTCCCCTCTTGGACCCTTGGCCGCCACGATTGGGGAAGCCTTCCTCTTCTTCTCTCCTCCTCCGGAGAAGTATTCCTCCTCCTCCTCGTCTTGGGGAGAGTCTTAAATCATCGTTAGGCGCTTTGATTCACGGAACTCTTTGAGTCCCGTGGCCACCTTCTTGGCCTTCTTCTCCGGCACCACGTGCGGTGTGGAACCAGCAGCCTGCTAGCGGGCATCCACTGGTTCTTCTAGCATGGGAGCCGGGCTGATGAGCAGCTCGGCCTTCTCCATCCATTCCTGTCAAAGGAAGAGGCAGATTAAAAACCTCATTAGAATTAATCTAATTACCACAAGTGTCCCGTAATGGGGTTGAATCACTTGCCTCGTCAGTCGGAGACTGTGAGCTGAATCCGCGGTCTTGATTACAGCGGATCACGGGGCTTCGGCGCCCTTGAACAGCACCCTCCGAGGCACCTTCGTGTGTTGTATCGAAGAGCCCGCTCAATGTCAGTGCTGTTCGGATTAAACTCCACATATTGAATGCCCGTTCTTGGCATGGGAGAATCCGCCGGAGGAGCATGACTGGACCACGTCAGCAGCGGAGCCTATTGCTCACCATCTTCTTGATGCAGGCTCGAGTCCGTCACCTCCGGATCACCCCACTGCAAGCCCTTCTCTTTCCGGGAGGTGAGCTGCGTGGGATTCGAGATCTAAATTCGGGGCCGCCGCCCATGTAGGCTTGCGCGGCTCGGTGATGTAGAACCACCCGATTGCCACCCTTGGCGGAGTCCACGAAGGTCCCTTCTAGCCAAGGGACATTGGGCGGTTGCCCAACATGGCGCCTCCGCATTCCGCTGCGTCCCTTCACAACCTTGACAGCGTTGAAGGTCTTGAGCCTGAGCGAAGTGAGGCGGATGCGGAGAAAGGCCTCGCACCACGGCGATAAGCGCAGAGATGTTGAGGATGAAGTTGGCGCCGGATCGTGGAAATCCAGGCCGTAGTAAAACATGAGCCCCGGATGAATGGATGGGCGGAAGCCCGATCCAGCGGAGGAAGTGGGGAAGGAAGGCGACCCTCTCATGGGGCCACAGGGGTAGGGATGAGCTGCCCTGCGTCGGGCGACCCGATCTGTGATATCATTTGGAAAGGTATCGGCGTCATGCAGCTGGTGATGTCCTCCTCCTTAGCGGTGGAGGCCATCCATTTACCTCCGATCCGGACATATTAGGAGAAGGGTCGAGGTGAATCTTGCGAGCTTGGGCGTTGGAGCTTGAGTTCGTGGGATGGATGAGCAAAGGAGGAAGAAGGCGTGGGTGAGAAGGTAAATCCTTATTCCTTATATATAGGTGGACAAAACTATCGTCCCTCACCGGCCCGGTAAAACTTCGCTTATCTCCCAAGCGCCACCATCAATGGCGCGGTTGGGTTCTACCACGTATTGATGAGAATCCGGAATAAGGAAACACGATCTCTGCTTCGTCAAGGCGTGCCAAAGAAACCGCTTCGCTAAGCGTCTTGAGGTGGAATAGTAAAAGCGATTCAAACAAAGGCTTGGCGTGGCGTGAGTCACGCGCCGCATATCGTCGACAAATTGAGCTAAGTGTATATTTTATTCTCTCTCGTTGGAATGTGGAATTTATTTTGCGAGCGGACACTATCACGGTGTTCATTATCTTCTCCGGATTATTCAAGGGAGGAACCCGCCTTGCAATGCGAACATTATGCCGCCGGGCTTATCGTCATTGAAGACTAGTTCAGGAGACTCTTGAGGAGTCTGGACTAGGGGTGTCTGACAGCGGACTATCGATATCCGCGGGACTCCAAGACTATGAAGATAGAAGATTGAAGACTCGGCTCGTGTCCGGAAGGTACTTTCCTTGGCGTGGAAGGCAAGCTTGTGTCTGGATATGTAGGTCTCCTACCATTGTAACCGACTACTGTGTAACCCTAGCCTCTCGGTGTCTATATAAACCGGAGGGCCTTAGTCCGTAGGGCATACATACATCTCAACAATCATACCATAGGCTAGCTTCTAGGGTTTAGCCTCCTTGATCTCGTGGTAGATCTACTTTTGTACTACCCATATCATCAATATTAATCAAGCGGGGCGTGGGGTTTTACCTCCATCGAGAGGGCGAACACAGGTAAAAAGATTGTGTCCCTCGTCTCCTGTTACCATCCGCCTAGATGCACGTTCGGGACCCCCTACCCGAGATCCGCGGTTTGACACCGACAGCCACATAGCGAGAGACACTAGGCAGGCGCCAAGAGGGAGGAGGACTTGAAGCAAGAGATCAAGGGCAATGAGGAGCTGCTAACGAGAGGCGCGAGACTCAAAACACCTTGAGGGGCCATGGTGGAGCTATGGACGGAGAGGGCCTCGTCAACATTACCGCAACCATCGGCGAAGAAGAGCTGGCGGAAGCCCGGACTTGGTGGGCCGGTACTCCTCAAGCGAGAACCTCAGCCCAGCGCCAAGCTTACTTTGTTCTTCAAGGGTGTGGTGGCGGCTCTCCAGCAACTCCGGAAAGGATCCCAAAGCAGCTGGCTGATGGTCGTAGCGCCATCTGTGCGAGTCTTGGAGAAGGTGTTGGTGAAGATACTCTTCCACAACCAGGCCTCGACCTCACCGTGTCCTCAAGAAGCTGCCGTGGTTGCTGATCTTGAAGAGCTCAAAGCCATTGTCACACCCATTGTGGACAAGGTGAATGAAGTCGGGAGGATCGATGCGGCGCGTGGATTAGGCCACCCTTCTTCTCCCTTCCTTGTCATTTGTTATTTAAGTTATGAGAACAATTTAGTCGGTGCATAACTAGTTACTTTTGTAATATAGCTTTATTAAGGGCAATGCTTGCTATGTTATCTCCTTTACTCGACTCCCTCCCTTGTATGTTTTTACCCTCGCTTTTAGGGAACTTGCGGTATGAGCACCCTTGCCTTGGCGCTAGTCTGAGTACTGAACATCAGCTTCTTTGGCGGTGTTGCCTCCGGCAAAAACCTTGTCGGGACTAGTCACGACACACTTACATTGTTGAGCGGACTCGAAACAAAGTAGGGGTACAACTAGCCACGAGCCGGTTCCTCCGCGCACGGGTTTTCCATACAAAGCACGGTTGTTCAAGGAATATAACTTGAGAAACTTTAAAACTGATTATGCTCAAACTTTGGCAACTTAGCTTTTACGTAAATGCTGCGTCACAGCAAGGCTATACTTCTTTGAACGACGCCTAGTCCACACCACCATCTTCTCTTCCCCCCCGGTGAACTTGTGGGCGGATGAACCTTCTCTTTTGAGAGAGAGAAAGAAGAGAAAATAGAGATATGGATCCTTAAGGCTTGTTATTGCTTACCGGGAGCAAGTGCTGCACAAGGTGTCAGATTATATATGTGAAAAAGAAAAAGGCATGAAATTTGACAACTTTTGCATAGCATATGATTTTTATTTATGCACGGGATCTGCGCCCGGCTTTGTACAAAGGGTTACATGCAACAGCGGCAAGGCTTGTACAAAAGGTGGTTGCCGGGATAGCAGGTTCGGCAACCGCATATATGGGTAAAACTTCGAAGATGCTCTATGTTCGAGTTGCTCACGGAAAGCCATCTTGGTCTCAAAGCGGACGGCGCCAGAGCCTAGTGACTTCGCTTTACGATAAGGGCCTTCCCGCTTGGCGTCAACTTGTTGGAATTCTTGGCGGATTGAGCGCGAAAGAACAAAATCGCCTTCCTCGAAGCTTCCGCATTAACTGCGGCTATGGTAGCGGCGCAAAGCTTCTTTGTAATGAGCAGCTCGTCTGGCGGCTGAAGGCGATCCTCCTCGAGGAAGCGGCACGTCATCTTGCCGCAGCTCTTGCTCAAAGCTCATCATAGCGAGCACTCGAGGTGATCCGTATCTGAGTTCCGTGGGGAGAACTGCCTGCGCTCCGTGAGCAAGAGCAAAGGTGTCGGCGATGGCTCGATTTGGTGTCGTCTGATCGACCAAGAACCCTTGGCAGCTCCTCGATCTAATTTCTTCCGCACTTGTGTAGCACTTTGTCGAAAGTTCGGTCTTGAGCTGCGCTTTAAGCGGCGTTCGCCCTCTCCGCTTGACCGTTGCTTCTCGGGTGAGCAGCGAAGCGGCAGATCTTGGCGCCAAGATCTTGGGCGTCTTGCATGAAGGTGCGACTTCGTAATTGTGTGCCGTTATGCGTGATGATCTGTTAGGGACTCGAAGCGGCAAACAATTGACTGAAGAACTTGATCTTGATGTGTTGTCACCTTCCTCACTTGCTTCCACCTCCGGCCGCCGTGAACTTAGTCGATCGCCATGTACAAGTACTCAAGCCCCGATCTTCGAGGAAAGGGGCGAGGATGTCGAGCCCAGGCACGAAAATGGCGAGGACAAAGGGATTGTTTGGAGAGCTTGAGCTGGTTGATGTATCTGCTTGGAGTGGAACTATGCGCTTCACACTTGGTTACTTGTGCGGTTGCATCTGGAGGCTGTTGGCGGAAGAACCCTTGCCGGAAAGCCTTGCGGCAAGTGCTCTTCTTGCCAATGTGGTGACCACATATGCCTCCATGTATCTCCGCCAACAGCTCTTGTCCTTCTTCCCGGAAATACACTTCAATTTCACTCCGTTGAATCTTCTTACATGCAGTATGTCATCGACAAACTGGTACATACTTGATTGCGGGCTACTCTCGGCTTCTTCTTGCTCTCTGGGAAGTTCTCTGTTTGAAGAAGCAGACGATCGGTACATGCCCATGCCGGAGCTTGTGGCTCGGCGACAAGGACTAAGGCGCAAATGCTGCTGCGGGAACATCTGCTTCCACGGCAAGAATTTGCGATTCAGCCGGAGCTTGGTGTTCCCCGGCAAGATTGCCGGAGCAAAACTTGTCGGGAGCGTATGCTTCAACGAAACAAACCCTAGGGTTTGTCGGAGCAGACTGCTCCTCAGCACTCTTTGTGTTGATCTTGGGGACCTTCTTGGGCGGCTTGGGGAGCTTCGGCGGAAAGTAGTCACGAAACCAACTTCCTCTTCTTGCTCTGTCCGGTTGATGGTGTTCACGGATGGTTGAGTCGGTTTGAGCACAAAGATCCCTGGTTCCACGAGCAACTTGAGTCGCGGCGCATTTTGTGAGCCATCTACAATGTCATTTTGAGCTCTTGGAACATCTTCCATTTGCAGGCCGTCAAAATGCTCTTCCAACTTCCTCACTTCATCAATGTAGGCTTCCATCAACGGACTCTGATAATCTTTGTTCACTTGGCGGACGACAAGCTGTGAGTCACCCCTGACAATAAGCTTCTTGATCCCAAGGTCTGCCGCGATCCTGAGTCCGGCAAGCAAGCCTTCATACTCTGCAGTATTATTTGTTGCTTGCTCCTTGGGAAAGTGCATCTGGATCACGTACTTGAGGTGCTCTCCAGTGGGTGCGACGAGAAACACGCCTGCACCGGCGCCTTGCAGCGAGAAGGCACCATCATATGCCTCCCTCTCCGCTACTAACGCAACACTAACCACTTGATTGGTTGCCGCTAGATACAGCAGCAACTTCTCTTCCGGCTTAGGTGCGACAAGTATTGGCGTGGAGGATAGGTATCTCTTCAAGTCCTGTAGCGCAGCTTCCGCTTCCGGAGTCCATTTCATTGGACCTGCCTTTTTCAAAATTTTGAAAAATGGCGAGGCGCTTCAGCAGAACTTAGATGAACCTCTTGAGAGCAGCAACCACAGCCCGGCAAGCCTTCGCACATCCTTGGCCCGGTGCTTTGATCTGTTCAATGGCCTTGATCTTGTCGGGATTGGCTTCGATCCCCCGCTGAGATACAAAGAACCCGAGAAGCTAGCCGGAAGGAACCCCAAACACGCACTTCTCGGGATTCAACTTGAGATTGATCTTGTGCAGATTTGCAAAAGTCTCGTCCAAATCTTGGATCAAAGTTTCTTTGTCCTTGCTCTTGACCACTATGTCATCCATGTAGCTTCTACATTTACGTACAGCGTGGCTCAAAAGCATGGTGACTACACTTGCAAGCGTTGAACCAGCATTCTTTAGTCGAAAGGCATCCGTACAAAGCGCACGTGCCACATGGAGTAATGAATGCGGTCTTCTCTTCATCTTCTTACGCCATGAAGATCGATGATATCACGAGTATCGTCAAGAAATGAAAGCAAATCACATCTGCCGTGGAGTCGACAATCTGGTCAATGCGCGGCAAGGGAAATGGATCCTTGGGACAAGCTTTATTAACATCGGTGAAGTCAATACAAAGCCTCCACTTCCCGTTAAGCCTTGCGCCGCGACTACGAGGATTAGCTAACCACATTGGATGGAGTACTCCTCGGACAAGGCTGCTGCTTCCAACTTCTTGATCTCTTCGCAATGAATTCTTGTCGCTCCTTTGCTTGTTTCTGACTCTCTGCTTGGCGGGCGTGCGTGAGGGCAGGCGACAAGGTGGTGCTCAATTACTTTCACAGGAACACCGGGATGTCGGATGGTTGCCATGCAAACACATCGACATTCGCCCGCAGAAAGCAATGGCGTCTTTCCTATTTAGGGTCAGCGTGCACCGATGGTGAAGGTACCACCGATGCCGTCCTCATAATGGCCACTTTCTTGGTTTACGGTGAAGCTGTCTTTGCCTTCTTGCACTTGCGGTGGAGCTCGATGGTGCGTCCTCGGCGGTAGCTCAGCACTCGAAGAGGTCGCTTCTTTGAGTGGGCATCAGAGCTACTCTTGCCGGACTTGGTCTTCTTCTTTCCCCCGGGAGCTTCAGCGGCAAGTGGTTTGCGTTCTGCTGCGGCTGCTGCTTCCCGGTAGATCTTGTCGCCGGGGACTGAGATGACACTTATCGGACCGGGCATCTTGAGCACATTGTAAGCATAATGAGAGGCTGCCATGAACTTGGCGAGCGCTGGACGGCCAAGTAACCCATTGTAGGGCAATGGGAAATCAGCAACGTCAAAGGTGACCTTCTTTGTTCTAAAGTTCAGCTCGCTGCCGAATGTCACTGGCAGTGTAATCTTCCCCTTCGGCTTGCTCCTTCCCGGATTTATTCCTTGAAAGGTACCAGTCTCTTCGAGCTCGCTATCGGGGATCTGGAGCTTCTTGAGCACCGCGGAAGAGATCAGATTCAAGCTGGCCCCGCCGTCAACCAGCATCTTTGTGACCTTGAGGTTGCGGATGGTTGGCGAAACCAACATCGACAAGCACCCGACCGCGGTTATGCGATCAGGGTGATCCTCGACATCAAAGATGATGGGCGTGCTGGACCACTTCAGAGGCTTGCACGATTCAACTGACGGTTCTGCTGCATTTACTTCCCGCACCTTTCGTTTGAGTGGCGGTCGAAGTATCTGAAGAGGCACCACCGTCGGCGCTTTAAAACCTCCGTCGCTTTCTGAAACTCCTGCTCACCGGCCTTATCCTCATCCATCTCTTCGTCTTCGTCCTCGTCTTCATCTTTGTCGCGGCCGCGGGGGGGCCTGTCTCCTTGCCGCTGCTTAGCCTTGCTGCGGCGCCCTCCCCGGGCGGGACGCTTCTTGCCGGATCCTCCACCACCTTCTTGGGCCTTCTCCTTGTCACGCCGCTCGTATTCAGCTTTCTACAGCTCAACAAGCTGCTCAACTTTCTTGCAGGCCTGGAGATCATGGCCCTTGGTGGGGTTGATTCTTGCAGTACTGCTTGCCGGAGCCGTCCTGCTTGTCGGCGGCCACCACAGCCTCGCCGAAGTCACCAGCTTTGGCCTTCTCGGCGCCACCTCCGTTGCCGGACTGCTCGACAACTAGCACATCCTTAGCTTTCCTCTTTCTATTATTCCGCCTCCGGTTCTTCTTCGCCGAGCGGCATCCTCTTGTCGAGATCATACGCTCCTGCGTTCTCTCCGGGAGTTTCCTCCCCTCCTCGTACGTGCACACTTGCCGGACGAGCATAGAGCTCGTGACATCTCGATTTTGCACATAGCCATCTCTTCCCTCATCCAGCGATTACGCGCGTTACGATGGAGCAGCGATAACTTGCCCGGCGGGGTGGGCGTCAGGGATGTTGCGCTGCACTGGCTGAATCTCTGTATGAACTTGCATGAGAGGTTCTCCTTCCTTCTAAGCGGCAGATGAAGATCGCTTTCACAGGCCATGGGGCTTGTGGCGCTTTGTGAAAGCGCCGACAAAGCTGATAGCACAGATCCGCCCATGAGGAGATGGAGTTGTCCGGCAAGTGCATGAGCCAAGATGTGACGTTGGGCTTGAGCACCGGCGAGAAGTAGTTGGCGAGGATCTTCTCGTTCGCCCCGGCGATCTGCACCGCGATGGTGTAGATCTTTGAGGAACTCGACGGATGTTTCACGCCATCGTACTTCTCGGGTATGTCGGGCTTGAAGTTCTTGGTCTTGGGCCCTTTGGACCTGCCACAACTCACGAGTGAGCGCAGGGCAACCTACGCGTCTGCAAATCGCCTAGTTCCTGGCGCATGCATATCGGCGAGTGGGCCCAGCGCTGGTCTCGGTAGACGCCCGCGCTTCTCTTGACCTTTCGATGCGGAATGCGGCGTCTTCTTGTGTCGTTCTTGGAGAACTTGGCGCTGATCGCGGCGAGCTCGCGTCCGGCAGCGGTGGAGTCGGTGTCGAGTTAGCCCGCGAGTTGGCGATCTTGGCCTCACGGCGAGGGGAGTGAGCGGTGGTAGCACCCCACCGATCTTATCGCCACCGGCTTGCACTGGCGTCTTGCAGCGGCTTCGGCGAGCTTAGTTGCGGGGTTTGTCGCCCGTTGGCGAGCTGCGGATGGTGATCCTCCGATCGTCGATCTTGTCCGTGGAGGGTAGTCTAATAGCAGTTGGGCTCGAGCCAGCGCTTCTACAGGGTTTTCGGGCGGGGGCCAGCGGCGAGGCGGGACATGCTCAAACTTCTGCGGTGTTAGAAGGAGCAACATCTCGTCAGCGACCATGCGGCGCTCGCGCCAACATGTTGGCGTGCATGTTGGCCTTGGCGTCGCGATCCGCCCGGCTTGGCCTTACCCCAATCGAGACGCGGTGCGGGGAGCACCATGGCGTTGTCGATCCGCACCTCTGAGAGGCGCGGTGCATCTCACGGACGCCGAGGTCTGCGGGGCCTTGTCCTTAGACCTGGTGACGATGTGAGTCCCCCCGTCGGTGCCCGTTCCTCCGCCGGCGTCTACCCCACCGCCCGTTTGCTCCGGCGGCGGTGGGATCGACGTGGACGGAGCGGCCACCTCCGAAGCCTTCTTCTTCGGTGGCATGTCGATGAAGATGATGAAAGCAGATGAAGGTCGGCTCGCGTAAGCGGCTGGATCGGGTTCACACAACCTCGGCGCCCCTACGGCGCGCCAAAGATGTCGTGGGAGCGAGCACCTATGGGGCGGGGCCCTTTTGGTCCGGCGAGGAGGCGGAGGGCGCCTGAAGAGCGGTCGAGGTGAAGCGCGAGATTTTACCCAGCCGGAGCTCTCGAGAGATAAAACTCCTACTACGCTTTGTGTATGTATTGTGTTCTTGCTCGGCGTGAGCATGGTGTAGTTTGAATGAGTGAACCCCTTCTCGTCGCATGGGCCTCCTTTTATAGGCTAAAGGGGTCACCGCAGGTGGCAACGAAGAGGGTAAAAAGTAAAAAGGGGTTGGTACAACCGCTATCAACGATGCCCCTACCTAACTCTGGCGGCGGGGACAAGGGCATTTAACGCCCGTCCGGTCGCCCAAACAGTGCAGGAAACGACCGTTAGGGGCGCCACCGATCGACATGATGGCCTTCTCATCATCTCTACTTGCCACCTCGCACCGCTTGGCTGCCTGACCGCCCGACACGTCTTGCCGAGGAACAACCTTAGGCGACACGTCGTCGGATCTTGTTGGGGCGTGGTAGCGAGTGAGTAACCGCCCGCACAAGCGCCTTGCGCGATCGTTGTCTTCTTACACCCATAAGCTTGCCGCTCACGGGTCTTGCCGGGCCTTGTGGCGTCGCGGCAAGTCTCTTGAAATGCCTTGGTTGACCTTCCCGACAAGCTCCTCTTGCCGGGGCCTTGTCCTTCCTGGCATGCTCCTCTTGCCGGGGCCTTGTCTTCTCAATTGGGACACTTTGTTCTTGAATGGCAGTGATAGGAATAGCGAAGGATCTTGGCGGACGCCCGACAAGCCTTGCCGCGGGACGCTGCGACTGCCCATGCACAAGTTCGGGATACTAAGGTAGCCCTACTTTAGTACACCGACACTCTGTCTTCAACTTACCGTAACAATCAGCCCCATAACAACAATGCCAGACCTTATGGTCGTGGTCAGGCTAATCATGTTGATCTGAATGAAGCTCAAGACCAGCCTGCCACTGTGATGGGTACTCTCCTTGTTAATTCAGTACCAGCTTCTGTTTTGTTTGATTCAGGAGCATCACATTCATTCATGTCAGAAAATTTTGCTTACGCACATGACATTCAATGCGAGCCCATGAACACTCCGATAGTGGTACGCACCCCTGCGGGCCGATGTCAAACTACCATGATTGGTCACGACGTTCCTGTTGAAATTGAAGGGTTGGAATTCCTTGTTTCTCCCATTATTCTGGAGTCTTCCAATATTGACCTCATTCTGGGAATGGAATGGTTGAAAGCGCATACTGCCTCTATCGTTTGCGCTACCAAGGTCGTTCACCTCCTACATCCTTCAGATGATATTGTAACCAACCATGCTCAGCTTGTTCAAAATGTTGAAGCACGACTTTATGCTTTGAATGCGTTGAACGCAGCACCTCTTGAGGGAATTGAAAAGATTCCAGTCGTTCGCGACTTCCAAGACGTATTTCCAGAAGAACTTCCAGGAATACCCCCTGCCCGGGCTGTCGAGTTCGTCATCGACTTGGAACCAGGCACCGTTCCTATTGCAAAACGACCCTACAAGATGCCACCTCATGAACTCCTTGAGCTTAAGGAGGAAATCGACAAATCTCTTCACAAGGGTTTCATTCTTCCAAGTTCCTCTGCTTGGGGAGCACCTTCTCTCTTTGTCAAGAAGAAGGACGGTACGAACCGTTTGGTCCAAGACTATCATCCTATCAACCAAGCTACAATTCAAAACAAATATCCCCTTCCTCGGATCAATGATCTGTATGATCAACTGGCTGGTTCATCGATATTCTCTAAACTCGACTTGAGGTTGGGTTACCACCAGATCCGTTTTCGTGAAGAGGATATTCCAAAGACCACATTTGTGACTCGTTATGGTTCTTACGAGTACACCGTCATGTCATTTGGTTTAACCAATGCTCCAGCTACATTCTCTCGTCTGATGAACTATATATTCATGGATTACCTCGACAAGTTCGTCGTAGTCTATCTGGATGATATACTGGTATATTCGAAGAATAAAGAAGAACATGCTGAACATCTTCGTCTTGTTCTAGAGAAGCTTCGAGAGCATCAACTTTATGCCAAGTATTCCAAGTGTGAATTCTGGTTACCCGAAGTCACCTACCTTGGTCATGTTATCTCCAAAGATGGTATTGCCGTCAACCTAGAGCGCGTTCAGGCTATTCTTGACTGGACCCCTCCGAAGACTGTTAAGCAAGTCAGAAGCTTTCTCGGACTGGCCAGCTATTGTCGCCGCTTTGTCGAGAACTTCTCCAAGATCGCCAAGCCACTGACTAATCTGCTTCACAAAGGCGTTAAGTTCGATTGGACAGACAAATGTCAGGAAAGTTTCCAGGCACTCAAGGACAAACCCGACTTACGCTTGTGCTTGCTCCCACGATTCTCGCAAGGACTTTGTCATCTATTGCGACGCTTCACGTCAAGGATTAGGTTGTGTCCTAATGCAAGAGCGCCGAGTGATTGCTTATGCCTCCCGTCAAGTGCGTCCTCACGAAGAGAACTACCCAGTTCATGACCTCGAGCTTGCTGCGGCTATCTTTGCACTGAAACTATGGCGACAATACCTTCTCGGTAATCGTTGTGAGATCTTCACCGATCATCAGAGTCTAAAATACCTGTTTACTCAGCCAGATCCGAACCTCCGTCAGCAGTGATGGATGGAAGCTATTGCTGACTACAACTGCGGTATATATTATACACCTGGCAAGGCTAATGTAAATGGCCGATGCCCTGAGCCGAAAGTCTTATTGCAATAATCACCAGGTTTACAAAGCTCAACCCCGCCTTTATGAAGAGCTATGCAAGCTGAACCTTCAACTAGTTCCATAGGGTTCTCTGAATAACCTTGTTTTGGAACCAACTCTTCTGAAAGCAATCAAGTCTGCTCAAGCCAAAGATGCTCATGTTGATCTGATGAAAAAGGATCTTGCCTTAGAGAAATTCAGAGATTTCTCACTTGGTGAAGATGGAACCTTATACTTCAGAGATCGCATTGTCGTACCCCGGTTCGAGCTTATGACAGAGAAGGTGATGAAAGAAGCGCATGACACCCCTCACTCTATTCATCCGGGAAGTACCAAGATGTATCTAGACATCCGTCAGAAGTACTGGTGGTCTAATATGAAGCAAGACATTGCTCGATATATTGAAGAATGTGACGTTTGTCGTCGCGTCAAAGTAGAACATCAGAAACCGGCTGGACTTCTGCAACCGCTTCCGATTCCTGAATGGAAGTGGGATAAGATTCAAATGGACTTCGTCACTGGCCTTCCCAAGTCTCAGAAAGTTAAGATGCTATCTTTGTTGTCATCGACCAATTCTCTAAGGTTGCTCACTTTCTGCCAGTCAAGGAGACTATCACTGCTAGTCAATTGACAACCTTGTATATCTCCCGAATTGTGTCACTCCGCGGCATTCCGAAGGAGATCAGTTCAGACCGCGGCAGTATTTTCACTTCTAAGTTCTGGGATAGTTTTCAAGAGGCAATGGGAACTCATATTACCTAGAGCACTGCTTATCATCCCCAATCCCAAGGCCAAGTCGAGTGAGTCAATCAAATTCTTGAAGACATGCTTCAAGCTTGTGTTATTTCTTTCGGCAAGAAGTGGGAAGAATCTCTCCCTTATGCGGAGTTCTCTTATAACAACAGCTATCAAGCCAGCTTGAACATGGCACCCTTTGAAGTTCTTTATGGACGTAAGTGCCGAACCCCTCTGAATTGGTTAGAAACTGGGGAACGAGCACTCATTGGTCCGGACATTATTCAACAAGCTGAAGAGCAGGTTCGCATTGTCCGGAATAATCTCAAGGCGGCCCAATCCCGCCAGAAGAGCAACTATGACCGGAAACACTGGGGTTCAACTTATCAACCTGGTGAACAAGCTTATCTGCGTGTCACTCCTTTGAGAGGCACTCATCGGTTTGGAGTCAAGGGAAAGTTAGCTCCTCGCTACATTGGTCCCTTCCGTATTCTCGCCCGTCGTGGACTAGTGGCTTATCAACTAGAGTTGCCACCTCAGTACTCTCACGTTCATGACGTCTTCCATGTGTCGCAACTTCGTCGATGCTTCAAGGATCCGGAACGTGAAGGGGATCCGGAATTGATTGAAGTTCAAGATGATCTCACTTACAAAGAGCATCCGATCTGCATTCTTGAAGAAGCTGAACGTCGAACCCGCCAGAAGGTTACCAAGTTCCTCAAGGTGCAATGGTCGAATCATACTAAAGAGGAAGCCACTTGGGAACGCGAAGATAACCTCCGGGCTGAATACCCCGACCTGTTCCCTTCTACCTCTTAATTCTCGGGACGAGAATTTCTTTTAGAGGAGGAGAGTTGTAACACCCCAGTGTAATGATGCTACAGTAACCCCTGGGGTTATGTTAATCTTTTTGCTAAACTTGTGCCTGATCATTGTTGTCTCATGTTCTTTCAAATTGCAGTTGAATTCAAATTCAAATTCTGTGTGAAATTCAAAATGCTCAGACATGAAAACAAAAATGCTCATCATGTGCCAAATAATCCAACACTAATATTGGTGGTGAGCCAACATTTTTGCAAATTGTTTAACTGGCCTAAAGTATTTGAAACCAAAGTTTTAAAAGAAAAGGGAAAACTGTTTAAAAAGAGAAAAAGCCCCACCCCTCAAGCTGGGCCGTGGCCCAGCCACATCACTGGCCCCAGGGCCTCGGCCAACATGGCAGCCCAACAGCCATGTGGCCCACCCCCACACCGCGCCTTCCCTCCTTTGCTCCTCCGACCAGCGCCCGCGATAGTGCAGCGCCCGCCACCACCACCTACGCCGTTGAGGGCGATGAGGATAAAACCGCCCTGGCGTGCCTCGGGCTCACTCCCGCGCTCCCCACTTGCCCGCTCCACCTCTCCCTCTCCCCACCAGATTCCTCCTCGCCTCCCCCTCGTTCCCCGTCCACCACCGAGCGCCTCTCCGTCGCCGCTCACCGCACTCCACCGCGGCCACCGACCGACCTTCGCCTCGCCGACGTGCCCCCAGGCGCTGCCTCGACCTCCACATCTGCCCCGCCGAGCCGCACGGACCGGGACGGCCCTGCCGCACCGCCACGACCTCGCCTTTGCCCTCGGCTCCGACGAACGCCGCCGCCCCGAATCCACGCCACTGCTGCTCCTAGTCACCCAACGGGCCACCGTGTGCTCCCAAGGTGAGCTCCGACCCCCTTTTCCCTCTCCTCGCGCATCTCCGCCTCCACCCTAGCTAGCTCGCCTGCAAGCCGAGCTCCGCCGTCCGCCATTGCCATCGTAGGGCTCGCCACCGAGCTCCTCCGCTCGAGCTAGTAGCTCCGACGAGCTCCTGGAGCGCCGTAGACGTCGCCCAGCTCCTTCGTTCGCCAACAACACGCACTGCAACGCCGATCCCGACGAGGTCCTGAACCCCACCGCCGCCTCCACTCGTCGCCGACGCAATTCCGGTCACCCCCGCGTCCAAACGACCACACCATGCGGCGCGGCTTCATCTCCTCGTTCGAACGCGCCAAGTTCCGGGCCAAATGACCCCGTCTTGCGATTCCGGGAAGTCCGTGAGCCCGCCATTATTTTGGTTGCCGCCGGCGAGACCCCGACGCCGACACGTGGCACACAGGCCCGCCTGGGTCATCGCCGTGGGCCCCTGCCCCGATTGACCATGTTGACCTTGGTCAACTGTGCTGACTGGGCATACAGTGTCTCTGACACGCGGGCCCCATCGCATATTTTGTTAAATAAACGTTTTTCTAAATAAAAACGATTAATTAAAACGTTAGTTAAATTAGTTAGTCAGTTAGTACTAACTAGTCACTGACTGCTGGGGCCCACGCGCCCTAACTAACCCTGTTAGTTTAGTTAAGCCTTTGTTAGACAGAGAGGCTGGCAGGTGGGTCCCACCTGTCAGTTTGACTGGTCAGCAGAGCTGACGCAGTGCTGATGTCACTGCTAACACAATAAACCTTTTCTGCTTTTAAAATAATTCAGAAATTGTTTTAAACTTCGAAAATTCGTAACTTTTAATCTGTAACTCGGATGATTATGTTTTCTACATGAAAGTTGCTCAGAACGACGAGGCGAATCCGAGCACGCAGTCTGTTTACCTGTCAGATGCCTCTAACTATCTGAACATGAAACTTTCCCCTCTGGTCATCTGTCTGACTAAGGTCCGGAACCGGGAAAACATTCCCGGTTGGTTTTCCCCTTCTCCTATATCGTGTAGCCTTACGTTAGGTCATACCCAGCACAGCTTGTTGCCATGTTATGCTTTGTGATGCTATGCCTGCTTTATATTTACTGTTTCTTCCCCCTCTTCTCTCCGGTAGACCCCGAGACCGATGCCGCCCCTGTGATCGACTACGTCGACGACGACCCCTCCTTGCCAGAGCAACTAGGCAAGCCCCCCCCTTTGATCATCTCGATATCGCCCATTCCATTCTCTCATGCTTGCATTAGATTTTGCTACTGTTATTGTTTGCTCCTATTCTGATGCATAGCCTGCTTTTGTAACGTGCTTATTGTTACCTTACCGGCTTATCCTAAACTGCTTAGTATAGGTTGGATAGTGATCCATCAGTGACCCGCACCTTGTCCTTGTTGCCCCTGCTTCATCATCGAAGACCCGATCAACGGGATCGAAGACCAGGCCCCGGCACCGCACATCACTTTCCCCTTAGTTGCTCGACACTACTGGGATACTATCGAGTGCCGGGGTGAGACCTCTACACGCCGATGTTAACCACAGTGTAGCTATTCGATCGTGGTCATCGAGGGTGATTTCCTCTTTAACCACTTCGACACGACTACGTCGTGCAACCCCTCAAGTGTGAACCTCGGGGGTGATTCCTCTTACGTTCACCTTGATGATTACATCGAGTGGAATTCACCGGGGGTGATTCCTTGGGTTTTCCCCTTGATGTTTGGACACACGAATACTTGGACTTTACAACTGTTATTTGGAAGGCGGGTCGACCACGAGGGGTACCATGAGTGATGTGGAGACGGGTTGACTGGAGGGTGCCCGCGAGATAATTACGAGGCGTGGCGGGCATTCCTAGCCCTTGCCGCAAGTCCTCGAGGCGGGCAACGGGTCACATCTTTGTGAGTCTCTGCTTGTTACCGCGTTCCTAATCCACTACGATTTGGATATTTGATCCGAGGGCCTTTGGCCCGATAGCACTAACCATCACGTGGGCATAGTATGGGCGTTCTGCGTCGTATGCATCACCGGAAGCTTAATAGGCGTCGATGGAGTGGGCGCTGGCTGGGTTGGACTGCGTGGCGCCTACCTTGTTGAAGGAGGTAGCTAGGTCTGCTCACCGCCACGTCGCAACATCAGGAGTTCCTGGAGATGGCCCATGACCCCGGGGCATAGGTTTAGTCCGGCGTGCTGGCCTCTCTATTATGCCGAGGTCGTGTTGCGGCGTATTGTTTGGCCGAGGCGGGCATGACCCAGAAAGTGTGTCCGGCGAGTTAATCGGCGTGGTGGGTAAGTTGGTGCACCCTGCGGAAAGAAAACATCTATCGATAGCCTGTCCTCTGATAACGGACACTTGGAGTTGTATCCCGATCGATACAACTAGAACTGGATACTTGTGATGAGAATTGGATTGTGATGACACTTGGATAGTATGGCTCTGGGATTGCTTTCTCGCAGGGAGTCGAGAAAGGATCTCCGGCCGAGGTTGATAACACTACTACTACTTTACTTTATGCTACTCTACTCCCTCCTGTTGCTGCAAGATGGTGGGTTCGATAAGAAGCTAGTCTTTGATAGGCTAGGCTTTTCCCCCTTCTCTTCTGGCATTCTGCAGCCCAGTCCACATATACAGCCTTCCCTTTGATAATGTTGCATATGTAGTGTAGATCCTTGCTTGCGAGTACTTTGGATGAGTACTCACGGTTGCTTTGCTCCCCCTTTTCCCCATTTTCTTCTTTCCGGTTGATGCAACCAGATGTCGGAGCCCAGGAGTCAGATGCCACCGTCGATGCCTACTACTACATGGAGACCGTCGACGACCAGGAGTAGTTAGGAGGCTCCCAGGCAGGAGGCCTTGCCTTTTCGACCGATGTTGCTTTTGTGCTAGCCTTCTTAAGGCAAACTTGTCTAACTCATGTCTGTACTCAGATATTGTTGCTTCCGCTGACTCTTGTGTATTCGAGCTTATGTATTCGAGCCCTCGAGGCCCATGGCTTGTAATATAAAGCTTGTATTATTTTATTTGTGTCTAGAGTTGTGTTGTGATATCTTCCTGTGGGTCCTTGATCTTGATCATACACCTTTGCGTGTATGATTAGTGTACGATCGAATCGGGGGCGTCACATATACAAAGCAAAGACATCAAGCTCATGTTAGTGAATGGGTATCCGGCTCCGACTCCGACCATCACTCCGACTCCGAATATACTCAAGATGAAGGTGTTGCCGGTCTAGCACTTGTGTCAACCAACTCCTATGACATATTTGACTCACCAAATGAAGGATTTGGAAGACGCTTCATGGCTAAAGGCCCAAAGGTATCACACCCCGAGTATGTTGATTTCAATAGTGATGAAGATGACTTGTTAGGTGATGATGATTTACTTATTGACAACTCTAGTGATGAATACTATGATGAAACGTCAATTAATCATGCTAATCAAGATAAAACAAGTGACAATAATAAGGAGAAGATTGAGCGTCTAACTAAAGAACTAAACACTCTTAAGTTAGCTCATGAAACTACCTTGGAAGATCATCGAGAACTTTTAAAGACTCATGAGAAGTTACGCTTTGAAAAGCTCAACCTTGAGCAAGAGCATGAGTTTTTAAAGGCAATCAATGATGATCTTCAGAAGAAAAGTTCTTCTTACATTGCCAAGCATTTACTCTTATCTACTTACATGCCACAAGTAAAGTCTAGTAACAAGAGCAAGAAAGATTCTTCTTCTAGTAGTAACAATAATCACGCTAAATCCAATGTTTTTGCTTCTAGTAGTTCTCTTGATTCCACTAATGATTCTCTTAGCCAAGTTACACTTGAGCAAGAAAATAGCTTATTGAAGGGAATTATAGAGAAGGGTGTCTACAAGAGCCTTGTCGGAAGTAAGGAAATTGTACGCAAGCAAGGAAGGCATCGGAAGAATCAAGGTGTTGGTTTTGAACGAAAGTTCAATGCCAATGGAGTTGAGTGGGAAGAAGATCAATACCCCAAGATGAAGTTTGTTCCCCAACAAGAGAAGTATGTTCCTACTTATTTCCAAGGGACACAAGCTCAATATGGTCTTCCACCACAAGACCACAGGCAAAAAGGCAAGGACAAGCTTCAAGAGGATATTGATGCGTTTGAAGAAGCTCCCAAGGCCTTGGTCAAGTGGGTTCCCAAGACTACATCAAGTTCTACTTCATCAAGATCCACTACAGCCCCAAGGATTCTCATCAAGATGATGTGGATCCCAAAGAAGGACTAGAGTGTTCTTGAGGGTGACTCCGCCAATATTCTTCACTCACATCATTTTGGCAAGGACAAGTGCAATCAATTTCCACATCTTGCACTAGTTCAAGGA
Organism: Aegilops speltoides; assembly: GCA_021437245.1. Classification (NCBI taxonomy): domain Eukaryota; kingdom Viridiplantae; phylum Streptophyta; class Magnoliopsida; order Poales; family Poaceae; genus Aegilops; species Aegilops speltoides. The sequence goes on from CM038144.1 coordinate 210,948,838, forward strand.
GTCACAAACCCTCTTGTTGGTAAGACAAGGGACAAGGTAACCTAATGCTTTCATGGACATCATCTTGTGTGTGCATCACTCTATGTCTATGGATATCCTTGCTTGTTCCTTGTGGGACTAACCCGTGTAGGTATTGAAAGTGCAACGCGCTCCAATGGATTGCTCCAAATGATCTACAACAACATTGAGCATCCACATCTTCAACACCTACATGAAGTCATTGTCGACAAAACCCAAGGTTAGTTCATCCCTCTTAGGGGGATCTCACATCTAGGGGGAGCTTTACTCTAAAGAATTGAGCTAAAGCAACTCAAATGGTGTGAACACGGCAATGCTTTACGTAAAAGTGGTAACCCCACTTGTGCTTAAATGATGAGTATGACTTATGATCAAATGTTCTCATTTGACTCCTAAGTCAATATACTCATATATAGATGACCTACTCATCGCCAATTGTTTGATAGATGCTAGAATTGGTTGTGCATGCTTTACCACATATTTCATTTGCCATCTTATTGCGTGAGCATGTTGGTTGCATATTTTACTCATTCAAGGACATCCACTTGTTGCTTTGTTTGTTTGGCTCCTTTTCTTTTGCCAAGTGGATGGACAAGAATGCCTAAGAACCTTCTCTAGCTATCTATGCTTTTCTCGTCTCAAACTCTATTCATGCTACATCACGAAGTTTGATCAAATCAGTTTCGAACCACTCTGTGTGAGGAGCACTCGGAGTCCCCGATTAGTCATAGACTTAAACTTCCAAAACCTCTTTGTGCATTTTGGTCTGACCGAGAAATCCATTTTGGTCAAACCGAGTTCACTAAGTTGATCTAGGTTTTCATCTAGGTGCAACCGATTTGAACACTTCGGTCACACCGAGTTGCAGCAACCGCTTGCGATTCTGCAATCTCGGTGCCACCGAGTTGTTCCACTCGGTCACACTGATAGGGTCGGGATATAAATACCCACTGGTGAGATTTTGGAAATTACTTCAAATCCTCTCAGCCCGCGCGTGTCCTACTCTGCCCCCTCGGGTCTCCAGATCATCTCCTCGCTGCCAACGACCTCCTGCTGTTGGATTCTTCCGCTGCTTACGGATTCTGCTCCACCGTCGTCGCCGTAGCGAACACTCACCGTTCTAGGGTAAGTGGTCGACCCCTTGTGCTGTCATTTTCACTCCGATTCCTAGCACAAGGACAATGCCATGTTTCTTCCCACGAATGAGATTAATCTATCCAGCTAAATCTTCCTTAGGGCTAGATTTATTTGAAAATTTTAGGGTTAGCTCTCCGCAGAACTCATCTTGGACCGACCGGAATGTAGAAATCGGTCTCACCGATTCATCTTAGGCCATTGCACATACCCTTTTCGGTCTGACCAAAACGTGCAAATCGGTGTGACCGAGTTCAGGATTTTGTGAGACCCTAGAAATCTCGGTGCCACCGAACTGTGACTCGGTCCAACCGAGTTCACTAGTTTAGGTTCCAAGTGTTGCTTCGGTATTACCGAGTTTGTTAATTCGGTAGCTCCGAGATCACTTCCGTAGAGAACTAAAACTAAATTTTCTTGACTCAATTTGTTTTGCAAAACCTCTGTACTTTGTGATGCTCATCTACTCTACCTCATCTACAACCTATTCACAGGGACTGTTAACAGTTTTCCTGCAAGATGTCTGGCCAGAGTGACAGCCAGAACAGGTCTGAACAGCAAGAGCAGTTGAGTGAGGGCACTAGTCCCTCCAGCAGCTATGATGAGGACAACAGGAGAACACCTAGTAACTTGCCCAAGGCAGCTACTAGAACAAGGAAGAAGAGAACTTCTGATTCAGAGGATGAAGACTATGTTGCAACTGAGGATGAGGCCACTTCCAAGAAGAAGGTGGTGAAGAAAGAGTTTGGCACTGGTGCATCAACTAGGCCAGGCATGAACAGAAAGGCACCAGCTAGGAGAGTGCCTACATCCAAGCCAAGGAAAGTTGCCACATGTGAAACTATGAAGGTCACCATTGAATCTAAAGAAGAGGCAGCTGGTGAGGATAAGAAGAAGAAGAGGGCAAGAATAACAACAGCCAAAGTACTTGGAAAGTCTACGATGGTGAGATCTGATGATGAAGAGGAAGAGGATGCTGCTCCAGCACCTAAGGCACAAAAGCTCATGGAATATGCTATTAAGTCAGGGGCTACTGCTAAGCCCAAATCTGCTACCAAAGTTGTTGCTCCAGTTCCCAAGACTGCACACAAGAGGAGTACCAGGGACATACCTGCTGAGGAGAAGAACAAGGCCCCAGTGCCTGAAGCTAAAGAAGAGGAAGCTGAAGCCCAAGTGTTAAGGAAACTAAAGCCCAAGATCCCAGACCACAATGATGCACATCCTGTTGCAGAGGACATGAGGATCAGGAAGGATGCAGGACTGAGATAGTGGAGGAAGGCTGACCCATATGCTGTCAAGAGGAAAACTGCTATAGATTATAGGTTCCATACAAAGAAACAACAAGATTTCTATGAGACAATCTTGCTTGACAAGAAGCCCATAGTGTGTGACATGAGATGGGTTGACTGGACCTACATTAGAGAGAATGAAGATCAATTCCCAGGTGTTTTTGATAGCTTCAAGGCCTGTGAAGTGGACAAGTTTGTTGGCCAGAAGCTCACAAAGTGTAATGATGAGCTGATCATGCAATTCTACTCTACTGCTCATTTCTATCTAGATGGCAGAATTGTATGGATGTCAGAGGGTACAAGGTACCCGTCTATAGTTGATGAGTGGGCTAGACTGATCAATGCCCCAGAAGCTTATGAAGATGACTTGGATGTCTATGCCAAGAAGAAGAAGGATCATAACTCAATGGCAAGCATGTACAAGGAGATTCCTGATGCAGACCTGGAGGCTCACAAGTTTGGCTCAGTGAAGCACTTGCTGTCTGGGCTGCCAACTATCAATACCATTTTGAGGCACACTCTGTTGCCAAAATCTGGAGATCACAGAATGATAAGAGGACACTCCATCAACTTGCTGCATATATTTAATGTCCGTTCAAAGTGATGAGTCTGATTGTGGAAACAATCAAGAGGACAGTTGCAGATCAGAAGAGATCTTGTGGGTATGCTCCACAAATTCAGGTGCTCATCAACTCCAAGATGGGCACATGCACATATCTGTTGGACAAGGAGAATTTACCCCTCAGGCCAGAATTTGAGGACAACATTGTTGTCATGGATGAGGAAGATCCTTCTTCAGTGCAAGCACATGAAAAGAGAGAGAAGGCAAGGGCTGAAAAAGCTGCAAAGATGCCAACAGCTGAAGAGGCATCTCGGGTGTTCTTGAAGAGCAAGCAAGATCAGCTTGGATATCTGATCCAATCCACCTTGACGATTGAGAAGGGCTTGGACACCCTGACTCAAAACCAAGAGAGCTTGGAGAGGATCATTGAGCAGAAATTCTATGACCTTGATGGAAGGTAACTGAGATTCAGTCAGTGGTTGAGCAACTTCAGGAGGAAGTGGAGGAGAAGAAGGGCAAGTCTACTATAGATGCTTTCACTAGAGTGCCCAGAAGTCAGAGGTCTACTGCAGTGCCTATCCCAGATACAAGAGCTACTACATCTGCACCAGCAGCCACAGCTTCAGTGCCACCAGTTCCAGCTACATTTACAGAAGCTTTCGTCCTTGGAGTCATGTCTACACCACCTCATGAAGACTAAGCCTGAGAGACACATAACACTATGCATATTTTTAACTTTTTGGTAACTTGTTGCCAAAGGGGGAGAAATATGTATAGATCATAGTCTTCGAGAGAGAGAGAGTGTTGTTTTGTCTCTCATTGCGCTTTATTTGCTTGAACTTTATTGTGTGTTTGCTTGATATACTATGTCTTTTGTGAGATACTTGGATGATCATGTGTTTGATCATATGCTACTTTAATGTGTGCTTGAATGATATTATCCTTCATATCCATTTATGATCATTCACTTTGCTTGGTGATGAGTGCATGTTTTCAATTATTATCATTTTGAGCGCTCCACCAAGATGTATGTGACATGGAAGAGTGACCCATGATCCTAACACATTTTGCATTTGCAGTCCAAAGCAAATTTGAAATAATGCACAAATTTAGGGGGAGCTCTTGTTTGTCACGTACTTCTCAAAGCGACAATGTATTTCAATCTTATTATCATTCGTCGAAGCTTTGATCTATATGTTGTCATCAATTACCAAAAAGGGGGAGATTGAAAGTGCAACTATCCCTGGGTGGTTTTGGTAATGATTAACAACATATAGCTCATTGAACTAATGCCATTACAAGATAAATATTTCAGGAAAGTTCAACGATTGGCATGGCATGGATAAGGAATGTGGACCCCTCAAAATGCTAAGGACAAAAGATTGTCTCAAGCTTTAAAATCCAAGACTCTACATTTTCCATTTTAGTGATCCAAGATCGCATTGAGTCTATAGGAAAGCCAATACTATTAAAAGGGGATGAGGTGTTGCTTGCTCAAATTGCTTAGTGATATGCTCCAAAAGCCCTCAACCACTTTCTCATATCCACATATGTACCAAACCAATAGTCAAACTCGGCCCCACCAATTTGATCCATCTGGCGCCACCGAGTTCATTAGACATAGCCACTGCCAGAAACCCTAGTCTTTTCGGTCTCACCGATAGGGATCTCGGTCTCACCGAGATGGGGTTGTGAACTCTCTGTTTCCCTTCGTAACGTTTCGGTCAAACCGAGATGAGCGATTGCTCCCACCGAGTCTGCAATGCAAACTCCCTGTTTCCCTTTCGTAACGCTTCGGTCCCACCAAGACGAGCGAGTCGGTCCCACCTAGTTTGCCTGAACAACTCTCTGTTAGCTTATTACCAAAGTCGGTCCAACCGAGTTTGAGTAATCGGTCCAACCGAGATTACGTTATGCCCTAACCCTAACGATATCGGTCCTACCGAGATGACATGTCGGTCCCATCGACATTGCCTAATGGTCACATATGTACTAAATCGGTCCGACCCAGTTTACTGATTCGGTCCCACTGAGTTTGGTATAATGTGTGTAACGGTTAGATTTTGTGTGGAGGCTATATATACCCCTCCACCCTCTCCTCGTTCGTGAGGGAAGCCATCAGATCGTGCCTACACTTCCACTAACCATTTTCTGAGAGAGAGCCACCTACTCATGTGTTGAGACGAAGATATTCCAATCCAACCATATGAATCTTGATCTCTAGCCTTCCCCAAGTTGCTTTCCACTCAAATCATCTTTCCACCAAATCCAATCCTATGAGAGTGAGTTGAGTGTTGGGGAGACTATCATGTGAAGCACAAGAGCAAGGAGTTCATCATCAACACACCATCTATTACCTTTTGGAGAGTGGTGTCTCCTAGATTGGTTAGATGTCACTTGGGAGCCTCCGACAAGATAGTGGAGTGAACCAAGGAGTTTGTAAGGGCAAGGAGATCGCCTACTTCGTGGAGATCTACCCTAGTGAGGCAAGTCCTTCGTGGGCGATGGCCATGGTGGGATAGATAAGGTTGCTTCTTCGTGGACCCTTCGTGGGTGGAGCCCTCCGTGGACTCGCGCAGCCATTACCCTTCGTGGATTGAAGTCTCCATCAACGTGGATGTACGATAGCACCACCTATCAGAACCACGACAAAAACAGTCGTGTCTCCTATTGCATTTGCACTCTCCAAACCCATCCCTTTACATTCTTGCAAGTTGCATGCTTTACTTTCCGCTGCTCATATACTCTTTGCATGCTTGCTTGAATTGTGTTAAGATTGCTTGACTTGTGCTAAGTTGTTAAAATCTGCCAAGAACTAAAATTGGGAAAAGGTTAAGTTTTTATTTGGTCAAGTAGTCTAAGCACCCCCCCTCTAGACATACTTTCGATCCTACAGTGTACGTATGGAACATGGTTTAGATCATGAGTATCAAGTTAGTACATCAAATGTTCTAATATTTGGAATCAACATTAAATGTGTTCAAAAATTTGAATTCGAGTTCATATCTATGTCTATAGTAATCATGTGGTGTGTTGTTAAGATAATACACGAATGATGGTTTAAGTTGGCAACAATCATGATTATAGATTCTTATTCAAATAGAGAAACAAATTCAAATCTAGTTCAAATTGCAGCGGTAGAATAGATATTTGGAATGCACTAAAATGTTGGTATGAGTAGGTCACATGCATTATATAGACAACAAAAAAAATTAATTTGACATAACATGGATTCATACATAGCTTTGAATAGCATTTGTACAGTAAAATGGGACAAGACTCTCTCTTTGTCTGGCGTGAATAGCTTTATTTATTTTTCATTTTTTTCATTGAGGGAAGTGCGAATTGATTTGGTACGTACAATATTACATGTTAGGCTTGTCCCTAAAATTCAACCTGTGCCTTGTTATATCCCGAAAATTCAGATATCGTGCTCCCAAAACACGCGCCTTCACAACCCGCGGCTTGCTATCCCGAAATTAGAACGCGCGTGAAAACTCACTCTAGGTACCAAATCCCGACACACGAAATCCCCCTTCTAACCCTGAGTCGAAAGGGCTACTAGTTCAAATCGGTGGGGGTACTTTTGTAACACACCCTACATTTTGGACAAGCGCGTCCCTATGTCATGGTCCCCCCTCCCATCGCCTCCTTTTCGCCATTTGAAATCCCAGGCTGCCATAACCTCTTTGCTCCAGAAACCCCACCCTCCTCCGGCTGCCACCTCACCGCTACCCAGCCAGAGCCTCTTCCCCAACGATGTCGTCCACCGCAATAGCTCGACGTCCCTCATCCTCTGATCCGTCGTTGATCTTGTCATCCCACCGGTTTAGCCGCCCCGTCCTCCACCTCCAAGGAGCTTCTCTGACGATCGCCTCGTCTATCACAGCTGCTCCATCCCCACAGCACCGACTTAACCCGCTCCACCGGAATCGCACCATCCTCACCGACTCCTCGGACGAAGCCGAGGCGTACTCGATGCCACCAAAGAGGTTGTACACTCATCGCATCTCACCTTCTCCTTAACTTGACCTCCCAGCGCCAATGGTGCTCCATCCCGCACCCCCATGGCACGGCTACCTCGAAGTCGACGTCGTGGGCGACATCTCGACGACGGATCTCCCCTAGAGCGAGGGCCCTTCGGCGGCGGTGCCCATACCAGCCGGATGTGCTGCTACTGCTCCGGCTCTCGCTTGCGCTGCTGCTGCTGCTCCGGCGCTTGATCGCGCTGCTGCTGCTACTCCGGCCCTCGCTTGCTCGCTCGCGCTGCTGCTCTGCTCTCCCCCTCGCTCATGTAGTTGCTCTGCTCTTGCTCTCGCTCGCACTGCTGATGTTGGTACACGACTTGCTGATCTAGCTCTAGTTCGTGTTGCTCCTCCAGGCGCTGCTGCTCCAGCTGCTATCTGCTACTTTGTTCCCCGTCATCACCTACTGATTTGGATCACTGTTTCTCTACTACTAGTGCTCGAGTGGCCTAAACTACATGTGAAGTGCCTCTCTGCTACCAGCCTATTTGGTTTTGGTAGTAACATTCAGATTCCACAGTAAATTTTAGTTCCGACAGTTAAGTCCAGAGTCAACAGTTTTTACCTCATCTGTTGTAGTCAGGTGTTTTTTGGTGATGTAAATTTTATATCTATCACTTTTTGGTAATGTATTTTACATCATCTATTGGAGATGCTATTAGAATCCCACATGAGATTAACGATGTTTGTCTTGTACTGCTTCACCCTCAACGTCTTACAGCTCGCCGCAGCTGCTCCAACGATGGAACCATCCATCACAACAGAGCAGTGCCCTGGATGCCGTCTACAAATTCCTTAGATATTCCTCCACACCTCCGGCAGCCACCTCTGCCTCAACTTCTTCGGCGACCAACCCAATGATGTTGAGATTGACACAGCTACGGCAAAGAGGTTGTGCACTTGTCGCATCACTTATTACTCTACATTGATGTCCATCCATTAGGGCTATTTTGGTTCAAAGGAAAAACTGAAGGAAAAACATAGCAATAGGAAATTTTCCTATGGCACTCTACTATTCAATGCATTTTGTTGAAAGGAATGGAGCAAACCATCCCCTGGACCTACTTTTCAAAATCATATGCATCAAAACAAGACCAAGTGCATTCGTGGTAGAATAGCATTCTAAAGTGCACGCTTTCATATGGTTTCACTTTAATTTGGCTATGTTTCTTTGCATTCCTCTGCTCTTCCAATTCCTGTGAACCAGACACCCAAGTTGACAGAAATCATGTGTTTACAAATGCTCTGTTTCCCACGTGCATTCCTATCCTCTTCTGGTGTTTTTTCTATCCCTGCATTTTTAGAATCTTGCAAGCCAAAGGAGCCCTTACAGAATTACTTGAGTTACATGTAGGTGACGAAAACTTTGTGTTGTTTGTCCTGCTCCTGCCGCGACGTCATCCACCTCACCTGAGCTGCTCCATCGATAGAAGCATCCACCAAACCAGACATCATGACTCCTGACCGTCTTTCGCCGCCTCAAATGTCCTTCCCTACCATCGGCACCCACCGCAACGGCATCACCATCTTCGACTTAGCAGATGAACCTGATGAGTACACGGGTCCACAAGAGAGGTCGCACTCTTTTGTTTTTATTTATATTATGCATTGCTTAATATTACCTACTACTTTATCATCTTGTTCACCTCTTAGAATCCAAGTCAGGTCCAAATTAATGTTCAAACTTGAGTTTTAAAATTAGTTGTGGGGCACATATAGAGGCAGCAATGAATAGTATCTTTGTGTATTATCTAGCACATATCGAGGCAACAATTAATAGTATATCTTCCTATGTTGTTCATCTTGGGCGGTAAAGAAATAGTAAAGCAATCATCATCTGTCTTTCTATTGAATTAAAGCTATCATCAGCCTGTTATCATTATTTTTGGATCCATCCACTGGTTGTTACCATCACTCTAGATTTCTTCATCCTCTCCTTACATAATCTCACTATATATTTTTCGTATGCATGTCAGATATTTTACACAGTCATGCTGAATATGTAGAGAAAAAGAGAAGAGTTATGCGTGGCAATACAATGTCCTGCAGACATCGCTCCATGGTGGGTTCAATGGCAAACCCTCCCCCCTTCCCAGATTGTAATCCAGAGGAAGATATCTATTTTGAGGCGGATTCATACACAGTTGACCACTCATATTTACCCCCCAAGGTGTTTGCTCTAATTTGGCATGATGATGTTAGTCATATCATGCATATGTTGCCCTGTAGTGCCTACTTTCGACATCATATATGTCATCTGCTTAGTGTACACATGTTCTGTAATGCCGCCTGTTTAGTTTCTATATCATGTATGGGAATTATGCAGTCTCATCTCTTTTAGCCGGCCATAATATATGTGAAATAATATGTAATTCCATCCTGTTTTAACCAGGCATCATATATTCGAATGATATCTTGCCCATCCTTTTCTTCATTACATTGCCATTTGTCAACAATGTTTGTACATTAAACTACTCTTCGCGTGAATCGGACATTTGAGTGGGTGATGGAAACATCAGGAGTGAAAAGAAGGTCTTCAGAGCAGACAGTGGTACCCATCAAAGCATATCTCTTGTTGGGTCCCGATAGCTCCTCAGAGATGGATTCAGAGGCAGATGACCAGTCCTATTCCCCCACCGAGGTGTATCCTCTAACTTGGCATGGTTATACTGCTCATATCATGCATATGGTGTCTTGCATTGCATAGTTTAGACATCATATATGCGAATGTCCTCTGCTTAGCATATAAATCACATATGTGAATTAAATCATGCGATCCTGATTACTTAGATAACATGTATGTGAATTATGTCATGCGAACTATTTACTAAAGACATCATATAATTATCTCATGCCATCCTGTTTAGTTAGTCATCATATCTTTGGATTATGTCATGCTATGCTATCCAGTTTAGATAGACATCATATATGTGAAATTATGTCATGCTATCCTTTTTAGTTAAACAGTATACATGTCAACTATTTCATGCCCCCTTTTTTCCAAGTTATCTATTGTATCTGTCACCCCAGTTGTACATGCACGAGAACCAGCACTACCACACATAACCCACACATACCCCTACTGCGATGGACAGAGAAGCAGCTTCACCCAATCTAACCCCAACCCCAGCAGATAGTAACCCAGTTCCTGTTGACACAACACTATCTCCAGCACAGAGCTCCCAAACAAGAGCAGTTAGTAAGGCAGCTCCAGTGCCCAAAGAGCCATTACTACCACGGCAAACCCCAACTCCACCAGTTAGTACACCTATTCCTCTGGAGGAAGCAGAATCATCCATTCGTAGTTTAGCATCTATCACATTTGAAGTTGTTAAATCCTATGTGTGTATCTTCCCATCATGGAAATATTATACTAAAGATGAAGGAAAACGCCAGTTGCAGGTGTTTGTCCAGGAGTTATGTGTAAGTAATGTTATTCATGGCAATTACTTTGCTTTGTCCCATACATTCTACCTCAATGATGGTTATAATATAGCAAATTTTCTATAGAGAAGGACCAATTTGGAAACTCAGGATGAGGGAACCAGTGCTAATACCTCTGCTATCTTTAAGAATGCTAGGTGGCAGTATCGGAATTACCAAAAGAAAATGTACATCAGTGGCAAATAAACTCATCAAATTCCCTTACGTTCTCCCGAGACACATTTACTAGACGATGACTGGGAACGCCTTGTTCTTTACTGGTCTCGAACCAAGAATGTGGTAAGGTCTATGAGCTCATTTTATTTTTAAGTACTATATGCCTGCGCCTTACTGTACTCTGTTCATGTAGAACAAGTGTTAGACCTGAAGAACAATTGTTCTCATTTAAGATTCCATTGCAATCGTGCATACTGCTTTGCTCTTCTATCACTGTATTTACTCATACAAAATCATTTTTAAATTGAAGGATCAAATCGAAACTCCAATGGCACAATAGGTATGTTTATGCATGTTTCTTTAACATGTTTGCTCTTATAACTAGTTCTATTGATTTCAATTTCAATTGTGTATACAGTTGACTTCTCATATCATGCACATTACTCGCATCACAATAGAACCAATTGTGTTGTTATGCATGTAGACCTGTGTCGGTGTACAAGAGAAGGGGCTCTCCTTTATACCCCTTTACTTGTGCATGGGCAGGTAGAACCGCGCCCGTGGACAAACTTAGCAGGGCCGAGGAGGGAAGCCAAAGGCACAAGACAATGAAAGCAACGCAAAGACCAGAGACACAAAAAGCAAGAGGGCGAGGTAGGCTGCCCCGACAAGACCCTTGCCGGGACAGCCTCCGCAGCCCCGGCAAGAGCCTTGCAGAGGCAACTTGCCCAAACGCCAGCAGAGCACGCCACCCTTGAGCCCAAGGGTTCCAACGCCATCAACCACATTGGAACCAAGGCTCGGGAGGCACCTCCATGGTGGCATGCAGATCTTTATGAAGATCATAAACACACAAGATCAGATGAGGGCCAGAAGACGATGATCCTCAGCAAGATCCTTGCCGAGGAAATCCGAGAGACCTCCGGCAAGATCCTTGCCGGGGATGACAACGATGTCACGGCAAGACCCTTGCCGGGACCCCGGCAAGACCCTTGCCGAGGATGTCAGCGGGGCCGCGGCCAGGCCCACATCTGGCAAGACTCCACCACTTTTCCCATGCAGCTGCCAACTCAGCCAGCTAGGTGAGAACCTGCGTGGCGACGTGCGACCTCCTAAGCCAACCAGTCAAGCACCTGCGTGGTGGCATGCAGATCTTCGTGAAGACCCTGCCACCACGCCAGCTCAGCAGCCTGCCAGCTTACATGGTGTTGCACCCTCGTTGGCCTGGATGTGTGTCGAAGCAAGGCGAAGCAGCAACAGATGGGACGGGCTTCATTGCTGTCCCCGATAAAGCAAGAGGACACCTAAGTAGCGCATTTGATGCGTTTTGTCCTGTGATGTCAGAGGATAGACTCAGCCACTGTACACCATTCCACCTCCTGTGTGCCATTATGGCGACCCCTTTTTTCTATAAAAGGAGGCCCGAGGCGTAGGGGACTCACGTTCGGCTCCGGGGCGTACCTCACACTTGGCATCCACATGGTAGCCAGCTTTGTGGTGATCCTGCCGGCGCCGTCGGCAAGGCGCTGATCCAACGGTTTATGCCCTCCACGTAATCCTTGTGCTCGGTGGCGTCATTCCGTCGCAGTTGCCTCTCTTCCTCCAAGTCCTTGGCCAGGGACTCTTCCCGGTCCCTGGCCCCCGAAAGCATCGCCTCAAGGCCCTCCAGCTTCAGCTTCAGGTCGTTGACAGAGTCGTTGGCTTGGGAGAGTAGCTCGGCCTTGCCAAGGGCTGTGGCATTCGCCTCCGCCAAGGCGCCGCTGATCGTGTCCTCCTTCGCTAGATCCAGGGCCTTGTTCTTCAGGCCATCCCACTCCACCTCCAGCTCCTTCACCTTGTCATTGTGGACCAGGGCTTGAGCATCGAGTGCCTCTCTGTGCCTCTGCTCCAGCCCCTGGGTCCGCTGCGCGCCGAGTCTCTCGACCTCCTCATCCTTGCCGCGGAGTGTGGCGGCGAGCCCCTCCTCACGAGCGGCGAGGTCCTCCTCCTGGGAGTTCAGCTCGGCCTGGTGCTGGTGCCAGGCGGCCTCGTCCTTGGCGGCCTGTTCCCTCGCCACCTCCTGGGCCTTCTTGACGGTAGACTGCTTCAAGATGAGCTCTTTCTTGCGCTCGGCCAGCAGATCTTTGGCAGCCTTCAGCTCTTTGTGGGCCTGGCGGAACCAGTCCTGCGTCTCGGTAATGGTTTCCTCAAGGTCCGCCTCCGCCTTGTCCGCCACCACCACCGCGGACTTCACCTTGTCCAGACTGGCGCGATGGAGCGCCTGGAGCTTCTGGAAGTCAGCTCTCATGGCCCGAAGAAGCCGCTCCTCTTGAGAACTGCCACCACCGGTGCTCGGTTCGTTAACAACCTGGAGCCCGGCGGAGGCGAGTGCCTCGTCATCAAACACCTCCCCCTCGGTCGATGCCCTAGTGCCCGCCGTCCCTAGAAGGTGGACGAACAGGTGGTCGCCCACCTTCAAGTACCTGTCCGAGCCAGAGGCGGTGGAGGCAGAGGGTTGATCATCGACCACCCCCTCCTCGGCAGGGGCCATACTGGCCTCCCCGGCAGGCCCCTTGCCGGCCTCCTCGGCAGCAGCCTTGCCGGTCTGAAAGTGCAACTATCCCTAGGTGGTTTTGGTAATTCATAACAACATATAGCTCATTGAGCTAATGCTATTCCAAGACTATTATTTCAGGAAAGCTCAATGAATGGCATGGCATGGATGATGAAAGTGGATCCCTCAAAATACTAAGGACAAAGGATTGGCTCAAGATCAAAAGCTCAAGATTCTTCATTTTACATTTTAGTGATTCAAGATCACATTGAGTCTATAGGAAAAGCCAATACTATCAAGGAGGGATGAGGTGTTGCTTAATGAGCCTCTTGCTTCAACTGCTTAGTGATATGCTCCAAAAACCATCAACTACTTTCTCATTCCACATATGACCTAAACCCAAAGTCAAAATCGGTCCCACCGATTCCTTCTACCCGGCGCCACCGAGTTCAAATGTCATAGCCACTACCACAAACCCTAGGCAAATCGGTCTCACCGATAGGGATCTCGGTCTCACCGAGATGGGATTGTAATCTCTCTGTTTCCCTTCGTAACGTTTCGGTCTAACCGAAGTGAGCGATCGGTCCCACCGAGATTGCAATGTAAACTCCCTGTTTCCCTTTCGTAACATTTCGGTCTCACCGAAATGAGCAAATCGTTCCCACTGAGTTTACCTGACCAACTCTCTAGAAAGCTTATTACCAAAATCGGTCTCACCGAGTTTGTGTAATCGGTCTCACCGAGATTACGTTATGCCCTAACCCTAACCATATCGGTCCTCCTGAGTTGCATGTCGGTCCCACCGAAAATACTAACGGTCACTAGGTTTACTAAATCGGTCCGACCGAGTTTGTTGATTCGGTCCCACCGAGTTTGGTAAATTGTGTGTAACGGTTAGATTTTGTGCGGAGGCTATATATACCCCTCCACCTCCTCTTCATTCATGAAGAGAGCCATCAGACTAAACCTACACTTCCAACTTACCATTTCTGAGAGAGAACCACCTACTCATGTGCTGAGGCCAAGATATTCCATTCCTACCATATGAATCTTGATCTCTAGTCTTCCCCAAGTTTCTTTCCCCTCAAATCTTCTTTCCACCAGACCCAAATCCCATGAGAGAGAGTTGAGTGTTGGGGAGACTATCATCTGAAGCACAAGAGCAAGGAGTTCATCATCAACACACCATTTGTTACTTCTTGGAGAGTGGTGTCTCCTAGATTGGCTAGGTGTCACTTGGGAGCCTCTGACAAGATCGTGGAGTTGAACCAAGGAGTTTGTAAGGGCAAGGAGATCGCCTACTTCGTGAAGATCTACCACTAGTGAGGCAAGCCCTTCGTGGGCGACGGCCATGGTGGGATAGACAAGGTTGCTTCTTCGTGGACCCTTCGTGGGTGGAGCCCATGGACTCGCGCAACCGTTACCCTTTGTGGGTTGAAGTCTCCATCAACGTGGATGTACGATAGCACCACCTATCGGAACCATGCCAAAAACATCTATGTCTCCAATTGCGTCTGAATCCTCCAAACCATTCCCTTTACATTCTTGCAAGTTGCATGCTTTAATTTCCGCTGCCCATATACTCTTTGCATGCTTGCTTGAATTGTGTGATGATTGCTTGACTTGTCCAAAGATAGCTAAAATTTTCCAAACTCTAAAATTGGGAAAAGTTTAAGTTTTTAATCTGTCAAGTAGTCTAATCACCCCCCTCTAGACATACTTCAAGGTTCTACAAGTGGTATCAGAGCCTTGGTCTCCATTTGCTTTGATTTCCATAGCTTTTGGTGGTCATAGCCTTGGTTTCACAACCTAGGAGTGTATGTCATCTAGCAAGGGAAATTATCACCGTAGAGGTCCTTACTTTGATGGTACTAATTTTGCTTGTTGGAAGCATAAGATGAAAATGCATAATCTCGGACATAACCCCGCCGTTTGGGCTATTGTGTGTATTGGCTTGCAAGGTGAATTCTTTGATGGGAGAGAGCCGAACCATGAAGCTAGCGTGGAAGAATTGAAGATGCTTCAATACAACACTCAAGCTTGTGATATCCTCTTCAATGGCTTGTGCCCCGAGGAATTCAACAAAATCAGCTGTCTTGAGAATGCAAAGGAAATTTGGGATAATTTGATTGATATGCATGAAGGTACCAACTCCGTCAAGGAATCCAAGTTGGATGTGCTCCAAAGTCAGCTTGATATGTTCAAAATGAAGGATGGTGAAGGTGTCGCTTAAATGTACTATAGGCTTGCTCTTATCACAAATGAGATTGCCGGCTTAGGGAGTGAAGAGATGATCGACAGATTCATCATCAAGAACATCCTAAGAGCATTGGATGGAAAGTATGATACCGTGTGCACATTGATCCAAATGATGCCAAATTACAAATATCTCAAGCCAACGGAAGTCATTGGAAGAATTGTTGCTCATGAGATGTCACTCAAGGATAAGGAGGAACTTCACAACAAGTCAAGTGGTGCTTACAAAGCCTCATGTGAAGCCCCCACATCATCAAGTGAGAAACAAACCTTCAATGAAGAATTGAGCTTAAGGGTGAAGAACTTCAACAAATTCTACAAGAGGAGAAGCAAAGAAAGAAGCTCTAAGTCAAGAGCGCAATTGTTACAATTGTGGGAGACCCAAACACTATTCCAATGAGTGTACGGCACCCTACAAAAGAAGAGAAGATTCTCCAAAAAGAAGAAGCAAAAGAGAAGAATCACCACCAAGAGAGAGGAGGAGTAGAGATGACCGTTATGAACGAAGACCCTCACGGAGAAGCAAGGATTCGGAAAGGAAGGACAAGTCATCAAGGAGCTACACAAAACGAAGACATCAAGCTCATATTGGTGAATGGGTATCCGGCTCCGACTCTGACAATCACTCCGAGAGAAGCTATCACTCCGACTCCGAATATACTCAAGATGAAGGTGTTGCCGGTCTAGCACTTGTGTCAACCAACTCCTATGACATATTTGACTCACCAAATGAAGGAATTGGAAGATGCTTCATGGCCAAAGGTCCTAAGGTAACACATCCCGAGTATGTTGATTTCAATAGTGATGAAGATGACTTGCTAGGTGATGATGATTTGCTTGTTGACAACTCTAGTGATGAATACTATGATGAAACGTCAACTAATCATTCTAATCAAGATAAAATGAATGACAATGATAAGGAGAAGATTGAGGTTCTAACTAAAGAACTAAACACTCTTAAGTTAGCTCATGAAACTATCTTCGAAGATCATCGAGAACCTTTAAGGGCTCATGAGAAGTTATGCTTTGAAAAGCTCAATCTTGAGCAAGAGCATGAGTTCTTAAAGGCAATCAATGATGATCTCCGTAAGAAAAGTTGTTCTTACATTGCCAAGCGTTTACTCTTATCTACTTACATGCCTCAAGTCAAGTCTAGTAACAAGTACAAGAAAGATCCTTCCTCTAGTAGTAACAATAATAATGACAAATCCAATATTGTTGCTTCTAGTAGTTCTCTTGATTCCACTAATGATTCTCATAGCCAAGTTACACTTGAGCAAGAAAATAGCTTATTGAAGGGAATTATAGAGAAAGGTGTATACAAGAGCCTTGCTGGGAGTAAGCAATTCGAGGAAATTGTACGCAAGCAAGGAAGGCACCGGAAGAATCAAGGTGTTGGTTTTGAATGAAAGTTCAATGCCAATGGAGTTGAGTGGGAAGAAGATCAATACCCCAAGACGAAGTTTGTCCCTCAACAAGAGAAGTATGATCCTACTTCCTTCAAGGGAACACAAGCACAAGATGATCTTCCACCACAAGACCACAAGAACAAAGGCAAGGACAAGCTTCAAGAGGAGATTGATGCCTTTGAAGAAGCACCTAAGGCCTTGGTCAAGTGGGTTCCCAAGACTACGTCAAGTTCTACTTCATCAAGTACAACTACAACTCCAAGGATTCCCATCAAGATGATGTGGATCCTGAAGAAGAAGAACTAGAGAGTTCTTGAGGGTGACTCCGCCAACATTCTTCACTCATATCATTATGGCAAGGACAAGTGCAATCAACTTCCATATCTTGCACTAGTTCAAGGAGTCACAAACCCTCATGTTGGAAAGGCAAGGGACAAGGTATGTTGAAAGTGCAACTCACTCCAAAGGATTGCTCCAAATGATCTACATCAACATTGAGCATCCACATCTTCAACACCTACATGAAGTCATAATCGACAAAACCCAAGGTTAGTTCATCCCTCTAAGGGGGGATCTCACATCTAGGGGGAGCTTAACTCTAAGAATTGAGTCTAAGCAACTCTAATGATGTGAACACATCATTGCATTATGTAAAAGTGGTAACCCCACTTGAGCGTAAACGATGAGTATGACCTATGATACAATGTTCTCATTTGACTCATAAGTCAATATATTCATATATAGATGGCCTAGTCATCGCCAATTGTTTGATAGATGCTAGAATTGGTTGTGCATGCTTTGCCACATATTTCATTTGCCATTTTATTGTGTGAGCATGTTGGTTGCATATTTTACTCTTTTGAGGACATCCACTTGTTGGTTTGATTGTTTGGGTTATTTTTCCTTGGCCAAGTGGTGGACAAGAATGCCTAAGAAACTTCTCTAGCTATCTATGCTTTTCTTGTCTCAAACTCTATTCATGCTACATCACAAAATTTGATCAAGTCAGATTTGAACCACTCTGTGTGAGGAGCACTCGGAGTCCGCGATTCGTCATAGACATAAACTTCCAAAACTTCTTTGTGATTCTCGGTCTGACCGATTCCTCCATTTCGGTCCCGCCGAGATCACTAAGTCGATCTAGGTTTTCAATCTCGGTGCAACCAATTTGAACTTTTCAGTTACACCGAGTTGCTGTAAATGTATACAGTTATGCATCTTGGTGCCACCGAGTTGTTCCACTCGGTCACACCGACAGGGTCGGGCTATATATACTCACGGGCAAAGTTTGGAAAACTTTCTCCGAATCTCTTCGCCCGCGCATAGCTCGCTCTGCCTACTAGGTCTCCGGATCGTCTCCTCGTTGCCAGCCGCCTCCTGTCGCTGGTCCCCGCCACCGTCAACGGAATTCACCCCCGCCGTTGACGGTGTAGCGAGTTCATCATCAAGCTAGGGTATGGACTCGATCACAGTGCTATCCCCGTATGATTCCTAGCACATTGTGTTCATTATGATTCTTGCCACGATTGAAACACTCCTATCTAGTCGATACAATCCTTAGAATAGATGCGATTTCAAAATTTAGGGTTAGGTTTCCGCCGAAACCATCTCGGATCCACCGGGTTGAAAAACTCGGTCCCACCGATTTGGCCAATGCCATTGCACTAGTAACTCTCGGTCTGACCGAGAATTGCTAATTGGTGTGACCGAATTTAAAACTTTGTGAAACCCTAGCAGTCTCGGTGCCACCGAACAGTGACTCGGTCTGACCGAGTTCACTAGTTTTGGTTCCAAAACTGCTTTGGTATCACCGGGTTTGAAAATCGGTTGATCCGAAATGCTTTCTATGGAAAAATAAAACTAAGTTTTTGAATCATTCTTTTGCAAAAATCTCTGCATTTTGTGTTGCTCATCCATTCTATCTCATCTATAACTATTCACGAGGTCGTGATCGGTGATTTGGCATGTCGGACCAAAGTGATAGTCAGAACAAGTCAGAAGAGCACAATCACATGAGTGAGGGCACTAGTCCCTCTAGCACTTCAGATGATGGCGGCAGGAGCACCCCAAGCAATTTTCCTAAAGCTGCCACCAGAACAAGGAAGAAAAGAACCTCAGAATCTGAGGATGAAGATTATATGGCGGAAGAAGATGAGGCTACTTCCAAGAAGGTAGTGCTCAAAAGGGAGTATGCCTCAGCAAAGAACACTATCCTGGAGTGCAAGACATTGCTTGTGGAGTTGCACACTTTGTTGGGCAGAAGCTCACAAAGTGGAATGATGAGCTCATTTTGCAATTCTACTCCACAGCACACTTCTATCCAGATGGCAGGATAGTTTGGATGTCTTAAGGTACAAGGTACCAGTCAACCATTGAGGAATGGGCAAATCTGAGCAATGCCCCAAAGGAGAGAGAAGATGACTTGGATGTCTATGCCAAGAAGAAGATCGATCACAATACCGTGGCTCATATGTACAAGGAGATCCCAGATGCTACAGTTGAGACACATAAGTTTGGGTCAGTTCATTTTCTTCTATCAGGGCTCCCAACAATCAACTGGATCCTAAGGCATACTCTTTTGCCCAAGTTAGGTGACCACAACATGATTAGAGGGCATGCTATCAACTTACTACACTTGTTTGATGTGCCACAAAAATTCAAGGTCATGAGCCTCATTGTTGAGACCATTAAGAGGACAGCAGCAGACCAGAAGAGAAGTTGTGGGCATGCCCCACAGATTCAGGAGTTGATTAACTCAAAGATGGGCACATGCACATACTTGCTAGACAAGGAACATTTTGCTATCTATCCAGAATTTGAGGACAATCAAGTTGTGATGAATGAGAATGAACCATCATCAGTGCAAGCTCAAGAGAAGAAGGGGAAAGCAAAGAAAGAGAAGGCTGCCAAGATGCCAACTTAAGAGGAGGCATCTGAGTACTTTTTGAAGAACAAGCAGGAGCAGCTTGGTTACTTGATAGCATCAACTCTGAGGATTGAGAAGGGGTTGGCCACCCTAACTCAAAACCAGGAGAGCCTGGAAAGAATCATGGAACAAAAATTCTATGATCTAGATGTCAAAGTAACTGAGATTCAGTCAGTTGTGGACCAGCTACATGATGACATGCAGGAGAGGAAGGGCAAGACAACCACTGATGCATTTGCCAGAGTGCCTAGAGATCAGAGATCAGCTGCACTGCCTGTGAAGACACCAGAGCCACATCATCTGCACGAGCTACAGCTCCTATAGCTCTAGTGCAACCATCTCCAGCACCAACTCCTCCAGCTCCATCCACCTCAACTGAAGCCTTCGTCCAAGGAGCCATCTCTACACCACCACCTGAAGATCAAGCCTGAGAGTCGATCTAGCACTATGCATTTTCTATGAACTTTTTGGTAACTTGTTGCCAAAGGGGGAGAAAAATGTATAGATCATAGGCTTCGAGAGAGAGTGTGTTGCCTTTTTGTTCTCTCTTGCTTTGGTGGTTAAACTTTGTTTGCTTTTGATTGCTTGAGATACTATGCTATTATCTGTGAGACATTGATGATCATGTGTTTGATCGTAAGCTACACTTATGCTTGTTAGATGATATTATCTTACCTATCCTTATATGATCATTCACTTTGTTTGGTGATGAGTGCATGTATTCAATTTTTATTTTGAGCGCTCCACCAAGATGTATGTGACATGGAAGAGTAACCCATGAGCCTAATTCCTTATGCATTTGCAGTCCAAAGCAAATCTTAAACTATGCACAAATTTCGGGGGAGCTCTTGCTTATCACATACTTCTCAAAGCGATGATGTTTTTCAATCTTATTATCATTTGTCGAAGCTTTGATCTATATGTAGTCATCAATTACCAAAAAGGGGGAGATTGAAAGTGCAACTATCCCTAGGTGGTTTTGGTAATTCATAACAACATATAGCTCACTGAGCTAATGCTATTCCAAGACTATTATTTTAGGAAAGCTCAATGAATGGCATGGCATGGATGATGAAAGTGGATCCCTCAAAATACTAAGGACAAAGGATTGGCTCAAGATCAAAAGCTCAAGACTCTTCATTTTACATTTTAGTGATTCAAGATCACACTGAGTCTATAGGAAAAGCCAATACAATCAAGGAGGGATGAGGTGTTGCTTAATGAGCCTCTTGCTTCAAGTGCTTAGTGATATGCTCCAAAAACCCTCAACTACTTTCTCACATCCACATATGACCTAAACCCAAAGTCAAAATCGGTCCCACCGATTCCTTCTACCCGGCGCCACCGAGTTCAAATGTCATAGCCACTGCCACAAAGCCTAGGCAAATCGGTCTCACCGATAGGGATCTCGGTCTCACCGAGATGGGATTGTAATCTCTCTGTTTCCTTTCATAACGTTTCAGTCTAACCGAAGTGAGCGATCGGTCCCACCGAGATTGCAATGTAAACTCCCTGTTTCCCTTTCGTAACATTTCGGTCTCACCGAAATGAGTGAATCGGTCCCACCGAGTTTACCTGACCAACTCTCTGGAAAGCTTATTACCAAAATCGGTCTCACCGAGTTTGTGTAATCGGTCTCACCGTGATTACGTTATGCCCTAACCCTAAGCATATCGGTCCTACCAAGTTGCATGTCGGTCCCACCGAAAATCCTTACGGTCACTAGGTTTACTAAATCTGTCCGACCGAGTTTGTTGATTCGGTCCCACCGAGTTTGGTAAATTGTGTGTAATGGTTAGATTTTGTGTGGAGGTTATATATACCCCTCCACCTCCTCTTCATTCGTGAAGAGAGCCATCAGACTAAACCTACACTTCTAACTTACCATTTCTGAGAGAGAACCACCTACTCATGTGTTGAGGCCAAGATATTCCATTCCTACCTTATGAATCTTGATCTCAAGTCTTCCCCAAGTTGCTTTCCACTCAAATCTTCTTTCCACCAGATCCAAATCCCATTAGAGAGAGTTGAGTGTTGGGGAGACTATCATTTGAAGCACAAGAGCAAGGAGTTCATCATCAACACACCATTTGTTACTTCTTGGAGAGTGGTGTCTCCTGGATTGGCTAGGTGTCACTTGGGAGCCTCCGACAAGATTGTGGAGTTGAACCAAGGAGTTTGTAAGGGCAAGGAGATCGCCTACTTCGTGAAGATCTACCGCTAGTGAGGCAAGTCCTTCATGGGAGACGGCCATGGTGGGATAGAAAAGGTTGCTTCTTCGTGGACCCTTCGTGGGTGGAGCCCTCCGTGGACTCGTGCAACCGTTACCCTTCGTGGGTTGAAGTCTCCATCAACGTGGATGTACGATAGCACCACCTATCGGAACCACGCCAAAAACATTTGTGTCTCCAATTGTGTTTGAATCCTCCAAACCCTTCCCTTTACATTCTTGCAAGTTGCATGCTTTAATTTCCGCGGCCCATATACTCTTTGCATGCTTGCTTGAATTGTGTGATGATTGCTTGACTTGTCCAATGATAGCTAAAATCTTCCAAACTCTAAAATTGGGAAAGGTTAAGTTTTTAATTGGTCAAGTAGTCTAATCACCCCCCCCCCTCTAGACATACTTCAAGGTCCTAAACCGTCCCACCGGCGGGCCTCTTGCCGGCCTCTTCGGTGGAGGTCTTGGCGGCCTCCTCGGCGGCGATCCTGTGGGCTTCGGCTTTCGGCGTTCTGGGAATGGGGGTCCCAAGATTTGCCTGCCTATGGCCTGCTGCGTGGCTCAATCAGTGGCCTAGTACGGCCCGTCTTCATCAACCAACACTCAAGACCCTTGCGAGGGGCCAAGCCTTGCGGGGAGATGACACAAGGCCTCCTCAGGAGTGGCCTCACTAGGCGGGCTCGCGAGGAGGCGGAGAGATCAAGGTAAGGGGTACCTCACGAGGTGCCCATGACGCATGCCATGACGATCAAGGCCAGGCGAGCACCAACCCGCGCAGTGTCCTCGTTTCCTCTTTGGTGCAAAGGAGGCAAGAGTAGGCGCGGAGTACCGAGGCATCAGGCAAAGGTTTCCATATCGGTGCAACAAGACCAAGACCAGCAGGATGGCAGGACGGAGGTCACCGTGGCGCCCAAGACTGCGTCACCACCAGCATCTTTGGCAGGCGAAGACCACCTTTAGTCAGGATAGCCTGTACTAGATGTCCCCTTTCAAAACGGCCGTTGTTGGATCCCTTCCCGCTCAATATTTGGGAAGAGGACCAGGGCCTCTTTCAATAGAGCTAGCCACCACAGTAGGAAGGCATCTCATCTAGAGATAGATCGAACCCTACCCAAGCAGAACACCAACCCAAGAACGCCTCTCCTCGTGAGGCTGTGCTTCCTCTCTACTGTTCATCATCAACCCAAGAGGCAATCCACCACCACACAGAGGAGTAGGGTATTACACCACAATGGTGGCTCGAACCTATATAAATCTTGTGTCTCTTGTGTTGTTCACAGATCTAGCTTAGGGATCGCGGCGAGGCTGAGAGCGAGATTCGGTAGAAGGAGATCTTTGTGCGCACCCCAATGTTCGAACCTTAAGGGTTTTTCCGGAACCCGATATCCGGCATTTGGCGCGCTAGGTAGGGGTGCGTCGGAGCTCTTCCTTCCGTCGACTGCTCTCCACCAACACCGCTCTTTGCCCTCATGGCGAGCATCACGCCTCCGGCTCTGGCGGCAGGCACCAGCACCGGGGCCAGGGGGCTCTGAGCCTTGGCCCCCGCCTTGCGGCAGGTGCAGTGGCCGCACAAGTTCAAGCCAGAGATGCCGCCGCGCTACGACGGTGTGGCGGACCCGCTGGCTTTCCTGCTGGCATACGAGGAGGTCATCCTCAAGGCCGGAGGCGACGACAAGGTCATGGCCAACTGGCTTCCCATGGCCCTCACTGGCATCCCGCGTGCTTGGCTGCTCAACCTGCCGGCATCTTCTGTGGCCACCTGGGATGAACTGTGCGGCCTCTTCCTCGCCCACTATGCGGCGCCGGCGCCCCCGGTCATTGCAGCTCTCCTACACGACTCGCAGACGCCACCCTCAGACCGCCATGCCAAGTTGTTCTTCCGCCAGATCGGCGCCGCCCTCGCGCGGCAAGGAGCTCCCCTGGGTTGGGTGGCACCCAAGGCCGACCTGACCTTCAACTCGGACTATCACCCCGTCAACACCGCCTGCTCGGGCGCGCTCCCGATGCTCTGCAAGCCCACCATCTGCCAGGTGGCCATCACCAAAACCCTCATCGACAGCGGCGCCGGCCTCAACGTGCTCTCGGTGGAGGCCTTCAGCCTCCTCCATGTACCATTGGAACAGATCAGACCCACCAAGCCCTTCTCGGGCGTCGGAGGCGGTTTCTCCAGCTCCCTGGGGCAAATCCGCCTTCCTGTGACCTTCGGCACCCACGACAACTACCGCACGGAGCTCGTCGACTTCGACATCGCCCACATCAACCTCCCGTACAACACCATCCCTGGATACCCTACCTTGGCTTAGTTCATGGCAGCGACCCATCCGGCCTACAACCTCATGAAGATGCCCGGGAGCAGCAGCGTCCTCACCGTAGCTGGAGATACCAAGGAGGCTCTGCTGGCATTCAAGCTCGCCCTCAAGACCACCGCGGCAGCATAGCCTGCCGGCACGGACACCTCCAAGGCCAAGGGGGCTGCACCGACCAATAAGAAGCAGGTGTTCACTGAGGACAAGGCGGAGACCAAGCAGGTGCCAGTTGAGGAAGATGGGTCCTCGGGAGCCACCTTCACCATAGGTGCCAACCTCGACTCTGACCAAGAGGAGGCGCTGGTGATGTTTTTGCACTCGAACAAGGAGGTGTTCGTGTGGGAACCCAAGCACCTAGCTGGGGTCCTAAGGGAGGTGATTGAGCATCACCTGAATGTGTGGCCCAATGTATGCCCCGTGAAGCGGAAAGCGAGGCGGCAGTCCACCGAGAAGCCGGCCTTCATCTTCCAAGAGACCAGCAAGCTAGAGGCAGCAGGTGTTTTTCACGAGGTTCGCTACCCCGAATGGCTGGCAAACCCCGTTGTCGTGCCAAAAAAGGGAGGAAAGGAGCGCATGTGCGTCGACTTCACCAACCTCAACAAGGCCTGCCCTCAAGATCCGTTCCCGCTCCCCCGCGTCGATCAGATTGTTGACTCCACAGCCGAGTGCGACCTGCTATGTTTCCTGGATGCGTTTTCGGGTTATCACCAAATCAAGATGGCGGTGGAAGACGTGGAAAAGACAGCCTTCCTGACGCCATGTGGGGTGTACTGCTACACTTGCATGCCGTTCGGGTTGCGCAACGTAGGCGCGACCGTCCAGCGGCTGATGCACATTGCCTTGGGCTAGCAGCTCGGGGAAAAACGCCGAGGCTTACATCGATGACATTGTGATGAAATCTCGGGAGGCAAGGACCTTGATCCAGGATTTGGAGGAGACCTTCGCGAGCCTCCGCCAGGTAGACCTCCAACTTAACCCGGGGAAGTGTGTGTTTGGCGTCCCTTCTGGTAAGCTACTGGGCTTCCTCGTGTCCCACAGGGGGGATCGAGGCCAACCCGGAGAAGGTCAAGGCAATCGAAGACATGAGTCCACCCTCAGAGAAATGCAGAAGCTCGCCGGTCGCGTGACTGCGTTAGGACGCTTCATATCCAAGCTGGGGGAGCGTGCCCTGCCGTTCTTCAAGCTGATGAAGAAGAAAGGCCCATTTGAGTGGACACAGGAGGCCGACCAAGCATTTCAAGACCTCAAGAAATATCTGACCAGCCCTCCAGTGATGGTGGCACCGCACACTCTCGAGTCCTTGGTGCTCTACCTCGCCGCCACTCCCTACTCCGCCAGCGCAGCTGTGGTGGCGGTTCGAGAGGAACGCCAGGCTAAGGCCGCGTCATGCGCCACGACTTCAGCCGTGGCGACACAAGACCAAGAGGGCCTCGCGAGGACCACGACCACGGCAGCCGGAGACCAATCTCAGTAGGAAGACGCCCCCAGGGCTGAAGAGGCCGCACCAAGAAACTAGGCGTTGGGGGATCCATTGTCTCAGGAAGCGCCTCACGGTCCGAAGGACACAGGCTGCATCAACACACCCACCCTCATCGAACATCCAGTGTACTTCGTCAGCACGGTGTTGCGGGATGCAAGGGCATGGTACCCCATGCCTCAGATTCTCTTACTCGTGCTCTTGGTGGCCTCGCATAAGCTGCAGCACTACTTTCAAGGTCACCCCATCAAGGTCGTCTCGGCCTACCCATTGGAAAGGGTACTCAGGAGCCCCAACTCCGCTGGAAGGGTCTCCGAATGGAACATCGAGCTGCAAGCGTTTCAGTTGGAGTTCAGCACAACCAGGGTCGTTAAGGGAGCCGCACTTGCTGATTTTGTGGCAGAATGGATAGAGGCGCTAGGGATCAAGGCGGGCGAGGATCGGTCTCTCTCCCCAGGAAGTGAGGAACCAGATGGCTGGGCCATGTACTTCGATGGAGCCTTCTCGCGGCAGGGCGCGAGGGCTGGTGCAGTGCTTATATCCCCCACTCAGGACAAGCTCTATTACGCCGTACAGCTCTGTTTCCAGCAGGGCGAGAAGGTCTCCAACAACATAGCAGAATATGAGGGCCTCATAGCAGGCCTGAAAGCTACAGCGGCACTGGGAGTGAAGCGCCTCATCATCAAGGACGATTCACAACTCCTCGTCAACTTCTCCAACAAGGTATACGAGCCGAAGGACAAGCACATGGAGGCATATCTTGCGGAAGTACACAAGATGGAGAAGCAGTTCTGGGGGCTGGAGTTGCAGCATGTGCCCCGCGGAACCAGCCAAGAGGCTGATGACATCGCCAAGTGGGAGTCCAGGTGACTGCCTCAGGAACCTGGCGTTTTTTAGGAGCGACTCTTCAAGCCGTCGGCGGCACCATCACTTTCAAGCACGGCGCAGCCTCAGGAAAAGCTCCCTCAGCCACCTGCCACAGGAGCCCCGGCCTGTGGCCTGACCTCGGGAGCGTGCCTACTCTTGGCGCTAGAGCCTTAGGAGGAATGCTGGAGCATGGAATTCAAGGACTACCTGACGCAAGGCGCTGCCAGAGAAAGAGGAGGATGCATAACGCGTGGCCCGGCAGGCCACGGCCTACTGCATCCAAGACGGTGAGTTATACCGGAAGCGGCCAAATGACGTTTCCCTATGTTGCGTATCCAGGGAACAGGGGAAAGAGCTGATGGCCAACATACACGGTGGAGATTGCGGACACTACTCATCATCACGGACCCTCGTCGGCAAGGCATTTCGCAGTGGGTTCTACTAGCCTACGACACTCAACGACGCGATCGAGCTAGTGAAGTCCTGCGAAGCCTACCAATTCCACGCCAAGGAGATCCATCAGCCAGCTCAGGGCCTGTAGACCATCCCGCTCTCGTGGCCGTTCGTGGTCTGGGGGCTGGATATCTTGGGCCCGTTTCCTCGAGCGCCTGGGGCTATCGCTACCTCTACGTCGCCATCTACAAGTTCACCAAGTGGGCAGAGGTGGAAGCCGTCCGCACCATCCCAGTCGGTTCTGCGGTCAAGTTCATCAAGGGCCTCGTGAGCCAGTTTGGGGTCCCTAACCGCGTCATCATCGACAACGGTTCGCAGTTCACCAGCAATCTCTTCAAAATTTATTGTGCTAACCTTGGAAAGTAGATATGCTACGGTGGCGCACCCCCGGAGTAACGGTCAGGCTGAACGCGCCAACACGAAGGTCCTAAGGGGCCTCAAGACCAGGACCTTCAAGAAGAAGCTGGAGGCCTGCGGCAGGGGCTGGTAGGATGAGCTCCAGTCCGTGTTGTGGTCCATCCGCACTACTGCCACCAAGCCAACTGGCGAGACCCTGTTCTTCCTCATTTACGGAGCAGAAATGGTTCTCCCTCACGAGGTCAGGCGTCGGTCCACGTGGGTCCTAGCATTTAATGAGGCGCGGTAGGACGCCATGCAGGGGATGGACCTCATGCTGTGGGAGGAACGCCGCCGTGAAGCTACGCTACGGGCAGCAAGATACCAGCAGGCGCTGCGGCGGTATCACTATCGCAACATCCGCCCTAGAACTCTCGAGGTAGGATACCTCGTATTCAGGTGGGTGCTCTCCAGGGAAGGGCTGCATAAGTTTTCACCCATGTGAGAGGGCCCGTTCAAGGTCGTCCACGTCTCCAGCCCGTGCGCCACACGCCTGGAGACTCAGGAGGGGGTGCCCATCCCGAATGCCTGGAACATCCACCACCTCCGGAAGTTTTACCCCTGAAGAAAGGCCCAGTGCCTGTGAAGAAGGCCCTGTGCCTGTGAAACTCGCCGCCCGAAGAAAGGCCTAGTGCCCGTGAATAAGGCCCGGTGCCTGTGAAGCTCGCGGCCCGAAGAAAGGCCTGGTGCCTATGAAGAAGGCCCAGTGCCTGTGAAGCTCACCGTCCGTGACACTCTCACGTAATAATGAGTGGGGTTGTACACACCCCGGAGTCTCCGGAGTGCCGTCCTTGGGCCTCGGGGGCTCCCTCCCATGCTCAGTGGCAGCACTTAGCTCCGCGTTGGTGAGAAGACGTCGAAGACTAGACTAGGTGCCGAACGAGGATTTTCATTTGCTTTCCACAGTTGGCTCGCTCTTCCTTGATTGAACCTTTATTAAAGTTGCTTCTAGTGTTCTTTGCTGGTTCTGCCCGTCGTCTTCTGCCCTCGTTTTCTGTTTTCAGCTTTTTGTCTGACTCGCTCTCTCTCGCTAACCTCGTGAGGGGGCTGCGTGGGCCCCCTCGTGAGCCCTTTCTCTCCTGATTTTCGCGAGGCTCTCTCATTCGACTTCGCAGTGGGAGCACCCCTCCCAGTACGTGCCCCTCGGGCATCACGACACAAAGCACCGGGCCATAGCCGGCAAGCCTCGCAACCAAGGTTCGGAAATGATTCTCCCAACAGATTTTTTGTAGCTCTTAACGCGCCCGGTGAGGCCTGAAGCAGGCACCTCGCGAGGCGGAAACTACTTCAAACATCCCAAGCTAAGTTGTTCCAACGCACAGACGCATAACAACGGCACCATAACACAACACAGGAACAATAAATGCAGCACGATAACTAGGGAGTCATAGTCTGTTGCACGCCCCCACGGGGCCCCATGCTTCTCTCTCTCGATGTAGGGAAAGGAGGAAAACAAAACAAAAGCGGCACGCGCCTTGTAACAGCTCGCGAGGAGGGATCCACGGTGTCCTCTTGAGCTCAGTCAGACTCTGCCTCGCGCTTCACTAGAGCGCGGCGACGGGACGACCCATCGCCGCCCTCGAGGCGGGCACGACGGCGTGGTGGTTGATCGTAGCCTCCGTTGGAGGAGCTGTCGCCGGAGGAGGAGCCGCTAAAGCTCGATGATCTGCCTTCGCCCTCATCACGGTCGTCGCCAAGGCCAAGCACCTTGTCGCCATCGTCTTCTTCAGGGCAGCACCCCACACGGCGGCCATCTTCTCCGAACACCCTCACGTAGATGGTCGCGTCGCCGTCATACTTGAAGTGGAGGGTGCACCGCATGCCCAGACCACGCGCACGGGAAAATGTCTGCCAGCCCTGGGCCAGGGCTACATTGCCGGTGACAGAGATCTCCACCGCGACCCAGGAGGCCTTGCTGCAGCAGCTATCCGCCTATGACCAGAGCCCGCCGGGGCCAGCGGCCGGCAGTTCACTGGCGAAGGAGCAAGGGTGCTAAAGCCAGTTGCCGGCAGGGTTATCCGACCACACAACAAACTCCGGAAGCACCTCCGCCGAGTGGAAGCGCGGCCGGGGAGGCCACACAGCCACAGAACGCCTTCCCCCACCAACTAGGCCGCCTTGACATGGACGGCCACCACCGCGTGAAGGGCCACCGCCGCGACCACGGGAAGCCATGGCAGGGGTCGCGATGCTTGTGAGGACGACCACGGCCACGCTTGGTCGGAGGAGAGCCAGGCCCTTCCTGGCGAGCCTTCCCCTTCTCCGCGGCCAAGAACCTCTTCACGGGCGCCATGGGGGCGCTGCAAGCAGCAGGAGCGAGGAAGGAGAAGCGCGCAAGCGGAGAAAGAAGAGATGGGTAATGAGGGCTATTGCCCCTCCTCATTTATAGCCCAAGGGAGGCCAATCGTCGACCTCCACGATCGCAGGTAATGATGACTCTTTTTGCATGCAGCAGGGACTCGTCAAATTGGGCAGTTGTCGAGGCAGCATGGGGAAGCGGAGACGCCTACGTCCAATCAGTCGCCACGCAGCAACCAAGGCCACAGGCTGTTGGGGCCCGCGGTGCTCTGCACTTGACCTTTGGCTTCACCACTAAGCCAAGTCCGAGCACGCCTTGGGCCCAGGGGCTACTGTCGGTGTTTTGGGAACGGGGGTCCCCAGAATTGCCTGCCTGCGACCTGCTGCATGGCTCAATCGGTGGCCCACTACGGCCCGTCTTCATCAACCAACAATCAAGACCTCGCGAGGGGCCAAGCCTCGTGGGGCGGATGACACAAGGCCTCCTCAGGATTGGCCTCACCAGGCAGGCTCGCGAGGAGGCGGAGAGATCAAGGCAAAGGGTGCCTCACGAGGTGCCTATGACGCAAGCCATGACGATCTGGGCCAGGCGGGTGCCAGGCAGGCGCCAGCCCGCGCAGTGTCCTCGTTTCCTCTTTGGTGCAAAGGAGGAAAGCGCAGGCATGGAGTATCGAGGCATCAGGCGAAGGTTCCATATCGGTGCAATAAGACCAAGACCAACAGGACGGCAGGACAAAAGTCACCGTGGAGCTCAAGACGGTGTCACCACCAGCATTTTTTGCAGGCGAAGACCACCTTTAGTCAGGATAACCTGTACTAGTTGTCCCCTTTCAAAACGGCCGTTGTTGGATCCCTTCCCGCTCAATATTTGGGAATAGGACCAGGGCCTCTATAAATAGAGCTAGCCACCATAATAGGAAGGCATATCATCTAGAGACAGATCGAACCCTACCCAAGCAGAACACCAACCCAAGAATGCCTCTCCTTGCGAGGTTGTTCTTCCTCTGTACTGTTCATCATCAGCCCAAGAGGCAATCCACCACCACACACAGGTGTAGGGTATTACACCACAATGGTGGCCCGAACCTGTATAAATCTTGTGTCTCTTGTGTTGTTCATCGATCTAGCTTAGGGATTGCGGCGAGGCTGAGAGCGAGATTCGGTAGGAGGAGATCTTCGTGCGCACCCAAGTGTTCGAACCTTAAAGGTTTTGCCGGAACCCGATATCCGACATCGGCCTCGGCATCCCTGGCGACCTCCTCGATGACGATATCAATGTTTTCCTGCCCCGCCGAGGAAGGGTCTAGATACGGAGGAGGAGAGTAAGACAGAGCCAAGATCAAGGTTCAAGAAAAAGAAAGAACTTGGACAGGAAATGAGCGACTCACCTACACCGGGCTGGGAAGAAGTGGCACCCTCCCCGCCATTGTTTGTCGTCGGGGCAGAATCCCCGGCACCCAAGTTCACCTCCTCCTCCTCCATGTGCGTGGGCTCGGTGATGGATGCCCTTGCTGGGGATGCCCCTCGGGGCGGTGTAGTCAAGGGGGGTGGCATGTTGGGAGTGGCCCTCAGTGGCTCCTCCTTCTGCTGTTCTTCTCCTGCAAACTCGGCAAGGTCAGCATCAACGCCTCGCACCCCGGTGTTCATCGATGAAGGAGTGTGTAACACCCACAATGCGGCTATATCTCTCATGTGTCGAGGCATGACTTAGAGGCATAACCGCATGGTGGTTTTGTCGCAAGAAGGGTCACACAATCCCATGTAATGAACAAGAATGGGATAAAGAGTTGGCTTACAATCGCCACTTCAAACAAGTACTTCAATAAATCATACATCATTCAGAGTACACACATAGTACGACTACGGACGAAGCCAAAAGAAAAGAAGATAACCCAACTGCTAGATCCCCGATCGTCCCAACTGGGCTCCACTACTGATCAACATGAAACGAAACATAGCAACGACCAAGATCTTTGTTGAGCTCCCATCTGAGCTTGGTTGCATCACCTGCACTGGTATCATCGGCACCTGCAACTGTTGTGATAGTATCTGGTGAGTCACGAGGACTCAGCAATCTCAAAACCCGCGAGATCAAGACTATTTAATCTAAAGGGTAGGACAAGGTAATGAGATGGAGTTGCAGCAAGCACTAAGCAAATATGGTGGCTAACATACGCAAATAAGAGCGAGAAGAGAAGCAACGCAATGGTCGTCATGTAGAAGTGATCAAGAAGTGATCCTGGAGACTATATACATTCAAACATAACCCAAACCTTGTTCACTTCCCGGACTCCACCGAGAAGAGACCATCACGGCTACACACGCGGTTGATGCATTTTAATTAAGTCAAGTGTCAAGTTCTCTACAACCCGATATTAACAAATTCCCATCTGCCACATAACCACGGGCACGGCTCTCGAAAGTTTATACCCTGCAGGGGTGTCCCAACTTAGCCCATCACAAGCTCTCACGATCAACGAAGGATATTCCTTCTCTCGGGAAGACCCGCTCAGCCTCGGAATCCCGGTTACAAGACATTTCGGCAATGGTAAAACAAGACCAGCAAGACCGCCCGACTGTGCCGACAAATCCCGATAGGAGCTGCACATATCTCATTCTCAGGGCACACCGGATGAACACTACGTACAGCTAAAACCAACCCTCAAGTTTCCTCGAGGTGGCGCTGCAAGCGGCTCTAGTTCGGACCAACACTTAGAGAAGCACTAGCACGGGGGGTTAAAATAAAGATGTCCCTCGGGGCTGCAGACCCCAAGGGAGGGTTATAGGTTTTTAGGCAAATGTAAAACTAAGCTTGGGCCTTGCTGGAGGAGTTTTATTCAATGCGAACTGTCAAGGGGTTCCCATAAACCCAACCGTGTGAGGAACGCAAAATCAAGGAACATAACACCGGTATGACGGAAACTAGGGCGGCAAGAGTGGAACAAAACACCAAGAAAAAAGGCCGAGCCTTCCACCCTTTACCAAATATATAAATGCATTAATTAAAATAAGAGATGTTGTGATATCCCAACATAACCATGTTCCAACACGGAGCAATCTTCAACTTCACCTGCAACTAGCAACGCTATAAGAGGGGCTGAGCAAAAGCGGTAACAAAGCCAAACAACGGTTTGCTAGGAAGGGTGAAAAAGTTAGAGGCTGACATGGCGATATGGGAGGCATGGTAAACAAGTTAAAGGTAGCACAACATAGCGATAGAACGAAGCAACTAGCAAGCAAAGATAGAAGTGATATCGAGGGTAATGGTCATCTTGCCTGAGATTCCGCAAGGAAGAAGAACGAGTCCAAGAAGAAGACAAACGGATGTAGTCGAACGAATCCTCACAACTGCAACGTAACCGAGACTATCAAGGAGAAGCGCAACCGGAAAGAAGCAAACAACATGGTAAACAACCATCACATAATCATGGCATGATGCACAACCAAGTATGATGCATGTCCAGTTTAAACATGCATGAGATGGCAAAGTGCACAAACAAAACTACAAGTTAAGTGGAGCTCAACAACACCACAACAATTATTTAGATCTCTCTCATTTATGTACCCAACAATATTAAATGTTATTATACATGGCAAGAGGTGAAGCATAAGTAACTAACTATTTAGGCAAGTTTAAATGAGGCCGGAACAACAAACAACAATTCCGGAAAATCCTCATGTCCATATTTCGAATTTGGTATTGTTCTGCCCTAAACCATATTTTAATATTGTTAAGCAGTAAAATAAAGTGCACCAATTTAATCTATGCATTTTTCTACCCCATTTCCATATAAAGTTTATTAAATTTGGAGCTACAGTTATTAAGTTATGAAATAAAGCATTAGCATGTCATTTAAGAAAATTTAAACAAACAACAAGTTAAACATCTTAAACATGCATGATAGTGGCATATTATGAAACTAGACAGAAATCTAAGCATTTTTCATATATAATGTTTTTACATAAGATGCATAGTTTGTGAGTTATTAAATGCATGAACAACAGGGGGTTTTCTGTAAAACTGACAGTTCTAGATAAATAGCAAATTTGCAGCAGCGGAAAAAAACACTATGGACCGAAACTAGCTGGCCCAACAGTGCACAAGGCAAGGGCGCGGGATCTAAAGCTCACCAGGCCTCATGGGCCGGCTCGGTGCTGAGGCGCTGGGCCTTGCGCGACGCAGGGGAGCGGCTGGGCCGAAGCTCAGGAGGCCTAGGCACGTGGACAAAGTAGGGGCGCGGTCAATGCTTGAGGACGAACGCTCGCTCGATGCAAGAGCTACTCGAATAGAGGAGGACACAGATGGGCGACGCAGCTAAGGGACTTGCAGCGGCGGCGGCGGGACATGGCAGCAGAGCGACGGCACTCCTCGAGGTAGCCGGTGGTGGTGGACGCATGGATCCAGGCGGCAGGAACGGGATCCGGCGATGTGGTGGTGGCTCCCTGGGCATGAGGGAAATTAGATGAAAGAAACTGACGGGAAGGAACGAGAGGAGGAGGACGGGCAGAGGCATGGCGACCTGTGGTGCTCCGGCATCGCGCTCGCCGGGGTGGCGGAGGAGGCAAGGACGGCGAGGTCGTCGGGACCCTAGACGGCGTCGGCTTGAGGAGCTCGGATGTCGGCATCCATAGCGGCGACCAGAGGAGGCTTGGACGACGGGATGGCGATGGAGCGTGAGGAAGCAGGGTCTAGCAGAGGAGCGGCGCTAGGTGGAGATGACATGAGAAGGGGTGGTCTCCTGTCGGTTCCTGGCGATGACGGGCGTGGAGAAAGCCGGAGATGACACGAGCGGGGAGATCCTGGCGACGAGGTGCTGCAGAAGGGTGGCAGCCATGGCTCCTGTGCGAAGGACACGCAGTTGATAAAGAGGTCCGAGAGAGATAGAGAGAAGAATGGAAGGAGGGCGAAGAGAAGAGATGGGTCCGAGGCTCATCTGGTGGTGATGCTCGCCGGTGGAGGGAGCTCTGGTGGTGCTGCGGGCGGCCAGACTTGTCCAGGAGGCAGGGGAGGCTTGGAGGTGGTGGATGGGTTGGATCCGTGGCTGGTTTGGGTGGATCGAGGGAAGGCTTCGAGCGCTGGTTGGGTGAGAAGGGGACTAGGAGGATCCCGAGGAAGACGAGATAGGAGGAGTGGCGGCGGCGGGGAGGGGATTTGGTGGATGGGACAAGCCCCTTGGATCTAAGGTTGGACTCATATTTATATCAGATGAATTTAGGTTAGGGGATATCACGTCCCTAGGATCGTAAATGGACGGCTGAGCAAAATATAGGTTAGGAAGTCGAATTAAGAAAATGGATATGTTTTAGGGATGTTTGGGGATGATCAGAATCCATCGGTGATGACTGAGCGGGTCGGGTTCGGGGCAGGTTTCGGACGCGCGCGAGGGGTCTGACAAGTGTAGAGAGGGACAAACGGGCATTCAAGAGGGAATCAAAAACCGAGTTGGACTCGGATCGGCCAACAATCGCAATAGAGAGAAGCGAGGAGCGGCAACTACGAGCGGATGCAAGTTTTTAAGAAAACAATGCCGATGTAATGCGAATGATGCTATGAGATGAAATGCATGACATGAACAAAAATGCAAAACAAAAGACAAAAACCCAACCACGGAGGAAATTACATAACACATAGCCGGGAATGGCAAGAGTTGGAGTTACGAATATGGAAAGTTACATCTGGTGTCTTACAACACTCCACCACTACAAGAGGATCTCGTCCCGAGATCTAAGATGTCACCGGATAGAAATGGAAGAGGAGGAGAAGAGGTAAAACTAAGTTGCTTCTTCGACCAATGAGTGAAACCAATGAACCATGAGAGGTTGAAAAGTTGAAAGAAAGAACATAACAGAGATTAACACAACTGAGAGCACTGCGGTAGAAAAATAGAAACAAGGAACACCATTTGAACCTTGGAGGTTGCAAAGCTATGATTGACGAGTAGAAAGGACAAGGAATTGGAACCACTCTGGTTGAAACGAGGTAAACAAGAAACAAGGAAGAACAAATTTGGACAGCACTCCGGTTGAAAAGAGATGCAAGCCATGATAAGGTGAAAAGAACTTGAAGACATGACACAACACTCCGGTTGAATGGATAACCATGAAAAGAACATGATCCTCAATTCGAGATGATGAGTGAAGAGAGCAATATCATAATGCCGGAAGAAAGAATAGAAGATAGATCATTGGAATAACATAATGGAGAAGAAAAAGCCAACTTCTGCCACAAATGAGCTTGGAAAGCACCCTTCCAAGAAGGTTATAATGGAGTTGTTGAAAAACCAACAACGAAAGGAATAAGCTTGTAGTGGGCTTATGGAAAACTTCTCAAAATTGAGGTGAAATTCTGCCACTACGTAAACAAGTAATATAATTGATAACACCAACGAGATGAAAAACTTCTTCCACCATGATGATAGAGAGATAACTTGGATCATAGATACGCACCACAAATAGCAACATTCCCGATGGAAGGCTTTAGGTGAAATATATCCCAAGATAACTCCAACAAAGAGATTGATGGATTTAAAATACCTCATTCTTGACAACATAATAATCATGAAACATGAAGGAAATTGTCAAGAGTGACATAACACCACCTCAAAAGATAAGGTAGAAATAATTGCACTTTGGAATGCAAGATGAAGAATACTTGAGCTCCTCAAAACAAAACATGTGTTGAGCACCATGTTTATTTTTAGAGTATAGCTTGGCTGATCTTAACTTCAAGAGAAATCTTGAAGAACAATTGAAGAATGAAAAGAATCCTTGACGAACCACCATGTAGAGCCTCTTCGAAGATCTCCAGAAAATAAAATGATTATGAAGAAGAATTGGAGGTTGAAGAGAACCAGAATTGAAGCCTTGCAATGATTTAGATGGAGCTACAAAATGAGTAAACTTTGAACTCTGGGCAAGAAAGATGAATAACTTGGAATCGAGAATTACTTCCTGATGAACAAACTTCGGAAGAAGGAATTAATCACTTGGATGAAACAAGTATAAGAATTATGTCATGCCTATTCTTCATCAATTTAAATTGATGTCAAACTACGGATTTGGCATACTACTTATTCTCATTAAAAATGATTAAAGATAGAGATATAGCGCAAACTTGAGAAGGTATTGATGGAACCACCGGTGGGATTTGGAAACAACGAATGAACTGATATGATAACGAAGGAAGTGAAATCTCGAAAACCACCGTAAGAATTGAAAACGAAAGTAGCAAAGGCACAATTCACCGGGAAGAATTGAAAAACGGATGAAGAACGAAGAGGTCATGAATTGATTACAGGATATTTGAACAATGCACCAGAAGATTTGGAGAATGATAGCTACACGCTGAGAATGAAGAATTATGACATGATGGCCTTCGGAGGAAAGAAATAGAAACAACTCATGAAATTCTCCGGATGGGTGAAAAGTATTCTCACAATAGAAAACAAATATGAGAGGATGGCATCAATCTTGAACTATGCATATTTGGAAGAACGGGTAAGGATTTAAGAGGAACTCTTCTTCGGTCTTCTAAATCCGAGAATGACGACGAGAAACACCACCATGAATTGTTGAGATACTCCGGGAGAATGAAAAAACAAAGAGGTTGAGTCAACAATGAAAAATGATTTGACATCGATCTTGGAAAACATCTGACTGATGAAATTCTTTCTTACGTCAAACTTCGAAAAGGATTTGGGAATGGCTCTGGGAAAATTAGATGAGTCAGGTAAGATCCTGGGAAAAGACCTGTGGGTTAGGGCCCACTAAAAAGATACACCGTTGAACGATTAATTGAAAGGTGGGATTGCACCGGTTGAATTAAATGACTTGAATGAGATAATAATCTCCAAATAGCATGAACAGATTAAGAATGGAAAACACGAATCTTCTGAGATATCTTCAAAGACTCGGATATGAGAACCGAGAGGTGAATAAATAAGAGAGCCTTGGATAAGAAATTCACATGGGAAGATATGTGAAACAAAAGGAAGAGATATAATAAACACCGAAGCTTGAAATTAATCCACCAGAGAAGAAAAGAGACAAAGAATAATAGACTTGAAGCTCCATTAGTATCTTCCTAAGAATCACCAGATAAGAACATTGACGGAAAAGAATGGAGAGACTTCCCATCAATAAAAGAATACTTCGTTAAGAAATCTAGGTCCTTGAAGAAAAAAGGGTGGGAGGGCGAGAAACAAAGGCAACTTGGGACGGATGGAAGAAACACCGTTGAGAAAACTTAGAATTTGTCTCGCAAATGTTGAAAAGATCGGATCCACTTGAGGAGAAGCACGCCGGTTGGAAAAGAATTAACATGACGACCTCGATGATCAAGAAGGATTAATATTCACATAGCAATACGAGAACAGCATTTAGGAAAGGTATGGAATCAACACTTGACATTGAAGCAACTCGAATACCACAAATAAAACAAAACAAAGGGTTTGGCTTGCAGGATAAGCCAGAACAAACATATGATAGAGATTTTGTCCGAAGTTTTCGTGGTGGGGCCCACACGGGCTCGATCGTACATCACCATCATGTACAAGGCAATGGCACATGACATAATGGTGTCCCGAATCAGCATAGCCAAGGATTCTTTAAGACACAACGAGAGCAATCGTAAAACGACCGTGGATAGGCGGACCACTAGACGTCGAACCCCAATCTCATATCATGCATCTGTCGGAAAGATATTCTAGGAGCTACTTGAATTCCCACCTATAAAACTCCCGAAACTTTCTGGTTATGCAATCTGGTGTTGGGGATACAGGGGAAGCAATAAATATCTCACCCAAACTAACAATCCCTACATCTAGTTGTATCCATCCGTCAACACATAACCAAGAAACCTTCAGAAATCGTGTACCGCAACCTTCAAAAGCATCCGTTATACGAGTTATGGCAATACTCCCAAACTCCCGCCCCAGTACTGGGTGGCGTCGAGGTTATCTCACCAACAACTTCATAAAAGAGATCTTCGACGTCGCCAAAACTCAGGTATTCCAGAACTACAACGATAAAATTGTGACGACAACACCTCGGAGCTCAACTCCCCGAGACACTACAATGACCCCTAAATGTCATGAGGCACCAAGAACAATGTTCTCATCACAAGAATATCGGAACGATCTCAAGATACCCGCATGATCCAAAAAAAATAGTGAAATTTGAGGAGAGGAAAGTCAAAACATCTACGTCAGGAGGCCTCACTAGAGCGACAAAGGAACTGAGAAGTAAAAAGAATCCTACTCTCCCATATACATAATCCTAAGAATCAAAACATTTTGTTCTAGACTCAACAACGTCAGCGATTCGATCAAGCAGGGGGCTCCTAAGTTGGGGATGGCTCTGATTACCAACTTGTAACACCCACGATGCGGCTATATCTCTCATGTGTCGAGGCACGATTTAGAGGCATAAGCGCATGGTGGTTTTGTCGCAAGAAGGGTCATCTTCACACAATCCCATGTAATGAACAAGAATGGGATAAAGAGTTGGCTTACAATCGCCACTTCACACAAGTAATTAAATATATCATATATCATTCAGAGTACACACATAGTCCGACTACGGACGAAGCCAAAAGAAAAGAAGATAATCCAACTACTAGATCCCCGATCATCCCAACTGGGCTCCACTACTGATCAACATGAAATGAAACATAGCAACGACCAAGATCTTTGATGAGCTCCCATCTGATCTCGGTTGCATCACCTGCACTGGTATCATCGGCACCTGCAACTGTAGTGATAGTATCTGGTGAGTCACGAGGACTCAACAATCTCAAAACCCGTGAGATCAAGACTATTTAAGCTTAAGGGTAGGACAAGGTAATGACATGGAGTTGCAGCAAGAACTAAGCAAATATGGTGGATAACATACACAAATAAGAGCGAGAAGAGAAGCAACGCAACGGTCGTCATCTAGAAGTGATCAAGAAGTGATCCTGAAGACTATTTGCGTTCAAACATAACCCAAACCGTGTTCACTTCCCGGACTCCGCCTAGAAGAGACCACCACGGCTACACATGCGGTTGATGCATTTTAATTAAGGAAAGTGTCAAGTTCTCTACAACCGGATATTAACAAATTCCCATCTGCCACATAACCACTGGCATGGCTCTCGAAAGTTTATACCCTGCAGGGGTGTCCCAACTTATCCCATCATAAGCTCTCACGATCGGTGAAGGATATTCTTTCTCCTAGGAAGACCCGATCAGCCTGGGAATCCCAGTTACAAGACATTTCGGCAATGGTAAAACAAGACCAGTAAGACCGCCCGACTGTGCCGGCAAATACCGATAGGAGATGCACATATCTCGTTCTCAGGGCACACCGGATGAACACTATGTACAGCTAAAACCAACCCTCAAGTTTCCCCGAGGTGGCACTGCAAGTGGCTCTAGTTCGGAGCAACACTTAGAGAAGCACTGGCCCGGGGGGTTAAAATAAAGATGACCCTCGGGGCTGCAGGCCCCAAGGGAGGGTTATAGGTTGTTAGGCAAATGTAAAACCAAGGTTGGGCCTTGCTGGAGGAGTTTTATTCAATGTGAACTGTCAAGGGGTTCCTGAGGGAGTCCTGGACTAGGGGGTGTCCGGATAGCCGGACTGTCAATATCCGCCGGACTCCCAGACTACGAAGATAGAAGATTGAAGACTCCGGCTCGTGTCCGGAAGGTACTTTCCTTGGCGTGGAAGGCAAGCTTGGCGATACGGATATGTAGATCTCCTACCATTGTAATCGACTCTGTAACCCTAGCCTCTCCGGTGTCTATATAAACCGGAGGGCCTTAGTCCGTGGGACTAACATTACATCTCAACAATCATACCATAGGCTAGCTTCTAGGGTTTAGCCTCCTTGATCTCGTGGTAGATCTACTCTTGTACTACCCATATCATCAATATTAATCAAGCAGGGCGTGGGGTTTTACCTCCATCGAGAGGGCCCAACCTAGGTAAAAACATTGTGTCCTCGTCTCTTGTTACCATCCGCCTAGACGCACAGCTTAGATCCCCTACCGAGATCCGCCGGTTTTGACACCGACATTGGTGCTTTCATTGAGAGTTCCCCAATGTCGCCACCGATAGTCTGATGGCATCTTCAACCATCAACGCTGTCCGTGGTGAAACTTTTCTCCCGGACAGATCTTCGTGATTCGGCGGCTTTGCATCGCGGGCCAATTCTCTTGGCCATCCGAGCAGATCGAAGCTACGCCCGCTGTCGAGTCGATTCGAAGCTTAAACTTCACGGCCGATGACCGCGGAGATTTGATCTTCGACGGACTCGAGCCACAGCCAAGCGCGCCACACCGCGTGATTTATGGGCATGATCTAGCTCTGCCGCCGGACAGTGCTTTGGTGGCCGCACTCGGATCCGCTTCGGCTACTAGCCCGGAGCCGATTGCCCATATCGAGGGCCGGTGGATAGACGCCACCCTGGGGGCTTCAACATCCACGGCGATGGAGCCGAATACCAATCTTGTCCCCTGCGAAACTCGTGATCCCGAGGCGCCGGACTCCTCGCCGGACTCCGAGCCTCCCGTGCCCCTACCAATTAAACCGGATTGGGCGCCGGTTATGGAATTCACCGCCGCGGACATCTTCCAGCACTCGCCTTTTGGCGATATCCTGAATTCTCTGAAGCATCTCTCGCTATTAGGAGAATCCTGGCCAGACTATGGCCAGGACGGTTGGAGTTCGGACGACGAAGAAATTCAGAGCCCACCCACCACCCACTTTATAGCCACGGTCGAAGATTTAACCGACATGCTAGACTTCGACTCCGACGACATCGACGCTATGGATGACGATGCCGGAGACGAACAGGACCCAGCGCCCACAGGGCACTGGAAGGCCACCTCGTCATACGACGTCTACATGGTGGATACCCCAAAAGAAGGGGATGGCAAAAAAGCAGCGGAGGAACATTCTCTAAAGAAGCAGCCCAAACGCCGGCGTCAGCGGCGCCACTCTAAATCCCGCCACAGCAAGAATGGAGATTCCGGCACGGGAAACAATAACACTCCGGAGAGTGCGGAAGACGATCCCCTCCTAAAAGACTCAGCGCAGGAGGACGCAGGAGCAAGCCCTCACGACAGGGCAGCAGACGAAGGGGTTGAGGATGATAACTATATGCCTCCCTCCGAAGACGAAGCAAGCCTCAACGATGATGAATTCGTCGTACCTGAGGATCCCGTCGAACAAGAGCGCTTCAAGCGCAGGCTCATGGCCACGACAAATAGCCTAAAGAAAAAGCAGCAACAGCTCCAAGCTGATCAAGATGTGCTGGCCGATCGATGGACGGAGGTCCTCGCGGCCGAAGTGTACAAACTCGAACGTCCCTCCAAAAGTTACCCAAGACGCAAGCTGCTCCCCCGATTAGAGGAGGAAGCGTACATACCTTCATCACCAACAAGATGACATGGCTGACCGACCACCCGTGGCGCGACAGAGAGGCATTCAGGCCCCACCAAAACCGCACTCGCATCGCTCCAAGAATACGGCCAAAAGGAACGCTACCGGACTTGCGAGACATATTGAGGACAAAGCAAGACAATCCAGATCCATCTATGGATCACGTGGGCGCCCTCGACCCACGCGAATACCGTCGCGCCGACATAACGTCGGCCGGGCGAACATAGCGAATAGCGCTTCCTCGAGCCGCGTCGCGATATTGCTCAATACAGGCGCCAGACACCCATTATGCTTCATCGATGAAGTAATGGATCATCGATCCCGAAGGGTTTAAACCCGTAAATATCGAATCTTCGATGGTACAACAGATCCCGCGGTGTGGATCAAGATTATCTTCTCCACATCCATATGGCTCGCGCGACGATCTCCACGCCATCAAATATCTCCCACTGCTTAAAGGACCAGCTCGGCATTGGCTTAACAGCCTGCCCGCAGAGTCAATTGGGTGTTGGGAAGACACGAGGCCGCGTTCCTTGATAACTTCCAAGGCACATATGTGCGACCACCGACGCCGATGACCTAAGCCACGTTATTCAAGAGCTGACGAATCGCCGGACAATTACGACACGGTTCTTGACGAAGAAAATCAAATCGCCGATCGTCCGGATGCAAAGGCCCTTGCAGCCTTCAAACATAACATCCGG
This sequence comes from Aegilops speltoides, assembly GCA_021437245.1. Lineage (NCBI taxonomy): Eukaryota > Viridiplantae > Streptophyta > Magnoliopsida > Poales > Poaceae > Aegilops > Aegilops speltoides. The sequence goes on from CM038144.1 coordinate 210,991,732, forward strand.
GACGAATGGCTAGCCCGGCACTTGGGGCAGGAAAAGCCGAAATCCATGGCAGCCCTCACATCGTTAATGACCCGCTTTTGTGCGGGAGAGGACAGCCGCTAGCTCGCAGAATAACCTCCTCCGTATTAACTCGGCAGTCCGGATACTAAGGACAACAACGGCAGTCACGCCGAATTAAAAACAAGCGCCCGCGTAACGGCGGCGATAAGGAGGATACGGCGGTCAATGCCGGATTCGAGGCTCTAAACCCGTCGTGGAAGAAGCCATTCAAAAGAACCACTCCGGTCCGTCCAATTGGACCGAATACTCGACCGCCATGCCGATACATGGCACTTCGAAAAGCCAGCTAATCACACCAATAGAGATTGTTGGGTGTTCAAGCAGGCCGCAAGTTAATTGCGAAAACAATGACAAGGGGCTAAATAGCGACGACGAGGAAGAGACCCGCCGCGAACAACAGAGGATGAAGGGTTTCCCCACAAGTGCGGATGGTGAATATGATTTACGCGACCCATATACCCAAGAGGGAGAGGAAGCGTGCACTACGGGGCGCCTATGCGATGGAGCGCCGCCCCAAAGTTCAATCCATGGTCCTCCCGTCCGATCACTTTCGATCGAAGAGACCATCCGACCAGCATACGCCATGGCGGATTCGCCGCATTGGTCTTAGACCCAATCGTCGATGGATTTCACCTCACAAGAGTCCCGATGGGCGGCGGCAAAGAGCTGAACCTGCTTTATCGGGACACAAAGGCGCAAAATGGGCATAGACCCATCCAGATCAAACCTACTAAGACAACCTTTAAAGGTGTCATCCCAGAGTGGAAGCCAAGCTATGCAGAGCTCGGTCCACACCGAAGTGGTCTTGGATCCCGGATAATTTCGGCGAAGAGTTAATCTTCGATATAGTCCCGCTCCATAGCGGCTATCATGCCTCGCTTTCAGGACGAACGCGTTTGCAAAATTCAACGCGGTGCCGCATTATGCATACCTAAAGCTCAAGATGCCAGGCCCTCGTGGAGTCATTACGGTCAATGGGAATACGGAATGCTCCCTCCGAACGGAGGAACATACAGCGGCTCTCGTGGCAGAAGTACAGAGCAGCCTTCTACGGCAATTCTCTAGTCCGCAATTAAAAGCGGATACATCAAAGCGCCGCCGAGCAACACTAACTAAGACCACTGGCGCGATCGAGCATCGCCAGAGTAATGCGGCCCCAACCCTCGCCTCGCATGATCACAAGAATAACACTCGCAGAAATCATTACGCTTTGGAGATACCATGGGCGCAGGGAGGGGCTTAACCACAAGGACCAAAGAGTGCGGCTCGACCACACCAGGGCTCATCGGCGCCCCCCTTGGTTTTATTTTTATCTTTTCTTCTTTTGCGTATACAAGACTCCATTAACGAAGCCCTGTCCGACAAATGAACTTGCTTAACTCACGATGCAACAATCGGGGATTAAAGAAGGCTGATTTAACACTCGGTGGTCTCCATTACGAGCATTAAATTCGATTACATACACCAAGTCTGCAGCTTAGCCTCGAGGGGGACATGTTAATTTAGTCCAAATCCCTTGCTTACCAAGACTATTTGTATCACCGCTTTATTAGCAGACCTCTTTTTATAAATAACGCAACACTTCCTTTTTGCAAGTACATTACCTTTTCATTGCAATTATGTTATCTTTACATATGTTCATTATATGACATCTTGCACCAGTATACTTTGGTACGGCCGAATACACCAGGGCTTCGTTCCCCGGATCATGGTGTGATTAAGTCCGAACGCTTTCACAAGTCGGCACCCGAACTTATAGCATTATATGAATCAGCTCAATCATGTCTTGGGTCAATAGTTGGGTTTGCCTGCTCCCATGTTTTGGTACCTTACGCCCGTTCCGTCGGCTAAGGTAGCACTGGAGAACCATCGCGATTGCGCCCGGTTGAGCCGGGTTAACGCCTCGGAGAAAGCTAAAACCGACCGGCATGATAAGGCGAGAGACTGGTCGCTGTTCAAGAGGTCCTTCGGGTCCCTAAAGACTCATGCCGCTTGAGCGAAGTTCGGATGATGTCCAACGAAGGCGTGGATAGCGCCCGGATTCGATCTTCCAATACCGGGTTCGCCAAATTTAAAATTATAGAATTCTATGGCTAAGTGAGAGTGTTCAAGCATTATAAGTCCGGTTGCCTTGTTCGTCGTGTTGAGCGCCTCCTAGATGGACCCAAAATGGGAACAAGAGTGCTCAAGTTTATCACCAACACCCCAACACTCGTGGCTTGGGGGCTGAAGCCAACGACTTGCCATCTCTCAGATTTAACAAACGGCCGCACAGAAGGTAATATTTTAAATTCAACAAGCATTGCTCATAGCGCATATAAACGAAGTTTTCAGCGCACAGGATAAAAACACAGCGAGTTCACTCAAAGATTACATTTCGGGGGCACTCATCTGCAATATCGTAGGCTCCCTTCAGGACAACTTTATAATATCGCTCCGGCGTGCGATGCTCCTTGCCCGGCGGCGGGCGGATCCGTGAAGCTTCTCCGCATCCAGTTGCCCCATTGCACCTTTATGCGGGCAAGGGCCCGACGAGCGCCTTCAATGCAAAGTGGGCGCTTGATTACATCCAGCTGGGGCATGCATCCACCAGCCGCCAGACTAGGCCAAAGTAGCTGCCGGGCATGGCCTGCCCAGCCACACCGGACGGTGAGGCCCTTCATGGCCTCCTCACCACGTTGTGGAGTTCGACCACCGCTTCACTGGTCGCTTAGGGGCACCGGATGGCGGCCTCGGCATATTGAGACCAAGACCTTCTCCGTTGAGCTCCCTCCTCGCCACGATAGAATGCGGCGGCATCGGATGCACTACGCGCAGATCTGCAAATGCCCCTGAGAGCTCCGAATTCGGGTAAGTATCCGTAATTTACATTAACATGCTTGCTCTGCATGAAAACGCCTTACCGCTGCTATCTTCTTCATGTCCTCTACCTCTGATGGGCCTTCCGGCCTCGGCCTTGGCGGACTTGGCACTTTCGAGAGCGAGGCAAGCTCGGACTCTCGAGTCTTGAGTCACGCTCCAAACTCTCATGCTTTTCCATGAGAGCACGGAGCTCTTGCCGAACTTCCGCCACCAAGCCGCTTGCTTTTCTCGCTCGGCCCATTCTCAGGGGTCGCATTATGCTCGGCCAAGGACATGGCATCCTTCGGGCTGCCACCTCGTTAGTGGCCCTGCATTACACATATTATCCTTATTAATTTTGTTTGCAACCAAAACCCTTTTACAGAAGGTACTTATTTAAAGTGGTGTTATTCAACTTCTTTTCCTTGAGCTGCCTCTTGGCATGGCGAGCTCTTGCTCCGACCGCCTAAGGTCCTTCTTGACGCCTCGACCTCCGCCGTTAACGCGGCAGAGGTCAACAAATAAGAGCTCGCAAACCCATATTGACATATTTTTAGAAACCCTGCGTATATCTTGTTAGATCCTTAGCCCAGCTTTTCTTTGCGAACACCGAACTAAGCATCAGGGGCTACTGTCTATGCGGTATTACATTGCATAATTTTAAACTTCTTACCTCAAAGCCTGTTAGAAGGCTGTTGCAGGCTTCGGTCAGCCCGCCCTTGGCGTGCTGGACCTTCTCAATCACCGCACTCATAAGAGTGCGGTGTTCTTCCTCGATGGAAGCGCCTTTAAGCGCCTCCAGCAGGTTATCCGGCGCCTCCGGTTGGACGGAGGCCGCCGGCGTCACGGTCCTGCCCTTCTTTCGAAGGGGCCGCTTGCCGGACTCTGGAACCGCTGCGGGTTCCGAGGTAGAGTCCGGCACGAAGTCCGGGGGGCTGCCTGACAACACCTCCGGAGCCTCCTCCTGGCGGGTCCCTCTGTGGGATTCCGCCTCGTCGTCCTCGTCGACGCGTGGGGTAGAGGCAGTCGGGATGGAATTTACATCCGACGGCGCCAAAGACCCGCTCATCGAGTCGGGAAGATCGTCAACGGCCGGACTGCGGGCAGAATGCGGCGTTAGAAGGACACTACATGACATACAATGTACGGCATATAAATGATCCGAATACTTACGATCCTGCCGGACGCCTGGCCCTTGGAGGCCACTCATCCTCGCCAACGCTGATGTTGGCGAAACTGTCCGGGGGGATAGTTCTCCCCCTCTTGGACCCTTCGCCGCCCGATTGGGGAAGCCTTCCTCTTCTTCTCTCCCTCCTCCGAGAGAGAGTATTCCTCCTCCTCCTCGTCTTCGGGGGAGGAGTCCTCGTCGTCGTCGGCGCTTGATTCTGGAACTCTTCGAGTCCCGTGGCCACCTTCTTGGCCTTCTTCTCCGGCACCGCGTGCGGTGCCGGAACCAGCAGCCCTGCTAAGTGGGCATCCACTGGTTCTTCTGGCATGGGAGCCGGGCTGATGAGCAGCTTGGCCTTCTCCATCCATTCCTGTCAAAGGAAGAGGCAGATCAAAAACCTCGTTGGGGTCAATCTAATTATCACAAGTGTCCCGTAATGGGGTCGAATCACTTACCTCGTCAGTCGGGGACTGCGAGCTGAATCCGCGATCTTCGGTTGCGGATGCGGGGGCTTCGGCGCCCTTGAACAACACCCTCCAGGCGCCTTCGTATGTTGTATCGAAGAGCCCGCTCAATGTCTGGTGCTGTTCCGGATTAAACTCCCACAGATTAAATGCCCGTTCTTGGCATGGGAGAATTCGCCGGAGGAGCATGACCTGGACCACGTCGACGAGCCGGAGTCTATTGCTCACCAGCTTCTTGATGCAGGCTCGAAGTCCCGTCACCTCCACCGGATCACCCCACTGCAAGCCCCTCTCTTTCCAGGAAGTGAGCTGCGTGGGGATTCCAGATCTAAATTCGGGAGCCGCCGCCCACGCAGGCTTGCGCGGCTCGGTGATATAGAACCACCCCGATTGCCACCCCTTGACGGAGGCCACGAAGGTCCCTTCTAGCCAAGGGACGTTGGGCAGCTTGCCCAACATGCGCCTCCGCATTCCGCTTGCGTCCCCTTTACAACCTTCGGCTTGACGTTGAAGGTCTTGAGCCACATGCCGAAGTGGGGCCGGATGCAGAGAAAGGCCTCGCACACGACGATAAACGCCGAGATGTTGAGGACGAAGTTCGGCGCCAGATCGTGGAAATCCAGGCCGTAGTAAAACATGAGCCCCTGGACGAATGGATGGAGTGGAAAGCCCAGTCCGCGGAGGAAGTGGGGAAGGAAGACGACCCTCTCATGAGGCCCTGGGGTAGGGATGAGCTGCCCCACGTCGGGCAGCCGATGCGCGATGTCGCTGGAAAGGTATCCGGCGTCGGGCAGCTTGGTGATGTCCTCCTCCTTGGCGGTGGAGGCCATCCATTTGCCTCCCCCTCCGGACATATTCGGAGAAGGGTCGAGGTGGGATGCGCGAGCTTGGGTGTTGGAGCTTGAGTTCGCAGGGATGGATAAGCAAAGGAGGAAGAAGGCGTAGGTGAGAAGGTAAATCCTTATCCCTTATATATAGGCGGACGAAACTATGCGTCCCTCACCGGCCTGGTATGACTCGCTTATCTCCCAAGCGCCACCATCAATGGCGCGGTTGGGTTACCCACGCACGTATTGATGAGAATCCCGGAATAAGGGGAACACGATCTCTGCTTTGACAGGACGTGCCAAGGAAACCGCTTCGCTAAACGTGCTGAGGTGGTATAGTAATTCAAACAAGGGCTTTGCTACGGTGTGATGTCACGCCGCATAATACGTCAGCAGATTGAGCTACGTATGTATTTTATTCTCTCTACGTTGGAATGTGGAATTTATTTTGCAGAGCCGGACACTATCCTGGTGTTCATTATCTTCTCCGAATTATTCAAGGAGAGGAACCCGCCTTGCAATGCCGAACATTATGCACGCCGGACTTATCGTCATTGAAGACTGGTTTAGGGCTCTTGAGGAGTCTGGACTAGGGGTGTCCGGATAGCGGATCACAATATCCGCCGGACTCCCGGACTACGAAGATAGAAGATTGAAGACTCGGCTCGTGTCCTAAGGTACTTTCCTTGGCGTGGAAGGCAAGCTTGGCGATACGGATATGTAGATCTCCTACCATTGTAACCGACTCTGTAACCCTAGCCTCTCCGGTGTCTATATAAACCGGAGGGCCTTAGTCTATGGGACTAAACATTACATCTCAACAATCATACCATAGGCTAGCTTCTAGGGTTTAGCCTCCTTGATCTCGTGGTAGATCTACTCTTGTACTACCCATATCATCAATATTAATCAAGCGGGGCGTGGGTTTTACCTCCATCGAGAGGGCCCGAACACAGGTAAAAACATTGTGTCCCTCGTCTCTTGTTACCATCCGCCTAGACGCACAGTTCGGGATCCCCTACCCGAGATCCGCCGGTTTTGACACCGACAGTTCCCATAAACCCAACCGCATGAGGAACGCAAAATCAAGGAACATAACACCGGTATGACGGAAACTAGGGCGGCAATAGTGGAACAAAACACCAGGCAAAAGGCCGAGCCTTCCACCCTTTACCAAATATATAGATGCATTAATAAAAATAAGAAATATTGTGATATCCCAACATAACCATGTTCCAACACAGAGCAATCTTCAACTTCACCTGCAACTAGCAATGCTATAAGAGCGGTTGAGCAAAAGCGGTAACATAGCCAAACAACGGTTTGTTAGGAAGGGTGAAAAAGTTAGAGTCTGACACGGCAATATGGGAGGCATGGTAAACAAGTGAAAGGTAGCACAGCATAGCGATAGAACGAAGCAACTAGCAAGCAAAGATAGAAGTGATATCGAGGGTAATGGTCATCTTGCCTAAGATCCCGCAAGGAAGAAGAACGAGTCCAAGAAGAAGACAAACGGACGTAGTTGAACGAATCCTCACAATCGCAACGTAACCGGGACTATCAAGGAGAAGCGCAACCGGAAAGAAGCAAACAACATGGTAAACAACCATCACATAATCATGGCATGATGCACAACCAAGTATGATGCATGTCCGGTTTAAATATGCATGGCATGACAAAGTGCACAAACAAAACTACAAGTTAAGTGGAGCTCAACAACACCACATCAATTATTTAGTTCTCTCTCATTTATGTATCCAACAATATTAAATGTTATTATACATGGCAAGAGGTGAAGCATAAGTAACTAACTATTTAGGCAAGTTTAAATGAGGCCGGAACAACAAACAACAATTCCGGAAAATCCTCATGTCTATATTTCGAATTTGGTTTTGTTCTGCCCTAAACCATATTTTAATGTTGTTAAGCAGTAAAATAAAGTGCACCAGTTTAATCTATGCATTTTTCTACCCGATTTCCATATAAAGTTTATGAAATTTGGAGCTACGGTTATTAAGTTATGAAATAAAGCATTTTAGCATGTCATTTAAGAAAATTTAAACAAAAAACAATTTAAACATCTTAAACAGGGATGATAGTGGCATATTATGAAACTAGACAGAAATCTAAGCATTTTTCATATATAATGTTTTTACATAAGATGCATAGTTTGTGAGTTATTAAATGCATGAACAAGAGGGGGTTCTCTATAAAACTGACAGTTCTGGATAAATAGCAAATTTGCAGCAGCGGAAAAAAACACTATGGGCCGAAACTAGCTGGCCCAACAGTGCACAGGGCGAGGGCGCTGGATCTAAAGCTCACCAGGTGTAACGCCCCAAGACCGACGCTCCAGAAGTCTTCCAGCTATCTTGTTGTCGCTGTGTGGTTTACTTTTGTTTGTTGCATTCGTCATCGCATCATCCGTATCTTTTCTTAAAACTCTTAGTTCGTTCGTAGTTGCCGCGTCTCTCAGTTGTCTGTTTCGAGACCAACTGGGTTTTTCCCGTCCCTCTTGTCTGTCAGCTTAATCTCTTTGCTCAGTGCTCAAACCCCTCGCGCGCGTCCGAAACCTCTCCCGAACCCAAACCCGCACGGTCATGACCAAACGGGTCCAGATCATCCCCATACATTCTTAAGACATCTTTGTTTTCTTATTTGGTCTCCTACCTTTTTTTTTCTCGGCCGTCCGATTACAATCGGAGGGGCTAGAATAGCCCCTAACCTAACCCACTCACTATATAATCAGTCTACTCTAACCCTAGAAACTAGGGATCCTGTCCCACCCATCCACCTATTCCCGAGCCGCCGCCACCCACCTCCCATTCTTCCTCGGGATCTCCTCATTCCCCCCGATCCAATCCACCAGCCTCTGCCTCTGCCTCGATCCACCAAGCTACGCCAGCTCCAGCCTCCCATCCCCTGCGCCGATGCCCAGCAGAAGGAGCTCGAGCTCACCTACCCTGAAGCCACCGCCTTCGACCGACCTCGCTGGAGACCCGTGCCGCTCCACCACGTCTCCAGCTTCTCGTTCATGTCCGGCCGGCGAGATGCTGAGGTCACGTCGTTGTTCCTCTGCGCCTTCTCTTTCCTTTTTCCCATCACGCTGCTCCTCCCTGACCATCCCCCTCGTCTTGTTCCTTTTTCTCACAGTGAACCAGCGCCACCGCCGAAGCTCGAGTCCACCGCCGTCGTTGCCTCCAGCCCCGCCTCGGTTCCGGCTGGATCCGGACGGGAGCATGCTCCGCTGCCCATTCTCACCCTTCCCCGCGTCCAGCTCGCGCTAGCCGCCGACTTCCTCTGCAGCCGCCCACTGTTCCCGCACCAACGTTGTCCCCACTTGCCTGCGCCCAAGCCTCCGCCACCAAGTTCCTTGCTCGCGCGCCAAGTTCAGGGTCGCCTCCGACTGGATCCGCTCCTCGTCACCTTATCCTCGTCGCCGGGAGCCGAGCCATGGCCGCCCCGCCATCTTCAGTGTCACGCCGCCGTTCCCTGCATCAGCTCTGCCTGCAGCCGCGTCACCTGTCCATGTCCTCTGCTTCGAGCGACAGAACGAAGCCACCCGTGCCTGTTGACCTCGTTGGTCGAGCGTAGGGCCTCCAAGGCCTAGCCTGCGTCCAGCCGCTTCTTCGCTTCCGACCCAAGAGCCCGATGTGAGCAGCCACCCAAACCCCATGTGCACTGTTGGGCCAGCAGTTTCAGCCCGATTGTGTTTTATTTACCTAGCTGCGAATTTGTTAATTATCTAGAAAGCTGCATGGTTACAGATTGCACCCTCATGATCATGCATTTAATAACTCCACAACCATGCATCGGATTAAAATAAATTATATATGTAAAATGCTTAGAATTCTATCTAGTTTCATAATATGCCACTTTCATCCATGTTTAAAATGTTTAAACTTGCAGCTTGTTTAATTTTGCATAAATGCCATGTTAAAATGATTTATTTCATAACTAAATAACTGTAGCTAGAATTTTAATAAACTTTATATGTAAATGGGGTGGAAAGATGGCTAGTTTAACATAGTGCACTTTGTTTTACTGTTTAACAACATTAAAATACGTTTTAGGGTAGACCAACACCAAATTCAAATATGCACATGAGGATTTTCTGAAATTGTTGTTTGTTGTTTCTGGCCTCATTTAAACTTGCCTAAATAGCTAGTTTAATTATGCTTCACCTCTTGCCATGTTAACCAACATTTAATCTTGTCTTGTTCATAATGAGAGAGAACTAAATAAATGGATGTGGTGTTTCGTCAATATGCAACTCATTGCATATTGAGCTCCACTTAATTTGTAGTATTGTTTGTTGCACTTTGCCATGCCATGCCTCATTTAACCGGACATGCATCATACTTGGTTGTGCATCATGCCATGATTACGTGATGGTTGTTTACCATGTTGTTTGCTTCTTTCCGGTTTGCTTCTCTCGTTAGCCTCGGTTTCATTCCGGAGTTGTGAGGATTCGTTCGACTACGTCTGTTTGTCTTCTTCATGCACTCGTTCTTCTTCCTTGCGGGATCTCAGGCAAGATGACCATTACCCTCGATATTACTTCTATCTTTGCTTGCTAGTTGCTTCGTTATATCGCCATGCTGCGCTACCTATCACTTGTTTATCAAGCCTCCCAAATTGCCATGTCAGCCTCTAACCTTTTTTTACCCTTCCTAGCAAACCGTTGTTTGGCTATGTTACCGCTTTTGCTCAGCCCCTCTTATAGCGTTGTTAGTTGCAGGTGAAGTTGAAGATTGCTCCATGATGGACAGGATTATGTTGGGATATCACAATATCTCTTATTTAATTAATGCATCTATATACTTGGTAAAGGGTGGAAGGCTTGGCCTTATGCCTGGTGTTTTGTTCAACTCTGGTCGCCCTAGTTTCCGTCATACCGGTGTTATGTTCCTTGATTTTGCGTTCGTTACGCGGTTGGGTGATTTATGGGACCCCCTTGACAGTTCGCTTTGAATAAAACTCCTCCAGCAAGGCCCAACCTTGGTTTTAACATTTGCCACCTAAGCCTTTTTCCCTTGGGTTCTGCAGACTCAAGGGTGATCTTTATTTACCCTCCGGGGCAGTGCTCCTTCGGGTGTTGGTCCAAACAGAGCGATGTCCGGCGCCCCCTGGGCAACCAGAGTCTATGCCAACCAGACGTCTGGCTCATCCGGTGTGCCCTGAGAACGAGATACGTGCGACTCCTATCGGGATTTGTCGGCACATCGGGCGGCTTTGCTGGTCTTGTTTTACCATTGTCAAAATGTCTTGTAAACCGGGATTCTGAGACTGATCGGGTTTTCCTGGGAGAAGGAATATCCTTCGTTGACCGTGAGAGCTTGTGATGGGCTAAGTTGGGACACCCCTGTAGGGTATAAACTTTCGAGAGCCGTGCCCGCGGTTGTGTGGCAGATGGGAATTTGTTAACGTCCGGTTGTAGAGAACTTGACACTCGACTTAATTAAAACGCATCAACCGCGTGTGTAGACGTGATGGTCTCTTTTTGGCGAAGTCCGGGAAGTGAACATGGTCTTTGTGTTATGACTGTGCGTAAGTAGTTTCAGGATCACTGCTTGATCACTTCTAGCTTCTCGACCGTTCTGTTGCTTCTCTTCTCGCTCTTATTTGCGTATGTTAGCCACCATATATGCTTAGTGCTTGCTGCAACTCCACCTCATTACCACTTCCTACCCATAAGCTTAAATAGTCTTGATCTCACGGGTTTTGAGATTGCTAAATCCTCGTGACTCACCAGATACTATCACAACAGTTGCAGGTGCCGATGATACCAGTGCAGGTGATGCAACCGAGCTCAGATGGGAGCTCGATGAAGTTCTTGGTCGTTGCTATGTTTCGTTTCATGTTGATCAGTAGTGGATCCCTGTTGGGACGATCGGGGATCTAGCAGTTGGGTTATCTTCTTTTCTTTTGGCTTCGTCCGTAGTCGGACTATGTGTGGACCCTGAATGATGTATGAATTATATGTTCATTGTGTGAAGTGGCGATTGTAAGCCAACGCTTTATCCCATTCTTATTCATTACATGGGATTGTGTGAAGATGACCCTTCTTGCGACAAAACCACCATGTGGTTATGCTTCTAAGTCGTGCTTCGACACGTGGGAGATATAGCCGCATCGTGGGTGTTACACCAGGCCTCATGGGCTGGCTCGGTGGTGAGGCGATGGGCCTTGCACGACGCAGGGGAGTGGCTGGGCCGAAGCAGAGGAGGCCCATGCACGTGGACAAAGCAGGGGTGCAGTCAACGCTCGAGAACGAGCGCTCGCTCGATGCAGGACACTGCTCGAAGCAGAGGAGCACGCAGATGTGTGACGCAGCTGAGGGACTTGCAACGGCAGCGGTGGGATATGACCGCAGGGCGACGACGCTCCTCGAGGTAGCCGGAGGTGGTGGACGCATGGATCTAGGCGGTAGGAACGGGATCTGGCGATGCGGTGGTGTCTCCCTGGGCATCAGAGAAATTAGATGAAAGAAACCGACGGGAAGGAACGAGAGGAGGAGGACGGGCGGAGGCACGGCGACCTGCGGTGCTCCGGCGTCGCGCTCGCCGGCGCGGCGGAGGAGGCAAGGACGGCGAGGTCGTCGGGACCCTAGACGGCGTCGGCTTGAGGAGCTCGGATGTCAGCATCCATAGCGGCGACCAGAGGAGGCTTGGACTATGGGATGGCGACGGAGCGCGAGGAAGCAGGGCATAGCAGAGAAGCGGCGCTAAGTGGAGATGACATGAGCAGGGGCGGTCTCCTGTCGGTTCCCGGCGACGTCGGGCGTGGAGAAAGCCGGATCTCGGCAAGGTTGGGCAGAGCAGGGAGGTCCTGGCGACGAGGTGCTGCAGAAGGGCGGTAGACATGGCTCCTGTGCTAAGGACACGCAGTTGAGAGAGAGGTCAGAGAGAGATAGAGAGAAGAATGGAAGGAGGGAGAAGAGAAAAGATGGGCGCGAGGCTCATCTGGTGGTGATGCTCAACGGTGGAGGGAGATCCAGTGGTGCTGCGGGCGGCCGGACTTGTCCAGGAGGCAGGGGAGGCAGGGAGGTGGTGGATGGGTTGGATCGGTGGCTGGTTCGGGTGGATCGAGGGAAGGCTTCGGACGTTGGTTGGGTGAGAAGGGGACTGGGAGGATCCCGAGGAAGACGAGACAGGAGGAGTGGCAGCGGCGGGGGAGGGGATTTGGTGGATGGGACAAGCCCCTAGGATCTAGGGTTGGACTCATGTTTATATCAGATGAATTTAAGTTAGGGGATATCACGTCCCTAGGATCGTAAATGGACGGCTGAGAAAAATATAGGTTAGGAAGTCCAATTAAGAGAACGGAGATGTTTTAGGGATGTTTGGGGATGATCAGAATCCATCGGTGATGACTGAGCGGGTCGGGTTCGGGGCAGGTTTCAGACGTGCGCAAGGGATCTGACAAGTGTAGAGAGGGACAAACGGTCAGACAAGAGGGAATCGAAAACCCGGTTGGACTCGGCCAACAAACGCCACAGAGAGAAGCGAGGAGCGGCAACTAAGGGCAAATGCAAGTTTTTAAGAAAACAATGCCGATGTAATGCGAAGGATGCTATGAGATGAAATGCATGACATGAACAAAAATGCAACTCAAAAGACAAAAACCCAACCATGGAGGAAATTACATAACACATAGCCAGGAATGGCAAGAGTGGGAGTTATGGAAAGTTACATCCGGGGTGTTACAGAGTGTGTACGCTGGGGGCTAAGGCGGGGGCTGCGTCGGGGGCTTCTATCCGGGCTGCTCTCCACCACCAACGGCATACGCAAAGTACCCATCGGGGGCTCACCGCCCGTTGAGACCTTGGACCTTTTTGTTGCCCTCTGGGCTAGCGTCTCCGCGTCCCTATGAAGACAACACCAAATCTAGTGAGGATGATGCAGGCGTAAGGACAGGGTGTGAAAGGGAGCGAAATACTTAGTCGTTCTCCACCTCCTCCTCCACTGGATTCCTCTTCCTCTTCAGGCTAAAAGACCTGAGGTCGAAGTCGGCCTCCAGGGTGTTGGCTGAGGCAGAAGGAGAGGGAGATGGAGTCTGGTGCCGCTTGGACGAGGAGGAGACATTTGTCGTCCTTTTCGCCACAGCAGCCTTTGTCGTCTTTGTCATTGATGAAGACATCAATACCATTGTTACACCCACAGCCCCTGCTGCTATACATACTGGACGAATTACTAGAGCTCGCGCACGCCAACTAAATTACCAGGTACTTTCGTTTCTTGGTAATGATTGTAATGTTCATGAGAATATGATGCTACCTAAATTGGATATATTTGTTTTGCTTACAAATGAAGGGCCTAGCTTGGAGAAGGATGAACATTGGAGCAAGAACAAGCATGGAGATGATGGCATGCGCAAGGGGAACAAGAACGGAGTTACAAGTGATGATTTCAGGACATTGAAGCCACCATAATGGGTGCATGAAGCCATGGACGAAATATACAAGATGCCACTTCATAAATTTCGGCTATTCTAGGTGTTGCGTCACCTTATTATTGGGCCAGGCCCATGTAATTTCGAAATATATAAGTATAGGCTATTTTTAGAGTCTCAGTATGTGTGGGAAACAAGAGATAGGGTTGATTTCGACCCTCCACCAAGGGCCACGAAATTCCCCCTCTTCCTCCATATATACAGCCCTTAGGGCATCGTTTAGACTTTGGGTTTTGTTTAGATTAAAGTTCGCCATAGCTGCAACTTCGCTGCATTTCGCTTTGTGTTCAACGACTGCATAAAGGCGCCACGTAACCCCACCTTGATCAATAAAGCTTTCATCTTATATTCGCAATATCCAGATTCCAATCTTAGTTTCTTGTTTGTTCTTCGTTTGCTCCCAAGAAACAGACCCTCGTGGTCAGGTTGATCGTGCTCCGGCGTGGTCAATAACCTCTCGGAGTTGGTTTAGCGATTGCTAAGGCGCGACGTGTTCGCACGTTCCTAGTCGGATTAACAAAGTCGACTTCCACCAAAGCGATATCCATCATCTCATCGAAAGACGGGACACCTTTGCCTCTATCAAGTGGTATTAGATTTCCAGGTTGCTCGGTGAGATTTTACAGTTTTTCGTAGTTTAGATCGAGTCTGTTCTTCATACCTATAGTCCACGAAAAAGCCAAAAAAATTAGGGTTAGTTCATCCCATCCGAACCAATCTGAGCCTTTGCATAATCTTTTCTGTATTTGCTTTGTTGAATTTGCGGATGCATCGTCGTGTCAAGTTGCTGGTCTTAGCATCTAGTCCTTTAGAGTTTCGAGTTCTGTTCACAGGTTGTCACGTCGCCGCTGCCATATATTACCACCGCATCATCATCGTCGCTGCTGCCATATACCACCACCACATATTCACCGCCAATCCGAGTCCATATACGCCACCACATATCCGCCACCATCACGCCAATCCGAGTCCACCTGCAACATATATCCGCCACCAGTCCAAGTTCCACCAGATTCATCTCCGCCACCAGTCCGAGATCCACCAGATTCATCTCCGCCACCAGTCCGAGTTCCACCAGTTTCATCTCCGCCACCAGTCCTAGTCCGAGTCCAGTAATTGTTGCATTGTTCTCGATTTCCAGATCACACGATACTCCGAGTCGTGACAGCGGAGGACTCCCCAACTTCCGAGCCATCCGCAGAAGAAAAATAGTTCCAGTTTCAAAAAAAAACTAAGTCTGGAAAATTCTGGCTAGGCAGTTTTTAGACCATTTGTAGACTTTTTCGAAAAAAAATTGTTGCGGAGCAAAAAAAAGAGGAAAAAAAGTGCAATAAAAAGGAAAAAAAAGAAAAAAAATTCAGTGTGTGCTCCTCCTTGGTTTACGTGTCGTGCCATGATTTTGTTAGTGTTCTAGGCTCGCGTCTCTAGCGCGGTCTAGCCTAGGACCAGCACAATACCGTTGTTGAGCGTTTATTCAACTTTGCATCTCTGAATTGATTATTGCTGACCCTTTTTGCTACCATATTATAAGCCTTTCCAGCTCCACATACATCTACGTCGTGCGTTTGACTCTCCCTGGTAATTGCTGTATCCAAGCTTCGAGAGTTTTGACTACAACAGTTGCCGATCACCGCCTGCTGCTGGGTAAGAACTGGTAAGAATTTGAGATTTGCTTGACGGATTTGTGACACCCCCCACCACCTCTTGTTAGTAATCTGTAGGATCATATTCTTGTGTGTTTCTATTGCTGCGAACTATGCCACGAATAAGGAGTTGCATGATAAATTTCAGCAAATGATGAGTGGACAGGTGCAAGATGTGCTAAACAGATTTGAAGAGGCCATGGAGAAGATAGATGGCATGGAGAAGACGTTCGAAACAAAGCTCGATAACAAGTTTAATGAATTGCTCCCGCGTCTTCCACCACCACCACCCGATGCACCTAACGCACCTCTACAACAACAACAACAACGGCTACCTCCACGTCGCGAAACAGCCCTCCGCCGAGCGAGCAGTGTCCCTCTTGCGTTTGGCCAAACTGTTGGTGCTGCTGTTGATACTTCTGTGGCTCCTGCTGCTGATGTGTAGGACCTTGAAGTATGTCTAGAGGGGGGGTGATTAGATTACTTGACCAATTAAAACCTTAACCTTTTCCCAATTTTAGAGTTTGGCAGATTTTAGCTACTTTAGGACAAGTCAAGCAATCATCACACTATTCAAGCAAGCATGCAAAGAGTATATAGGCAGCGGAAATTAAAGCATGCAACTTGCAAGAAAGTAAAGGTAAGGGTATGCAGGATTCAAACGCAATTGGAGACATGGATGTTTTTGGCGTGGTTCCGATAGGTGGTGCTATCGTACATCCACGTTGATGGAGACTTCAACCCACGAAGGGTAACGGTTGCGCGAGTCCATGGAGCGCTCCACCCACGAAGGGTCCACGAAGAAGCAACCTTGTCTATCCCACCATGGCCGTCGCCCGCGAAGGACTTGCCTCACTAGCGGTAGATCTTCACGAAGTAGGCGATCTCCTTGCCCTTACAAACTCCTTGGTTCAACTCCACAATCTTGTCGGAGGCTCCCAAGTGACACCTAGCCAATCTAGGAGACACCACTCTCCAAGAAGAAACAAATGGTGCGTTGATGATGAACTCCTCGCTCTTGTGCTTCAAATGATAGTCCCCCCAACACTCAACTCTCTCTCATAGGTTTTGGATCTGGTGGAAAGAAGATTTGAGTGGAAAGCAACTTGGGGAAGGCTAGAGATCAAGATTCATATGGTAGGAATGGAATATCTTGGCTCAACACATGAGTAGGTGGTTCTCTCTCAGAAATGGTAAGTTGGATGTGTAGGTTTGTTCTGATGGCTCTCTCCACGAATGAAGAGGAGGTGGAGGGGTATATATAGCCTCCACACAAAATCTAACCGTTACACACAATTTACCAAACTCGGTGGGACTGATTCAACAGACTCGGTCGGACCGATTTAGTAAACCTAGTGACCGTTAGTGATTTTCGGTGGGACTGACATGCAACTCAGTGAGACAGATTCGGTTAGGGTTAGGGCATAACGTAATCTCGGTAAGACCGATTACACAAACTCGGTAAGACCGATTTTGGTAATAAGCTTTCCAGAGAGTTGGTTAGGTAAACTCGGTGGGACCGATTTGCTCTTTTCGGTGAGACCGAAATGTTACAAAAGGGAAATAGAGAGTTTACATTGCAATCTCGGTGGGACTGATCGCTCACTTCGGTTAGACCGAAACGTTACAAAGGGAAACATAGAGATCACAATCCCATCTCGGTGAGACCGAGATCCCTATCGGTAAGACCGGTTTGCTTAGGGTTTGTGGCAGTGGCTATGACTTTTGGAATCGGTGGCGCCGGATAGGAAGAATCGGTGTGACCGATTTTGGCTTTGGGTTTAGGTCATTTGTGGATGTGGGAAAGTAGCTGAGGGTTTTGGAGCATATCACAAAGCACATGAAGCAAGAGGCTCATTAAGCAACACCTCATCCCTCCTTGATAGTATTGGCTTTTCCTATAGACTCAATGTGATCTTGGATCACTAAAATATAAAATGAAGAGTCTTGAGCTTTTGAGCTTGAGCCAATCCTTTGTCCTTAGTCTTGGAATATCATTAGCTCAATGAGCTATATGTTGTTATGAATTACCAAAACCACCTAGGGATAGTTGCACTTTCAATCTCCCCCTTTTTGGTAATTGATGACAACATATAGATCAAAGCTTCGACAAATGTTAATAAGATTGAATAACATCGTCGCTTTGAGAAGTATGTGATAAGCAAGAGATCCCCCTAAATTTGTGCATAGTTTAATATTTGCTTTGGACAGCAAATGCACAATGAATTAGGCTCATGGGTTACTCTTCCATGTCACATACATCTTGGTGGAGCGCTCAAAATAATAAATATTGAATACATGCACTCATCACCAAGCAAAGTGAATGATCACATAGGATAGATAAGATAATGTCATCAAACATGCATATGTGTAGCTTATGATCAAACACATGATCATCAATGTCTCAAAAGCATAGTATCTCAAGCAATCAAAAGCAAACAAGTTTAACCACCAAATAAAGCAAGAGAGAACAAAAGTAACACACTCTCTCTCTCGAAGCCTATGATCTATACATTTTTCTCCCCCTTTGGCAACAAGTTACCAAAAAGTTCATAGAAAATGCATAGTGCTAGATCAACTCTCAGGCTTGATCTTCAGGTGGTGGTGTCCGGATAACTCCAAGAACAAAGGCTTCAGTTGAAGTAGAGGGTGCTGGAGTTGATGCTTGAGCTGGTTGCACTTTGGAGCTGAAGGGGCAGAGTCTGGTCTTTGAAGATGTTGCTCTAGTGTCATCACGAGCACTGCAACTGACCTCTGGGCTCTAGGCACTCTGGCAAACACATTTGTGGTAGTCTTGCCCTGCCTCTTCCTGCATGTCATCCTGCAACTGCTGCACAACTGATTGTATCTCAGTTACTTTGACATCAAGGTCATGGAATTTGAGTTCCATGATTCTTTCCAGGCTCTCCTGATTCTGAGTGAGGGTGGCCAGTCCCTTCTCAATCCTCAGTGTTGATGCTATTAAGTAACCAAGATGCTCCTGCTTGTTCTTCAAGAAATATTCAGATGCCTCCTCTTAAGTTGGCATCTTGGTAGCCTTCTCCTTCTTTGCCTTCTCCTTCTTCTCTTGAGCTTGAACTGATGACGGGTCATTCTCATTCATGACAACCTCATTGTCCTCAAAGTCTAGATAAAGTGGAAAATGTTCCTTATCCAATTGATATTTCCCTGTACCCATTTTTGAGTTTATCGATTCCTGAATATGAGGTGCATATCCACAGCTCCTCTTCTGATCTGCTGCAGTCCTCTTAATGGTTTCTATCACAAGGCTCATGACTTTAAACTTTTGCGGCACATCAAACACATGCAACATGTTGATGGCATGCCCTCTGATCATGTTATGGTCACCAGACTTGGGCAACAGAGTGTGCCTGAGAATCCAATTGATAGTTGGTAGCCCCGACAGCAGAAAGTGGACTGTTCCAAACTTATGTGTCTCAACTGCCTTGTCTGGGATCTCCTTGTACATGTGTGCCATGGAATTGTGATCCATCTTCTTCTTTGCATAAATGTCCAGGTCATCCTCATTTTCCTTAGGGGCATTTATCAGACTTGCCCATTCTTCAACAGTTGACTGGTACCTTGTACCTTCAGACATCCAAACAATTCTTTCATCTGGATAAAAGTGTGCTGTGGAGTAGAATTGCATGATAAGTTCATCATTCCAGTGGGTGAGCTTTTGCCCAACAAAATCAGCAACTCCACAAGCAACAAAGCTTTCTTGCACTCCAGGATAGTGCTCTTCATTGTCCTTGATGTAGGTCCAGTCGACCCTCCTCATATCACAAACTATGGGCTTCTTATCTAACAAGATTGTCTCATAGAAGTCCTGTTGTTCCTTTGTGTGGAACCTGTAGTCAACAACAGTTCTTCTCCTTGAGGCATATGGATCTTCCATCCTCCATAGCCTCAACCCTGAGTCCTTCCTGATCCTCATGTCCTCAGCCACAGGATGGGCATCATTGTGGTCTGGTATCTTGGGCTTGAGCTTCCTTAGGACCTGTCCTTCTTCATCTTCTTCATCAGCAACATTTGGCACTGGGCCTTGTTCTTCTCAAAGAATGGAATACTCCTAGTATTCCTCTTTGGTATAAGCTTGGCCTTGGAGGCAGCTTTGGGTGCTTCCTTGGGCTTAGATGTTGCAGCCCTCGACCTTATAGCATCACCCATAAGCTTTGGTGCCTTAGGTGTCAAAAAGAACCTCTTCTTCCTCTTCAGAATCTCTTCTCATAGAGGGCTTTCCAAGAACGTGGGAAGTTGTGGTTCTTGCTCTCTTCTTCTTCTTGTCCTGAGCACCTTCATCCTCTGATTCAATGGTAAACTTCATTGTCACTCCAGTGGGAACTTTCTTGGGTTTGGAAGATGTGACTTTCTTTTCAGGTGCCTCTTTGGGTTCAGTCTGCTCTGGCACTTGAGTGGACCTTCTGGCCTTGGGAATTGGTGTCCTCTTGGCAGGAACTTTCTTTTTCAGTCCAGGCTTTGTGCTATGTGCTGAGCCATATTCCTTCTTGAGCACCACTTTCTTTGAAGTAGCCTCATCTTCTTCAGCTTTATAGTCCTCATCCTTTGAGTCTGAAGTTCTCTTCCTCCTTTGCCTGGTAGTAGCCTTAGGCAGGTTGCTAGGAGTGCTTCTGCTCCCTTCATCTGTAGAACTTGAGGGACTAGTGCCCTTGCTCATGTCAATCTGCTCTTCTGACCTGTTTTGGCTGTCACTCTAGTCTGACATGCTGCAAACACTGACTGCTGACCCTGTGAAGAGTTATAGATGAGATAGAAAGGATGAGCATCACAAAATGCAGAGATTTTTGCAAAAGAATGATTCAAAAATTCAGTTTTAGTTTTCCATAGAAAGCATTTCGGATCAACCGATTTTCAAACTCGGTGATACCGAAGCAGTTTTGGAAGCTAAACTGATGATGTCGGTTGGACCGAGCCACAGTTCGGTGGCACCGAGACTGCTAGGGTTTCACAAAGTCCTAAAATCGGTCGCACCGATTAGCAATTCTCGGTCTGACCGAGAGTTACTAGTGCAATGGCATAAGCCAAATCGATGGGACCGAGTTTTTCAACTCGGTGGGTCCGAGATGGTTTCGGCGGAAACCTACCCCTAAAATTTTGAATCTCATCTAATCTACGGACTACATTGAGTGGATAGGATTGTTTCAATCGTGGCAAGATTCAATAAGAATACAATGTGCTAGGAATCAGACGAGCATAGAACAAAGATCGAGTCCATACCCTAGCTTGGCTATGAACTCGCTACGGCGGCAACGACGGGGACGAAATCGGTTGACGGCGGCGGAGACCAGCTACTGGAGGCGGCTGGCGACGAGGAGACGATCCGGAGACCTTCGATGGCAGAGCGAGCTATTGCGTGGGCGAAGGGGTTCGGAGAAATTTCCAAAATTTTGCCCGTGACTATATATAGCCCGACCCTGTCGGTGTGACCGAGTGGAACAACTCGGTGGCGCTGAGATACATAACGTATGCGATTCTGACAAATCGGTGTGACCGAAAAGTTCAAATCGGTTGCACCGAGATTGAAAACTCAGATCAACTTAATGATCTCGGTAGGACCGAAATGGAGGAATCGGTCAGACCGAGAGTCACAAAGAGGTTTTGGAAGTTTAAGTCTATGACGAATCGGCGACTCCGAGTGCTCCTCACACAGAGTGGTTCGAATCTGACTTGATGAAATTTTGTGATGTAGCATGAATAGAGTTTGAGACGAGAAAAGCATAGATAGCTAGATAAGGTTCTTAGGCATTCTTGTCGATCCACTTGGCAAAAAGAAAAGAAGCCAAACAATCAAAACAACAAGTGGATGTCCTTGAATGAGTAAAATATGCACCAACATGCTCACACAATAAGATGGCAAATGAAATTTGTGGCAAACCATGCACAACCAATTCTAGCATGTATCAAACAATTGGCGATGACTAGGTCATCTATATATGAGTATATTGACTTAGGAGTCAAATGAGAACATTTGATCATAGGTCATACTCATCGTTTAAGCTCAAGTGGGGTTACCACTTTTACATAATGCATTGATGTGTTCACACCATTAGAGTTGCTTTGACTCAATTCTTAGAGTTAAGCTCCCCCTAGATGTGAGATCCCCCCTTAGAGGGATGGACTAACCTTGGGTTTTGTCGATGATGACTTCATGTAGGTGTTGAAGATGTGGATGCTCAATGTTGATGTAGATCATTTGGAGCAATCCTTTGGAGTGAGTTGCACTTTCAACTTACCTACATGGGTTAGTCCCACAAGGAACAAACAAGAATATCCATAGACATAGAGTGATGCACACACAAGATGATGTCCATGAAATCATTAGGTTACCTTGTCCCTTGCCTTACCAACATGAGGGTTTGTGACTCCTTGAACTAGTGCAAGATGTGGAAGTTGATTGCACTTGTTCTTGCCATAATGATATGAGTGAAGAATGTTGGCGGAGTCACCCTCAAGAACTCTCTAGTTCTTCTTCTTCGGGATCCACATCATCTTGATGGGAATCCTTGGAGTTGTAGTTGTACTTGATGAAGTAGAACTTGACGTAGTCTTGGGAACCCACTTGAACGAGGCTTTAGGTGCTTCTTCAAATGCATCAATCTCTTCTTGAAGCTTGTCCTTGCCTTTGTTCTTGTGGTCTTGTGGTGGAAGATCATCTTGGGCTTGTGTTCCCTTGAAGGAAGTAGGATCATACTTCTCTTGTTGAGGAACAAACTTCGTCTTAGGGTATTGATCTTCTTCCCACTCAACTCCATTGGCATTGAACTTTTGTTCAAACCCTACACCTTGATTCTTCCGGTGCCTTCCTTGCTTGTGTACAATTTCCTCGAATTGCTTACTCCCGGCAAGGCTCTTGTAAACACCTTTCTCTATAATTCCCTTCAATAAGCTATTTCCTTGCTCAAGTGTAACTTGGCTAAGAGAATCATTAGTGGAATCAAGAGAACTACTAGAAGCAACAATATTGGATTTGACATTATTATTGTTACTACTAGAGGAAGTATCTTTCTTGTACTTGTTACTAGACTTGACTTGAGGCATGTAAGTAGATAAGAGTAAACGCTTGGCAATGTAAGAAGAACTTTTCTTACGGAGATCATCATTGATTACCTTTAAGAACTCATGCTCTTGCTCAAGATTGAGCTTTTCAAAGCGTAACTTATCATGAGCCCTTAAAAGTTCTCGATGATCTTCGAAGATAGTTTCATGAGCCTACTTAAGAGTGTTTAGTTCTTTAGTTAGAAGCTCAATCTTCTCCTTATCATTGTCATTCGTTTTATCTTGATTTGTATGATTAATTGACGTTTCATCATAGTATTCATCACTAGAGTTGTGAACAAGTAAATCATCATCCACAAGCAAGTCATCTTCATCACTATTGAAATCAACATACTCACAATGTGTTACCTCTGGACCTTTGGCCATGAAGCATCTTCCAATTCCTCCATTTGGTGAATCAAATATGTCGTAGGAGTTGGTTGACACAAGTGCTAGACCGGCAACACCTTCATCTTGAGTATATTCGGAGTCGTAGTGATAGCTTCTCTCGGAGTGATTGTCGGAGTCGGAGCCGGATACCCATTCACCAACATGAGCTTGATGTCTTCGTTTTGTGTAGCTCTTTGATGACTTGTCCTTCCTTTCCGAATCCTTGCTTCTCCGTGAGGGTCTTCGTTCATAACGATCATCTCTACTCCTCCTCTCTCTTGGTGGTGATTCTTCTCTTTTGCTTCTTCTTCTTGGAGAATCTTCTCTTCTTTTGTAGGGTGCCGTACACTCATTGGAATAGTGTCCGGGTCTCCCACAATTGTAGCAATTGCGCTCTCAACTAGAAGATCTTTTGTCATTGTAAGACCTTGACTTGGAGCTTCTTTCGTTGCTTCTACTCTTGTAGAATTTGTTGAAGTTCTTCACCATTAAGCTCAATTCTTCATTGAAGGTTTGTTTCTCACTTGATGATGTGGGGGCTTCACTTGAGGCTTTGTAAGCACCACTTGACTTGTTGTGAAGTTCCTCCTTATCCTTGAGTGACATCTCATGAGCAATAATTCTTCCAATGACTTCCGTTGGCTTGAGATCTTTGTAGTTTGGCATCATCTGGATCAATGTGCACATGGTATCATACTTTCCATCCAATGCTCTTAGGATCTTCTTGATGACGAATTTGTCGGTCATCTCTTCACTCCCTAAGCCGGCAATCTCATTTGTGATAAGAGCAAGCCTAGAGTACATTTCAGCGACACCTTCACCATCCTTCATTTTGAACTTGTCAAGCTGACTTTGGAGCACATCCAACTTGGATTCCTTGACGGATTCGGTACCTTCATGCATATCAATCAAAGTATCCCAAATTTCCTTTGCATTCTCAAGACGGCTGATTTTGTTGAATTCTTCGGGGCACAATCCGTTGAAGATGGTATCACAAGCTTGAGCTTTGTATTGTAGCATCTTCAATTCTTCCGCATTAGCTTCATGGTTCGGTTCTCTCCCATAAAAGAATTCACCTTGCAAGCCAATACAAATAATTGCCCAAATGGCGGGGTTATGTCCAAGAATATGCATTCTCATCTTGTGCTTCCAACTAGCAAAATTAGTACCATCAAAGTAAGGACCTCTACGGTGATAATTTCCCTCGCTAGACGCCATACTCTCCTAGGTTGTGAAACCAAGGCTATGACCACCAAAAGCTATGGAAATTAAAGCAAATGGAGACCAAAGCTTTGATACCACTTGTAGGACCTTGAAGTATGTCTAGAGGGGGGGGGAGTGATTAGACTACTTGACCAATTAAAAATTTAACCTTTTCCCAATTTTAGAGTTTGGCAGATTTTAGCTACTTTAGGACAAGTCAAGCAATCATCACACTATTCAAGCAAGCATGCAAAGAGTATATAGGCAGCGGAAATTAAAGCATGCAACTTGCAAGAAAGTAAAGGGAAGGGTTTGGAGGATTCAAACGCAATTGGTGACACGGTGTTTTTGGCGTGGTTCCGATAGGTGGCGCTATCGTACATCCACATTGATGGAGACTTCAACCCACGAAGGGTAACGTTTGCGCGAGTCCACGGAGGGCTCCACCCACGAAGGGTCCACGAAGAAGCAATCTTGTCTATCCCACCATGGCCGTCGCCCACGAAGGACTTGCCTCACTAGCGGTAGATCTTCACGAAATAGGCGATCTCCTTGCCGTTACAAACTCCTTGGTTCAACTCCACAATCTTGTCAGAGGCTCCCAAGTGACACCTAGCCAATCTAGGAGACACCACTCTCCAAGAAGTAACAAATGGTGCGTTGATGATGAACTCCTTGCTCTTGTGCTTCAAATGATAGTCTCCCCAACACTCAACTCTCTCTCATACGTTTTGGATCTGGTGGAAAGAAGATTTGGGTGGAAAGCAACTGGGGAAGGCTAGAGATCAAGATTCATATGGTAGGAATGGAATATCTTGGCCTCAACACATGAGTAGGTGGTTCTCTCATAGAAATGGTAAGTTGGAAGTGTAGTTTTGTTCTGATGGCTCTCTCCACGAATGCAGAGGAGGTGGAGGGGTATATATAGCCTCCACACAAAATGTAACCGTTACACACAATTTACCAAACTCGGTGGGACCGATTCAACAGACTCGGTCAGACCGATTTAGTAAACCTAGTGACCGTTAGTGATTTTCGGTGGGACTGATATGCAACTCGGTGAGACCAATTCGGTTAGGGTTAGGGCATAACGTAATCTCGGTAAGACCGATTACACAAACTCGGTAAGACCGATTTTGGTAATAAGCTTTCTAGAGAGTTGGTCAAGTAAACTCGGTGGGACCGATTTGCTCTTTTCGGTGAGACCGAAATGTTACAAAAGGGAAACAGAGAGTTTACATTGCAATCTCGGTGGGACCGATTGCTCACTTTGGTTAGACCGAAACGTTATGAAGGGAAACAGAGAGATTACAATCCCATCTCGGTGAGACCGAGATCCCTATCGGTAAGACCGATTTGCTTAGGGTTTGTGGCAGTGGCTATGACTTTTGGAATCGGTGGTGCCGGATAGGAAGAATCGGTGTGGCCGATTTTGGCTTTGGGTTTAGGTCATTTGTGGATGTGGGAAAGTAGCTGAGGGTTTTGGAGCATATCACAAAGCACATGAAGCAAGAGGCTCATTAAGCAACACCTCATCCCTCCTTGATAGTATTGGCTTTTCCTATAGACTCAATGTGATCTTGGATCACTAAAATATAAAATGAAGAGTCTTGAGCTTTTGAGCTTGAGCCAATCCTTTGTCCTTAGTATTTTGAGGTATCCACTTTCATCATCCATGCCATGCCATTCATTGAGCTTTCCTGAAATAATAGTCTTGGAATATCATTAGCTCAATGAGCTATATGTTGTTATGAATTACCAAAACCACCTAGGGATAGTTGCACTTTCATGATGCGGAGGAGGATGATTATGTGGGAGATTACGAGGATGAGGTTGATCAAAATAAGAACTACGTGCAACCACCTGAACCATAACCACCAGGTCGTCCACATGGAAATAATCACAATGGTAGGGCTCTCCCTCAGGTACGAAATCATGACCATCTTCCTAAACTGAAATTGAATATTCCACCATTTGAGGGTTGATATGTTCCTGATATATATCTGACTTGGGAGGATACTTTGGCTCTTACTACATATGAAGAACATGGTGGAGATGATTCTGATCATGGGACGCAATACGTGGCTCCTGAAGACGCTGACATGTATGAATGTTTAGTTGCTCAACGTGTTTTGAGTGTGCAGGTCAGCAAGCTGAGCAAAATCAGAGGCACAATTTGTTCCATACAAAGGGAGTTGTGAAGGAACGTTCTGTGCGCGTCATCATAGACGGAGGGAGCTGCAACAACTTGGCTAGCATGGAGATGGTGGAGAAGCTATCTCTCACCACAAGACCACATCCACATCCTTACTACATCCAATGGTTCAACAACAGCGGCATGGTTAAGGTAACACGTACTGTTCGTGTGCATTTTAGTATCTCTACATATGCTGATTATGTTGATTGTGATGTGGTACCTATGCAAGCATGTTCATTATTACTTGGTCGACCATGGCAATTTGATAAAAATTCATGCAAAGATGGTAGAAACAATCAAGTATACTCTTGTTCATAAGGATAAAAATATTACTTTGCTTCCTATGACTCCTGATTCCATTTTGAAAGATGATATTAATAGAGCTAATAAAGCAAAACGGGAGAAAAATAAGAGTGAAAATCAGATTGTGGCAAAAGAATTTGAGCAACAAATGAAGCCTAATAGTAAACCATCTAGTGTTGCTTCTGAAATTAAATTGAATAGTGCATGTTTACTTGCCACTAAATCTGATATTGATGAGCTAGATTTCAGCAAATCTGTTTGCTATGCTTTTGTGTGCAAAGAGGCATTATTTTCATTCAAGGACGTGCCTTCCTCTTTGCCTCCTGCTGTCACTAACATTTTGCAGGAGTTCGCTGACGTCTTTCCACAAGACGTGCCACTGGGATTACCTCCCATTCGAGGGATTGAGCATCAGATTGACTTAATTCCCGGTGCATCATTACCCAACCGTGCACCATACCATACCAATCCAGAGGAGACGAAGGAGATTATGCGTCAAGTACAGGAGCTGCTCGACCAAGGTTATATACGCGAATCCCTTAGTCCTTGTGATGTTCCTATTATTCTAGTGCCGAAAAAGGATCGTACATCACATATGTGTGTTGATTGTAGAGGCATTAATAATATTACTATTCGTTATCGTCATCCTATTCCTAGGCTAGATGATATGCTTGATGAATTGAGTGTCTATACAATATTCTCCAAAGTTGATTTGCGTAGTGGATACCATCAAATTCGTATGAAATTGGAAGATGAATGGAAAACAACATTTAAAACTAAGTTTGGATTATATGAGTGGTTAGTCATGCCTTTTTGGTTAACTAATGCACCTAGTACTTTCATGAGATTAATGAACGAAGTTTACGTGCTTTCATTGGACGATTTGTGGTAGTTGATAGAGGCAAAGGTGTCCCGTCTTTCTATGAGATGGTGGATTTCGCTTTGGTGGAAGTCGACTTTGACGATCCGACTACGAGCGTGCGAGGACGTCGCGCCTTAGCAATCGCTAAACTAACTCCGAGAGGTTATTGACCACACCGGAGCACGATCAACCTGACCACGAGGGTCTATTTCCTGCGAGCAAACGAAGAACAAGCAAGAAACTAAGATTGCAATCTGGATATTGCGAATATAAGATGAAAGCTTTATTGATCAAGGTGGGGTTCTGTGACGCCTTTGTCTGGTCGTTGAACACAAACGAAATGCGAAGTTGCAGCTATGGCGAACTTTTGATCTAAACAAAACCCAAAGTCTAAACGGTGCCCTAAGGGCTGTATATATGGAGGAAGAGGGGGAGAATTTCGTGGCCCTTGGTGGAGGGGTCCGAAACTAACCCTATCTCTTGTTTCCCCACACATACGGACTCTAAAATAGCCTATACTAATGTATTTCGAAATTACATGGGCCTGGCCCAATAATAAGGTGACGCAGCACCTAGAATAGCCTCTGGACGAAATTTATGAAGTGGCATCTTGTATATTTCGTCCAAGGCTTCATGCACTCATTATGGTGGCTTCAAAGTCCTGAAATCATCACTTGTAACTCCATTCTTGTCCCCTTCCGCATGCCATCATCTCCATGCTTGTTCTTGCTCCAATGTTCATCCTTCTCCAAGCTAGGCCCTTCATTTGTAAGCAAAACAAATGTATCCAATTTAGGCAGATCATATTCTCATGAACATTAGAATCATTACCAGAAACGAAAGTACCGTAAACTAGTTGGCGTCTTGTGAGCTCTAGTAATTGGTCCAAGATGTATAGCAGCAGGGGCTGTGGGTGTAACAATGGTATTGATGTCCTCATCATCCTCCCTTCTTGAAATGAAGTCGCCCTCGACGGAAGTTCATCTTCCTCACCCAAATATAGCTTCAAATCTGCAATGTTAAAAGTGGGACTAACCCCAAAATCTGCAGGCAGCTCAAGTTTATATGCATTATCATTTACTTTCTCCAACACCTTAAAGGGACCAGCAGCACGTGGCATTAGCTTTGATTTGCGCAAATCAGGAAATCTATCCTTACGCAACATGTTTTCTACCCTTATCTCCAGCAAGTTTATATTTAGCATTCATACGCTCAATGTTTTCCTTAGTTAACTCATGCATTTTTAAAATCAATTCAGCACGTTCTTTAGCATCAAAATTAACCTTCTCCGAAGATGGAAGAGGCAACAAATCAATAGGTGCACGAGGTAGGAAACCATACACAACTTCAAAAGGGCACATATTAGTAGTAGAATGCAATGAACGATTATAAGCAAATTCAATATGAGGCAAGCATTCCTCCCACATTTTCTTATTTTTCTCTAGAACAGCCCTAAGCATAGTAGACAATGTTCTATTGACTACTTCAGTTTGTCCATCGGTTTGGGGGTGACAAGTAGTACTAAAAGCAGTTTAGTCCCCAACTTAGCCCATAAACATCTCCAAAAGTGGCTAAGAAATTTAGTATCACGATCTGAAACAATAGTATTTGGCACACCATGCAAGCGAATAATTTCACGAAAGAACAAATCAGCAACATTGACAAGATCATCGCTTTTATTACATGGTATAAAGTGTGCCATTTTCGAGAATCTATCCACGACAACAAATATGCTATCCCTCCCCTTCTTTGTTCTAGGTAAACCTAAAACAAAGTCCATAGATATATCCTCCCAAGGAACACTAGGTACGGGCAAAGGCATATATAAACCATGAGGATTGAGTCGTGACTTAGCTTTTTGACATGTAGTGCAGCGAGCAATAAAACGCTCAACATCCCGTCTCATCTTTGGCCAAAAGAAATGTGTAGCAAGTACGTCCTCCGTCTTCTTCACGCCAAAGTGTCGCATTAGTCCTCCTCCATGCGCCTCCTGCAACAACAAAAGACGAACGGAGCTAGCTGGAATGCATAGCTTGTTAGCACGGAACACAAATCCATCATTAACGACAAACTTGTTCCATGTTCTTCCTTCTTTACAATTCTTCAATACATCTTTAAAATCAGCATCATGTACATATTGATCTTTGATGGTCTCCAAACCAAATATTTTGAAGTCAAGTTGTGAAAGCATAGTATAGCGACGAGACAATGCATCAGCAATAACATTTTCTTTATCCTTCTTGTGTTTAATGACATAAGGGAAAGTCTCAATGAATTCAACCCATTTAGCATGTCTACGATTCAGTTTAGCTTGACTTTTAATATGTTTCAAAGATTCATGATCAGAATGTATAACAAATTCTTTGGGCCATAAATAATGTTCCCATGTTTCTAAAGTCCTAACAAGAGCATATAATTCTTTATCATAAGTAGAGTAATTCAGACTAGGCCCACTCAATTTTTCGTAAAAGTATGCAACAGGTTTGCCATCTTGTAATAACACACCTCCTAATCCAATTCCACTAGCATCACATTCAAGCTCAAAAGTCTTATTAAAATCGGGAAGTTGGAGTAAAGGAGCATGTGTCAACTTAGCTTTCAATACCGTGAAGGCTTCTTCCATGCGGTACCCCAAACAAAAGGCACATCCTTCTTTGTAAGCTCGTTGAGAGGTGCAGCAATGGTGCTGAAATCTCTCACAAAACGCCTATAGAAACCAGCGAGGCCAAGGAAACTCCTCACTTGTGTGACCGTTTTGGGCTGCGGCCAACTCTCAATAGCTTCAATCTTGGCTTTATCAACTTCATATCCCTGTGGAGTAACAACATAGCCAAGAAAAGATACTCGGTCGGTGCAAAAGGTGCACTTCCCAAGGTTACCAAACAAACGTGCATCACGTAGAGCATTAAAAACAGCACGTAAATGTTCCAAATGTTCTTCCAAAGATTTGCTATAAATCAGTATATCATCAAAATAGACTACCACAAATCATCCAATGAAAGCACGTAAAACTTCGTTCATTAATCTCATGAAAGTACTAGGTGCATTAGTTAACCCAAAAGGCATGACTAACCACTCATATAATCCAAACTTAGTTTTAAATGCTGTTTTCCATTCATCTCCCAATTTCATACGAATTTGATGGTATCCACTATGCAAATCAAGTTTGGAGAATATTGTAGAGCCACTCAATTCATCAAGCATATCATCTAGCCTAGGAATAGGGTGACAATAACGAATAGTAATATTATTGATGCCTCTACAATCAACACACATACGTGACGTACCATCCTTTTTCGGCACTAGAATAATAGGAACAGCACAAGGGCTAAGGGATTCACAGATATAACCTTTGTCAAGCAGCTCACATGCTTTGACGATAATCTCCTTCGTCTCCTCCGGATTGGTGCGGTATGGTGCACGGTTGGGTAATGATGCACCGAATTAAGTCAATTTGATGCTCAATCCCTCGAATAGGTGGTAATCCGGTGGCACGCCTTGTGGAAAGACGTCGGCGAACTCCCGCAAAATGTTAGTGACAGCGGGGGCAAAGAGGAAGGCACGTCCTCGAATGAAAATAATGCCTCTTTGCACACAAAAGCATAGCAAATAGATTTGCTAAAATCTAGCTCATCAATATCAGATTTGGTGGCAAGTAAACATGCACTTTTCAATTTAATTTCGTAGCAACAGAGATGGTTTATTATTAGGCTTCATGTGTTGCTCAAATTCTTTTGCCACAATCTGATTTTCACTCTTATTTTTCTCCTGTTTTGCTTTATTAGCTCTATTAATATCATCTTTCAAAATGGACTCAGGAGTCATAGGAAGCAAAGTAATATTTTTATCCTTATGAACAAGAGTATACCGATTGTTTCTACCATGGTGTACAGAATTTTTATCAAATTGCCATGGTCTACCAAGTAACAAGGAACATGCTTGCATAGGTACCACATCACAATCAACATAATCAGCATATGTAGAGATACTAAAATGCACACGAACAATGCGTGTTACCTTCACCTTGCCGCTGTTGTTGAACCATTGGATGCGATAAGGATGTGGATGTGGTCTTGTGGTGAGAGATAGCTTCTCCACCATCTCCATGCTAGCCAAGTTGTTGCAGCTCCCTCCATCTATGATGACGCGAATAGAACGCTCCTTCACAACTCCTTTGTGCGGAACAAATTATGCCTCTGATTTTGCTCAGCTTGTGTAACCTGCACACTCAAAACACGTTGAGCAACTAAACATTCATACCATCGGCATCTTCACAGCCATGTATTGTGTCTCATGATCGTAATCATCTCCACCGTGTTCCTCATGTGTAATAAGAGCCAAAGTCTCCTCATCATAGTCACTAGCGGACTCATACCCACCATCCTCAGTAGCAATCATCACACGCTGAGATTTGCATTCTCTCAAGAAATGTCCTCTTCCCTTACAACGACGACAAATAATATCACTTGTGTGCCTGCTGACGCCATGGAAGAAGAAGAGCTCAGTGCAGGCCCGGCAGTGTGCTCTTGGCGATAGTGGTGGTTGTGCCCTTTCTTGTATCACGGTTGGAGGTGGCACCAAGGAGGTGTTGGTGCGGTGGAAGTAGATGATGCACGTGGTGTCCATGATGAAGGTCGACTGCGAGAAAAGTTAGTGCGGCGCCAATGCACATCGATCCTGCACTTCACGCTCAGCTTTACAAGCAAGATGGAATAAACGAGTGATATTATTATAATCCTTATAGTCTAGAATGGTCTGAATCTCTATTTAATCCACCCGAACACGTGCAAGCATAGCTTCATTCTCCTCAATAATACCACATCTAATCAAGCCAGTTTGTAATTCCCGATAATATTCTTCTCTGAGTTTTTCCTTGTCTTAAGCGCTGCAATTTTTGAAGTAATTCACGTTGATAATATGGTGGAACCCAACGAGTACGCATAGCAGTTTTCAAAGCAGCCCAAGTAGTGGAACAGGATATAATCTACAATGTTCGACCACCAAACACATGCAAAGCTAGTGAAAGCACAAACAGCAGCGAGAACACGTCTCTCCTCGTGATATTGTAAACATGTAAATCGTTGTTCAGTTTCTAACTCCCAAGTAAGATATATATCGGGAACATATCTACCCTCAAATGGTGGAATATTCAATTTCAGTTTAGGGAGATGGTCATGATCTCGCACTGAGGGGAGCCCTAATATTGCCATTATTTGCATGTGGACGACCGGTGGTTGTGGTGCTGGTGGTTGCACGTAGTTCGATGTTGATCAACCTCATCCTCATAATCGTCCACATACTCATCATCCTCCTCGGTACCACCAGCAGCAGTAGCAGGAGCCAAAGAAGCACCAACAACGATGGCAGCGGCACCAGAATTTTGTCTGGCTCAATAGGAACACGCCGAGCTCGTCCATACCGATTCGGAAGGGGCGTAGTTGTTGTCGCTCAGAGGTGCGATAGGTGCAGCCGGCGGTGGTTGTGGAAAACGCAGCGAGCAATTCATCAAACTTGCTATCAAGCTTTGTTTCAAACGTCTTCTCAATGCCATCTATCTTCTCCATGGCCTCGTCAAATCTGTTTAGCACGTCTTGCACCTGTCCAATCATCATTTGCTGAAACTTATCATGTAGCTGTTTGTTCGTCGAGTTCTCCCAATCAGTCTCGTCGGCTTGTGATCCTGCCATGGTTAGCAGCAATAGAAACACACAAGAATATGATCCTACAGACTACTAGGAAGTGGTGGTGGTGGTGTGGTGCACAGTCACAAATCCGTCAAGCAAATCTCAAATTCTTACCAGTTCTTACCCAGAAGAAAGCGGTGATCGGCAACCGTTGTAGTCAAAACTCTCAAAGCTTGGCTATAGCGATTACGGGGAGAATCAAACGACGACGTAGATGTATGTGGAGCTGGGAAGGCTTATAATATGGTAGCAAAAAGGTCAAGCAATAATCAATTCAGAGATGCAAAGTTGAATAAACGCTCAACGACGGTACTGTGCTGGTCCTAGGCTAGACCGTGCTAGAGACGCGAGCCTAGAACACTAACAAAATCACGGCGCTGCACATAAACAAGGGAGGAGCACACTCTGAATTTTTTTTTCGCTCTTTTTTTTTGCGCTGCTTTTTTTTTGCGAAAAATCACTATAATGGCGAGTGTCTCAAAACTCTTCCTGTGTCAAATCGATAGGATGGGCACGAAAATTTTTTCGACCAATTTTTTTTTTTTGCTGGACCCAAAAACTGGAAACGGGTCAAAAAAAACTTTCTATAATGGCGACTGTCTCAATACGCTTAGAAACACCTAAAAATAGGATAGCCAGAAATTTTTTTGTCCCGTGCGTTTTTGGAAAATTTTGGGCCTAAACGGAGGGTGGTTTCCGGACTCTTTTTTTGAAACCAACCTCTTCTACGGACGGCAAAAGATTGCTGGAATCCGAAACCTACTCAGACAAGGAAACACGAATCGGAAATTAGATGGATCCCGAAAACAAATCTAATATGCAAGGAACTCGGATTGGTGGTGGATATATGGTGGTGGTATATGGCAACGGTGGTGGTATATGGCAGCGGTGGTGGTATATGGATACGGATTCGAAGCGGTGGCGGATAAGCGGTGGTGGTAGATGGCGGGCGATGATAACGGTCTTGGCGGCGGCGTGACAACTTATGACCGAACTCAAACTCTAAAAGACTAGACTCTAAGACCAGCAACTAGACACGGCGAGGCAACCGCAAATTCAACAACGCAAATACGAAAAAGATTATGCAAAGGCTCGATTGGTTCGGATATGATGACCTAACCCTAATTTTTTTGGCTTTTTCGTGGACTGTAGGTATGAAGAACAGACTCGATCTAAACTACGAAAAACTGTAAAATCTCACCGAGCAACCTGAAAACTGATACCACTTGATAGAGGCAAAGGTGTCCCGTCTTTCGATGAGATGGTGGATTTCGCTTTGGTGGAAGTTGACTTTGACGATCCAACTACGACGTGCGAGGGCGTCGCGCTTAGCAATCGCTAAACCAACTCCGAGAGGTTATTGACCACGCCGAGCACGATCAACGACCACGAGGGTCTATTTCCTGCGAGCAAACGAAGAACAAGCAAGAAACTGAGATTGCAATCTGGATATTGCGAATATAAGATGAAAGCTTTATTGATCAAGGTGGGGTTCTGTGGCGCTTTGTCCGGTCGTTGAACACAAACGGCACGCGAAGTTGCAGCTATGGCGAACTTTTGATCTAAACAAAACCCAAAGTCTAAACGGTGCCCTAAGGGCTGTATATATGGAGGAAGAGGGGATAATTTCGTGGCCCTTGGTGGAGGGGTCCAAACTAACCCTATCTCTTGTTTCCCCACACATACGGACTCTAAAAATAGCCTATACTAATGTATTTCGAAATTACATGGGCCTGGCCCAATAATAAGGTGACGAAGCACCTAGAATAGCCTCTGGACGAAATTTATGAAGTGGCATCTTGTATATTTCGTCCAAGGCTTCATGCACTCATTATGGTGGCTTCAAAGTCCTGAAATCATCACTTGTAACTCCATTCTTGTCCCCCTTGCATGCCATCATCTCCATGCTTGTTCTTGCTCCAATGTTCATCCTTCTCCAAGCTAGGCCCTTCATTTGTAAGCAAAACAAATGTATCCAATTTAGGCAGCATCATATTCTCATGAACATTAGAATCATTACCAAGAAACGAAAGTACCTGGTAATTTAGTTGGTGTGCGCGAGCTCTAGTAATTGGTCCAGTATGTATAGCAGCAGGGGCTGCGGGTGTAACAATGGTATTGATGTCCTCATCAGTAGTTTACTTTGATGACATATTGATTTGTAGGAGATCTTTGGAAGAACATTTGGAACATTTGCGTGCTGTTTTTATTGCTCTATGTGATGCACGTTTGTTTGGTAACCTTGGGAAGTGCACCTTTTGCACCGACCGAGTATCTTTTCTTGGCTATGTTGTTACTCCACAGGGAATTGAAGTTGACAGAGCCAAGATTGAAACTATTGAGAGTTGGCCGCAGCCCAAACGGTCACACAAGAGGAGTTTTCTTGGCCTCGCTGGATTCTATAGGCATTTTATGAGAGATTTGAGCACCATTGCTGCACCTCTCAACAAGCTTACAAAGAAGGATGTGCCTTTTGTTTGGGGTACCGCACAGGAAAAAGCCTTCACGGTATTGAAAGATAGGTTGACACATGCTCCTTTACTCCAACTTCCTGATTTTAATAAGACTTTTGAGTTTGAATGTGATGCTAGTGGAATTGGATTAGGAGGTGTGTTATAACAAGATGGCAAACCTGTTGCATACTTTTCTGAAAAATTGAGTGGGCCTAGTCTGAATTATTCTACTTATGATAAAGAATTATATGCTCTTGTTCGGACTTTAGAAACATGGCAACATTATTTATGGTCCAAAGAATTTGTTATACATTCTGATCATGAATCTTCTAAACATATTAAAAGTCAAGCTAAACTTAATCGTAGACATGCTAAATCGGTTGAATTCATTGAGACTTTCCCTTATGTCATTAAACACAAGAAGGGTAAAGAAAATGTTATTGCTGATGCATTGTCTCGTTGCTATACTATGCTTTCACAACTTCACTTCAAAATATTTGGTTTGGAGACCATCAAAGATTAATATGTGCATGATGTTGATTTTAAAGATGTATTGCAGAATTGTAAAGAAGGAAGAACATGGAACAAGTTTGTCGTTAATGATGGATTTGTGTTTCGTGCTAACAAGCTATGCATTCCAGCTAGCTCCGTTCGTCTTTTGTTGTTGCAGGAGGCGCATGGAGGAGGACTAATGGGACACTTTGGCGTGAAGAAGACGGAGGACATACTTGGTACACATTTCTTTTGGCCAAAGATGTGACTGGATGTTGAGCGTTTTATTGCTCGCTGCACTACATGTCAAAAAGCTAAGTCACGACTCAATCCTCATGGTTTATATATGCCTTTGCCTGTACCTATTGTTCCTTGGGAGGATATATCTATGGACTTTGTTTTAGGTTTACCTAGAACAAAGAAGGGGAGGGATAGCATATTTGTTGTCGTGGATAGATTCTCGAAAATGGCACACTTTATACCATGTCATAAAAGCGATGATGCTGTTAATGTTGTTGATTTGTTCTTTTGTGAAATTATTCGCTTGCATGGTGTGCCAAATACTATTGTTTCAGATCGTGATACTAAATTTCTTAGCCACTTTTGGAGATGTTTATGGGCTAAGTTGGGGACTAAACTGCTTTTTAGTACTACTTGTCACCCCCAAACTGATGGACAAACTGAAGTAGTCAATAGAACATTGTCTACTATGCTTAGGGTTGTTTTAAAGAATAATAAGAAATTGTGGGAGGAATGCTTGCCTCATATTGAATTTGCTTATAATCGTTCATTGCATTCTACTACTAAGATGTGCCCTTTTGAAGTTGTATATGGTTTCCTACCTCATGCACCTATTGATTTGTTGCCTCTTCCATCTTCGGAGAAGGTTAATTTTGATGCTAAACAATGTGCTGAATTGATTTTAAAAATGCATGAGTTAACTAAGGAAAACATTGAGCGTATGAATGCTAAATATAAACTTGCTGGAGATAGGGGTAGAAAACATGTTGTATTTGCACCTGGAGATCTTGTTTGGTTACATTTGCGAAAGGATAGATTTCCTGATTTGCACAAATCAAAGCTAATGCCACGTGCTGATGGTCCCTCTAAGGTGTTGGAGAAAATAAATTATAATGCATATAAACTTGAGCTGCCTGCAGATTTTGGGGTTAGTCCCACTTTTAACATTGCAGATTTGAAGCCTTATTTGGGTGAGGAAGATGAACTTCCGTCGAGGACGACTTCATTTCAAGAAGGGGAGGATGATGAGGACATCAATACCATTGTTACATCCACAGCCCCTGCTGTTATACATACTGGACCAATTACTAGAGCTCGCGCAGGCCAACTAAATTATCAGGTACTTTCGTTTCTTGGTAATGATTCTAATGTTCATGAGAATATGATTCTGCCTAAATTGCATACACTTGTTTTGCTTACAAATGAAGGGCCTAGCTTGGAGAAGGTTGAACATTGGAGCAAGAACAAGCATGGAGATGATGGCATGCGCATGGGGAACAAGAACGGAGTTACAAGTGATGATTTCAGGACTTTGAAGCCACCATAATGGGTGCATGAAGCCATGGACGAAATATACAAGATGCCACTTCATAAATTTCGTCCCGGGGCTATTCGAGATGCTGCGTCACCTTATTATTGGGCCAGGCCCATGTAATTTCGAAATACATAAGTATAGGCTATTTTTAGAGTACGTATGTGTGGGGAAACAAGAGCTAGGATTGATTTCGGACCCCTCCACCAAGGGCCACAAAATTCCCCCCCTCTTCCTCCATATATACAGCCCTTAGGGCATCGTTTAGACTTTGGGTTTTGTTTAGATTAAAGTTCGCCATAGTTGCAACTTCGCGTACTTCGTTTGTGTTCAACGACCAGACAAAGGCGTCACAGAACCCCACCTTGATCAATAAAGCTTTCATCTTATATTCGCAATATCCATATTCCAATCTCAGTTTCTTGTTTGTTCTTCATTTGCTCGCAGGAAAAAGACCCCCGTGGTCAGGTTGATCATGCTCCGGCGTGGTCAATAACCTCTCGGAGTTGGTTTAGCGATTGCTAAGGCGCGACGTCTTTGCATGTTCGTAGTCGGATCGTCAAAGTCGACTTCCACCAAAGCGATATCCATCATCTCATCGAAAGACGGGACACCTTTGCCTCTATCAGTCGTCGTCGTCGCGGCCCTCATCGCCCTCGTCTGGCGCACAAGTTGCTCCTGGGCCGGTTGCGGTTGCGCGGTCTTGCCGGGCCGAACTGGCTCGCCAGAGCTGGCCCGCCGTAGGACGTGTCTCCTCCCTGTTGGTGGAGGGTCATCCGACTCGGAATGTTCCTCGAACAACTCGCCGTCCGTCTCCTCAACTAGGGGAGCCTCGGCACTAGCGCTGCTGGCCTCCCCGGCAGACTCCGCCCATCGGGCGAGCTCCTTCTCCTCCGCCTCTGTGTCAGCCTAGTCCTCCATGCCGCCAGCACTGCCGGCCTCCCTGGCGAGTGCTGCCTCTGCCACTCTGGCGGAAATGTAGTCCAACTCCTCCTTGGTGGTGTCTTTGATGAGCTCCGGCTCGGCGTGGTCATAGCCCTCCGACAAGTTGTCAAAGAACTCCTGCACTTCGTGTGCCGGGGGCTCGACCCAGGTCAGGTCGAGGCCGTGCGCGTTGAAGTCCGACATTATGGCAATAATGTCGGACCGGCGGGAGTTGTTTCTCACCGGGACCACTCCTGCCGGTAACCCAAACAAGGGCCATTTGACGGCCTTGCCGGACTTTCCGACCTTGTCGTCCCTCTCAACCCAGCCGTCGTCGCCCACATTGAGCTGGAAGAGCCTCACGCAGAAGTGCACATGTCCCATTACCGTGAAGTCGTGCTTCATGCCAGGGTGGAGCCTGATGACGTCGGCCACGTTCCTGAAATCCCAGGTCGGCCTCCCTTTGTTGTGCAGCGGGGCGATCCGACGACGGAGGAAATTGATACGTCTCCAACGTATCTATAATTTCTGATTGCTCCATGCTATATTATCTACTGTTTTGGGCAATATTGGGCTTTATTATCCACTTTTATATTATTTTTGGGACTAACCTATTAACCGGAGGCCCAGCCTTTGCTGTTTTATGCCTATTTCAGTGTTTCGAGGAAAAGGAATATCAGACGGAGTCAAAACGGAATGAAATCAACTGGAAAAGTTATTTTCGGAAGGAAAGCCACCCGATGGACTTGGAGTGCACGTCAGGGAAGAAGGGAGGTGCCCACGAGGGTGGGGGGCACACCCACCCCCCTGGGGGGCGCCCCCTGCCTCGTGCCCCCCCTTCGGTCCACCGACGTACTTCTTTCACGCATATATACCTACGTACCCTAAAACTTCCAGAACAGAAGATAGATCAGAAGTTCCACCGCCGCAAGCCTCTGTAGCCACCAAAAACCTCTCAGGAGCCCGTTCCGGCACCCTGCCGGAAGGGGAACCCATCACCGGTGGCCATCTTCATCATCTCGGCGCTATCCATGATGAGGAGGGAGTAGTTCACCCTCGGGGCTGAGGGTATGTACCAGTAGCTATGTGTTTGATCTCTCTCTCTCTCTCGTGTTCTCTCTCATGTTCCCTCTATTGCACGATCTTGATGTATCCC
Source organism: Aegilops speltoides (assembly GCA_021437245.1). Classification (NCBI taxonomy): domain Eukaryota; kingdom Viridiplantae; phylum Streptophyta; class Magnoliopsida; order Poales; family Poaceae; genus Aegilops; species Aegilops speltoides. Next base: position 211,031,461 of record CM038144.1, read on the forward strand.
GAGCTTTGCTATTGTAGTTGGATCTTATGATGTTTCTCCCCCTCTACTCTCTTGTGATGAATTGAGTTTCCCCTTTGAAGTTATCTTATCGGATTAAGTCTTTTATGAGAACACTTGATGTATGTCTTGCCGTGATAATCTGTGGTGACAATGGGATATCATGTGCAACTTGATGTATGTTTTGGTGATCAACTTGCGGGTTTCGTGACATTGGGAACCTATGCATAGGGGTTGCCACACGTTCTTGACTCTCCGGTAGAAACTTTGGGGCACTCTTTGATGTACTTTGTGTTGGTTGGATGAATCTGAGATTGTGTGATGCATATCGTATAATCATGCCGACGGATACTTGAGGTGACAATGGAGTATCTAGGTGACATTAGGGTTTTGGTTCATTTGTGTCTTTAGGTGTTATTCTAGTACGAACTCTTTTATAGGTTGATCCGAAAGAATAACTTTGAGGTGGTTTCGTACCCTACCATAATCTCTACGTTTGTTCTCCGCTATTAGTGGCTTCGGAGTGACTCTTTCTTGCATGTTTAGGGCTTGTTATATGATCTATGTATGTTATTATTGTTGAGAGAACTTGCACTAGTGAAAGTATGAACCCTAGGCCTTGTTTCCTATCATTGCAATACCGTTTACGCTTACTTTTATCATTAGTTACCTTGCTGTTTTTATTATTTCAGATTACAAATACCTTTATCTACCATCCATATTGCACTTGTATCACCATCTCTTCGCCGAACTAGTGCACCTATACAATTTTCCATTGTATTGGGTGTGTTGGGGACACAAGAGACTCTCTGCTATTTGGTTGCAGGGTTGCTTGAGAGAGACCATCTTCATCCTACGCCTCCTACGGATTGATAAAGCTTAGGTCATCCACTTGAGGGAAATTTTCTACTGTCCTACAAACGTGTGCACTTGCAGGCCCAACAACGTCTACAAGAAGAAGGTTGTGTAGTAGACATCAAGCTCTTTTAAAGCGCCGTTCTTTGGGGAGGTTAGCGCTTGAAGGTATATCTTTAGATCTTGCAATCGAATCTTTTTGTTTCTTGTTTTATCATTAGTTTAGTTTATAAAAGAAAACTACAAAAAAATGGAATTAAGGATGCCTCATATGCTTCATCTTTTTAATGCCTTTCGTGAAAATGATGGGAAGGAAAATTGTGCTCAAGTACTAGAAGAAGAATTACATATAATGCTTGGCATAAAATATGTGAATGATGAGCATGATTGCAATGTTGTTAGTATGAATTCCTTGAATATCCATGATGCTAATGATATGCAAAGCCACAAGCTTGGGGAAGGTATGTTTGATGAAGATGATATTTTTTGTCCCCAAGCTTTGATGAGAAAATTTACTATGATAAAAGCATGCCTCCTATCTATGATGATTATTGTGATTACACGTATGCTTTAAAGAATAATGATAACGATGAAACTTGTCATCTTGATCCTAATTTTAAATCATACGATACTTATTTTGTTGAGTTTGCTCCCACTACTACTCATGAGAAGAATTTTGCTTATGAGCAGAGTAGTAAATTTTCTATGCTAGTAGATCATGAAAAGAATGCTTTAGGTGCTGGTTACATTGTTGAATTCATTCCTGATGCTACTGAAAATTATTATGAGGGAGGAACATATGCTTATAGGAATTGCAATAATATCAAGTTTTTAGTCGGGATAAGTGTACCAGATGTTCCCCTTCAAAATGGCCAATTGTTGGCGCCCTTCCCGCTCATTATTTGGGGAGAGGCCTAGGGCCTCGCTCTATAAATAGGACTAGCCACCACAAGGTAGAGGTATCTGGAGATCGACCGGGGAGACAGAGAGAAAGAAGCGACAGAATTCACCCAAGCAGTTCATTGCACCAGCTCAAGAACAGCCCCTCGCGAGGCTGCTCTCCCTTTGTACTATTCATCATCAGCCCCTGAGGCAATCCACCACACCACACACTGGAGTAGGCTATTACACCACAATGGTGGCCAGAACCAGTATAAATCTCGTGTCCTCTGTGTGTTCATCTTTCTTGCCTAGATCTTTGCGAGACTTCGAGACGTGAGCTGATAGGGGAGAGATCTTCGTGCGCACCCCAGTGTTCGAACCTCAAGGGTCTGCCGGAACCCGAAATCCGACATTTGGCGCGCCAAGTAGGGGTGCGCCGGAATCTCTCTTCCGCTAGCCGTGTGTGATCTTCCGCCGTGACCATGGCTGACGCTCGCCGAGCTCGCGCCGAGCGTTGGGCTGCTCTCGCCACCCGCGTCGCCCAGACGGTGCCCGTCGGCAGCGCCCGTCGTTCGATGCGCTGCTGCCGCGCTGCCATCGCCCGGTGGGTAACGAGCAGCAGCCTCATCCTCAGATCGCCGGTGCGGCGCGATGGCCACACCGCCACCCCGTCGCTGACTCCAGCCAGTTCATTGTCCCACGCCCGTCGCGCCCCCACGGACACGCACGCCGCGCTGCTCCTGGCGCGTGAGCTCTTGCACTACCGCCCCGTCGACGACCTCTACGAGGACTGGCTCGCCCGCATCACCGAGCTCGTCAGCGCCGCAGGGGGCTCTCCCATGCTTTCCCTCTCGCTGCCTTGCCCTCCATCCTGCGCAGGAGGCGAGGAGCAGGAGGTGCCTCCACCACCTCCGCCGCAAGAAGGCGCCTGCTCCCGGTAGCGCGGTCCCAGATTCGAGACTTCGCCCCGTCCGCGCTGCGCCATAAGAAAGGAGCTGCCAAGAGATCCCTCGCCCCCAAGAAGGTGCTCGCGTGCTCCCAGAACCGGTGCGCCATGACCGCATCCCTGAGCCGCCACGTCAGGACCCCGCGCTGCTCCAGGCAGCGGCGTGCGGGAATCCCCAGGAGCAGGCCCCGCATCAGCAGAGAGCTTCGGTGGCCACCGCAGGCTGCCGCGCTTTCACCTTCGAACTGCGTAGCGTCGTATGGCCCAGCAAGTTCAAGCCAGACCTGCCTCCGCGCTGCGACGGCACTACAGACCCTGCGGAGTTCCTCCAGCTCTACGAGTTGGGCATCGAGGCCGTTAACAGAGACGAGAAGGTCATGGCGAATTGGTTTCGCATGGCGCTCAAGGACGGTGCCCGCACCTGGCTCCTGAACCTGGCTCTAGGCACGATATCCTCCTGGGACGAGATGCGCACCCGCTTCATCGCCAACTTCCAAGCTACTCGCCACCGGCCCCCGGCCGTGAGTGACCTGTGCCGCATCAAGCAACAGCCGGGAGAGACCCTACAGAAGTACATCCAGCACTTCAACAACGCTCGCCTCAAGATCCCCAGGGTGACTGAGGAGGCCATCATCTCAGCCTTCTCTGATGGCGTGCGCGACATCAAGATGAAAGAGGAGCTAGCGATCCATGAAGACCTGTGCACATCGCTGGAGCTATTCAACCTGGCTACCAAGTGCGCCAGGGCTGAGGAAGGGTGCCTCTCCCTCCTCGAGCTCCTGGCTGCCGACCCAGAAGAGAAGAAGCCCAAGGTCAAGGACGTGAAGCGCACGGGGCTGCTGTGCTCGCAGCGGAGCCGGACACCAAGCGAGGCAGGGATCAGCCTGAGTCATCCTAGGGCAGCCGTTACTGCGTGTACCATGATCTCCACACCCACAACACCAATGAATGTCAGGAGCTCAGGGCCGTGCGAGATGGGCATATCGGCCGATGCCCCGACCGCAACGACCGGAGCTATGGCCGAGGAGGAGGAAGAGGTGGAGGATGATGGGAAGACCGTGGCCCTCGCCAAGGGTGGCGTGACCGGCATCGCGAGGACCGCTGGCAAGACCAGCCTCGCAAGGGAGGTTGGAGGGATCAGCCTCGTGAGGACCGCCCTCAAGGCAACGCAGGCCTTCCTCCTCTGCCACCGCTGCCAAGGAGGAATGAAGACCATCACCAGGACGAGGGGGCTGGGGGCTTCTAGGACCTGCGCGCAATCGCTTGCATCCTGGGCGGCGCTCAGGCCCTAGCCTCTCAGCGCATCTTCAAGTAGTTTGCTCGTGAGGTGAATGCAGTCCTCCCCAAGCTTGAGGCCACGCGCCCTCTCAGGTGGTCTGCGTGCGCTATCACGTTCAGCTAAGCGGATCAGCTCAAGTGTGCGGCAACGGCCAGGGTCCTCCCAATGCTTTGTTCCCCAGTCATCAGCAATGTGCAAGTCACCAGGACCCTCATCGACGGCGGAGCTAGGCTCAACATCCTGTCCGTCGAAACGTTCAACAATCTCCATGTGCCATACGATCAGCTTCAGCCAACCAAGCCTTTCTCAAGAGTCACTAATGGTTCCGCTGTTGCAATAGGGCAAGTTCATCTTCCCGTCACTTTTGGGCAGCGCAACAATTACCGCACCGAGCTCATTGACTTCGACGTCGTCCACATTTTCCTGCCGTACAACGCCATCCTCGGGTATCCAGCCTTGGCCAAGTTCATGACCGTGACTCACCATGGCTACAATGTCCTCAAGATGCCAGGAAGCGATGGAATCATCACAATGCCTTGTGAGGAGAGGGATGCGGTGTGCTCTCTTGAGCGTGCCTTCCAGGCCGCGGCAATCGAAGACCGAGATCACAGGAGCGGGAGGCTCCCTGAGGCGGTCCCTAAGAACAAGAAGGCTTCACAGCCCAAGCGCCATGGCGAGCACCTCTGAGGCGCCAGCGTCAGGACCAGCGCCTGCTCAAGGGTGCCACCCTTGTCAGATAGGAAGCGCGCCCGACACCCTCCTCGGGCAGGGCTCGGGGGCTCTCTCCTGGAGGGCCACCGACCTCGCCAAGGTCACGAGGGAGGCGCTCGGGCACTACTTGGAAGCGTGCTTCAAGGCATGTTTCCCTCAGGAAGGTATAAGGCAAGAAAGGCAAAACCACCAGGAGTTCATTACAAGGAACATTCAAGAGCTACATGAGTCAAGAGTCATGCGTGGTAGTCGCCGCCTACCCGCCGCAGCCCCACATCCCGGCGAGGATGGTGGGCTATGCGTCTGCATCGATGTACCGGGGCTCAACCGAGCCGCGTCTCAGGAGCGCCTCTGGCCTTCACGCGTGGGGCGTTGTGAGGGCCCACCTCACAGCTACGTTCGCATGCCCTTCGGCCTGCCGAACGCGGATATCGCCCACCAGCGCCTGATGAGGAGCATCCTGGAAGCTCAAGTGGCCAGGCACCGCGTGTTCCTGGAGGAGATAGAGATGGACCTCGAGGAGCCACCCGGACCCTCAGAGCTTCCCGAGGCTCAGGGCTCCGAAGGCTCATGAGGAGCGGCTTCTTCACCACGCATCGTCAGCTACTCCGACACTCGCTCTGCAATGGTACCAGGTGACATCTTTTAAGTTTTATCTTCAGCTGGGAGCGCCCGTAGGGCCGCATCATTCCCAGGTCGCGTGGGTCCGTCCCTGCGGCATCTATCCATTTTGCTTAATGTTTTTCATCTACTTTGTTGGGGGCGCCCCTCGGGCTGCATTATCCCCAGGCTGCTCGGGCCAGACCCAGTGGCGTTTACTTCCATGCATCTATCTAAATGGATTAGCTCCTTCATGCTTAACCTGCTCGACTTAACCGCCTGCTCGATTGACATCTACCTTTAGAGCCGCTCGCTCTGGCACGTCACTTGCGCATGGGCCCGTCCCTGCAATGCCGAAAAATCTGAGCAGCCGAGCTCTGGCCGCGGCAGCCCCGCGAGGCACCACCTCACCAGGCTCTCAGTGCCCCAATCACTCCCTCGGAGCGACCAATGGCTAGCTGACAACCGTGATGGCAGACCTTGTTTCCCCATGTGGTTGATATGCAGGACCCGCTCCAGGAGTAATGATGGTGGCATCGCGAACCTTCTTCTCCTCCTCCTCGGCACGTTAAAAGTGGGGCGCCTGAGCATCGCGACTCATGGGCTCTTACTGGCTCTCCAGCCCTCACCCCTGGCCTTGATCCACGGCATCGCGACCTGTCATACCAGCGGCGGCTGAGCTCGCTCGAGGGTCGAGACCTGAGGACATAGAGCATTAAGGGAAGCGCGGGGGAGAGGGAAGAAGCTCGTGAGGGCCTAACCCTGCAGCACCTCAGTTGCCGTCGCGCAAGCCCGACACTTCAACGGAAACTACCCCAAGCCTACGAGATAAGTCACGCAAAAACCTATCCGACTCAGCGCTTAACCCTCGCCTACTGCAGCTCTGTCACGGCAACGCTGCTTGCATTTCTTGCCTAGCGGAGGCTGCTTGAGCGCTAAAGGGGACCTCCTGAGCATCGCAACTCAGGGGCTCTTACTGGACCTTGGGCCGCTCACCTCCTGGCCTTGACCACAGCATCGCGACCTGGCATACCAGCGATGGTGGAAGCCTGCCTGGGGACCGGGACCTGTCAGCATAGAGCACCAAGCTCTCGTGAGGAAAGAAAGGGGGGGCCAAGCCGGGACAGGACAAGCATCTCGCGTTAATTCATCGTGAGGATATAATATTCACAAAAGACGTGTCCAGCGCCTTACATGCCCCTGCAGGGTGGTAATACGATTCCTCGAAGGAAACAAAACGTGCTAATCCTAAGGAGCGCTAACTACGCACGCCTCCATGGGAGACGCCATCATCAACAGTGGGCCATCAGGCACCAGCGCCAACCCCATCCAGATCAGTGGCGTCGGCGACCTGACGAGCCTGCCCTGCTCCAAGCACAACGCGAACTCGGGGGCTTGTAACTGTCGTCGCTCGTCTCCGGGGTCGCGTGAAGCTCGGTGGAGTCGCTGGGTCCTCCAGCACCTTCGCCGCTGCCGGAGGAGCTGCTGGGGGGCGATTGGCGGGCCAGGTCCTCGCTACGACGATGCCCCGGCCGCCTTTCTTAGTGCAGCACTCCAGCCGGCGACCTTCCGTGTCGAAGACCTTGAAGAACATCAGGGAGGCGCCATCGTAGACAAGGTGGATTACGAGGGTGCCCCCTGTCTGGCAGACCCGGGCGATCTCACCCCAGCCATGGGTCATGTAGACCTCGCCTGGAGTGACGACCTCGACCTCCGCTCCGGTTGCGGGGGTGCCGCAGTCAGCGTGCTGCAGCCAGAGCTCAAGGGGTCCCTTCGGCGGGATCTCGAAGGCGAAGGAGGGAGGAAGGCAAACCCAAGACCGAGGAGCCATGGCGGTGTGGAGCACAAGCTCCTGAGAGGAGCCCTCAGCGTGGACTCCAGGAGGAACGACGCGTGCCGGCATCGGCGGCGGCACCGGCGGTGCCGCTCGGCGCGTTCTTCTTCAGGGCCCCCGATCTGAGCATACAAGGGCAGCTGGAACCCCGGTGGTGGCCGCTCATACCAGGGCCTCGATGCCTCCTGTCATGCACACTCGTCTCGGCGGCGGAGGACTAACCGCTTCTTCGGCGGAAGCGGGTCAGGACCCTCTCGGGGGGCCTTTCCCTTCTGCCCTACAGAGAACCGGCGGATTGGTGCCATCGGCATGAGGTGGAGCGATGGCGAAGATGAATAAGAGGAGGAGTAGCAGAGGGAGATGAACTGGAGCGGCTCGCGCCGTTCCGTACTTATAGCCGGAGGAGGCCAACCGTCGGCCTCCACGATCGCAGGTAATCATGACCCGTCTTTGCATGCAGGGACTTGTCAAGTCGTGCGGTTGCCGAGGCATCATGGGGAAGCGGAGACGCCCACGTCCAATCAACCGCCACACGGCGCCCAAGGCCACAGGCTCTTGGGGCCTGCGGCGCTTCGCACTTGCCCCTTCGCTTCTCTACTAAGCCTTCCTGCGGCCTGCGGTGTGGTTCAAGTGGGGGCCCAATGCAGCCCAGCTTCATCAGCTCAAGCTCAAGACCCTCGCGAGGGCCAAGCCTCGCGGGGCAGACGAGAGCGAGCTTCCTCAGGAGCAGCCTCCTCAGGCTGGCTCGTGAGGAGGCGGAGAGATCAAGGCAGGGCACCTCCCGAGGGGCCCGAGACGCAAGCCATGACGATCGGAGGCCAGGCGGGTGCCAGGCGGGCGCCGGCCTGCGCAGTGTCCTTGTTTCCCTTTCGGTGCTAAGGGGGCAAGCACAGGCCAAGGCATCGGGTGAAGGTTACCATTTCGGTGCAACAAGACCAAGACCAGCAGAGCGGCAGGATGGAGGTCATCGTGGAGCCCAGGGCGGCATCACCGTCAGAGCCTTTGGCAGCCGAAGACCAACTTTAGTTAGGATAAGTGTACCAGATGTTCCCCTTCAAAATGGCCAATTGTTGGCGCCCTTCCCGCGCATTATTTGGGGAGAGGCCCAGGGCCTCACTCTATAAATAGGACTAGCCACCACAAGGTAGAGGTATCTGGAGATCGACCAGAGAGAGAGAGAGAGAGAGAAGCGACTGATCTCACCCAAGCAGTTCATCGCACCAGCTCAAGAACAGCCCCTCGCGAGGCTGTTCTCCCTTTGTACTATTCATCATCAGCCCCTGAGGCAATCCACCACACCACACACTGGAGTAGGGTATTACACCACAATGGTGGCCTGAACCAGTATAAATCTCGTGTCCTCTGTGTGTTCATCTTTCTTGCCTAGATCTTTGCGAGACTTCGAGACGTGAGCTGGTAGAGGAGAGATCTTCGTGTGCACCCCAGTGTTCGAACCTCAAGGGTCTGCCAGAACCCAAAATCCGACATCGGTGGTAGCCTAAATAGTAAGTATCATCAGTGGTCGTCGGTGTCGAATACTACATCCACGTCCCACAAGTGACATAGGGGTCCCGCGTCCAGCAACACTAGTTCTTGGCGTTGATGGCAGTCGAACACCATTGTGAATTTGTCTGGCAGCCTCAGAGATGACGATTGAATGCTAAGTGTTGAAACTTGAAACACCCAAACTAACTCAAGTCGGTTTGGTTGTTTGAAATTTCAAAACTTGGCTTTAATCCTCATCGCAGAGGCTGCCAGACAAATTCGCCAAGGTGTTCGACCGTCATCCGCCACCAGAACTATTGTTGCGGGACGCCGGGCGCTAGCTTCACTTGTGGGATGCGGATCTAGTGTTCAATGCCGACCGCCTCATGTACCTTGCACTGATGGTAGTTGCTATTTAGTTTACCCAGGGAAGAGCGGGTTAGTGGGTTCCTCGTTGTCGATGGTACCATAAATAGCAAGTATCATCAATGCGAGGTACATGTGGCCGTCGGTGTCAAATACTTGCTATGTTACTCATCTTTCGATTTAAATATCTAGTTATTTCGTCGTTGCGAGGGTCTAGTGTTCGACGAGCACCGCCCCTGCGCTCGTTGGTGAGCACAAATGACATCTCTGCCTCCCCCCTTCATTTGCTCTGTTCCGGTCTTCGTGCCAATGAAACTTGCTAGCTGTAGGTGTCAATCATCAGTAGGCGTAACCACTATGCATCTCCCGTTCAAAAGGGTTACATCTATAAATATGCATGCATTTGCATATTTATAATCGTGATTCTTTCGACTTGTCGAACGTTATCCATGGACAGCCTGAGTATGTGTACATTGGGTTCGTTTTCCCATATGCTCACCTCCGGATCCGATGCAGAATTTCGTCAGTGCCTCCCTGTTGTTCTCCGGGTACACATCCTCTCTGCTTATTGCCGAGACGTGTATCAGGAGAACAGCGGGGAGGTGCTCTCGAAATTTTGCGTCGGATCCGGAGCAGAGCATGGGAAAACAAACTCGATCTACACATACTCGGGTGGGATTAGGACATATCCTTACCTATTAGCGTGTAGGTTGCATGGACGTAATAAAACTAACAAACTCCATTAACTGATGGATATGGTTTGCTTAATTATGTATATATTTCTTGTGTGTCCAGTAGGAAGTCAATATGAGTGATCGTGCGTGTATGTACGCCGGTTACACTAGTCAGTATGTTTGGACCGAGGAATGGTTAAAAAAACTAAGGGGTTTGTTAGAGCCGCGTTTGCAAATGGCCAGAAATTTAGCTGGTGCCCCTGTGTCCAGTGTGAGAATTATAATCAGAGGGACGAGCTTGAAATGAGTAAACACCTGCAGAAGTTTGGTTTTATGCCTGGTTACACTGTCTGGACATTACATGGTGAGTCTGCCCAACGTGCCAGAGCCGAGGTGGTTCGTCGTCGCACCGACGAGCATGGTACCGGGACCGTAGACATGGTGCAAGACATTGACAATTCTCGGGACTCGGACGAGGAGATGGAGGAATCTGCAAAGGCCTTCACTGAAATGTTGGAGTCCTCAAAACGTCCTCTCCACGAGCACTCTGAGCTTTGTCAGCTGGATGCCATCTCACAAAAAATGGCTTTGAAGGCTCAATTAAACTTGGGCAGAGAATGCTACGACGCGATGATGACAGTATTCGGACGATCCTACCCAAAGGCCATGTGCTACCTCCAAACATGTACCAGTCAGACAAAATCCTCCGTGCTCTTAAGATGCCCTATGAGAAGATACATGCATGTGATAAAGGATGTGTCTTATTTAGGCATCAGTATTGTCGGTGTACCAAATTAGGGGCGCTCCTTTGTACCCCTTATTTGTGGACGAGCAGTCAGAGCCGCGCCCACAACCACACTTAAGCAGGGAAGAGACAGGGAATCAAAGCCATGAGATGGCCAAAGCAACACCAAGACTGAGACGCAAAGAGCAAGAGGGCGAGGTGGTGCCGGGGCGGCCCCCACGGCCCCGGCAAGGACCTTGCCGGGACAGCTTACCCAACGCCAGCGGAGCGCGCCACCCTTGAGCCACAGTTTCTCCAACACCCACGTTCGGACCTGGGCTCGGGGGGCACCTCCGTGATGGCATGCAGATCTTTGTGAAGACAAAAGAAACTCCAAATCAGAAGAAGATAAGAAGACGACGAACCTCGGCGAGATTCTTGCCGAGGAGACCCACAAGACCCCCGGCAAGTTCCTTGCCGGGGACGCCCGCAACTCCAGGGCAAGACCCTTGTCGGGGCCCTGACAAGGCCCTTGCCGAGGACATCTGCGAGGCTGCAGCCAGGCCCGCTCACCAAGCTTCTACCACCGCTCCCATGCAGCTGCCAGCCCACCAGCTGGGCAGGCGCCTGCATGTCGGCATGAGGCTTCTCGGCCAACTCAGCGCATGCCTATGTGGAGGCATGCAAATCTTAGTGAAGGCCCTACCACCGCGCTACCTCAGCAGCCTGCCAGCCTACATGGCGCTGACCGCCTCGCTGGCCCGGGCGCGTGTCAAGGCAGGGCGAAGCAGTGGTAAAGTGAAGGGGACACGTCAGAGGCGCATTAAATGCGTCTTGTCCCGTAATGGCAAGCGATAGGCCTAATTACAGTACCCCGATGCCATCTCCTGTGTGCCACTTTGGCGATCCCCTTGCCTATAAAGGACGCCCAAGGCATCCAGGAAAAGGATTCGTACCCCAGGACAAGTTACGCTCAGGGTAGCTAGCTCGAGAACTCCAAGAACACAGATATACACATCAAAGCAGGACTAGGGTATTACACACCCTCGCGGCCCGAACCTGGGTAAACGACCCGCGTGTTTGTACTGACTGCTGATCCTGCTCTTCTCACCACTCCGCGCCCCACAACCGCAGTAGGGATTCTTGTGATCCAATAGGTGTCGTTTCCCACTGACATCTTTGTCGGACCCATCATCCTGCCGCCCGCTACCCTCGTCGTCGCTGCCGCTGTCCTCCTCGTCGCTCTCGCTTGAGGACGAGTCTTCGTCATCCGAGGAGCTCTCCACGCAGCACCTTAGGCGAGTCTCGAAGTGTCCAAAGACCTTGACGGAGAGGAGGCCATTCTCCATTAATTTGAAATAGAGAATGAGCCCCTCCGTCAGGTTGTGGATGCGAGCGAAGGTCTTCCACCCCGGCGAAGGTACATAACATGAGGGGCTGGGAAATCGACGTCGGCCCATGTGCTGCTGTTCCCACACCCCCTCATCAGCAGCCTCAGCGCCTGCAGCGGGTCTGGTTCCATCTCCCGAGCAAATGGGGTCGGGAGACGAAGACGATGGTGCGCCGGCCGGTGCAGCCTGATGAATAACTCGCAAGGGTTGTCCGCGACGTGGCCCTCCATTGGGGTAAGGACCACTAGCGGAGGCGAGGCTGATGCGCTGCCCCGTCCTCCTCTTCCCTGAGCATCGCGGCGGCCTCGGCCTAACCCCCTCCCCCTTCCCCTCATAGCCGGCTCCGCCGTCACGGGCTCTTGGGGAGGAACGACGCGTTGTCGAGCAGAGACCCTCGCCGCCACCGATGAAGCATCAGCGCGCCCTCTCGCCATGACAGAAGGGAGGAAGGAGCAGGGATGGGGAGAGGCGGATGGCAAAAGACTGAGAGGCGCCGTCCCACCCGCTCTCCTCATTATAAATGGACGGGGTCGGGGCTCGGTCGCCCCTCTCAGCCAATCCGGCTGATTAAGGTGACATCGGGCGAGGCCGTTGACCGCCCTCCCCTCCCAATTGAAGGCTCATGGGTATCGACCCACGCGCGCACGTCTTCCCGTATCCTGCGCGCCTGTCATTCGCTCTGCGTCGTGCATGCGGCATACGTGGCGCAAGAGACGGGTGTAATAGGACGCGTGGAGCGACGGTTCCCAGGTAAGGACAGTAAATGAACAGCGGCCCTGCGGTCTCGAAGGGACACGCAAGCCGCCTCTTTACTGTTCACTGCATATGATGCAAGCATGCTTCGATCACCCACGCGCGCGACCCCCACGTCACGCATTCAACACGGGTCGGCGGGAAGCACAGCGGACGGAAAGTTACCGCAGTAAAAACCGCCCCGCCTGCCTGCGCACCGTTGTGGGCCTGGCCCAACAACGTGTCACGCTTATGTGTGGCCCAGGCCTGGGGGCTCCTGTTGGTGTACCAAAGTAGGGGCGCTCCTTTGTACCCTTATTTGTGCACGGGCAGTCAGAGCCGTGCCCACGGCCACACTTAAGCAGGGTAGAGACAGGGAATCAAAGCCATGAGACGGCCAAAGCAATGCCAAGACCGAGACGCAAAGAGCAAGAGGGTGAGGTGGACTCTCCCAGCAAGACCCTTGCCGGGACGGCCCCCACGGCCCCGGCAAGGACCTTGCCGGGATAGCTTACACAACGCCAGCGGAGCGCGCCACCCTTGAGCCCTAGTTTCACCAACACCCACGTTGGGACCTGGGCTCGGGGGGCACCTCCGTGATGGCATGCAGATCTTTGCGAAGACAAGAGACACTCCAAATCAGAAGAAGATTAGAAGACGACGAACCTCGGTGAGATTCTTGCCGAGGAGACCCACAAGACCCCCGGCAAGATCCTTGCCGGGGACGACCGAAACGCCATGGCAAGAGCCTTGTCGGGGCCCCGGCAAGACCCTTGCCGAGGACGTCCGCGAGGCCGCAGCCAGGCCCGCACTGCCTCTCATGCAGCTGCCAGCCCACTAGCTGGGCAGGCGCCTGCGTGTTGGCATGAGGCTTCTCGGCCAACTTAGTGCATGCCTATGTGGTGGCATGTAAATCTTCCTGAAGGCCCTACCACCGCGCCACCTCAGCAGCCTGCCACCCTACATGGTGATGACTGCCTCACTGGCCCGAGTGCGTGTCAAGGCAGGGCGAAGCGGTGGTAAAGTGAAGGGGACATGTGAGAGGCGCATTAAATGCGTCTTGTCCCGTAATGGCAAGCGATAGGCTTAATCACAGTACCTCGATGCCACCTCCTGTGTGCCACTGTGGCGATCCCCTTACCTATAAAAGGAGGCCCAAGGCATCCAGGAGAAGGATTCGGACCCTGGGGCAAGTTACGCTCAGTGTAGCTAGCTCGAGAACTCCAAGAACACAGATATACACATCAAAGCAGGACTAGGGTATTATGCATCCTCGTGGCCCTAACCTGGGTAAACGACCCGCATGCTTGTACTGACTGCTGATCCTGCTCTTCTCACCACCCCGCGCCCCGCAACCGTAGTAGGGATTCTTGTTATCCCATAGGTGTCGTTTCCCACCGACAAGTATGAGGACTTGAACTATTGTCCCATTTGCAATTCTTCTATGTATGTTGTGGTAGACAACGGTATGGGTGAGAAGACGTGGACCAAAATACCCGTTAATGTTCTTCGGTATATGCCAATCGTACCAAGTCTTCAACGTCTTTTCATGGTCGAAGAGACGGCCAGACAGATGACATGGCACAAAACAAGCAATAGAACCGAACTAGATGCAGATGGGAATGTGATGATGGTGCACACATCGGATGGTGAAGCGTGGAAGTGCTTTGATGCATTACATGAGGAAAAACGGCAGATCCAAGGCATCCTCGAGTCGCCGTCAGCACAGATGGTTTCAGTGTGTTTGGTCAGATGGCAGCCTCATACAGCTGTTGGCCCGTGTTTGTCATTCCACTCAATCCCCCCCGGGGCAGATTATGCAAAGAAAGAACATTTTCCTGACGTTGATAATTCCAGGGCCCAACTATCCGAGGAAGAATATGAATGTGTACATGCAGCCGCTTAAGGACGAATTGCAAGAAGCTTGGGATAATGGGTTCAAGACATACGACGCCTTTAGCAAAGAGAACTTCATAATGCAAGTCTGGTACATGTACTCGATGCATGACTTGCCGGTGTATGCGCTATTCGTTGGCTGGTGTGTGCATGGAAGGTTCCTGTGCCCCACATGCAAGGGAGCTCTTGAGTTTCGTTGGCTGACGGCGGGGCACAAGTATAGTTGCTTTGACTTGCATAGACAGTTTCTAGATCCTCGCCATAAGTTCAGGAAAGACAAGAAGAACTTCATGAAAGGTAGAGTTGTCAAACACTCTGCACCACCTGCGTTGATAGGCCAACAGACACTAGATCAGTTAAACTCTCTCGAGCGAGATCCAGAGCGTCCAGGGTTTTCAAGGGGTATAATAAGGAACACGCCTGGACTCACAAGACATGCTTTTGGGATCTGCCTTACTTCAAAGACCCTCTTTTGCCCACACAACATCGATGTTATAATACTAAGGCTAGAGACGATCAAGAGGAGCTCTGTGATAGACCGTTACAAAACATGCAAGATCCGAAAGGAAAGCGAAACTGGAAGAAGCCAAAGGCATGGTTCAATCTTGGAAGGCCAGCTATGAAGGAAATTATTTTGTGGGTGAAAATGCAGTTGATGTTCCCCGATGGGTATGCAGCAAATCTAAAGAGGGGAGCGAGTCTTGATAAATTGAAAATACTTGGTCTAAAAAGTCATGATTGGCACATATGGATTGAGCGGATAATGTCGGTGATGTTGCGTGGCTTCATCCTGAGGATGAATGGCTAGTATTGGTAGAATTGATCTATTTCTTCCGTGTTCTTTGCGCGAAAGAACTATGGCCTGTCCTCCTAGAAGAAATGGAATAGTTGGCGCTGGAGTTGATCTGCAAGTTAGAGATGATCTTTCCGCCAAGCTTATTTAATCCAATGCAACATTTGATTTTGCATCTCCCGACCGAGGCACGATTGGGGGGGCATGCAAAATCATTGGTGCTACTCAACTAAGAGGATGCAGAAGACGCTTCGAGTAGAATGTAAAAATAAACATAGAATAGAAGCATCGATGGC
Source organism: Aegilops speltoides (assembly GCA_021437245.1). NCBI lineage: Eukaryota > Viridiplantae > Streptophyta > Magnoliopsida > Poales > Poaceae > Aegilops > Aegilops speltoides. The sequence continues at coordinate 211,046,922 of CM038144.1, forward strand.
CGAGGCATTCATCACTGAGGAGGCGTCAAACTTCGTGACATCACACTATGAAGCCAAAATTCGTCATTTGCATAATCCGAAGCCTCGGTACAATGCTGACGAGCCTAAAAAGGGTCAATCCAACCTCAGCCTATTTAAAGGGAATCTTGCACCATGCAGTCCTTGGAAACCAGTATCATTGGATGTTGAAGAATGGCGGACCATTTCGCTGTATCTCTTTAACAACCTAACAGAAGTGCGGCCGTACATCGAGTAAGATCTCGCTACATTGTTTTGCAACTTCTAATTTCTTTAAACTGCTCTTATTCCTGGATATTTGATGCAGTCGGTACGTCGCCATATTCTCGTATGGAGCGGTGATCCAAAATGATTCCGTCGAAGAGTATGAGTTTCTGGCAAAGCAAGGAGGCGAATATTCCGGTTTCATCTCTTGGTTCAAAGAAACAGTAATTTCCATTAGACCCTTTCATTTCTTTGGCTAATTTGCGACTAATGCAACAATCCTTTCGTATTAAACTTGTAGGCTAATTCAAAGATTATGGATGCCGAATTGAGACAAGTAGCTAATGGTTTTGACTATAAGGTCAGTTCATTTGACAATTACGACATCAACGGATATCGCTTTCGCACCTATGACAAAGAGCTATCTAGGGCCAACCGAATGTCTACAAATTGTTGTGTCTCTGCTATCGGCGAAGGAAGTGTCGAGTATTATGGAAGAGTTGAAGCAATTTATGAACTTCAATTCTATGGTGAAAACTCACCAAACGTCGTAGTCTTCATATGTTATTGGTTCCAGCCCAGGGAGACTAGAAGGACTCATGAACATATTGGGCTAGTCGAAATCAAACAAAGCACCCATTTGGATGTTCCTGATGTCTATATTACGGCTCAATAGGCAACCCAAGTTTTCTATCTACCGTGGGCCTGTCAAAGTGATCCAAATCTCAGTGGTTGGGATGTCGTTTATGAAGTGCCGCCACGTGTTAGACCACCTCCCCCCAATGAAGAGGATTATGAACGTCACATCAACCAAGACACATATGATGAAGGAGAATTCTTCCAAGAAACACGTCTTGCCAAAAAACGTTTCAAGAAACGCTCTACTCCACCCCAGAACATTGAAGTAGACAACAATAGTGAATTAGACCTTGAGCCACAACAATAAGAGCCAGAAGAAGAAGTTACTACTATGGATGACCTGCCAATGCTTGAACGATTACGTAAAGGTGGCCGTCCACATGATGATGCATTTATTAATGATGATGATGAGCACGTCATTACCGATAGTGATGATGATGATGCATTTATTAATGATGATGATGAGCACGTCATTAGCGATAGTGATTATTAAGTATTCAAATTTTTATGTTGTACTTTGTATGATTTATATAGTTGGTATGTATAATTTTCTTACTTTGTATGATTGTTTCTTATACATAGTGCCATGGTCTTGATTTCCGTCCCCGTCGGCCCGCCCGCTTTATGATTCGGATGTGGTAAATTCTTTTTCATAACTATTCGTTGCATTTTGCATTTATGACAATTATGGCCATCAAGTTGACATAGAGATATTTTAATCTAGGAGGTATGTGAACCAGAATTTGAAGCCGACCCTCTTATCAAGAAGTTAAATTTAGTTGAAAAATAAAATGAGTATTTGAAAGAAAAAATTAAAAGAATTGAAGAAGAGAATATGACATTGGAGTTGTATGTTGCCGATGTCATCGATGATCACAAGATGAACATGAATGCAATGCACTTGAAGATGGATGCCATGCGTCTGAAGCTTAAGAAGATTGGAAAATATGCCATTGATAATGAGGCTTGGTGTCATTGAAAGCACATTTGCTCCCTGGGTGGTTTTGGTAATTAATGACAACATACTTTGTGGTTGGACTAATGCTTTTATCAAGTATGTTTCAGGAAATTCAATCACATTGGCATGGCAAAAGGACTGAAGAGGTGGACCCCTCAAGATGCTAAGGCAAGCATTGGCAAAAGCTCAAGACTCCATTTTTGGTTTAGTGATCCAAGATCACATTGAGTCCATAGGAAAAGCCAATACTATTAAAAGGGATGAGGTTATGATGATGATCTGGTTGCTCAAGTGCTTAGTGATACATCTCCTAAACTATCGCAACTCTCACCGCCATATACACTCATAAGTAGTCTCGGTCCCACCGATTTTCCAAACTCACCACACCGAGATGAACCACCTCACCATAAAGCCAAACCCTAGAAAACTCGGATTTTCCGATTCGAACTCGGTCTCACCGAAACTTGAGTTGCCAAGCTTCAGAATCTTCACATCATATCGGTGTCACCGAGATGATGAAGTCGGTCCCACCAAATTGGCAAGCTCTTGTCTTTGCACGAATCGGACTAACCGAGATTGTATTTTCGGTCCCACCGAAAATCCCAACGCTCACATTATTTGAACTATCGGTCTCACCGAGTTGTCAACTTCGGTCCCACCGAGATTGGTCAAATGTGTGTAACGGTTGGATTTTGTGTGGAGGCTATAAATACCCTCCACCCCTCTTCATTCGTGGAGAGAGCCATCAGAAAGAACTACCACTCCTACCTTACATTTCTGAGAAGAGAACTACCTACCCTTGTGTTGAGATCGAGTTGCTCCACTCCCACCATATGAAGCTTGATTTCTAGCCTTCCCAAGTTGCTTTCCACTCAATCCTTTCTTCCACCATAGCCAAATCAGTGAGGAGAGTTGAGTGTTGGGGAGATTATCATTTGAAGCACAAGAGCAAGGAGTTCATCATCATCAACAACATCTATTACCTTTTGGAGGGTGGTGCTTCCTAGATTGGTTAGGTGTCGCTTGGGAGCCTCCGTCGAGATGTGGAGTTGAACCAAGAAGTTTGTAAGGGCAAGGAGATCGCCTACTTCGTGAAGATCTACCCCGAGTAAGGCTAGCCTCCGTGGGCGTGAGGCCATGATGGAATAGACAAGGTTGCTTCTTCATGGACCCTTCGTGGGTGGAGCCTCCGTGGACTCAAGCAGCCGTTACCCTCCGTGGGTTGAAGTCTCCATCAACGTGGAAGCACGATAGCACCACCTATCGGAACCACGAGAAAAATCACCGCGTCTCCAATTTGCGCTTGATCTTCTCCACTTCTCTTTACTACTTGTGCAATTTACTTTCCGCTGCCCATACTCTAGAATTGCATGTGTAGTGTGCTACTTGACTTGTGTGTGTTATGCAAAATCTGTCCTTGATAAAAGACTGAATTTTTATCTTGTCGAGTAGTCTAATCACCCCCCCTCTAGACACTCTCACCTTCTTCGATCCTACAATTGGTATCAGAGCTTTGGTCTCCATTGCTTTGGTTTACACACCATTGGAGGAAGATGGACGTGTCTACGTTTGGGAGTGTTAGCCATAGAGTGCCTATTCTTAATGGAGTGTCCTATAACTCGTGGGGGATTGAAATGCTTATTATGTTTAAGATGTACAACATGCGCAAATATGTTGAGACTCCCTATGTGCCTACATTTGACCCCTTGCACCCTACCATGGATGAAGAGCTTGATTTGCTTCGTAACCTTAGAACTGTAAATCTTATCATTAGAGGGTTACCCGATAACTTGCTTAAGCTCGTTACAAACTTTGAGTGCGCCTATGCTATGTGGAAGTTCTTGGAAGAACTTTATCCGTACTACTCTTTGAGAGGTCTTGATGAAATTCTATACAAGACTATTGAATTTGATATGATGCTTCTAATGATCCCAACTTTGATAAATGCTTCTTTGAGCTTCGTGATCTTATGAAAAAGAAGGGTGATCCCGGTCTTATCAATGTTCTAATTAGAAATGCTCTTGTATTGCATTCCGATGATTATTGTCACATTGACAAAACTAATGCAAGTAGTTGTCAAATTGACCTAGGTGTTGATGATGAACTATCTATGGGTCAATATGATGATGAGCATGAGCATGATGATGATTACTCCGATTCGGACACCGAGCTAGACAAGATCATGAAGAGTCTCAATCTTATGGCAAATCTGAGAGACTACATATCCGGCGGAAAAGAGTGGATTCTTGATAGTGGATGCACCGACCACATGACCGGAGACGAAGACATGTTTCGAGAGCTTGCAAAGAACGATGGTCCACGCAAGTATGTGACTTTTGGAGACAACTCCAAGGGTAAGGTACTTGGCCTTGGTAAGGTGGCCATATCTCATGATAGCTCTATTCAAAATGTCATGCTTGTGGAATCGCTTGGATACAATTTACTTTCCATGTCTAGATTAGCTGACTTTGGATTCAATGTGCTATTCACCGAAGTAGATTGCCAAGTCTTTCGTCGTGACAATCATAACATGGCATTTACCGGCATCCGTAGAGGTGATCTATATATTGTTGATTTCACTAAGAAAGCCCAACCTAGAACTTGCTTTATTGCTAAATCCGCTAAAGGTTGGTTATGGCATAGAAGGCTTGGACATGTTGGTATGCGTAATCTAGACAAGCTAATCAAAGGTGATCATATTCTTGGCGTTAAAGATGTTTTCTTTGACAAAGATAGACTTTGTAGTGCTTGTCGTGAAAAACAAGTAGGTGGAAGTCATCCGTGAAGAACATCATGACCACAAGGAGACCGCTTGAGCTTCTTCATATGGATCTCTTTGGTCCCAATGCTTACAAAAGCCTTGGTGATAACTCCTTTGGTCTAGTTATAGTTGATGATTATTCCAGATTTACGTGGGTATTTTTCCTTGATGACAAATCGCAGGTTCAGAGAATCTTCAAAACCTTTGCCAGAAAGGCCCAAAATCAATTTGAGGTGAAGATCAAGAAAGTTCGGAGTGACAATGGTACGGAGTTCAAGAATGCCAATGTAGACTCTTTTCTCGATGAGGAAGGGATTCTACATGAGTTCTCGGCTACGTACACTCCTCAACAAAATGGAGTTGTTGAGAGGAAGAACCGAATGCTCATAGAGATGGCGAGAACGATGCTTGATGAATACAAGACACCGAAGCATTTTTGGGGGGAAGCGGTCGAGACAGCTTGTCATGCTATCAACATGCTTTATCTTCATAAGCTCCTCGGCAAGACATCATACGAGCTCCTCACCGGTAACAAACCCCAAGTGGGATACTTTCGTGTCTTTTGTTCGAATTGCTATATCCTTGATAAGCATCGTCGGTCCAAATTTGCTCCTAAAACTCATGAAGGCTTTTTCCTTGGTTATGGATCAAACTCTCACACCTACCGTGTCTACAATAATTTCACCCGAAAGGTTGAAGAAACGGTAGACGTGAAGTTTGATGAATCTAATGGCTCGCAAGTAGAGCAAATGCCTATTGATGTAGGAGACAAGGACCCATCGGAAGCCATTCAAGATTTATCTATTGGAAAGATCCATCCCATGGAAGTGAAGGAGAGTACCTCATCTACATATGTGGAGCCCCCTACCTCACGGCAAGATGAACCTCAAGGCAACATGGAGGCCTCCACAAGTGGAACTCACCAAGATGAGGAAGTGCAACAAGAAGATCCACCACAACCTCCTTCTCCACCGCCTCAAGACAACACCAACAACAATGAAGAAGAAGAGGAAGATGAAGATGATGAGGAAGCTCAGCCACAACCTCAACAAAAGCTATCCCGAGTCCGAGCGAGAGTCAAGAAAAATCATCCCGTGGAACAAATGATGAACGACATAGACTCCGGGAGAATTACTCGCTCTAAAACTCGCTTAGCTAACTTTTGTGAGCATTACTCATTTATCTCTAGTATTGAACCTATGAAGGTAGAAGAAGCACTTGAAGACCCAGATTGGGTGAACGCTATGCACGAAGAGCTACACAACTTCGAGAGGAACAATGTATGGACTTTGGTAGAGAAGCCCAAGGATGATCAAAACGTCATTGGAACCAAATGGGTGTTTCGGAACAAGCAAGATGAAGATGGACAAGTCATCCGCAACAAGGCTCGTCTCGTAGCTCAAGGTTACACACAAGTCGAAGGTATGGACTATGGTGAGACCTATGCCCCCGTTGCTAGACTTGAGTCCATTCGCATTCTTCTTGCTTATGCCAATCACCATGATATTACTCTCTATCAAATGGATATCAAAAGTGCTTTCCTAAATGGTGAGATAGAGGAGGAAGTATTTGTGGAACAACCTCCCGGATTTGTGAATCCCAAAAAGCCTAATCATGTTTACAAGTTGCACAAAGCTCTTTATGGTCTAAACAAGCTCCTAGAGCTTGGTACAAATGTTTGACTAGCTTTCTTCTTGAAAAAGGCTTTGAGATTGGAAAGATAGATTCAACGCTGTTCACGAAAAGGGTTGATGGTGAGCTATTTGTGGGCCAAATATATGTTGATGATATTATCTTTGGTTCAACTAACCCTCATTTTAGCAAGAAGTTTGGGAAGCTCATGTCGGAGAAGTATGAGATGTCCATGATGGGTGAACTCAAATTCTTCCTTGGGTTGCAAATCAAGCAATCTAAGGAAGGTACCTTTGTCTCACAAACAAAGTACACCAAGGATCTCTTCAAGAAGTTCAACATGCAAGAAAGCAAAGGTATGAGAACCCCCATGCCTACAAGTGGACATAATGACTTAACAAAAGATGGAGAACCCGTTGATCAAAAGGTTTACCGATCTATGATTGGTTCTCTACTATATCTTTGTGCTTCTCGTCCTGACATAATGTTGAGTGTATGCATGTGTGCTCGATATCAAGCTGCCCCTAAAGAATGTCATCTTAAGGCTGTTAAAAGGATTGTGAGATATTTGATACACACACCAAACTTTGGCATTTGGTATCCTAAGAGGGCCTCTTTCGACCTTGTTGGCTATTCCGACTCGGACTATGCCGGTGAAAGGGTTGATAGAAAGTCAACTTCGGGTACTTGTCAATTTCTTGGTCGATCCCTTGTATCTTGGTCCTCCAAGAAACAAAATTCGGTATCACTATCCACTGCCGAAGCGGAATATATTGCTGCTGGTTCGTGTTGTGCTCAATTGCTATGGATGACACAAACGCTTAAGGATTATGGGATACATGTGAGACATGTCCCCTTGCTTTGTGACAATGAGAGTGCGATTAAAATTGGACACAATCCCGTGCAACACTCTCGAACGAAACATATTGAAGTTCGTCACCATTTCATTCGTGATCACATTGCCAAAGGTGACATCAGACTTAAGCATGTTCGTACTGACAAACAACTCGCAGATATCTTTACAAAACCTCTTGATGAGAAGGTGTTTTGTCGCTTAAGGAGTGAGTTGAACATCATTGATGCTTCAAACTTGGAGTAAAAACTCCATTGATGCATGCAAGGCATGAGCCTACTTGACTAATCCTTGATATTTCTCTTATGATGATGATCATATGTCTTGGACACATTTGCCTCCTTGTATTGCATCTAACTCCTTGCACGTACTTGGATGATCTACATTCCGCAAGATTACCACACACTCAAATCATGAGTAATCTTGTCATTGACCAAGTATCTAGCCCTTTGGGATGTTGAGTTCAAGGAACAAAATTCCACATATCCTTTTTGACATTTTATACATCTAGTATTTCACTCTTGTCATCTTGGATATCCTTGAGTATTTCCTTGCTTGCCTAACCCATGTAGGAAGATGAACTACACAAGTAGAAATGGCGCTCCAACTTCACATTCAATGAGCACCTACATCAAGTTCACCTACATGAGCAAAGCAACAACAAGCCCAAGGTATGTTCTTCACATCTTTAAAGGAGCTTTGCTCAAAGTCATGAGTACAAGCAGCTTCATAAGATGTGAACACATCAATGCTTAATCGAAAAATGGCAACCCCATTTTGAGCTTAAACGATGAGTATGACCTATGATCAAATGTTCTCATTTGACTCCTAAGTCGATATACTCAAACATAGGTGACCTTGTCGCCGACCCTTATCTAGATGAAGTACATATGTTTTGGAGTCTTTCTATTTTCTCTTATGTTCTCTCATTGAGTTTTCATTTAAAACAAAAACAAAAAAAACCTTCATCTAGGAATCTTTTTCATTTCTATTCTTCTGTCTTTGTGAATATCCTTTTGGATCTGATCAATTCCTTGAAAATCATTCACCAATTCATTGCAAATTCTTTGAAACATTCCTCGCAAAGTGAGCTGAATTATTTCAGATTTCCTTAGAATTAAACTCAAGGCCACCGATTTAAATATTTCGGTCTAACCGAAAAGGATCTACCCTAAGTCCCTCGACTTTCGGACCCACCGATCCATCTTAATTCGTGTCACCGATTTATTTCTTCAGATATCATCTTCGCAGCTCCACTCAATGATTCTCTATGCATGTTCCGCTTTTGCCTGTTGTGATTCTTAAGGATCCCACTTCTTTCTTTCCATCTTCCCCGACCTTCCTAGTTTGCTGTCCTTTTCGGCACTTGATGTCAAAGGGGGAGAAGACTTAGGGGGAGAAGAGAAGATTTAGGGGGAGAAGAAGAGCAATCTTACCTTAAGGGGGAGAGAATCACATCAAAGCTTCAATGTTTTTCCTTATAAGAAAAGTTCATTTGGCATCATTCTTTTGATTTTGCTCTTTCCATCAAACCCCTTATTCTGAGAAAACTCAAAGGGAGAGGAATCTTCACAATTGATATCTTATGGGAAGCAAAATCTCTCAGAGTTCATTGAAAATCTTTTAGTTTCGGAGACATGTTTGCTGATTCAAGCTTGTGCTCAATATGAGACACTCTTTATACATGTCATCCCTGGCTTGGTACTCTTGATGTTCTTGCAGTTGGTTGAAGAAATACTCTTGTGTTATCTAACCTTGTTTTCCCAAGTTTATCTCTTCAGGTACAATGCCAAGGAACCTCAAGGTAAGTGTATGCACCTTGCAGAATGTGCATGATGGTGACTTGCTTGTGAATACTTGTTTGCAAGAAATCACCATGCACATATGCATTATCACTCACTTCTTTTCATCTGCTCTGATGCATATAGCCAAGCTGCATGTAGCACATCTTGCTTCTTTCTCTTGTGTGCTTGTGGTAGTCCAAAACCATAATTTATGAAAATCATGCACACTTGTAGGGGGAGCCTGTGTACTACATGTTTGTCAAAGCTTTCGTGATAATTCTGTCCTTATTTCAATAAGCTTTGATGTCTTGTTTAGTGTGTTGCCATCAATTACCAAAAAGGGGGAGATTGAAAGCACATTTGCTCCCTGGGTGGTTTTGGTAATTAATGACAACATACTTTGTGGTTGGACTAATGCTTTTATCAAGTATGTTTCAGGAAATTGAATCACATTGGCATGGCAAAAGGACTGAAGAGGTGGACCCCTCAAGATGCTAAGGCAAGCATTGGCAAAAGCTCAAGACTCCATTTTTGGTTTAGTGATCCAAAATCACATTGAGTCCATAGGAAAAGCCAATACTATTAAAAGGGGATGAGGTTATGATGATGATCTGGTTGCTCAAGTGCTTAGTGATACATCTCCTAAACTATCGCAACTCTCACCGCCATATACACTCATAAGTAGTCTCGGTCCCACCGATTTTCCAAACTCAGTCACACCGAGATGAACCACCTCAGCCATAAAGCCAAACCCTAGAAAACTCGGATTTTCCGATTCAGAACTCGGTCTCACCGAAACTTGAGTTGCCAAGCTTCTGTAACCTTCTGTCATCATATCGGTGTCACCGAGATGATGAAGTCGGTCCCACCGAAATTGGCAAGCTCTTGTCTTTGCACGAATCGGACTAACCGAGATTGTATTTTCGGTCCCACCGAAAATCCCAACGTTCACATTATTTGAACTATCGGTCTCACCGAGTTGTCAACTTCGGTCCCACCGAGATTGGTCAAATGTGTGTAACGGATGGATTTTGTGTGGAGGCTATAAATACCCTCCACCCCTCTTCATTCGTGGAGAGAGCCATCGAAAGAACTACCACTCCTACCTTACATTTCTGAGAAGAGAACTACCTACCCTTGTGTTGAGATCAAGTTGCTCCACTCCCACCATATGAAGCTTGATTTCTAGCCTTCCCAAGTTGCTTTCCACTCAATCCTTTCTTCCACCACAGCCAAATCAGTGAGGAGAGTTGAGTGTTGGGGAGATTATCATTTGAAGCACAAGAGCAAGGAGTTCATCATCATCAACAACATCTATTACCTTTTGGAGGGTGGTGCTTCCTAGATTGGTTAGGTGTCGCTTGGGAGCCTCCGTCGAGATGTGGAGTTGAACCAAGAAGTTTGTAAGGGCAAGGAGATCGCCTACTTCGTGAAGATCTACCCCGAGAAAGGCTAGCCCTCCGTGGGCGTAGGCCATGATGGAATAGACAAGGTTGCTTCTTCGTGGACCCTCCGTGGGTGGAGCCCTCCGTGGACTCGCGCAGCCGTTACCCTCCGTGGGTTGACGTCTCCATCAACGTGGAAGTACGATAGCACCACCTATCGGAACCACGAGAAAAATCACCGCGTCTCCAAATTGCGTTTGATCTTCTCCACTTCTCTTTACTACTTGTGCAATTTACTTTCCGCTGCCCATACTCTAGAATTGCATGTGTAGTGTGCTACTTGACTTGTGTGTGTTATGCAAAATCTGTCCTTGATAAAAGACTGAATTTTAATCTTGTCGAGTAGTCTAATCACCCCCCCTCTAGACACTCTCACCTTCTTCGATCCTACAGTCATTATGCCGTTGGATCAATTGTTACCTTAGTTGCGATCTTCATCATATTTGTTGTGACGAGGGTAAGTTTTCTCTAATGTTTTGCTTTACAAATGGATACTTAGCTTATTTTCCTCCTAAATGGCATAATTACCTAAGTTAGATAAAAAGAATGAGCTATACTTAGCTTATTCAATTCATTTATGACATACTTAGCATACTTAGGTCAAAAATGGCATGATAATCTTTGTTACCTCCAAAATGATATAGACTTAGCTTATTTTCCTCGAAAATGACATAATAACCTTACTAAGCTCCAAAATGACCTATTTACCTAGATTAGCTCTAAAATGACCTACACTTAGCATTTTTACCTAGCTTAGCAATAAAATGACGTTTTTTACTTACCTTAGTTAGAAGAAGAAGATAAAGAAGAGGAGATGAGAAAAAGAAAGAGAAGAAAAATCCTTCTTCTTCTTCTTCTTCTTTTTCTTCTTCTTCTTCTTCTTCTTCTAGCTAGTCTTCTTCTTCTTCTTCTTCTTTCAACTTTCTTCTTTCCCTATTTGCAGATTTGCTTTAGGTGAGGAAGCTTGCATCGATGGAGTCTACTCTTCTCTTTATGCTTCCTTTTTGTTTTGATTTTGTAGGATGAACAATGTGAAAGTTGCTACCTATATATGCATGTATGGATGAAGCCATTGTATGCTTGTTTTTGGATATGTTGGCTAGCTATATATGTTGCATATGGACTTTTGATTTGCTATGTATATGTGTTGGATGATCATATCCATATGGCAGGGATATGATTTGGTATGTATATGTGTTGGTATGCTCGTCGAAAGTATTTTCACATGTGTATATATATATATATCTGTGAAATTCTATGAAATTGAATGAATTTAAGAAAAAACAGAAAAAACAAGGGCTATACAAGATCTTTGCCGTCTGCTAGCGGAAGGCAAAGCTATTTGCTGTCTGCTAGCAGACGGTAAAGAGGACACATGGCAGTCACATGTGCAAACTGGGAACACTGACTGCCTATTTGGTCATTTTGTCGTCTGCAAGCGGACGGCAAAGTGACCAAATAGGCCTGGCAAACAGGGCCATCTATGTCGTCTGCTGGCAGACGGCATAGCTAGCCACGTGGCAGCTTCCCAGTGTTGCCCTAGCTAAGCATTTTGTCGTTCGTCATCGGACGGCAACAAGCTTTGCCTCTTTGCCGTCCACTGGCTGACGACAAAGAGCTCCGTTAACCACCTAACGGCTCTCACCCCACACCACTGCCGTCCGTCGTCGTTGTCGTCCGCTGGCCTCGGATGGCGGACAACACAATCCTTTGCCGTCCGTTTCAGAGAAGTGGACGACAAAGAAGGCCTTCGCTGGCACGTGTTCAGCCAGACGGTTTGCCGTCCGCTGGCTGACGGCAAAGGACTTTGCCATCTGGGATCTGTGCCTTTGTCGTCCGCCATGGCGGATGGCAAAGAAGCTGATTCCAGTAGTGAGAATGGGCTGGAGAGGAGGTGTGGTTTTGGTGCAGTGCTAACCAGCCAGCAAGTAGCTGGCATAGGCCAAGCAGCGAAGGTTCTAGTGTTAATAGTGGTACTGGTGACAACCGGTCAATCATTTTTGACTGTGCGGAGTTTGCAAAGCCGGACGGCTTGTGGGGTGGGATGGGACCAAAGTTTTAGAGTTTCACGTGGCACACGTCTGAAACCTCTCCACCAGTTGGTATGTGGGATTCGTTCTTTTAGATGTTGTGTGTTGGATTTGTATCGATGGATCGCTTGAAGTAGAAAAACCAAGTGTTACATACGCAATAGGAGTACTCAAAGTATGCAAGTTCAAAAGGAATGGATGGTGTCCATCACTCTTGTCATGTTAAACTTGCACCCCAGCACAGTCGGCCCTGCACGTCGCTCACTGAATGGAGCGCGCTTCGTCTTGCATTTTTGCTCGCTTGTGGGACCGTAGTTGATAGCAAACCGACGGTAGGCAAACTTTCCCCCTCACTCTCCTCCTCAGACATCCCTCCCCCTCCCTAGCCCTTGTCGTCTGAATTTAGAAGTGAGAGGCGAGGATAGCTGGATGAGGAGATTGTAGCATGGATTCCAAGAAATTTGTTGAGAATGTGAGGTGGTCCGTGTGTTAGTAATAAGGTAGGATCATTCCATACACTACTACAGATGTTGTCAGTGATCCACTACTCCTACTACTACTATTGGACTGGGAGCTTCAAAAACATACAACTATTGGACTGGCTATACGTGGTAAAATCCTAGTAGCAAGCGCATGCGCGAGAACAAGCATTCATGTGTTTGAATACAAATCAGAAACCATTTTCTGTTTGAAAACAAATCTAGGAGTACGTACGAATCTAACAATATTGATTGGGCATTGTTGAATGTTGATACTTTTTCGGTAAATTTGATCAAAGTAGAGATACTTTGACTTCACACAAAACTTCTGTGTAGACTAAAAAGGACCAGAGTGAGTATATTGTATGTTGAAAAGCGAAACGAACATTGAATGCCCTTCACATATGATTTGCAGATGCTATGACCACCGGTTCAAATATTTGAATCCACTTTAGGTTGAATTCTAATACTTGAAACTTTTTTAGGATGGATTCAAATACCATGTGTCTTCTTATGCATAATGTTTCTCACACGCCCAACATAGAGTGTTTTAGTTTCACTTTTTTCTTTTGCGCACCATCTCTCTGTATCACACACCCACTCGATCTCTCTTCGTTTCATCTCGGGGTCCCTCTCTCTCTCTTTCTTTGTGCATGTCACACATAATCAATCTCTCGAGGTATTGGGATTGTATCTCGCTCGTCAAGTCGCTCTTTGACACATGCCTAGGTCACTCTACCATGCATTAGTTGTAACCAAGCCTTTCATCTATCTTTTTTAGGCATATGTTCATCTTTCACTTTGCCCTTCTCTAGATCGGTCGATCAGTCAATCTCCACCCTATTCCTCTTTCAATCATCTCATGGCTATATGGTGTTTGAACACGAACACGTCACTGTGTACCTCCAACGTCGAGGGCGATGCACCGCAGCTCACGTCGAAGGAGACCCGTCCGGAAGAATGGTACGCAAGCAATCCGGCGGGTGCTTTTCAGGACCCAAAACCCCACGCATCCGGGAGGAACCCCGTCTGGACACTCGGTGCCTATGGTCTGCCCTAGGTCGGTTCGCCCGCCCCTAGAGCCTCGAGGATCGCTGCCCTTCAACACGAAGAACGAACGGAGAATGAGAGAGAAAGAACCAAGGAGAGATGTAAAACTAGGGTAAAAAGTAGATGGGTTTTGCGATTGTGTTTTTTGTTCAATTGGCCGTCACCCCTTAGGTATATAAGAGGCGGCTGGACTTCCCATTCAAGGAAAAGGCTTGGATTCACATCCAAAACCCTAGTCAAATTCGGATTGGTTTTGTCTGAACTTTCCAAAACTGTTCGGTTTAAACTGACTGCAACTTGCAGGTATTTTTGTGGTGGTAAACGACCTTGGATGGAAACGAGTCCAAATGCAATCTTGACCATTTTGACGAGATGAACAACTTTCATGCTGAACGCTTTTTGATCAGAGGTCATCTTGAGGGTCAAATTGCTTGCGCAAAACAGGCTATTATTCGCGCTACCCATCACACGGGCGTCTGGTGGGGCGCGCCATTTTTTGCCTCCTGCATTCCGATGGCTCTAACTTTTGCATAAGAACTTGGGTTGGAAAAAAAAAATTATAACAAAACCTATCATTTCGACGAGACGAAGACAATCTTTGTAGATCATTTTTTCATACAAGGCCGTATTGGGGGCGTAATCAGCCGAATAGTGTTCTGAATACAAAGTCTCAGTACTTAAAACACAAGTTTGGCATTAGAGATAATATCAGATGGCTATGGCCCAAATGTCAAAGTTTCTCCTTTTGACGATACAGAACTTTCTCGCTTTGAGCACTTTTTCATTTAAGGCCATATTAATTGTGTTTTTGACCATGCCAAAATCTGGTGTCAACACATGCCCCCCTGTTTTTCAGCAAAACTGTGTGCCAAAAAGTAATTTGTAATGTATTTGTTCTAAGGACGATGTCAACACTCCATCGGCCATTTATATTTCTCAGGGCGAGTAATTATGTATCGGCCATGTTTATGCTAAAGACGATAGTTATTTGTCGGCCATTGATTTTAACTTCTTGTTTACATCATACCTTGGAACCAATTACCACCAATCGGCTTTAAAGAGATGGGAATGAACCAGTTCATCGTAGCACTAAGGAAATCAAACTCCGAGAGGTCACGCCCTGTTAAGCAAGTAGCATTGGGATGATTCCGGTCCACCTACGCATCGGCCCAAGCAACACAAGCCGAATTATCCGCGTGAACAACCTCTACCTCATCATCGACCCATTGTATTAAGAATTGATGCGTGGCAGATGGCACACATTGGTTAGCATGAACGCAATCACGGACTAATATAACATTATAGTTACCTTGCACCTTGGCGATGAAAACCGTGGTGGCCAAAGTTTTGCTTCCCACAATGAGTTCCATGCACATCACACCTTTGGCCTCTGCCTTTTATTTACCCTCAAATCCATTAAGTACCACATTGGTCTTCATCAATGCATCATCATCTAACCCCAACTTCTTGAAGACCGTGTAGGGCATAAGATCTATCACAGCACCACCATCAACGAGCATCCTAGCAACCGGCGATCCGTTAATATGACCTTTGAGGTACAACGGCTTCAAGTGTTTCACCGGTTCTTTTGGCTCTTCGAAGATAGCATTCTTTGGACCAAAATCCAGCTGAGCCACCTCCCCTTCTTCACTTATAGCATGAAACTCGGCAAGTAAATAATACACCATATTAATATTCATACCTTCCTGAACCGGCGTAGGTTCGTAATCCACCATCTCATCTTCATCTCCCAATGTGTATATTGGTCTTAAAGTTTCCTCAATTGAAGGAGATGTTTCAGGTGGCATGGACGATGTAATAGGGGTCGCATCATCCTATTTTGGTGGTGAAGGTGTTGTTGTAGCTAAGGTAGAAGCATCTGTGTTTTCTATTTGTTTAGGCCTCCACACTTGTTTTGTGAGTGCCATGGGCCAAATTTCATTGAACAATTCGTCCCTTTGCTTCTGTTCTTTGTGCTCTACCTTCTTGTGGTTCCTCATGCGTTGTAATCTCCTTTTCATGGTTTTAGTTAAACCGGGAGAACACCACTTAGGTTGGGTATATTTGGGATCCGTAGGTTTGGCCTTGATTGTGCTAGCCTCATGATCATTAACCATGGAACCGTGATGAACGATAACAATATCACAATTAGAACTGACCAGATTACCAACAATCAGCCTTTTGATCTCCTTTTGCTTGTGGCATTCTGAAATTTGTACATTAGGTGACTTAATATGCCACACTTTTTTATTGGCCTTGCTTGGAGAAATTTTTGTTGGCCGATTAGAACCATAGCTCAAACGGCCTTGTGTGGCATAATAAAGCCTCTCGCGAGTAGGCCTTCTACATGTTGTCCACCCCATATGAAAAGCATAAGGAGCCATTGGGGGCTGCCCCCACCCTCCATTGAAGTCTATCATGTAATATGGCGCATATGGGATTTGTGACATCCATGGTGTCGGTGTCCATGACCCATATGGCCTTGCATAGCGTCGAAACTCTTGCTTCAGAGGTGATCTTAAACGCTTTCAATGTGATGGCCGATTAGAGCTAGAACCGGCCGCTTGAATTGCATATTTGGATAGCAACATATCAAAAGTTGGCTTGATTCTCTTGCTCTTAGCTTCACTCTTTTCCCACTTGCCAACTTCTGAATTCTTGGGCTTGATAAATTTAACGTGAGTATCTTCTTGTACTTGTGGTTGCCCCCCGAGTGCAGGATTTTTTATGGTGATCTTCAATACTTCCTTGCCCTCGGGTTGCTTATCAAGCACAACCTCTCTTCTGAAGACTTTGTCGCCCTCTTTGCCTTTCCTGGGTTCACCAATAACAATATTATCTTTATTAGCAGATTCGGCTATTCTAGGCCGAATTAAAATTTTCTTTCCCTCCAAGTCCATGGTGTTTATCGGGAAGGGTTGTTTATCAACTTGCATCTCAGCAAAATTCAATCATCTGACATTAATAGCCGATTGTATATGTCGTCTAAAAACATTGCAATCGTTAGTAGCATGAGAAAATCAATTATGGTACTTGCAATAAGCACGCCATTTTAGCCCCTCAAACGGAGGTATGGTGTGTGATATTCTAATCATCTTGTCTTGCAAGAGACCATCAAATATTCTATCACACTTAGATATATCAAAAGTGAACTTCATCTCGTCCTCATGATTCTTACGAATTAGCCTAAGAGCATTGCATGTATAGGGTTTCGCCTATGAGGACCAAACAAACTTAGTAGTATACACATCAACCTCATCGTCTGAATTATCATCATTGTATTCAACCATATGCATTCTAGGACGATCAGTTGTAGACCTATGAACCTCTTTACTTCGACTCTCTTGAGCCAAAGCTTTTTGTAAGACTTGGTTAATATTCAAAAACTCATAACTTTCTAGCCTCTCTTTAATATGAGTTTTCAAGCCACTAAGAACAAGATCCGCCAAGTCTCTCTCGCTTATGACCAAGCTATAACATCGGCTTCTTATATCTCTAAATCTCTTGACGTAATCGGTGACCGATTCATCATGTTTTTGCCTAACAAATGTAAGATGTGACAACATAAGCTCATTATCGCCGCTATAAAAGTGATCATGAAACTTCTGCTCTTATTGCGACCATAAGAGAACTGAACCATGTGTTAAAGCAGCAAACCATGAAAATGTGGTGCCAGTTAAAGATAATGGAAATAAACGCACTTTCAATTCTTCTATGGAACCTGCTTCACCTAACTGCACTAGATACTGCCTAACATGTTCCCATATTCTTTTCGTGCCACCTCCACTAAATTTAACAAAATCAGGAACCTTGTAACCTTGAGGGTACAAAACTGTATCAAAGTGCTCAGGATAAGGCTTTTGCTACACACAACTCTTTACCGTTGGCTTTTTTTGAAAATTTCTAGAAACATCATATGCAAATTCTCCCTTAATTTATCTAAAATTGGATCTAAGGTAGATGAAGATGTTTGTGGCAATGACATCGGAGCAACTTGAGTACTAGCTAGTGGTGCAACTTGTGGGATGGGCGCCGAACCATAATTCAGCGGAAGACCAAACATGCTTGCGCCTATGGGTGGTGAGACAAAGTGATTCGGCGTTGATGCCAAATTGGGCACACTCATAATAGGATTAGGATATGTAGGTGCAGCCACAAGCTAGTTGGTTTGACTAGGGTAAAAATTCAACGGCACACTATATTGTAGGAGGTGCCGATGAAATAGTTAAAGTTGGACTAGGGTTTTAAGATACACCAATAGTACCACTAGGTGACGGAGGCATATTTTTCTTAGCATTAGTATTTGCCACAAAAGAATTGTACATTATCACATTACCCTTAGTAACAAGACTTTCAATCCCATCCACTTGCTCTTGAGAAAAAACTTTACTCGTAGTGATTAAATCTTGTTCGTCAATGAGAGGAGAAAAATTGACGTTTCCAATCGGAGTGATGTTTCCTTGATGGTCCTTCTTGAAACTTGCAAGAAACGCCTCCAAATCCTTCTCCTCATGCTTCTTCTTGAGCACTTCAAAAGCCTCTTCACGCTGCTTCTTGCACGTTTCATAGGCTTGGCGATGTTCCTCCGATAGTTCATCAAGACTGGGCTTAATGATGTTATCGGCGTCAACTTCTGAGGGCTTGGGGAGATTAGACATAGTTGATGATGATTCTTGATCTTTCATCCCCAGTGGAGTTCGCCAAAAAGTGTGTTCGCACACAAACACGTCATTGTGTACCTCCAATGCCGAGGGTGATGCACCGCAGCTCACTGTCGGTGTCAAAACCGGCGGATCTCGGGTAGGGGGTCCCGAACTGTGCGTCTAAGGCTAATGGTAACAGGAGGCGGGGGACAAGATGTTTACCCAGGTTCGGGCCCTTTCTATGGAGGTAATACCCTACTTCCTGCTTGATTGATCTTGTTGAATATGAGTATTACAAGAGTTGATCTACCACGAGATCATAATGGCTAAAACCCTAGAAGTCTAGCCTATGATTACGATTGTTCTCGTCTCTACGGACTAAACCCTCCGGTTTATATAGACACCGGAGGGGGCTAGGGTTACACAAAGTCGGTTACAAAGAAAAGGAATCTACATATCCGAATCACCAAGCTTGTCATCCACGCAAAGGAGAGTCCCATCCGGACACGGGACAAAGTCTTCTGTCTTATATCTTCATAGCCCAACAGTCCGGCCCAAGTTAATAGTTCGGCTGTCCGAGGACCCCTTAATCCGGGACTCCCTCAGTAGCCCCTGAACTAGCCTTCAATGACGATGAGTCCGGCGTGCAGATTGTCTTCGGCATTGCAAGTCGGGTTCCTCCTCCGAATATCCCAAAATCATCTCCGTACTAAAATAGTGTTTGACTCTGCAAAACAAATCCCACACACAACCGTAGAGAGTATAATATCTTCACGAGTCCAATCCGCTGACAATTTTTGTAGCACGACATTACATCATCACCCGGCCATTATTTTGAATCATTTTCTAGCCTGCCACTCCACGTTTCGAGAGGTGGTTTTTATTGGCACGTCTTGTCAAAGCAGAGATCGTGTCCCCTTATTGCGGGATCTTCATCAACACGGGCGTGGGTAACCCAACCGTTCTGTTGGCATGATTCCTTGGGAATAGGCATGTTTTAAGGCCACGGAGGGGACATTTGATATTCGTCGCCTTTCCAAAGGGGCTAATAGTTGTCTTTTCCCTTCCACGCCAATCATTTCCTCTACCTTCCACCTCAAGTTCCAACACCCAAGGGTCAATCCAGTTGCTTCAAGCTTCTAGTCATGCCTGGACCCAGCCTTCTAGGCCGGTGGATGGCCTCCTCTGTCACACAGGAGGATATCTCGAAGCTGAGGGAGGCAAGATACTTGACTGCGGAAATCCTCCACAGGTTTCCTGCTCAAGGGCAGGTTATTCCTACTCCCAGATCCAATGAGTGGGTCGTGTTTATCTCTCACTTCCTCCAAGGGCTTGGGTTTGCTCTTCATCCCTTCCTTCATTGGCTCATGTTTTATTACGGGCTAGATTTTCACGATCTAGCTCCAGAATCCTTCCTTCACATCTCGGCGTTTATCATTACGGGCGAGGCCTTCCTCCGTATTTCCCCACACTTCGGCTTATGGCTTAAGACCTTTACGTAAAGCCGAAGGTAATCCACGAGAAACAAGCGGAGTGCGGTGGTGCTTCAATAAGCAAACGTACCAACCATACTTGGCCAAAGGGATCTGTCGGGGGGATGAACCCTGGGCAGGCAACGGAACCCGGATCCTTTTCAAAAAACAACGGGGCCGGCGTCACCCCTCAAGCCGGCACGCGCTTGGCCGGGTCGCTCGACCCGGCCAAACCCCGCAACCCGGCCAAACTCTCTGACCCGGCCAGGCACCTCAACTCGGCCTCAACAACTAGAACAAAACAGCCGAACCCGGCGCGACCAAGGCTTCCTCAACAAGCCAGCTCCACCCGTGGTGTGCTCCGCAACCCAGCCACGAGTCAGCTCCCGTCCCATCTAGGCCGTACGATGGGACGAGTCTTCAGCCACTGATGACCAAGGCAACAGTGCTCCGCCCATGCCTCTAGTCAGCCGGAACATGGCAACAGTGCCCCTCACCTACCCGCTGACCAGGGCCGGCGTGGCTACAATGCCCCCGTCATCAACGCTGATGACAGCAAGCGGCGACCTAACGGAGCGCCACTGTACACGACTCGACTCAGCCACGCACTTACGATCGACAAGACGCCGCATAGTCCCCCTAGGCACGCGGGGCCCGCATCGAGGGGAACCCGGCGAACCACAGGCCCCCAGCGGGCCCTGGCCCGGGTCCCCAGACGCTGACGACCTGGACCCACCAACTTGTAACATTACCATTGTAACACTAGGGGGCTTGGCCTATAAAACCCCCCAGGAGCCCACGCATACACGGGCAGGTAGAGAAGTAAGAAAGCAGGAAAGCATGGAGGAACTAGCCACCAAACAGTAACATCCACCCGGGGAGAAGGAGCAGCCTAAGCCTTGGCCAGCCTTCCTTCCTCCTCCATACAGCTCTAGGAGCAACCTAGTACTATCGCACATCAAACTGCAGTCAGCAGGACTAGGGGTGTTATCTCTCCAGATAGCCCCGAACCTGGGTATGTCTTGCGTCTCACTGTGACGCCCCCAATTCAATCGTACACTAATCATGCAGGCAAACGTGTACGACCAAGATCAGGGACTCACGGGAAGATATCACAACACAACTCTAAAAACATAAATAAGTCATACAAGCATCATATTACAAGCCAGGGGCCTCGAGGGCTCGAATACAAGTGCTCGATCATAGACGAGTCAGCGGAAGCAACAATATCTGAGTATAGACATAAGTTAAACAAGTTGCCATAAGATGGCTAGCACAAACCGAGATACAGATCGAAAGAGGCGCAGGCCTCCTCCCTGGGATCGTCCTAACTACTCCTAGTCGTCGTCAGCAACCTACACGTAGTAGTAGGCACCTCCAGTGTAGTAGTCGTCGTCGACGGTGGCGTCTGGCTCCTGGACTCCGGCATCTGGTTGCGACAACCAGGTAGAAGGGAAAGAGGGGAAAAGAGGGAGAAAAGCAACCGTGAGTACTCATCCAAAGTACTCGCAAGCAAGGATCTACACTACATATGCATGGGTATATGTGTAAAGGGCCATATCAGTGGACTGAACTGCAGAATGCCAGAATAAGAGGGGGATAACTAATCCTGTCGAAGACTACGCTTCTGGCAGCCTCCGTCTTGCAGCATGTAGAAGAGAGTAGACTGAAGTCCTCCAAGTTGCATCGCATAGCATAATCCTACCCGGCGTTCCTCTCCTCGTCACCCTATTAGAGAGCGATCACTGGGTTGTATATGGCACTTGGAAGGGTGTGTTTTATTAAGTATCCAGTTCTAGTTGTCATAAGGTCAAGGTACAACTCCAGGTCGTCCTTTTACCGAGGGGCACGGCTATTCGAATAGATAAACTTCCCTGCAGGGGTGCACCACATAACCCAACACGCTCGATCCCATTTGGTCGGACACACTTTCCTGGGTCATGCCCGGCCTCGGAAGATCAACACGTCACAGCCCCACCTAGGCCTAACAGAGAGGTCAAGACGCCGGACTAACTCCTATGGCGCAGGGTCCGGCCCATCACCCATTGCACACCAAGACGTTATGCGTGGCGGCGAAAGCGTAACTAGCCCCTTAATACAAGAGCAGGCTTACGCTCCAATCCGGCCACCGCCGCCGATGTTGATGTCTAGAAGGCTTGGTGATACCACGACGTCGAGTGCCCATATCTTTCCCGCGTAGTTGGTTAGTGCGTATAGGCCAGTGGCCAGACTCAGATCAAATTCCAAGATCTCGTTAAGCGTGTTATTATGAAGCAACCGCGAACGCCGACCAGGGCCAGGCCCACCTCTCGCCTAGGTGGTCTCAACCTGTCCTGTCGCTCCGCCACAAAGATCCACACAGAGGGTCGTCGGGACAAAGGTCCTTTCAGCCCCAACTGTGAATCACTCATGGTACTCTTCGAGCGGACCCGACTTTAGTCACCATCTGAAGTATGTATATATGTATAGTATATACCGTGATCACCTCCCAAGTGATCACGGCCCGATAGTATAGCAAGGCGATCGACAAGAATGTAGGGCCACAGATGATAAACTAGCATCCTATACTAAGTATCTAGGATTGTAGGTAAGGTATCAACAGATGTAGCAACAATGTCAGGCTATGCATCGTAATAGGATTAACGGAAAGCAAGAACATGCTACACTACTCTAATGCAAGCAGATAGAGGAGAATAGGCGATATCCGTGATCAACGGGGGGCTTGCTGGTTGCTCCGCAAGAAGGGTTCGTCGTCGATGTAGTCGATCACAGGGGTACCGGCAGCGGCCTCGGTGTCTACCGGAAAGAAGTAACGAATGGGAACACAATAAATAACAGAGCAATCAAAGCATCACAAAGCATAACATAGCAATACGCGGTGCTAGGTGTGCCCTAACGCGGTAGTAGGTGATACCGGCGAAGGGGGGAAACATCCGGGAAAGTATCCCCGGTGTTTCGCGTTTTTGGACACGTGAACCGGAGGGAGAAAGTCGCGTGTTTGCTATGCTAGGGAGGTGTGGCGGACGAACGGGCT
Source organism: Aegilops speltoides (assembly GCA_021437245.1). Lineage (NCBI taxonomy): Eukaryota > Viridiplantae > Streptophyta > Magnoliopsida > Poales > Poaceae > Aegilops > Aegilops speltoides. The sequence continues at coordinate 211,069,924 of CM038144.1, forward strand.
GCGTATTCGGATTCGTCTCCTTGTTCTGAGCTACTTTCATGTACAAAGTCTTTCCATCCGAGCTACGGTTTATTTTATATTAATTTTTAATGTTTTAAATCATTTTCGAAATTATAATAATTAAATTAATTCAAAATTAGTATTGTTGCATCAGCATGACGTCAGCATGACATCAATAGTCAACAAAGGGGTTGACTGGTCAATCTGACACGTGGGTCCCACTGGTCATAGACTCAGGTTTAACTAAACCGGGTTAATTAGACTAACTAAGTGATTAGGCTAATTTATTTTAATTAGATTAGTGAAACATGATTAATTAACTTAATGTGCGAGCGAGTGGAAGGGGAGGCCGGGGGCCTCACCGTGGTTGCAGGGTTCGAGGCAGTGGGGCGCGGGGAGGAGGTCGGGGACGACCGGGCGACGGAGAGGAAGCAGGCTGGCGAGGTTGCGATCTCCGGCGGGGTGGCTTTCGGCGACGTGCAGTCCAGCGGCAGGTGTCGGCGGGTCGTCGAGCAACGACGTGGTCGCAGCCCCGATCCAGATTGGATTGGGAGGGGAGAAGCGAGAGGGGGTGGGGGAAGTGGGGGCAACGGTTTAGGGTTTGGTCGTGTGGGGGGATAAGGTGGACCGGGGTGGGCCGGCCTTGCGGTCCATCGGCCTGCTGGGCCGAGGCCCAGATGGGGGGGGTTCCTTTTTCCTTTTTTTGTCTGTTTGTTTGTCTCTTTTGTATTTTATTTCTTTTATTTATTTTCTCTTCTGTTTTAATTCAATTTAAAATATTTATGCATTTTATAAAACTGTGTCTTCTACACCATAATTATCTATGTAATATTTAGTACAAACCGAACATTTTTATTTTAATGTTTGAAAACTTTTATTATTGACATTAATTTGAATTTGAATTTTGAAATGGTTTCGAATCATCGCAAGGTTAACAACAGTAACCGTGGTGACGTGGCACCATTAGCCCGGGATTACTGTAGCTTAATTATCCGGGCATCACAATTCTCCTCCACTACAAGAAATATCGTCCCGAGATTTAAGCGGTGTAGTAAGGGGGGGGGGAGGTGCTAGTAGCGAAAAACCTAACGAGTCTTCTCGGTCTTGGCTGCCCTTTCGTTGCTATCTTCATTTCTCTTCTTCAAGTCACCATGATCAAGTCATCATCCTTTCTTCGGGATCTCCAACGTACTTACGAATAGGTAAGGGGCAGCTCGGCTACGACAGAATGCTTATGAGGGAAAACAATCTGGGGTTAACCCATGAATGAGCCCAAGATTATCTCTCGAGTTGACATATAGAAATACATCAAGAGTAAGGTACGAAGGTACAATAAGAGGTTCCCAGCGGATAGATAGTTGCTCGAAGTCTGAACCAGAGTGAGAAAGGGGTTCAGAGCAGCAAGAGTAAGTATTATGTCCCGATACCGTAATGATTACTAGGCATGTGGCCTGTGAATTACATAAGAAGTCAAGCTCGAGGAATAACTTTGACAACAGGGTGTGTACAGGAGAGTCAGGTTTCAATCCGGTGGAACTTGTGGGTTATGGGCCCACCATGTGGGTTAAAGTAGGAAGGGCGGTGACATCTTGCACGGTCATGATAGCAAGGCATGTCAGAGGTTAGTCTATCGGTTATGTCAACAACCATATCGGTATCAAGGGCGAGGGACGAAGAGAACCATTTTCCTTCTCGTTGAAACGAGGCGGACAAGTAGGCAAAGTTCTCGTCCATCGGTGGTTACCGGAATGTCATCAACAAAAGTAACAGGGTCTTACTGACATAATTGTACACTGAGGGGTTTACTTAAGCAGGGAATTAATATTGCTTAGACCATAATGATCACCAGAAAGGTTAAACAAAACAATGGAAAGGAAAAGGTGTTTATCAATTTAACAGAACAATGGAAAGAAAAATGTGTTTAAACACATATTTCAGGGGTATATCCTTCCCAAGGATAAGCAGAGCATGATATCCATGACAGGATAGAAAATAGGAAACCATTTAGGTAAGTGGGGAGGAATCTCATGATATTACCCATACAACGGTGTTATGATAAAAGATAAAGAAAACTTAGCATTGTGCTTCAAATGCTCTTATTGAAAATCGGATTACCACAGGCATGCTTCGAGATAGCATTGACATGGTCTTCAAGCAAAGGTCAGACTTTGGATACAGGAAGGATCCATCAGGAACAACTTGTAGAATAAGTCTTACAATTTCCTCATGGAATAATGGATAGCCTTGCTAAAAAGTAAACTATAACAGTAGGTCCTTCGGCCAGGTGTGCTGGGCATGACATCACCTTACCGGGTCATAAAAGACCAGTGTTATAAGTCTTGGAAAAATGTTCCAACCATCATATCTGACCGAGATTCAGATCTGATCGGTGTTAGGATACCTCAGACTCAGGATGCCCAAGAAGAAAAGGTGCGACACAAATTGATGAGATGACATTGTAAAATTCTCAGGAAATGAACTATGGGAGCGGGTTCCTGAATCAATAGTTCATCATTAAACCAAGGAGGGGATGAGGAGGTGGCTGATTGGCTCAGCGACAATTCATCAAAATTTCCAAACGGATGGATTTCCACAATACTGTGAACAAGAAGATGACACTTGTCAATTCAAATAATATAATGTTGTATGCTCGAGGAAAACATACACCATCAATCATTAGCTGAAAGGTGTGCCCGAAATATGGCCTTAGGCAGCAAGATCAATGTTAGAGTGAAAATTCAATAACCAACAGTCTAAGAATGAACTGTCGATTGTTAACTTCAAAGCAATAGGGTTGCTAGAAGTATAGAACTCAAGCAGCATCGTTAGCAGATTGTTGGTATCCCGGTTAAAAACAACACGAGGACCAAGGAAGAATGGTGATGGTGAGAAGTATCGTCATACCGATAATTTCTAAGAGGTGGAGCAATCCTCACAACATCCTTGTCATAAAAGATATTAATACTTCAAGGTAGAATATCATACAAATTGGATAGCAAGTTGCATCCATCACATGAACAAGTTTGTGTTGGGGGGAAGGCAAGAATGTTGTCGATGATAACACAATCATCGAGGGGCAAGGATGGTATTTCCCATCATGAATTTGATTGATATCCTGGAAGAGCTCAATTGATGATATCACGACACATTTGTCGAGAGATTTTATGAAGGTGTAATCGATCGGCGATGACATCAAGTCAAAGGAATGATGAAGCAAAAGGTTATTGGAGCCATGGGTACGTCACAAACTCCAAACCAAGTTTGCTGTTCAAGGCGAAATGACATGATGAGGAAAATCGACGTAAGCTCAGATCATCGTCAAAATTTGTGCTCCGAGAAGGACCAGGTAGCACAGTTAAAAACAACACGAATAGATATAGCAGAGCTGGCTAGGAATGACATGATCGGGTACAAACTCGTACTTAAAGAAGATTACTGAAGAGTTGTTGAACCGTAGTGCGGACTCGGTTCAGTTATCGGTGTCTTGGAGTGTTTAATAACTCAAAGCCCGTGAAAAATTGGAATCCGTGAGAATGTAGTACTTGATGAAGAACTCATAAGAGGTTATGCAGTTCCATGATAATCTCGAGATACCAGGGGGTAATACTCGATGACAGATCAAAGTAGAGGTTGGACTGGGGTATTGCTCTGCAGAAGACAAGTGCTTAAACTTACACGAGAAATGGTATTTAAAGGAGAACATGGTCGGAACCACGATTGAAAAAGGCCAGATCCCACATATAAGATGAACATATACCAAGGGAATAATTAATATTAAAAGAAGCTTCGATGAGAAGATCTACATCGTGTCTATGGGCATGAACACAAAGTTTAAGGTCGACTCCCACTTCTACAATGTATAACCTTCCATTCACTTCTCGCTTTGATAAAGGCATTAGTGTTGAAAGTTTTACCTGGTGAAATACCAGATGAGTATGACTCGTGAAAACTTCCGAGTTCACACATATAAAGGAAGGCATAGGTTCAACCCGTCAGGGTATCATGGAAACATATACCACAAGCTTCAATAGTAAATACCACCAGCTCGAAAGCAGAGCATGGTTGGCCAAGCAGATGATACAATTTACCAAAGGCACTATGTATCAGGGGAAGAACTCACAAGGTGATTGAATATGAAGGCACTGTCGGATAACAATCCAACAATGGATCGGGTGATCCACAACGGAGCTGGTGTGAGTATCGGTACTCCATCAGAGGAAGAAAGAATGCACGAGCATCATATTACAGTACATCGGAATAATTCGATGCTTAGATAACAAAGGAATTTTGATTTCCAAAACAAAGGATCAGAAGCAATGCTCTGATTAGGGATGGATAAGTTGAATAGCCTTAGGGTACAATCAATCGACAATTGGATTGGTCGAGAACCAATTCCAGCTAAAAGAATGGCAGCTCAAATGAAAGGTAATTTATAAGGATCAATGATGATTGCGTGTATTCAAGAAACATATTGAGTCAACAGACTCAAAATGATAATGACAAGGAATGTCAATAAGGCTACGAGACTTATGGGATTAACCATAATGCAAGCAAGCAAGAATTTCAAGAGCAAAAGGCTCCAGAGGATTTTCGGAAGATCGAATAGTATTTTGAAGACTTTTGTGAAACACATGAACAACTGAGGATGAGCGGATACTCGACAAGTGCGAGGATTTATTTGAAGGGGTATTCATGTGGCAAAGAACTGCTAGGCAGTAGGCACAAAGTATTCTCGGAACAATAGAGAAAACTTCGGGGTATCTTGTAATAACAAGATCAATGGGGGATGATCGTATGAATGGCAAGTGTAAGTAGTTATCCATAAGGATTTATCGGTGGTCGGGAATAGCAAAAGTGATGGGCACAAAGTCTCGAGAGAATATCAAAGAGCATCTTCAGAATCTTCTGGTGACGCATGCCATCATCTGGAATGAAGGGGCTCTCTGGGAGAAAGTATTTATGAGAACCTAGAGTTAGAGTTAGCAAAACCATTTAACCCGAATAGAAGAGAGATCAGGGTCCCAGAGTAAAGGCGAGGAATAAAAGATCCTAATACCACCCAAATGGCGACGTGGGCCCATGGGCCGCACAGCCATGTTAGTAAAACAGTTTTCATCGACTAGACTCAACTTCGGCCAAGGAGTGTGGAAGGGGGATTCCTACAGGCAGTCGGCTCTGATACCAACTTGTGACGCCCCCGATTCAATCATACACTAATCATGCACGCAAACGTGTACGACCAAGATCAGGGACTCATGGGAAGATATCAGAACACAACTCTAAAAACATAAATAAGTCATACAAGCATCATATTACAAGCCAGGGGTCTCGAGGGCTCGAATACAAGTGCTCGATCATAGACGAGTCAGCGGAAGCAACAATATCTGAGTACAGACATAAGTTAAACAAGTTGCCATAAGATGGCTAGCACAAACCGAGATACAGATCGAAGAGGCGCAGCCTCCCGCAGGATCCTCCTAACTACTCCCGGTCGTCGTCAAGAACTCGCACGTAGTAGTAGGCACCTCCATGTAGTAGTAAATGCCGCCGACGATGGGCGCCTGCTCTGGACTCTGCATCTGGTTGCGACAACCGTAGAAGGGAAAAGGGGAAAAGAGGAGAAAAGGAACCGTGAGTACTCATCCAAAGTACTCGCAAGCAAGGATCTACACTACATATGCATGGGTATATGTGTAAAGGGCCATATCGATGGACCGAATCGCAGAATGCCGTAATAAGAGGGGATAACTAACCTCGTCAAGACTACGCTTCGCAGCCTCCGCCTTGCAAAGATGTAGAAGAGAGTAGATCAAGTCCTCCAAGTAGCATCGCATAGCATAATCCTACCCGGCGATCCTCTCCTCGTCGCCCTGTTAGAGAGCGATCACCGGGTTGTATCTGGCACTTGGAAGGGTGTGTTTTATTAAGTATCTAGTTCTAGTTGTCATAAGGTCAAGGTACAACTCCGGGTCGTCCTTTTACCGAGGGACACGGCTATTCGAATAGATAAACTTCCCTGCAGGGGTGCACCACATAACCCAACACGCTCGATCCCATTTGGTCGGACACACTTTCATGGGTCATGCCCGGCCTCGGAAGATCAACACGTCGCAGTCCCACCTAGGCCTAACAGAGGTCAAGACGCCGGTCTAACTCCTATGGCGCAGGGTCCGCCCATCGCCCATTGCACACCAAGACATTGCGTGGGCGGCCGAAGCGTAATCGCCCCTTAATACAAGAGCAGCTTACGTTCCAATCCGGCGCGCGCTCGCCGCCGACGCCTAGAAGGCTTGGCCGATACCACGACGCCGAGTGCCCATATCTTTCCGCGTAGTTGGTTAGTGCGTATAGGCCAATGGCCAGACTCAGATCAAATACCAAGATCTCATTAAGCGTGTTATTATGAAGCAATCGCGAACGCTGACCAGGGCCAGGCCCACCTCTCGCCAAGGTGGTCTCAGCCTGCCCTGTCGCTCCGCCACAAAGATCCACACAGAGGGCCGTCGGGACAAAGGTCCTTTCAGCCCCCAATCCGTGAATCACTCGCGGGTACTCTTCGAGCGGACCCGACTTTAGTCACCATCTAAAGTATGTATATATGTATAGTATATACTCGTGATCACCTCCCAAGTGATCACGGCCCGATAGTATAACAAGGCAGACTGACAAGAATGTAGGGCCACAGATGATAAACTAGCATCCTATACTAAGTATCTAGGATTGCAGGTAAGGTATCAACAGATGTAGCAACAATGTCAGGCTATGCATCAGAATAGGATTAACGGAAAGCAGTAACATGCTACACTACTCTAATGCAAGCAGTATAGAGGAGAATAGGCGATATCTGGTGATCAACCGGGGGGGCGCTTGCCTGGTTGCTCTGGCAAGAAGGGTTCGTCGTCGATGTAGTCGATCACAGGGGTACCGGCAGCGGCCTCGGTGTCTACCGGAAAGAAGTAACGAATGGGAACACAATAAATAATATAGCAATCAAAGCATCACAAAGCATAACATATCAATACGCGGTGCTAGGTGTGCCCTAACGCGGTAGTAGGTGATACCGGCGAAGGGGGGAAACATCCGGGTAAGTATCCCCGGTGTTTCGCGTTTTCGGACAGGTGAACCGGAGGGAGAAAGTCGCGTGTTTGCTATGCTAGGGAGGTGTGGCGGACGAACGATCTGCGTATTCAGATTCGTCTCGTCGTTCTGAGCAACTTTCATGTACAAAGTTTTTCCATCCGAGCTACGGTTTATTTTATATTAATTTTTAATGTTTTAAATCATTTTCTAAATTATAATTATTAAATTAATTCAAAATTAGTATTGTTGCATCAACATGACGTCAGCATGACATCAGCAGTCAACAAAGGGGTTGACTGGTCAATCTGACACGTGGGTCCCACTGGTCATAGACTGAGGTTTAACTAAACCGGGTTAATTAGACTAACTAAGTGATTAGGCTAATTTATTTTAATTAGATTAGTGAAACAGGATTAATTAACTTAATGAACTCATTAATTAATTAATATTTTATTTATTCTAACATTCTTTTTATTCTCTCTTATTTTACCGAAGTCGTTCTGGGGGCGGGGGCCCCCTGTCATTGCCCCTATGGGCCATATTGGATTCGGGCGCTAGCGGGCGTCGGGCGCAACCCAAATTGGCGCAGCGGGCGCCCGTCCGCTGCCTCAGGCGTGGCCAACGGGGGGGGATGGCGAGCCGTGGCGCACGCTCGCCGGTGGGCGGCGACAACGCAGATCGGTGCGGATCAAGGCCCGCAGGAGGCGCGTGGCGGAGTGGGACCAGGGCGACGGAGGCAAGGCCGGCGGTGCGGCCACGGGTGCGGTGGTGCGGGCGTGGCGGGCCAAGCGGCACGGCGGAGGGAGCTGCGGCGCCGGCGTGGGCGAGCGCGACGGAAGCGCGGCTTGGCGCAGAGGACAGCAACAGAGGAACCGGGGCGCGCATGATTCGGGAAGCAGCAACCACCGCAGGAGGACGGGGCGGAGGGTGGTGGTCGTGTGCCGGTGCGGGACAATGTGCGAGCAAGGGGAAGGGGAGGCCAGGGGCCTCACCATGGTTGCAGGGTTCGAGGCAGTGGGGCGCAGGGAGGAGGTCGGGGACGACCGGACGACGGAGAGGAAGCAGGCCGGCAAGGTTGCGATCTCCGGCGGGGTGGCTTCCGGCGACGTCAGCAGCCCAATGGCAGTGTCGTGGTCGTCGAGCGGCGACGCGATCGCAGCCCCGATCCAAATTGGATCGGGAGGGGAGAAGCGAGAGGGGGTGGGGGAAGTGGGGGCGACGGTTTAGGGTTTGGTCGCGTGGGGGGATAAGGGGGACCGGGGTGGTCCGGCTTGGCGGTCCGTCGGCCTGCTGGGCCGAGGCCCAGATGGGGGGGGGTCCTTTTTCCTTTTTTTGTCTGTTTGTTTGTCTCTTTTGTATTTTCTTTCTTTTATTTATTTTCTCTTCTGTTTTAATTCAATTTAAAATATTTATGCATTTTATAAAACTGTGTCTTCTACACCATAATTATCTATGTAATATTTAGTACAAACCGAACATTTTTATTTTAATGTTTGAAAACTTTTTTATTGACATTAATTTGAATTTGAATTTTGAAATGGTTTCAAATCATCGCAAGGTTAACAACAGTAACCATGGTGACGTGGCACCATTAGCCCGGGATTACTGTAGCTTAATTATCCGGGCGTCACACTCACGCTCGCTCATGCCAACCATTCCTCTGGAGCCCACCAGTGCCCTTGAGCCTCCTCCTCTCTTTAGTCATCCCATGGCATCTGCTGTGCACCCTCCACGACAGTTGGCACCCACTGTGGGGCAGGTCGAGGAGCTGGCCGGGAGCATGCTTCAGACGGGGCCCTTCTCCTACTCCGACGAGTCCGTCATGCTGGCGGACGACGTCGTCGACGCACTCGCCGCCTCCTTCGCCGCGCTGCGCATCTTTGATGTGCCCACGGCCGATGAGTACCCCAGCGAGGTACTCAGCTACTCCGACTTCCCCCTCTCCCTCGGTGGTGGCATTTCCGCTAGGGCAATGGACATCCACGTGGAGGTCTTCGTCACCGGCGACGACGCCTCCTCCTGATCGAGCAAGACGAGGAAGGCTGCCAAAGCTAGGACCGCAGCGGAACGGACCGAGCCGTTCGATCCTTTGTGCGCCGCGATGCAGAGCCTCCGCGTCCCCATCGGCACCGACGTCGCCTCCACCAATGTCGCTGAGGCCCGAGCCCAGCTCGAGGAAAGGTGCCAGCAGAAGCTGGACCTGTCCGAGACGCTCGCCGCCACCCAGCATCGCCTGGATTCCGCTCAGCTGGAGCGCAACGCCGCCTATGGATTCACGCCCGCCGTGGCCGAGCCGAGCTGGGTCGCCGACGTGCGCGCCGGGGGAGGGGCAATCGGCCGGGCCCTCGGCGCCATCACGACCGTCTACAAGACCCCAGCGAAGAACATGCGCGCTGCCTAGGCAGCCGCAGTCGACCTGGATCAGCTCAGTGGTGAAGAACTGAAGGAGCGCATCGGGCGGATGCGTGACCTCCTCAACGCAGCCAACGCACAGCAAGACCGCCTCAACCAGCTTGACAAGCCAGCAGGATCCGGCTCCGCCCATGTCGGCGGACCCGGCGAACTTCAGCACACAACGTCCTCGCCATCCGGCGAGGAGCACTCCGGCCTAGCCCGGACTCGGCACGACCCGGCCGCCAGAGCCGTCGGCGGTTTGGGCGATGAGCCCATCCCAAAGATCCAGCGCGTACCCGGCTAGCATGGCCGGGTCCGTCTCCAACCGACCCAGCCCCCCATGGCCTGGTCGCCAGTCGACTCGGCCCGCGCGCCATCGACGACGCCGACACTCGCCACCGCCTCGACTAGCTCGCTCACTCCCTGGAGGTGGAGGAAAGCGGCGGTATCGGGGCCGCGTGCTTTGGCCCACGCATCCGGGAAGAGCCCTTTCCTAAAGGGTTCATGCTTCCCTGCGACACCCCCAAGTACAACGGGACCGTGAAGCCAGAAGATTGGCACACCGACTACACCACCGCCATTGGCATCACCGGTGCCAATCGCCGACTCACCATGCGCTACACACCGCTCATGCTCCATGGGTCGGCCCGCACCTGGTTGAACAGCCTGCCGATTGGCAGCGTGAAAGCACAAGTGCTCCCTAGGTGGTTTTGGTAATTAATGTCAACATATCTCTTGTTGGACTAACACTTTTATCTAGTATGTTTCAGATCAGTTCAACAATGGAGTGGCATGGACTAAAAGATGTGGGAACTCCTTCAAGATGCTAAGGCCAAAGGATTGGCTCAAGCCTCAAGCTCAAGACTCTTCATTTTATATTTTAGTGATCCAAGATCACACTGAGTCTATAGGAAAAGCCAAAACTATCAAGAAGGGATGAGGTGTTGCTTAATGAGTTTCTTGCTCCACAGTGCTTAGTGATATGCTCCAAGACCCTCAATTACTTTCCCACTTCCACACATATGACCTAAATCTAAAGTCAAACTCGGTCACACCGATTTTTTCTATCCAGCGCCACCGAGTTCATATGTCATAGCCACTGCCACAAACCCTAGGCAAATCGGTCTCACCGATAGGGATCTCGGTCTCACTGAGATGGGATTGTAATCTCTCTGTGTATGTCCACTACCAAAATCGGTCTCACTGAGTTTGAGGAATCAGTACTACCGAGATTACAACGCAAACTCTCTGGTTAACTTATTACCAAAATCGGTCCCACCGAGTTTGAGTAATCGGTCCCACCGAGTTTGCCTGACCAACTCTCTGGTTAGCTAATTACCAAAATCGGTCTCACCGAGTTTGTGTAATCGGTCTCACCGAGATTACATTATGCCCTAACCCTAACCATATCGGTCCTACCGAGTTGCTTGTCTGTCCCACCGAAAATCCTAACGGTCACTAGATTTGCTACATCGGTCCGACCGAGTTTCTCGATTCGGTTCCATCGAGTTTGGTAAATTGTGTGCAACGGTTAGATTTTGTGTGGAGGCTATATATACCCCTCCACCTCCTCTTCATTCGTGTAGAGAGTCATCAGAACAAACCTACACTTCCAACTTACCATTTCTAAGAGAGAACTACCTACTCATGTGTTGAGGCCAAGATATTCCATTCCTACCATATGAATCTTGATCTCTAGCCTTACCCAAGTTGCTTTCCACTCAAATCTTCTTTCCACCAGATCCAAATCCTATGAGAGAGAGTTGAGTGTTGGGGAGACTATCATTTGAAGCACAACAGCAAGGAGTTCATCATCAACGCACCATTTGTTACTTCTTGGAGAGTGGTGTCTCCTAGATTGGCTAGGTGTCACTTGGGAGCCTCCGACAAGATTGTGGAGTTGAACCAAGGAGTTTGTAAGGGCAAGGAGATCGCCTACTTTGTGAAGATCTACCGCTAGTGAGGCAACTCCTTCGTGGGAGACGGCCATGGAATGATAGACAAGGTTGCTTCTTCATGGACCCTTCGTGGGTGGAGCCCTCCGTGGACTCGCGCAACCATTACCCTTCGTGGGTTGAAGTCTCCATCAACGTGGATGTACGATAGCACCACCTATCGGAACCACGACAAAAACATCCGTGTCTCCAATTGCGTTTGAATCCTCCAAAACCCTTCCCTTTACATTCTTGCAAGTTGCATGCTTTACTTTCCGCTGCTCATATATTCTTTGCATGCTTGCTTGTTATGTATTGTGAATGTTAAACTTGTGCCTAAACTCCACTTAAACTTAAAGAAGCTAAAAACTACAACTTTGGTACTTAGTGTCTAATCCCCCCCCCTCTAGACACCTCTTCTCAAGGTCCTACAAGTGGTATCAGAGCATTGGTCTCCATTACCTTGGTTTAATCACCATTGGAGGAAGATGGATGAGTCTACTTTGGGGAGTCTTAGACATAGAGTGCCTATACTTGATGGAGAGTATTTTCATGAGTGAAAAAATGAGATGCTTGTAATTCTCAATCAATATCATTTGAACAAGTACATTGCTAGCCCTTGTGCACCTCATGTTGATCCTATGCATCCTACTCTTGATGAGTCAATTGACATGATTAGGAATCTTAGAACTGTTAATCTTATCACTAGAGGCTTGCCTAGAAACTTAATTAGAAACTTGCCTACTCTTGAGTGTGCCTACACTACATGGAAATTTCTTGAGGAACGCTTTCCAAATTATTCCTTGAAAAATCTAGATGAAATTCTCCGTAAGTCTATTGCCTTGAGTAAGATGAATACTAGTGATCCTATGTTTGGTGATCGTCTATTTGAACATACAAACCTTATGCGTGCCAATGGAGATGTTGGAATTATTGGTGATATTATTTCCGAAGCTATAAGAATTCATAAGCAAGATCACTGTCAAACTCACTCTAATGAATTACCCTCTCTAGGACTTGATCCACCACATGACGATCTTGAACATGGATACTATGATGAGGATGATGATAGTAACTTCGATCTTGACGATGCAATGAGACATTTTGGTCTTATGGCAAATCTTCGGGGATATATGTCAGGAGGAAAGGAATGGGTTCTTGACAGTGGATGTACCGATCACATGACCGGAGATAAAGACATGTTTCGTGAGCTTGCTGAAAATGATAGTCCTCGAAAGTATGTCACTTTCGGTGACAACTCAAAGGGTAAGGTGGTTGGCCTCGGTAAGGTGGCCATCTCACATGATAGCTCCATTCAGAATGTTGTGCTCGTTGAATCTCTTGGATACAACTTACTTTCAGTATCTACACTTGCTGATTTCGGTTTCAATGTCCTATTTACTGAAGTAGATTGCCAAGTGTTTCGTCGAGACAATCATAAAATGGTCTTTACCGGTATACGTAGAGGTGATCTTTATATTGTTGATTTCTCTAAAAAGGCTCAACCTAAAACTTGCTTCATTGCTAAATCCTCAAAAGGTTGGTTATGGCATAGACGTCTAGGTCACGTTGGCATGAGAAACCTTGACAAGCTTATTAAAGGGAATCATATCCTTGGTGTTAATGATGTCATATTTGATAAGGATAGACTTTGCAGTGCTTGTCAAGCAGGTAAACAGGTTGGAGGAAGGCATCCCGTGAAGAACATCATGACCACAAGGAGGCCACTTGAGCTACTTCACATGGATCTTTTTGCTCCCAACTCTTACAAGAGTCTCGGTGGAAATTCTTTTGGTCTAGTTATAGTTGATGATTTTTCAAGATTTACGTGGGTGTTCTTTCTCGATGATAAATCGCAGGTCCAAAAGATTTTCAGAAACTTCGCTAGGAAGGCCCAAAATCATTTTGAAGTGAAGATCAAGAAGGTTCGCAGCGACAACGGAATGGAGTTCAAGAATGCAAATGTGGACACCTTTCTTGATGAAGAAGGGATTTCACACGAGTTCTCGGCTACGTACACACCTAAACAAAATGGGGTTGTTGAGAGGAAGAACCAAACGCTCATCGAAATGGCGAGAACAATGCTTGATGAGTACAAGACGCTGAAGCACTTTTGGGCAGAAGCGGTTGAGACGGCTTGTCATGCAACAAATCACTTGTATCTTCACAAGCTACTCGGCAAGACGGCATACGAGCTCCTCACCGGTAACAAACCCCAAGTTGGATACTTTCGAGTATTCGGCTCAAAGTGCTACATTCTTGATAAGCATCATCATTCTAAATTTGCTCCTAAGTCTCATGAAGGTTTCCTACTAGGTTATGGCTCAAACTCTCACACTTACCGTGTCTACAACAATTTCACCTGAAAGGTTGAAGAGACGGTAGATGTGAAGTTTGATGAATCTAACGGCTCGCAAGTAGAGCAATTGCCAATTGATGTAGGAGATAAAGATCCTTCGGAAGCAATCCAAGACTTGTCTATTGGCAAGGTCCGTCCAACGGAGGTGAAGGAGAGTACCTCGTCCGTCCAAGTGGAAGCTTCTACTTCACAACAAGGTGAACCAAGAGTTGATACGGAAGCATCCACAAGTGGAACACACCAAGATGAAGAAAACGAGGAAGTGCATCAAGATGAATGTCAACAACCTCCTTCTCCACCACGACAAGAGAACGACAACGCTAACAATGAAGAAGGCCAAGAAGAAGAACAAGATGAAGAAGAAGTTCAACCAAGAACCAAGCAAAAGCTTTCACGAGTTCGAGCAAGAATTGCTAAAGACCATCCCGTCAAGCAAATCTACAATGATATTCAAACTCGGAGAATCACTCGCTCTAAAACTCGTTTAGCTAACTTTTGTGAAAACTATTCTTTCAACTCTAGCATTGAACCTATGAAGGTTGAAGAAGCATTGGAAGATCTGGATTGGATAAATGCTAAGCATGAAGAGCTACACAACTTTGAGAGCAACCGAGTTTGGACATTGTTGAGAAGCCCGACAACAACCACAACATCATCGGTACCAAATGGGTGTTTCGCAACAAGCAAGATGAAGATGGACAAGTAGTTTGCAACAAAGCACGTCTCGTCACCCAAGGCTACACACAAGTCGAAGGTATGGACTATGGTGAGACTTACGCTCCCGTTGCTAGACTTGAGTCCATTCGCATCTTACTTGCCTATGCTAATCACCATGATATCACCTTGTACCAAATGGACATTAAAAGTGCTTTTCTAAATGGTGAAATAGAGGAGGAATTTTATGTTAAACAACCTCCCGGCTTTGTCAATCCTAAGAAACCAAATCATGTTTACAAACTTCACAAAGCCCTTTATGGTCTTAAACAAGCTCCTAGAGCGTGGTATAAATGCTTGACCAAGTTCCTCATTGAAAAAGGCTTTGAAATTGGGAAAATTCATTCTACTCTTTTTACTAAAAGGGTTAATGGAGAACTATTTGTGTGCCATATCTATGTTGATGATATTATATTTGGTTTAACTAACCCTCATTTTAGTGAAAAGTTTGGGAAGCTAAAGTCAGAGAAGTTTGAGATGTCTATGATGAGTGAACTAAAATTCTTTCTTGGTTTGCAAATCAAGCAAACTAAGGAAGGTACTTTTGTTTCTCAAATGAAGTATACCAAGGACTTATTTAAGAAGTTCAATATGCAAGAGTGCAAAGGTATGTCTACACCCATGCCTACTAGTGGACATCTTGACTTGACCAAAGATGGTAAACCGGTTGATCAAAAGGTTTATCGCTCTATGATTGGTTCATTGTTATATCTATGTGCTTCACGTCCCGATATCATGCTAAGTGTGTGCATGTGTACACGATATTAAGCTGCTCCTAAAGAATGTCATCTTAAGGCCGTGAAAAGGATTGTGAGATACTTAATCCATACACCAAATTTTGGCATTTGGTATCCTAAGAGGGCCTCTTTCGATCTTGTTGGCTACTCCGACTCGGACTATGTTGGAGATAAGGTTGATAGAAAGTCCACTTCGGGTACTTGTCAATTTCTTGGTAGATCTCTTGTGTCTTGGTCCTCCAAGAAACAAAACTCTGTATCCTTATCCACCGCCGAAGCGGAATACATTGCCGCTGGTTCATGTTGTGCTCAATTACTTTGGATGACCCAAACTCTTAAAGATTATGGGATATATGTGAAACATGTTCCATTGCTTTGTGACAATGAAAGTGCTATTAAAATTGGTCATAATCCCGTACAACATTCTCGAACTAAGCATATTGAAGTTCGTCATCATTTCATTCGAGATCATGTTGCTAAGGGTGACATTAATCTTAAGCATGTTCGCACCGAAAAGCAATTAGCAGATATATTCACTAAACCTCTTGATGAGAGAGTGTTTTGCAGGTTAAGAGGAGAATTGAACATCATTGATGCTTCAAACTTGGAGTAGGAACTCCATCGGATACATGCAAGACATGAGCTTATGACTAATCCTTGATATTTCTCTTATGATGATAATCATATGTCTTGGATATACTTGCACCTTTCATGTTATCTAACCCATATAGGAACTTGGATGAATCAAATTCCATGAGATTGTAATCTACTCACATCTTGAGCAATCTCTACATCACCAAGTTTCTACACTATGGTGGTTGAAGACAAGGAAGCACGGAACCATTCAAACATATCCTTTGACAAATTCTATGTTGAGCTTCATGATTGTCATTTTTGGATACACAAGTGCTCTTCCTTGCAAGAACTAACCCATGTAGGTAGATGGACTCAAATTCCAAGTGGTGTTCCCAACTCTTGATGAGCTATATCAACCTTGAGCAACCCACACAAGTTCAACTACATGGTCAACACCACCAACCAAGGTATGTCATTCCATCTTAGAGGTGCTTTACTCCAAGTCATGAGCTAAAGCAACTCGACAAGATGTGAATACATCAAGATGCTTAAACGAAAAATGGCAACCCCATTTTGAGCTTAAACGATGAGTATGACCTATGATCAAGTGAACTCACTTGACTCCTAAGTCAATATACTCTAACATAGGTGACTTTGTCGCCGACCATCTCTAGATGAAGTTCTCTTATGTTCTTTTCTGTGTTTTTGCATTTGTCTCATGCATATTTGTTTCCCCTTTCAAAAAAAAATTCATCTAGATTTCTTTCTGTTTGCTCTGCATTTTCTGCATCCAATTCATTGCATATCATTCAGTCAATTCCTTGCAAATTTTTGTGAGATCTTTCTTGTCTAGTGAGCTGAGGTGACAAGTGTTTTCTCTACGATGAACTCGGTTTCACCGATTTGTTGTTTTCGGTCCAACCGAATCCCTTCGGTACAACCAAAGCATACCACTCGGTGCTACCGATTTCACAATAGGAAAAACAGTGTGCCACTTATTCTATGTTTCTTCTGATCCAGCTCCACTCAATGAATCTTCTCCTCTACAAGCATCACATTTATATATATGCTTTGTGATGTGACTCAAGGATCAAATCCTTCTTGGAAATTGATGTCAAAGGGGGAGAGAGAGATCACATCAAAGCTTATCACTTAGAGAGATCACATCAGAGAGAAAGAGTATCACCTCCTCAGGGGGAGAAAGAGATCTCTAGGGGGAGAGAATACTCAAGTAGAAAGTATTTCTCAAGGATACCAGATGCTTGGTGTTCAAGAGGAGAGATGCCACATGTCTTCTTGAGGGGAAAGACATGTTCATATGTTCTTATTTGCATTAGCTCTGTTCTTTTATATCTTTCAGCTCTGATTTTCTGTTCCCTATCTTCTCCCAGTATCTCATGCTAGATTCAGGGGGAGAAAGACATCTAAGGGAAGGAAATCATTTAAATTCATAGCATATCTTTACTCTTGGGGACATGTCTAATCCAATGTGGTACTTAGTACTCACTCTCTACATGTCATCCCAGTCTTGGTATTCTTGTGGTTTCTTTTGTTTGCTCTGGCTAGTAGATGTACCTGTGTTATCTAACCTTGTTTACGCAGGTTCATTCCATCCTAAGCCAACTCAAGACTACAAGGTAAGTATATGCATCACAATCATGTGTATGAGGAATTCTTGCTGATGTACATACTATTTGCAAGAAGGACTCATGAGCATGAAGGTATTTTCTTTAATATTCTTTGCTCTGATGCATATGGCCAAGATACATGTAACACATTGCCTACTCTATCATGGTTATGCTCTCACATGACTCTATATTCCATATTCACTTGATTGCATACATGTAGGGGGGCCTATGCTTGTTAAATGTCCTTCCAAAGCTTTACTTGCTATTCTTTATATCTTTATCTAAAGCTTTGATGTATGTTGTCATCAATTACCAAAAAGGGGGAGATTGAAAGCACAAGTGCTCCCTAGGTGGTTTTGGTAATTAATGTCAACATATCTCTTGTTGGACTAACACTTTTATCTAGTATGTTTTAGATAAGTTCAACAATGGAGTGGCATGGACTAAAGGATGTGGGAACTCCTTCAAGATGCTAAGGACAAAGGATTGGCTCAAGCTCCAAGCTCAAGACTCTTCATTTTATATTTTAGTGATCCAAGATCACATTGAGTCTATAGGAAAAGCCAACACTATCAAGAAGGGCTGAGGTGTTGCTTAATGAGTTTCTTGCTCCACAGTGCTTAGTGATATGCTCCAAGACCCTCAACTACTTTCCCACTTCCACACATATGACCTAAACCTAAAGTCAAACATGGCCACACTGATTCTTTCTATCCGGCGCCACCGACTTCATATGTCATAGCCACTGCCACAAACCCTAGGCAAATCGGTCTCACCGATAGGGATCTCGGTCTCACCGAGATGGGATTGTAATCTCTCTGTGTATGTCCACTACCAAAATCGGTCTCACTGAGTTTGAGGAATCAGTACTACCGAGATTACAACGCAAACTCTCTGGTTAACTTATTACCAAAATCGGTCCCACCGAGTTTGAGTAATCGGTCCCACCGAGTTTGCCTGACCAACTCTCTGGTTAGCTAATTACCAAAATCGGTCTCACCGAGTTTGTGTAATCGGTCTCACCGAGATTACATTATGCCCTAACCCTAACCATATCGGTCCTACCGAGTTGCTTGTCTGTCCCACCGAAAATCCTAACGGTCACTAGATTTGCTACATCGGTCCGACCGAGTTTCTCGATTCGGTTCCACCGAGTTTGGTAAATTGTGTGCAACGGTTAGATTTTGTGTGGAGGCTATATATACCCCTCCACCTCCTCTTCATTCGTGGAGAGAGCCATCAGAAATGGCCTACACTTCCAACTTACCATTTCTGAGAGAGAACTACCTACTCATGTGTTCAGGCCAAGATATTCCATTCCTACCATATGAATCTTGATCTCTAGCCTTCCAAAAGTTGCTTTCCACTCAAATCTTCTTTCCACCAGATCCAAATCCTATGAGAGAGAGTTGAGTGTTGGGGAGACTATCATTTGAAGCACAACAGTAAGGAGTTCATCATCAAGGCACCATTTGTTACTTCTTGGAGAGTGGTGTCTCCTAGATTGGCTAGGTGTCAATTGGGAGCCTCCGACAAGATTGTGGAGTTGAACCAAGGAGTTTGTAAGGGCAAGGAGATCGCCTACTTCGTGAAGATCTACCGCTAGTGTGGCAAGTCCTTGGTGGGCGACGGCCATGGTGGGATAGACAAGGTTGCTTCTTCGTGGACCCTTCGTGGGTGGAGCCCTCCATGGACTCGCGCAACCGTTACGCTTCGTGGGTTGAAGTCTCCATCAACGTGGATGTACGATAGCACCACCTATCGGAACCACGATAAAAACATCCGTGTCTCCAATTGTGTTTGAATCCTCCAAAACCCTTCCCTTTACATTCTTGCAAGTTCCATGCTTTACTTTCCGCTGCTCATATATTCTTTGCATGCTTGCTTGTTTTGTATTGTGAATGTTAAACTTGCGCCTAAACTCCACTTAAACTTAAAGAAGCTAGAAACCGCAACTTTGGTACTTAGTGTCTAATCCCCCCCCCCCTCTAGACACCTCTTCTCAAGGTCCTACACAGCGTCAACACGTGGGTCGATTTCGAGCAAGCCTTCGTCCGCAACTTCATGGGACCTACAAGCGACCCAGCCGCCCTAGCCAGCTCGCCATGTGCATGCAAGGGCCTATGGAGACCGGTCGCGAGTACCTCGCACGCTGGACCGAGCTCCGGAACAGCTTCGAGGGCGTCCATGAAGTCCAAGCAATGCAGTACTTCGTCAACGGGTGTCGAGATGGCACCCTCCTCAAGCACAAGCTCTTACGCTCCGAGCCGGCCACCACATGGCCGCGCTCATGGTGACGGCGGACAAATACGCGCCATGAAGATCTAGGTGGCGCTGGATGAAGCCATCAAGGCAAATCCGGTTCCCCCTCCGAAGTCGGCCGACGAAAGCAGTCGGCAGCAGCATCACCAGAACAACAAGCGCAAGGCCGACCAGCCGGCGCAGCACTACGACAACCGGCTCATCACGGCCACCGAGCCCGCAGCGGACCCGGCAGCCAAGCGCCGGCAGACCGGCAAGACGGCGTGGCAACTCTCCATGAGCTTCGAAGAGATGCTCGACACCCCCTGTAAGCACCACAGCGGCGCAAGGCCGTCCACGCACACGCTTTGGCAGTGCGGCATCACCAAGCGCATCATGAGGGGCGACGTCCCGCTTCCTCCGGCTCCAGCTCCAAGCGCGGGACAGCCGCCTCCGCCTCCACCGCCGCCTCCAGCCGATGGCATGATGCGCGACGACACCAACCCAAACCAGAACGCGGCCTACATCATCTTCACCAGCCTCGGCGACGACAAGCGCAGTGAGCGCCTCCTTCGGCAGGAGGTGGATGATACGTCTGCAACGTATCTATTATTTTTGATTGTTCCATGCTACTTTATCTACTGTTTTAGGCAATATTGGGCTTTATTATCCACTTTTATATTATTTTTGGGACTAACCTATTAACCGGAGGCCCAGCCCAGATTTGCCGTTTTATGCCTATTTCAGTGTTTCGAGGAAAAGGAATATCAGACGGAGTCAAAACGAAACGAAATCAACTGGAGAAGTTAATTTTGGAAGGAAACCAACCTCATGGGCTCGGAGTGCATGCCAGGGGAGCCCCGGGCTGTCCACGAGGGTGGAGGGAGCCCCCCTGGGCCCATATATACCTACGTACCCTAAAACTTCAAGAACAGAAGATAGATCGGGAGTTCCGCCGCCGCAAGCCTCTGTAGCCACCAAAAACCAATCGGGATCCTATTCCGGCACCCTGCCGGAGGGGGATCCATCACCGGAGGCAATCTTCATCATCCCGGTGCTATCCATGATGAGGAGGGAGTAGTTCACCCTCGGGGCTGAGGGTATGTACCAGTAGCTATGTGTTTGATCTCTCTCTCGTGTTCTCTCTCGTGTTCCTCTATGGCACGATCTTGATGTATCCCGAGCTTTGCTATTGTAGTTGGATCTTATGATGTTTCTCCCCCTCTACTCTCTTGTGATTAATTGAGTTTCCCCTTTGAAGTTATCTTATCGGATTGAGTCTTTTATGAGAACACTTGATGTATGTCTTGCCGTGATTATCTTTAGTGACAATGGGATATCATGTGCCACTTGATGTATGTTTTTGTGATAAACTTGCGGGTTTCGTGACATTGGGAACCTATGCATAGGGGTTGGCACACGTTCTTGACTCTCTGGTAGAAACTTTGGGGCACTCTTTGAAGTACTTTGTGTTGGTTGGATGAATCTGAGATTGTGAGATGCATATCGTATAATCATGCCCACGGATACTTGAGGTGACAATGGAGTATCTAGGTGACATTAGGGTTTTGGTTGATTTGTGTCTTAAGGTGTTATTCTAGTACGAACTCTTTTATAGATTGATCCGAAAGAATAACTCTGAGGTGGTTTCGTACCCTACCATAATCTCTACGTTTGTTCTCCGCTATTAGTGTCTTTGGAGTGACTCTTTGTTGCATGTTGAGGGCTTGTCATATTATCTATCTATGTTATTATTGTTGAGAGAACTTGCACTAGTGAAAGTATGAACCCTAGGCCTTGTTTCCTATCATTGCAATACCGTTTACGCTCACTTTTATCACTTGTTACCTTGCTGTTTTTATATTTTCAGATTACAAAATCCTCTATCTACTATCTATTTTGCACTTGTATCACCATCTCTTCACTGAACTAGTGCACCTATACAATTTGCCATTGTATTGGGTGTGTTGGGGACACAAGAGACTTTTTGTTATTTGGTTGCAGGGTTGCTTGAGAGAGACCATCTTCATCCTACGCCTCCTACGGATTGATAAACCTTAGGTCATCCACTTGAGGGAAATTTGTTACTGTCCTACAAACCTGTGCACTTGCAGGCCCAACAACGTCTACAAGAAGAAGGTTGTGTAGTAGACATCAAGCTCTTTTCTGGCGCCGTTGCCGGGGAGGCTAGGTAAAGGGTACTCACACTCCGTCAACTAAGCTCTTTTGTTGGCGAGGTGAGTGCTTGAAGGTATATCTTTAGATCTTGCAATCGAATCTTGTGTTTCTTGTTTTAGCACTAGTTAGTCTATAAAAGAAAACTACAAAAAATGGAGTTGAGTTTGTCTCATACACTTCACCTTTTTAATATCTTTCGTGAGCATGATGGAAAGGAGAATTGTGCTCAAGTACTAGAAGAAGAATTACATAGAATTCTTGGCATGAAATATGTGAATGATGAGCATGATTGCAATGTTGTTAGTACGAATTCCTTGAATATCCATGATGCTAATGATATGCAAAGCCACAAGCTTGGGGAAGCTATGTTTGATGAAGATGATATATTTTGTCCCCCAAGTTTTGATGAGCAAATTTATTATGATGAAAGCATGCCTCCTATCTATGATGATTATTGTGATGATACGTATGCCATAAAGAAGAATTTTGCTTATGTGGAGAGTAGTAAATTTTCTATGCTTGTAGGTCATGAAAAGAATGCTTTAGGTGCTGGTTATATTGTTGAATTAATTCATGATGCTACTGAAAATTATTATGAGGGAGGAACATATACTTGTAGGAATTGCAATAATGCCAAGTTTCCTCTCTATGCGCTTAAATTTTTGAAGTTATGCTTGTTTAGCCTTCCTATGCTTGTTGATTATTGTTCCCATAAGTTGTTTTCTCACAAAATCCCTATGCATAGAAGTGGGTTAGACTTAAATGTGCTAGTCATATGCTTCATTATGCTCCCGTTATGTTTCAATTCTTATCTTTTATGTGAGCATCATTGTCATCATCATGCCTAGCTAGAAAGGCATTAAAGAAAAGCGCTTGTTGGGAGACAACCCAATATTTATCCTTACTGTTTTTGTGTGTCCACATGATTATTCTACTGTAGTAATCATGTTTTATAGCTTTTGTTTCAATAAAGTGCCAAGTAGAACCTTTGGGAAGACTTGGGTGAAGTTTATGTGATCTTGCTGTGAAAAACAGAAAATTTAGCGCTCACGAGAATAGCTGCCATTTTTTACTGGAGAGTGCTTTTAGGTTGATTCTTTTTGCAGATGATTAATAGACAATTTTCTCAGGTCCATAAATTTATTTAATAATTTTTGGGGTTACATAAGTATACGTTTTATACATATTACTACAGACTGTTCTGTTTTTGACAGATTCTGTTTTCTATGTGTTGTTTGCTTATTTTGATGAATCTATGAGTAGTATCGGAGGGTATGAACCATAGATAAGTTGGAGTACAGTAGATATTACACCAATATGAATTTAGAATGAGTTCATTACAGTACCTAAGTGGTGGTTTTATTTTCTTATACTAACGGAGCTTACGAGTTTTGTGTTGAGTTTTGTGTGGTTGAAGTTTTCAAGTTTTGGGTAAAGATTCGATGGAGTATGGAATAAGGAGTGGCAAGAGCCTAAGCTTGGGGATGCCCAAGGCACCCCAAGGTAATATTCAAGGACAACCAAGAGCCTAAGCTTGGGGATGCCCAAGAAGGCATCCCCTCTTTCGTCTACGTTCATCGGTAACTTTACTTGGAGCTATATTTTTATTCACCACACGATATGTGTTTTGCTTGGAGCGTCATTTTATTTTGTTAGTTCTTGCTTGATGTAGTTAGAATAATGTTTTGCATCTTTAGTTTCAATAAAAAGTCAAGGATAGCCTTTGCCATGCTTATTTTGCTAGTTTGCATGTTGCTGTTTGAAAACAGAAAGTTTACCGCTGTTGCAAAAATTCTCTGGAAAAGTCAGAGCATGGTATAACGTTGAGTCTTTTTGCATATTGAGCTCTGATAAATTTATTACAGTGGGAATTTTAGTTCATAATTTTTGGAGTTAGGGAAGTATGATGACTCTTGCATTCTTTACAGACTGTACTGTTTTGACAGATTGCTGTTATGGTTGCATTGTTTGCATATGTTTGCTTGTTTAATGATTCTATTTGAGGATAGGAGTATTAAATATGCAGAGGCATTTAGTATTCAACGTTGAATAATAATTTTATTGGTTTGTTACAGTAGGAAATGATAAGGTTTTGCATTGGTTTATACTAATCTATCTCACGAGTTCTTGTTGAGTTTGTTGTGGATGAAGCTTTTGATAAAAAAGAGAAACCATGATATGAGAGGAATTAAGGAGACACAAAAGTTCAAGCTTGGGGATGCCCAAGGCACCCCAAGATAATATTTCAAGAAGTCTCAAGCATATAAGCTTGGGGATGTCCCGGTAGGCATCCCACCTTTCTTCTTCAACAACTATCGGTTAGTATCGGTTGAGCCTAAGTTTTTGCTTCTTCACATGAGTTGTGCTATCCTTGCATTGTAGTTTTCTTTAGCTTTGCTCGCTGTTTGAATAATGTACCAAGATCTGAATTATTTATTGAGAGAGAGCCATACATGAATTAGAATTTGCTAGAATATTCTATGTGCTTCACTTCTATCTTTTGAGTTTGATAGTTTTGCTCATAGTGCTTCACTTATATCTTTTGAGCGTGATAATTTTTGCTCTAGTACTTCACTTAGATCTTTTAGAGCATGGTGGTGGATTTGTTTTAAAGAAACTATTGATCTCTCATGCTTCACTTAGATTATTTTGAGAGTCGTTAATAGCATGGTAATTTGCTTAATGTTAATATACTTGGTATTCAAGATATGTGAAACTTTCTTTTGAGTGAATTGAATACTAAGATAAGTTTGATGCTTGATAATTATTTTGAGATATGAAGATGGTGATATTAGAGTCATGCTAGTTAAGTAGTTGTGAATTCAAAGTATACTTGTGTTGAAGTTTGTGATTTTCCCGTAGCATGCACGTATGGTGAACCGTTATGTGATGAACTCGGAGCATGATTTATTTATTGATTGTCTTCCTTATGAGTGGCGGTCGGGGACAAGCGATGGTCTTTTCCTACCAATCTATCCCCCTAGGAGCATGCGCGTAATACTTTGCTTTGATAACTTCTAGATTTTTGCAACAAGTATATGAGTTCTTTATGACTAATGTTGAGTCCATGGATTATATGCACTTTTTCCCATCCTTCCGCCATTGCTAGCCTCTCTAATACCGCGCACGTTTCGCCGGTATCATACACCCACCATAAACCTTACTCAAAACAGCCACCATACCTATCTATCATGGCATTTCCATAGCCATTCCGAGATATGTTGCCATGCAACTTTCCACCGTTCCGTTTATTATTACACGCTCCATCATTGTCATATTGCTAGCATGATCATGTAGTTGACATCGTATTTGTGGCAAAAGCCACCTTGCATAATTCTTCCATACATGTCACTCATGTTTCATTGCATATCCTGGTACACCGCCAGAGGCATTCATATAGAGTCATATTTTGTTCTACGTATCGAGTTGTAATTGTTGAGTTGTAAGAAAAATAAAAGTGTGATGATCATCATTATTAGAGCATTGTCCCAAGTGAGGAAAGGATGATGGAGTCTATGATTCCCCCACAAGTCGGGATGAGACTCCGGACAAAAAAAATGGCCATAAAAAAAAGAGAAAAGGCCCAAATAAAAAATGAGAGAAAAAGAGAGAAGGGACAATTCTACTATCCTTTTACCACACTTGTGCTTCAAAGTAGCACCATGATCTTCATGATAGAGAGTCTCTTATCTCGTCACTTTCATATACTAGTGGGAATTTTTCATTATAGAACTTGGCTTGTATATTCCAATGATGGGCTTCCTCAAAATGCCCTAGGTCTTCGTGAGCAAGTGAGTTGGATGCACACCCACTTAGTTTCTTTTGTTGAGATTTCATATACTTATAGCTCTAGTGCATCCGTTACATGGCAATCCCTACTCACTCACATTGATATCTATTGATGGGCATCTCCATAGCCCGTTGATACGCCTAGTTGATGTGAGACTGTCTTCCCTATTTTTGTCTTCTCCACAACCACTATTCTATTCCACATATAGTGCTATATCCATGGCTCATGCTCATGTATTGCATGAAGATTGAAAAAGTTTTGAAAATGTTAAAGTATGAAACAATTGCTTGGCTTGTCATCGGGGTTGTGCATGATTTAAATACTTTGTGTGGGGAAGATGGAGCATAGCCAGACTATATGATTTTGTAGGGATAACTTTCTTTGGCCATGTTATTTTGAGAAGACATAATTGCTTTGTTAGTATGCTTGAAGTATTATTATTTTTGTGTCAATATGAACTTTTGTCTTGAATCTTTCGGATCTGAATATTCATGCCATAGTTAAGAAGATTTACATTGAAATTATGCCAAAGTATCACCCCGCATCAAAAATTCTTTTTTATCATTTGCCTACTCGAGGACGAGCAGGAATTAAGCTTGGGGATGCTTGATACGTCTCCAACGTATCTATAATTTTTGATTGCTCCATGCTACTTTATCTACTGTTTTAGGCAATATTGGGCTTTATTATCCACTTTTATATTATTTTTGGGACTAACATATTAACCGGAGGCCCAGCCCAGATTTGTTGTTTTATGCCTATTTCAGTGTTTCGAGGAAAAGGAATATCAGACGGAGTGAAAACGGAACGAAATCAACTGGAGAAGTTAATTTTGGAAGGAAACCAACCTGATGGGCTTGGAGTGCACGCTAGGGGAGCCCCGGGCTGTCCACGAGGGTGGAGGGCGCCCCCCTGGGCGCACCCCCTACCTCGTGAGCCACCAGGAGGTCCACCGACGTACCCCCTGCACCCATATATACCTACGTACGCTAAAACTTCCAGAACAGAAGATAGATCGGGAGTTCCGCCGCCGCAAGCCTCTTTAGCCACCAAAAACCAATCGGGACCCTATTCCGGCACCCTACCGGAGGGGGATCCCATCATCGGAGGCCATCTTCATCATCCCGGCGCTATCCATGATGAGGAGGGAGTAGTTCACCCTCGGGGCTGAGGGTATGTACCAGTAGCTATGTGTTTGATCTCTCTCTCTCATGTTCTCTCTCGTGTTCCTCTATGGCACGATCTTGATGTATCCCGAGCTTTGCTATTGTAGTTGGATCTAATGATGTTTCTCCCCCTCTACTCTCTTGTGATGAATTGAGTTTCCTGTTTGAAGTAATCTTATCGGATTGAGTCTTTTATGAGAACACTTGATGTATGTCTTGCCGTGATTATCTGTGGTGACAATGGGATATCATGTGCCACTTGATGTATGTTTTGGTGATCAACTTGCGGGTTTCGTGACATTGGGAACCTATGCATTGGGGTTGGCACACGTTCTTGACTCTCTGGTAGAAACTTTGGGGCACTCTTTGAAGTACTTTGTGTTGGTTGGATGAATCTGAGATTGTGTGATGCATATCGTATAATCATGCCCACGGATACTTGAGGTGACAATGGAGTATCTAGGTGACATTAGGGTTTTGGTTGTTTTGTGTCTTAAGGTGTTATTCTAGTACGAACTCTTTTATAGATTGATCCGAAAGAATAACTTTGAGGTGGTTTCGTACCCTACCATAATCTCTACGTTTGTTCTCCGCTATTAGTGTCTTTGGAGTGACTCTTTGTTGCATGTTGAGGGCTTGTCATATTATCTATCTATGTTATTATTGTTGAGAGAACTTGCACTAGTGAAAGTATGAACCCTAGGCCTTGTTTCCTACCATTGCAATACCGTTTACGCTCACTTGTTACCTTGCTGTTTTTATATTTTCAGATTACAAAAACCTCTATCTACTATCTATTTTGCACTTGTATCACCATCTCTTCGCTGAACTAGTGCACCTATACAATTTGCCATTGTATTGGGTGCGTTGGGGACACAAGAGACTTTTTGTTATTTGGTCGCAGGGTTGCTTGAGAGAGACCATCTTCATCCTATGCCTCCTACGGATTGATAAACCTTAGGTCATCCACTTGAGGGAAATTTGCTACTGTCCTACAAACCTGTGCACTTGCAGGCCCAACAACGTCTACAAGAAGAAGGTTGTGTAGTAGACATCAGTGGACACCGTCATCCTGGCCAAACCAGAGTTCATGCACTAGTCGGACCGCCCGGTCACCTGGACCTGGGAGGACCACCCGACAGTCATGCCGAATCCGCGTGGCTACGCCCTTGTCCTCAAGCCCACCATCGTCGCACGGCGCACATGCAAGTTTTCCCGAGTCCTCATCGACGGCGGCAGCAGCATCAACATCCTCTACCGCGACACAATGACCAAACTCGACCTCAAGGCTGAGGACCTGGAACCGACCCAGACGATCTTCCATGGAATCGTACCCGGCCTCTCCTGCTCTCCCATTGCCCGGGTCCGGCTCGACGTCCTGTTCGGTGACAGCAACCATTTCCGGCGCGAACCGATCTGGTTCGAGGTGGTTGACCTGTCCAGCGCATACCATGTGTTGCTGGGCCGACCCGTGCTCGCCAAATTCATGGCGGTTCCCCACTACGCGTATCTGAAAATGAAGATGCCGGGTCCGAAGGGCCTCATCACCATTACCAGCGACTACCGCAAGTCCCTGGAGTGCGCCCAAGATGACGCTAAGCTGGCCGAGTGGCTGGTCATTGCCGAGGAGCGGCGTCAGCTCGACTGGATCGTCGCCATGGCAGGCGAGGCCTCAGCCGCGTTGATCCTGACCAAGGACCCGGCCGACGAGGCCGCCTTCAAGCCCTCCAAGGAGACCAAGAAAGTGAAGCTAAACCCGGAGGATCCCAGCTGCAGCAAGTACATTGTCGTAGGCGCCCGCCTTGACAGCAAATAGGAAGGCGAGCTCGTCGACTTCCTCTGTGAGAATCGGGATATCTTCGCATGGACCCCCAAGGACATGCCGGGTATCCCGAGGAAGTACGCCGAGCACAAACTCCACGTCCGCAAGGACGCCAAGCCTATCCGTCAACCCCTGCGACGTTTTTCCGAAGAGAAGAGAAGAACCATCGGTGAAGAGGTCACCAAGCTTTTGGCAGCCGGCTTCATCATGGAAGTGTTTCACCCCGAGTGGCTGGCCAATCCAGTCCTCATCCTAAAGAAGAACAAGACCTGGCGCATGTGTATCGACTACACCAGCCTCAACAAGGCCTATCCCAAGGATCCGTTCGCCCTCCCGCTGATCGACCAAGTCATCGACTCGACCGCCAGGTGCAAGCTCCTGTCCTTCCTGGACGCTTACTCCGGCAACCACCAGATCAAGCTGGACCCGGCCGACGCCCTGAAGACGCCCTTCATCATGCCCTTTGGGGCGTATTGCTACATCACCATGTCGTTCGGCTTGAAGAATGCCGGCTCCACCTTCCAACGCTGCATGCCGAAATGCCTGCTGCCGCAACTCGGCCGCAATATCCACGTTTACGTGGATGACATCGTGGTGAAGACCAAGCAGCACCTCATGCTCCTCGACGACTTGAAGGAAACATTCACCAACCTCCGCGAATACAAGGTCAAGCTTAACCTAGAAAAAGGCGTCTTCGGCGTCTCGGCCGGAAAGCTACTCGGCTTCCTCATCTCGGAACGCGACATTGAGGCGAACCCGGAGAAGATCAAGGCCATCGAGCGCATCCGCAAGCCGGCTCGGCTGCGCGATGTCCAGAAGTTCACCGGCTGCTTGGCCTCGGTCAGCCGGTTTCTAAGCTGGCTTGGCAAGAGGACGCTACCCCTGCACCAGCTGATGAAGAAGACGAAGTCGTTTGAATGGAACGACTAGGCAAATAAGGCTTTCCAAGATCTCAAGCGCATGCTCTCCACCGAACCAGTCCTGGCCACGCCGGCCGACAAGGAGTCGCTGTTGCTCTACATAGCCACGACATCACGAGCAGTCAGCACGGTGCTGGTAGTCGAGCGATCAGGGAAGGGCCAGATCCAAGCCGTCCAGCGCCCGGTCTACTATTTGAGCGAGGTGCTCTCCAACTCCAAGCAGAACTACCCGCACTACCAGAAGGTGTGTTACGGCGTGTACTTTACCGCTAAGAAGCTGAAGTAGTACTTCCAAGAGCACGTCATCACTGTGGTCAGCACGGCTCCCATCGGAGAAATCATCGGGTGTTGGGATGCCTCTGGCCGGGTCGCCAAGTTGGCGCTCCAGCTAGCCGGCCACACCATCCTCTACGAGCCCCGCACCACGATCAAGTCTCAGGCCCTGGCCGACTTCCTCGTCGACTGGACCGAGACCCAGTACCTACCGCCGCCTCCCGACTTGACGCACTGGCGCATGCATTTCGACGGCATCGTGTTGTCGTCCCCAAAGGGTGACCGACTCCGCTACGCACTCCAGATCCACTTCGCTACCTCCAACAACGTTCCCGAGTACGAAGCCCTTGTGCACGGCCTCCGGCTTTCCAAGGAACTCGGCATCCGGCGCATCATGTGCTACAGCGACTCGGACCTGGTGGTGCAGCAGTGCTCCAGCGAGTGGGACACCTGCGACTCCAACATGGCAAGCTACCGCTTCCTAGTCCAGAAGCTGTCCGGGTACTTCGAGGGCTGCAAGTTCCTCCACGTCCTGCGTGCGAAGAACGAAGCGGCCGACACACTCTCCAAGATTGCCTCATCTCGGCAGTCCATCCCGTCCAGCATCTCCCTCGAGCACCTGCACAAGCCATCCATCAAGCCGTCGCCGGACTCCGAGTCCATCCATGTTCCAGACAACCCGGCCGCATCTCAACCCAGCCCGAGGGCTGTTGAACCCGGCCTGGGGACTGCCGAACCCGGCCCGGGGGCTTCTCAGCTCAAACCGACCACCATCACCCCAGACCCGGTCGTCGCCAACCCTGACCCGAGGGCTGCTCAACCCGGCTCGGGGGCTCCCAACTCGGAACCCGCCCCGGTGGACGTCTTCGCCGTAGTAACGGCTCCGTCTTGGGCCCTGCCAATATCAGAATTTCTGGAGAATGGGGTTCTCCCCATGGATGAGACCAAAGCCCGGCAGGTGCAGTGCCGGGCGTCCACCTACAGCATCATCAACAATGAGCTCGTCAAGCGCAGCTCCACCGGTGTCTTCCAGTGCTGCGTCGAGCAGGAGCAGGGCGTCGATATCCTCCTCGACATACACCAGGGTGAATGCGGGCACCACGCTGCGTCACGATCTGTGGTGGCCAAGGCTTTCCGCCACGGTTTCTACTGGCCCACACCCCTCCAAGACGCCAAGTTCCTCGTTCTCAAGTGTGCGGGGTGCCAGCGCTTCAGCAAGCACAGCCACCAGCCGGGGTCAGCACTCCGCACCATTCCGATCGCCTGGCCCTTCGCGGTCTGGGGACTCGACATGGTGGGACCCTTCAAAACCGCCAGAGGTGGCGTGACACATCTACTGGTGGAGGTGGACAAGTTCACGAAGTGGATCGAAGCACGGCCAATCAAGAAACTGGACGGGCCAACAACCGTCCAGTTCATCAAAGACATAGCGGTTCGCTACGGCATGCCGAACAGCATCATCACGGACAATGGCACCAAATTTGCCAAGGGCGCGCTCGAGCAATACTGCTCCATCTCCAGCATCCGCCTTGACCCAGCCTCCATTGCACACCCGCAGTCCAACGGGTAGGTCGAGCGGGCCAACAGACTCATCCTGTCCGGCATCAAGCCGCGACTTGTCGAGCCACTCATCCGCTCACCCGGAAGGTGGCTCGATGAGTTGCCATCCATTCTCTGGAGTCTCCGAACCATGCCGAATCGGTCGACCGGGTTCACCCTGTTCTTCGTCGTCTATGGAGATGAAGCCATCATCCCGACCGACGTCGAGTTCGACTCGCCGCGTGTCTTAATGTACACCGAAGCCTAAGCCAAAGAAGCCCGCCAAGACGGCGTCGACCTACTCGAAGAAGCCCGCCTCCTGGAGCTCAGCCGTTCGGCCATCTACCAGCAAGGCCTCGGGCACTACCACAGCAAGAAGATCAAGCCCCTCACGTTCCTCGAGGGCGACCTCGTCCTCCGACTCGTCCAAGAGCAAGCCGGACAGCACAAGTTGTCCCCTCCATGGGAGGGCGCAATCATCGTGAGCAGGACCTTGCGCGACCGCAACGCCTACTACCTCATCGACGCACGCAAGTCCAACAAGCGCAAGAGAGACACCGCCGGTGAAGAAATGACCTGGCCGTGGAACGTCGAAATCCTCTGCCCGTTTTACAGTTAGCCGCACGAGTGTATGTATCGCCGCCTTTTGAAACACATGAAACTATGGGGTCCCTGAACGAGACTCGGGGGCTGCCTATTGTCGACCAACTTACTATGTCCCTACTTTTTTCGGCATCACTATGCTCCTGAACCCGGCCACCACTCCGACTCGCTCGACCCAAGGGCTCGGGGGCTGGCCGGCTTGATCGCCACCCCGCCGTCTCACTTGGTGATTCCTGATGTACTACGGATGCCACTTCGCCCTAAGCCACAGACCCGGCTTCGGCTGTCGGCTGGCAAGCACAACGGACCGGAGCTCCTTTACGCTTCAAACACCAAGTCAAAGGCTGTCGGGTCGACCGACCCAGACCGTCGCTCAAAAAATAAGAGTAAACAGCCGCACGACCGGCTGCTCGCTAAACGGCTCCGCCGGGTTGCCGCCAGCCGGCCCAGTGGGTGTTTCGCTCGTGCTCAACATTTTGAAAAACCCAAAGTACCGCGCAATCCTCTCAAAGAACCGAACTCCTTGTCACGGACCGGAAGCTTGGCCGTCGACTCATGGGGGTTGAGAAAGGAAAAGCGCAGGAAATCGGTCCAAAAAACGGAAAGCAAGAGTAGAAACATTCGCGACATGTACACACAAATATTTAAAGGCCCTTGGCCCGAGTTCATTACACCTAGAACCCCCAGTGGGTGGGTGGACCTGCTACCTAACAAATCCTACTAAGATATCTCAGGCATCTCCAGCGCTTCGTCGTGACGTCGACAGCTCTCCCCTACCGGCCTCCGGGTCCAGCGAGGTACCGGTGTCCTCCTCGGCACCCCCATCGTGATAGACACACGTCTCCTCGGAGCTCCCCTGCGGGTCATGGAGAAGCAGGCCGTAGTCGTCGCTGGCCATGACCCCGCCGTCCTCCGCCAGCTTGGGGTGGAACTCGTCGTGGAACGCGAACTCAGCGATGTAGCTGGCTCGGGAGGCAATCCGGACGACTTGCTCCTGCAACAGCTGCTCCGAGCCGGCCCGCTGGCCCATCAGGGCGTCCAGCTGCAGAACTGGATGCCAAGACAGCGTGAACCGGAGTGCCATCTCAGCAACGGCACGAGCGGTGGAGACACGCCACTCGTGAATCCGGTCTGGCCCCATCTCCAGCCAGGGCGCCAGCCGCGTGAAGCTATTCGGCTCGACGGAGCCCGGCCAGAGGGTCGTCGTCATCACCGTGCCGGCCTGGGACAGCCGACCCATCTCCTCCCCTAGGACCCGCAGGTGGGCCTCGGCGGCGGTCATGATTTCTGGGAAGGTCCACACCACCTGCGGGTCCGTCTCGGATCCGACGACTCCCGTCAGGTCGCGCTGAAAGAGGACGGCTTCCTCCTCCAGCCGATGCATCTCGGGGAAGGCCCCTGCCAGAAAGCGAAGCATGTCAGGAAAAAGGACAACAAGGACAAAAAGCCGGATCCCAACCCGGCAGAACACAAGGAAAGCACTTACTGGAGAAGAAATCTTCCAGGTGCTGCGCTTCGAGCAACGTACCGCGCCGCTCCCAATCTATGGTGCGGTCACGCTGCTGGAGCGCCTTCTCTAGGTCGGCCACCTTGGCAAGGGCCGCCTTCAACTCGGCGTCCTTGTCGTCGGTCGCCTTCTCGGCGGCCTCGCGACGATGGCCCTCATCCTGATGGGCCCCCTCTGCCGCGGCAGCCTGCTCCCTCAGGTGCTCCACCTCGGCTTGGAGCCGACCCTTGTTGTCGACCAGCCTGCCGCGCCGCTGGTCCGCCTCGACCAGGGCCTGCCGCGCCGCTGGTCCGCCTCGACCAGGGCCTGCTGCGCCTCCACCACCTTGGTGGCCTCCGCCTTAAGGAGCTCCACCTCGGCCTCAAGGCGACTCTTATGGCCCGCCAGCTGCTCCCTCAGCTGGTTGGCCTCGTCAAGTGACCGACGGGCCGCTGCCGCCTCCGCCCTCGCCTGTGGCACCTTGGTGCCAAGGCGACCAGTGTCGGCAACAAGCCGATCATAGTGATGACCAGCCCGGAGCAGTCGGGTCTGCCGGGACAACACCTCGGCTACAAAAAGGAATATTCAGGAAAGGAAAAAAGCAAGACTTAAGATTTGGCCAACTGTTACATAGTTGGCCCGAATCTCGGGGGTACACCCAGTGGGTGTGCTAGCACGCCCCCACTAGAAAAGAGCATGAAGATACCTGCGGCAACACGGAGCTCCTCCTCCTTGGCGGCGAGCTGCTCCTTGAGCTCCCGGTATTTGCCCAGGAGGCGGTTGAAGGCGCCGGTCTGGTAGGCATCGAGTTGCTGAAGAAACCAGTAATCAGAACAAGGACGGCATTCTAAAGATTCGACCCAACTACTACATAGTTGGCCCAAACCTCGGGGGCTACACCCAGAGGGTGCGCTGGCGTGCCCCCACAAAGAAGAAGTTGCAAAAGAAGCTTACCAGCACGACACGCTCCAGGTCCCGCGTCTCCTCCACCTCGGCCTGGGCGAAGGACTCGAGCCGGCCCGTCCGGCCGCGCAGACGGAGGCTGACGGCGTCCATCGCCGCTGATACGTCCATTTTGCATCATGCTTTTATATTGATATTTATTGCATTATGGGCTGTTATTTCACGTTATGTCACAATACTTATGGCTATTCTCTCTTATTTTACAAGGTTTACATGAAGAGGGAGAATGCCGGCAGCTGGAATTCTGGGCTGAAAAAGGAGCAAATATTGAAGGACTATTCTGTGCAACTCCAAAAGTCCTGAAACTCCACGGAATACCTTCAAATAAATAAAGAAAACTCGTTGCCAAAGATGAAGACCAGGGGGCCCACACCCTGTTCACGAGGGTTGGGGCGCGCCCCCCTACCTCGTGGGCCCCCTGGTGGCTCTCCGACGCCCATCTTCTCCCATATGAAGTCTTTCGATGGAAAAAAATAGAGAAGAACCTTTCGGGACGAGACTCCGCCGCCACGAGGCGGAACCTTGGCGGAACCAATCTAGGGCTCCGGCAGAGCTGTTTTGCTGGGGACACTTCCCTCCGGGAGGGGGAAATCATCACCATCGTCATCACCAACGCCTCCTCATCGGGAGAGGGCAATCTCCATCAACATCTTCACCAGCACCATCTCATCTCCAAACCCTAGTTCATCTCTTGTATCCAATTCTTGTCTCCAAGTCCGGGATTGGTGCTAGTAGGTTGCTAGTAGTGTTGATTACTCCTTGTAGTTGATGCTAGCTGGTTTATTTGGTGGAAGATCATATGTTCAGATCCTTTATGCACATTATTACCCCTCTGATTATGAACATGAATATGCTTTGTGAGTAGTTACGTTTGTTCCTGAGGACAAGGGAGAAGTCCTGCTATTAGTAGTCATGTGAATTTGGTATTCGTTTGATATTTTGATAAGATGTATGTTGTCTAACCTCTAGTGGTGTTATGTGAACGTCGACTACATAACACTTCACCATTATTTGGGCCTAGAGGAAGGCATTCGGAAGTAATAAGTATATGATGGGTTGCTAGAGTGACAGAAGCTTAAACCCTAGTTTATGCGTTGCTTTGTATGGGGCTGATTTGGATCCATATGTTTCATGCTATGGTTAGGTTTACCTTAATACTTTTTTTGTAGTTGCGGATGCTTGCAATAGAGGTTAATCATAAGTGGGATGCTTGTCCAAGTAAGGGCAGCACCCAAGCACCGGTCCACCCACATATCAAATTATCAAAGTACCGAACGTGAATCATATGAGCGTGATAAAAACTAGCTTGACGATATTCCCATGTGTCCTCGGGAGCGCTTTTCCTATTATAAGAGTTTGTCCAGGCTTGTCCTTTGCTACAAAAAGGATTGGGCCACCTTGCTGCACTTTATTTACTTTTTGTTACTTGTTGATCGTTACCATTTATCTTATCACAAAACTATCTGTTACCACTTATTTCAGTACTTGCAGAGAATACCTTGCTGAAAACCGCTTATCATTTCCTTCTGCTCCTCGTTGGGTTCGACACTCTTACTTATCGAAAGGACTACGATAGATCCCCTATACTTGTGGGTCATCAAGACTCTTTTCTGGCACCGTTGCCAGGGAGTGAAGCGCCTTTGGTAGGTGGAATTTGGTAAGGAAAAATTTATTTAGTGTGCTGAAATTTTCTTTCACTTGTTACCATGGAAAGTAATTGTCTGAGGGGCTTGTTCGGGGTATCTTCACCCCGTCCTGTAGAGCAAAGAGTTGCTCCTCAACCTACTGAACCTATTGAAAATGAAACTGCTTTTCAGATTCCTTCGGGTATGATGGAAAAACTGCTAGCTAACACTTTCACAGGAGATGGAACAAAGCATCCTGACGAACATCTACGCTTTTGTGGATGATATTTGTGGACTATTTAAGCTTGCAGGTATACCCGATGACGTTGTTAAGAGGAAGGCTTTTCCTTTATCTTTGGAGGGAGACGCATTGACATGGTATAGGCTATGTGATGATACGAGATCATGGAACTATAAAAGATTGAAATTGGAATTTCATCAAAAGTATTACCCTATGCATCTTATTCATCGTGATCGCAATTATATATATAATTTTTGGCCTCGCAAAGGAGAAAGCATCGCTCAATCTTGGGGGAGGCTTAAATCAATGTTATATTCATGCCCCAATCATGAACTCTCAAAATTGACAATTCTCCAGAATTTTTATGCTCGGCTTTCTGAAAATAATCGCACCATGCTCGATACTACTTGTGTTGGCTCTTTTATGATGAAGTCTATTGAATTTGGATGGAATTTACTGGATAGAATTAAACGCAACTCTGAAGATTGGGACCTCGACGAAGGTAAGGAGTCAGGTATGACACCTAAGTTTGATTGTGTTAAATCTTTTATGGATATCGATATTTTCCGTAAGTTTAGCACTAAATATGGACTTGACTCTGAGATAGTAGCTTCTTTTTGTGAATCTTTTGCTACTTATGTTGATCTCCCCAAGGAGAAGTGGTTTAAATATCATGCTCCCATAGAAGTAAAAGTAGCTGCACCTATTAAAGTTGATGAAAAGACTGTCACTTACAATGATCCTTTGTTCCTACTTCTTATGTTGAGAAACCCCCTTTCCCTGTTAGAATGAAGGATCATGCCAAAGCTTCAACTGTTGTTCATAAAAGCAATACTAAGACTTATACACCTCCTGAGAAAGTCAAAGTAGAACCCAATATTGCTATTGTTAAATATCTCTTGTCTAATAATATTGATGGGCATGTTATTCAATTCACTGGTGAAACTGCTAGAATTGCTAAACCCTGTGATAGAGATAAACATAGACCTGTGGTAGGCGTGCCTGTTATTTCTGTTAAAATAGGAGATCATTGTTATCATGGCTTATGTGATATGGGTGCTAGTGCTAGTGTTATACCCATTGGCTTATACAAAGAAATTATGCATGTGATTGCACCTGCTGAGTTAGAGGAAACTGATGTCACAATTAAACTTGCCAATAGAGATACTATTTCACCTATGGGAATTGTTAGAGATGTTGAAGTCTTGTGTGGGAAAACCAAATATCCTGCTGATTTTCTTATTCGTGGTTCTCCACAAGATAGCTTTTGTCCCATTATATTTGGTAGACCCTTCCTACGTACTGTTAATGCTAAGATAGACTGCGAAAAGAATGTTGTTACTATTGGCTTGGATAATATGGTTCATGAGTTTAATTTCTCTAAATTTAGTAAACAACATCGTGAGGAAGAATTGCCTAGTAAGGATGAAATTATTGGTCTTGCTTCTATTGCTGTACCTCCTAGTGATCCTTTAGAACACTATTTGCTAGACCATGAAAATGATATGTTCATGAATGAAAGAAGGGAAATAGATGAAGTATTCTTTAAATAGGAACCTATTCTGCACCACAATTTGCTTGTTGAAATCCTAGGGGATCCTCCTCCACTCAAGGGTGATCCCGTGTTTGAGCTTAAACCGTTTCCTCATAATCTTAAATATGCTTATCTTGATGAAAAGAAAATATATCCTGTCATTATTAGCGCTAACCTTTCAGAGCATGAAGAAGAAAGATTATTGAAAACTCAAGAAGCATCGTGCGCTATTGGATATACTCGATGATCTTAAGGGCATCACCCCCACTCTATGCCAACATAAAATAATTTGATGCGGATGCCAAACCGGTTCGTGATCCTCAACGACGTTTGAATCCTAAAATGAAAGAAGTGGTAAGAAAAGAAATACTCATGCTCCTGGAGGCAGGTATAATTTATCCCGTAGCTGATAGTTAGTGGGTAAGTCCTGTCCATTGTGTCCCTAAGAAGGGAGGTATTACTGTTGTCCCTAATGATAAAGATGAATTGATTCCGCAAAGAATTATCACAGGTTATAGGATGGTAATTGATTTCTGCAAATTAAATAAGGCTACTAAGAAAGATCATTACCCCTTACCTTTTATTGATCAAATGCTAGAAAGACTATGCAAACATACACATTATTGCTTTCTAGAGGGTTATTCTGGTTTTTCTCAAATACCTGTGTCGGCTAAAGATCAATCAAAGACTACTTTTCCATGCCCTTTTGGTACTTTTGCTTATAGATGTATGCCTTTTGGTTTATGTAATGCACCTGCTACCTTTCAAAGATGCATGATGGCTATATTCTTTGACTTTTGCAAGAAAATTTGTGAGGTTTTCATGGACGACTTTTCCATCTATGGTTCCTCTTTTGATGATTGCTTGAGAAATCTTGCTCGAGTTTTGCAAAGATGTGAAGAAACTAATCTTGTCTTGAATTGGGAAAAGTGCCACTTTATGGTGAATGAAGGTATTGTCTTGGGGCACAAAGTTTCTGAAAGAGGTATTGAAGTTGATAAAGCCAAGGTTGATGCTATTGAAAAGATGCCCTGTCCCAAGGACATCAAAGGTATAAGAAGTTTCCTTGGTCACGCCGGATTTTATTGGAGGTTCATCAAGGACTTCTCAAAAATCTCTCGGCCTCTGACTAATTTATTACAAAAAGATGTACCATTTGTCTTTGATGATGATTGTGTAGAAGCATCTGAAATACTTAAGAAAGCATTAGTCTCTGCACCTGTTGTTCAAAGACCGATTGAATTTACCCTTTGAAATTATGTGTGATGCTAGTGATTATGCTGTAGGTGATGTTCTAGGGCAAAGAGTTGATAAGAAATTGAATGTTATCCATTATGCTAGTAAGACTCTAGACAATGCTCAAAGAAATTATGCTACTACCGAAAAGGAACTTTTAGCGGTTGTATTTGCTTGTGATAAATTCAGACCCTATATTGTTGATTCTAGAGTAACTATCTCATACAGATCATGCTGCTATTAAATATCTTATGGAAAAGAAAGATGCAAAACCTAGACTCATTAGATGGGTTCTCTTGCTTCAAGAATTTGATTTACATATTGTTGAAAGAAAAGGAGCTGAGAACCCGTTCTGCAGCATAACTTGTCTAGGCTAGAGAATGTTCTTGATGACCCACTACCTATTGATGATAGCTTTCCCGATGAGCAATTAAATGTCATAAGTACTTCTCGTAGCACTCCATGGTATGCTGATTATGCTAATTACATTGTTGCTAAATTTATACCGCCTAGCTTCACATACCAACAAAAGAAAAAGTTTTTCTATGACTTGCGACGTTACTTTTGGGATGACTCACATCTTTATAAAGAAGGAGTAGATGGTGTTATTAGACGTTGTGTACCTGAGCATGAACATGAACAGATCCTACGCAAGTGTCACTCCAAAGCTTATGGAGGACACCACGCTGGAGATAGAACTGCACATAAGGTATTGCAATCCGGCTTTTATTGGCCTGCTCTCTTCAAGGATGCCCGTAAGTTTGTTTTATCTTGCGATGAATGTCAAAGAATTGGTAATATCAGTAGACGTCAAGAAATGCCTATGAATTATTCACTTGTTATTGAGCCATTTGATGTTTCGGGCTTTGATTATATAGGACTTTTTCCTGCCTCTAATGGTTACACTCATATTTTAGTTGCTGTTGATTACGTTACTAAGTGGGTAGAAGCTATTCCAACTAGTAGTGCTGATCATAACACTTCTATTAAAATGCTTAACGAAGTTATTTTTTCGAGGTTTGGAGTCCCTAGATACTAAATGACTGATGGTGGTTCATACTTTATTCATGGTGCTTTCTGTAAGATGCTTGCTAAATACGACGTTAATCATAGAATTGCATCTCCATATCACCCGCAGTCTAGTGGTCAGGTAGAATTGAGCAATAGAGAGCTCAAATTAATTTTGCAAAAGACTGTCAATAAGTCTAGAAAGAATTGGTCCAAGAAACTAAATGATGCATTATGGGCCTATAGAACTGCGTAGCAAAATCCTATGGGCATGTCTCCGTATAAAATGGTTTATGGAAATGCATGTCACTTACCTCTCGAACTAGAACATAAGGCATATTGGGCTATTAAAGAGCTCAACTATGATTTCAAACTTGCCGGTGAGAAGAGGTTATTTGATATTAGCTCACTTGATGAATGGAGAACCCAAGCTTATGAGAATGCCAAGCTATTCAAAGAAAAAGTCAAACGTTGGCATGATAAAAGGATACAAAAGAGTGAGTTTAATGTAGGTGATTATGTATTGCTATACAACTCTCTTTTAAGATTTTTTGCAGGAAAACTTCTCTCCAAATGGGAAGGTCCTTACGTTGTCGAGGAGGTCTATCGTTCTGGTGCCATAAAAATCAACAACTTCGCAGGCACAAATCCGAAGGTGGTAAACGGTCAAAGGATCAAACACTATATCTCAGGTAATCCCATAAATGTTGAAACTAATATTATTGAAACCGTAACCCCGGAGGAGTACATAAGCGACACTTTCCAGAATGTTCTAGACCCCGAAAAGGAATAGGTATGTGGTACGGTAAGTAAACCGACTCCAAAACAATTTTTAAGGCAATATTTCTCTGTTTTGGAATATTTAGAAAAATAGAAAAATAAGTAGCAGCTCGGGAGGACACGAGGCCTCCACGAGGTGGAGGGCGCGCCTACCCCCGGGCGCGCCTCTACCTCGTGAGCACCTCGTGCGCCCTCCGGACTCCGTTTCCTTGCACGATACATATTTTGGTCGGTAAAAATTCATTATATATACTCCCGAAGGTTTTGACTCTCGTATCACGCAAATCTCCCATGTTCTTGTTTCGAGCTGTTTTTCTGACAGGTCTAGATCATCATGACGACCCCAAGTGCTTCCAAGGACAAGTTCTTCGAGAAGGTTATCAACCCTTACCTCGCGGAGGTGCTGCGACACCCTCAAACCATTGAGATGCGTGATGGGTTGCTGCACATCCGCGATGTTGAGGGACCAAAGGGAACCGGAAGCGTGGAGTTGAGGCTCGAAGCAATGGAGCAACAAGTTTTCAACTGCCAGGGGATGGTGGAGCGTGGAATCAATGCTACCCACAAGTTGCTCACGGAGTTCACCAACAACTATGAGCCAGATGCCAAAAAGACCGAGGAAGCCATCTATAAGCTACATGAGAAGATCGAGCACCTCCAAGCCCAAATCTATGATCTGCAAAACCAAAACTGTGAGTATGAATATAGATTCAAAAGGATGAGTTTGGCTGCAGATTTGAGCATTCCGGAGACTCGATCATCCTTCTATGATGGTGAGACTATGCCATGGAAGGTGGACGACAAGCTTGTGATAGAACCAAAGGTGTCACGTCTTTCGATGAGATGATGGATATCGCTTAGATGGAAGTCGACTTTGACGATCCGACTACGAACGTGCGAGGACGTCGCGCCTTAGCAATTGCTAAACCAACTCTGAGAGGTGACCACGCCGGAGCATGATCAACCTGACCACGAAGGTCTATTTCCTGCAGGCAAATGAAGAACAAGCAAGAAACTAAGATTGCAATCTGGATATTGCGAATATATGAGGAAAGCTTTATTGATCAAGGTGGGGTTCTGTGACGCCTTTGTCTGGTCGTTGAACACAAACGAAGTACGCAAAGTTGCAGCTATGGCGAACTTTTATCTAAACAAAACCCAAAGTATAAACGGTGCCCTAAGGGCTGTATATATGGAGGAAGAGGGGGTGAATTTCGTGGCCCTTGGTGGAGGGGTCCGAAACTAACCCTATCTCTTGTTTCCCCACACATACGGACTCTAAAAATAGCCTATACTTATGTATTTCGAAATTACATGGGCCTGGCCTAATAATAAGGTGACGCAGCACCTAGAATAGCCTCTGGACGAAATTTATGAAGTGGCATCTTGTATATTTCGTCCAAGGCTTCATGCACTCATTATGGTGGCTTCAAAGTCCTGAAATCATGACTTGTAACACCGTTCTTGTTCCCCTTGCGCATGTCGTCATCTCCATGCTTGTTCTTGCTCCAATGTTCATCCTTCTCCAAGCTAGGCCCTTCATTTGTAAGCAAAACAAATGCATCCAATTTAGGCAGCATCATATTCTCATGAACATTAGAATCATTACCAAGAAACAAAAGTACCTGGTAATTTAGTTGGCGTGCGCGAGCTCTAGTAATTGGTCCAGTATGTATAGCAGCAGGGGTTGTGGGTGTAACAATGGTATTGATGTCCTCATCAGCTTGCATCATCATCAACGCCTCCACCGCCAACAAGGAAGGAGACATAATCACCTGGGTATGGGCACTCCCCTTGGCAACTGCCAAGCTTGGGGGAGGTGCCCTGGTATCGTATCACCATCACAACTCCTATCTTTACCATTTTTCTTAGTTCGATCCTATTAGTAGTATCTTGATTTAGTAGAATAAAGTCATGGCATGATCTAGTTTCGAGTTTTGCTTTATGATCCTTCTTTGTAATCGAGTCCGTGAGCTATATAATAAAGATTAGTGTTGACTCAAGGGCTTGAGTATTTTGCCATGATCTTGGGTGATTAGAAGAAAAAGAATAAAAAGAGTCAAAGAGTTCATATTGATCTTAGTGAAAGTAATGACTTCACATAGAAAAAGTATGATGATTAAAAGTTGTTGGGAGTTGGCAAATATAGCTTTGGTCATTGTTGCAATTAATAGGAAGTAATAAGGAAAGAGAGGTTTCACATATAGATATATTATCATTGACATCTTTTATGATTGGGAGCACTCATTAAAATATGACATGCTAAAGAGTTGAAGTTGGACAAGGAAGACAACATAATGAGTTATGTTTTCTTACATCTGAGATAAAGTATGTTGTCATGGTTCCTCTACCGTGTTGAGTTTGCCTTTCTCCCTCATGCTAACCAATTCTCAGCACTAGGTAGAAATACTACTTGTGCTTCCAAATACCCTTAAACTAGTTTTGCCATGAGAGTCCACCATATCTACCTATGGATTGAGTAAGATCCTTCAAGTCAGTTGTCATCGGTACAAGCAATAAAAATTGCTCTCTAAATATGGATGACTTATTAGTGCAGAGAAATAAGCTTTGTACTAACTTGTTGTGGATGCAATAAAAGCGACGGACTGCATAATAAAGGTTCGCATGCAAGGGGCAATATAAAGTGACATTCTTTTGCATTAAGATTTGGTGCATCAACCCTAAACGTGCATGACAACCTCTGCTTCCCTCTACGAAGGGCCTATCTTTTATTATTATCCTCTACCTTATGCAAGAGTCACGGTGATCTTCACCCTTCCTTTTTCATTTTATCCTTTGGCAAGCTCAGCATGTTGGAAAGAACATGATATATATATATATATATATATATATATATATATATATAATTGGATGTGGGGGAGCATGAATTATTATTGTTGACATTACCCTTGAGGTAAAAAGTTGTGGGGCAAAATTATAAGCCCCTATCTTTCTCTGTGTCTGATTAAAACTCCGTAACCACAAGTATTGCGCAAGTGTTAGCAATTGTGAAGGATTAAGTGATAATTGAGTATGTGGGCTTGCTTTTAAGCTCTGACATAGACTCTTTCCGATGTTATGATAAATTGCAATTGCTTCAATGATTGAGAGATTTTAATTGTTGTTGCCTAATAAGGTTTCTGATTCATATTTTGGCTTTGTGAAAAGATCATCACTTGAACATAAGTAATCATATGACAAAATCTATATATGTTGCTGTTATGAAATAATCATGATGCCT
The DNA here is from genome assembly GCA_021437245.1 of Aegilops speltoides. Taxonomy (NCBI): domain Eukaryota; kingdom Viridiplantae; phylum Streptophyta; class Magnoliopsida; order Poales; family Poaceae; genus Aegilops; species Aegilops speltoides. The sequence continues at coordinate 211,113,992 of CM038144.1, forward strand.
TCATGTCCGTATTTTATTTTTATCGACGCCTCTACCTCTAAACATGAGGACATATTTATTGTTATCGGCTTTTCGCTTGAGGACAAGCGAGGTCTAAGCTTGGGGGAGTTGATACGTCCATTTTGCATCATGCTTTTATATTGATATTTATTGCATTATGGGCTGTTATTTCACGTTATGTCACAATACTTATGGCTATTCTCTCATATTTGACAAGGTTTACATGAAGAGGGAGAACGCCGGCAGCTGGAATTTTGGGCTGGAAAAGGAGCAAATATTGAAGGACTATTCTGCGCAACTCCAAAAGTCCTGAAACTCCACGAAATACCTTAAAATAAATAAAGAAAAATCGTCGCCAAAGATGAAGGCCCGGGGGCCCATGCCCTGTTCATGAGGGTGGGGGCGCCCCCTTGGGCGCGCCCCCTACCTCATGGGCCCCCTGGTGGCTCTCCGACGCCCATCTTCTCCCATATGAAGTCTTTCGATGAGAAAAAAATAGAGAAGAACCTTTCCGGACGAGACTCCGCCGCCACGAGGCGGAACCAATCTAGGGCTCCGGCAGAGCTGTTCTGCCGGGGACACTACCCTACGGGAGGGGGAAATCATCACCATCGTCATCACCAACGCTCCTCTCATCGGGAGAGGGCAATCTCCATCAACATCTTCACCAGCACCATCTCATCTCCAAACCCTAGTTCATCTCTTGTATCCAATTCTTGTCTCCAAGTCCGGATTGGTGCTAGTAGGTTGCTAGTAGTGTTGATTACTCCTTGTAGTTGATGCTAGTTGGTTTATTTGGTCAAGATCATATGTTCAGATCCTTTATGGACATTATTACCCCTCCGATTATGAACATGAATATGCTTTGTGAGTAGTTACGCTTTGTTCCCGAGGACAAGGGAGAAGTCTTGCTATTAGTAGTCATGTGAATTTGGTATTCGCTTGATATTTTGATAAGATGTATGTTGTCTAACCTCTAGTGGTGTTATGTGAACGTTGACTACATAACACTTCACCATTATTTGGGCCTAGAGGAAGGCATTGGGAAGTAATAAGTAGATGATGGGTTGCTAGAGTGATGTGCTTAAACCCTAGTTTATGCGTTGCTTTCGTAAGGGTCTGATTTGGATCCATATGTTTCATGCTATGGTTAGGTTTACCTTAATACTTTTGTTGTAGTTGTGGATGCTTGCAATAGAGGTTAATCATAAGTGGGATGCTTGTCCAAGTAAGGGCAGTACCCAAGCACCGGTCCACCCACATATCAAATTATCAAAGTACCGAACGCGAATCATATGAGCGTGATGAAAACTAGCTTGACGATATTCCCATGTGTCCTCGGGAGCGCTTTTCCTATTATAAGAGTTTGTCCAGGCTTGTCCTTTGCTACAAAAAGGATCGGGCCACCTTGCTACACTTTATTTACTTTTTGTTACTTGTTGCTCGTTACCATTTATCTTATCACAAAACTATCTGTTACCACTTATTTCAGTACTTGCAGAGAATACCTTGCTGAAAACCGCTTATCATTTCCTTCTGCTCCTCGTTGGGTTCGACACTCTTACTTATCGAAAGGACTACGATCGATCCCCTATTCTTCTGGGTCATCAGCCTCCTCCTCCTGGGTCTGAGGTCCGAAGACCACGGTACCCCCGCTCTGCGCCGGCTGTGGCACGACGGCCCGACGCCCTCCCTACTGGGGGCACCAGAGCGTGCTCCCCACTGGTCGCTCCCGACGTGGCCAGCACCTCCTCCAACGCCCCCTCTGGCGCCGTCGATGACCCGGATGTCTTGACGCCCTGCGTCACCGCCACCGGTCTAGACGCTGGGACAGCCTGCTGCACCACCACCGGCCTAGTTGCCGGGGTGGCCTACGGCACCTCCGCCCTCGGCGCCTCCTCCAACACCGGCGGTGTCCCTCGCACCACCGCCCTCGGCGCCTCCCCCAAGACAGCGCCACCGCCGCCTCCGTCGGCCCCTGCCCGCTCGACAGCGTCGACCCGCGGCGGGGTGTCATCCTCCACCTCCACGACCTCCTGGTCAAGGATCACCACCTCAAGCCAGCCTCCACGGGCGTGCTCCCACACCGACGACGGCTCGAAGACCGCCGCCGCCACCAACCCTCCAAAGATCTCGCACCATGCCGGCTCGCTCGCTCGCGCTCGCTGCCGCAAAGATCGTCCAAGCTCGATCGACGCCGCCCAACTCCGCCTCGGCCCTGTTCCTGTCCCGCCTAGCCAGGCACTCGGCGTTGGTCGGGTCCAGGCCGAGGTCTGGGTCGGCTCGCTCCTCCTCCTCGACCTGGTCGACGGGGTCGGACCGGCTCCTGTGAAACATGGCCTCCTCAGCGGCCGCGGCATCCACCGCCACCGTCGCCAGCGCGATCGGCGACCTGAAGAAGAAGACAATGAGCAAAAGCAAAGCCAGCTCGCCCGTTCAGATGCGTACAGGAGAAGAAACTTACCCTGTTAGGACCGGGACGGGGGCTGGCCTCCCATGCCCGGTGCCACGCTTCCTCTTGGCCGGCATCCCGCTCCCGGCCGTGTCCGCCGCGCACTTCGGGGCCCGGGGCCGCGGTGCGACGCTGTCCTTCCCGTGCGGGCGGCTCGGAGCCGCACGACACGACGACCCTGCTCCGCCCACATCGCCGCCTTCCCCGCCCAGCGCCACTACACCAACAACTGGCGTCGGCATCACCCGCGCCATGTCACAATCGACAGCCCGAGAAACACAAAGGAAAAAGACAAGACTTACCCGCGCGGCGCCCAGCGCCGGCGTCGACCTCGGCCTCCGCCTCCCTGCCGTGGGCTGCGGGCTCCACCGATGCCGCCCGCACCACCTGCGACGGAGCCCGGGCGTAAGGATGTCGGATGGCATTCAGAAGCACCTCCCGCGTCGCGTCAGGGCGAACAAGGAGATGCGCAGCAGCAAAGTAAGGAGAACAAACACTCACCAGTGGCTCCGGATTCGACTCGCTGTATAGCACCTTGCCGAACCGCCAGTCCTCCCCAAGGTTGGCCTTGGAGATATCGTTCACTCGACGCGTGATCTGCTCTGCCAACAGGTGCACCGTCCCCATGCGATTGGGGTCTTGAAGACCGGCCATCTCGCCGATGAGGCAGGAGTGCCTCTATAGCGGGAGAACCCGGCGCATAATGAACACGGCGATGAGGTCGTTGCCGATGAGCCCCTCCCGCGTCCTCATCACTGCCACCCGCTCGCAGAGATTGAGAATCTCCTGTGACGGGCACCTGAGGGAGTAGCCCCAGTTCATCTTCGCCCACGGCGGCGCGATGATGAAGGCCGGAATATTGATGCAGTCCGCACCCAAGTTGCGGACGTAGAAGAAGGAGTTCTGCCATTTCTTGGCAGAATCCTCCAACGGAATCTTGGGGCAGTCCGCCCCCGACCGCTTCGAGATGACGGCGGCACCGCAGTCGGTGAACTCTCCGGCCGTTGGTCCCTACTGCTTCAGGGAGAAGAAGCGTGCCTAGAGATCGATCGTAGGCTCGACCCCCAGATACCCCTCGCAGAGGGTGACGAATCCCGAAAGCTGGACGACGGCGCCGGTGCCGAGACTGTGAGGCTAGATCCCGAAGAACTCCAGGGACGTGCGAAAGAAGGCGCTCGCCAGCAACCCAAATCCGCGCTCGAAATGCGTAAGGAAGACCACGTGCTCCATCCCCTGGGGCTGTGGCCTCTGCTCGACGCGCGACAGGCGGACGACATCATCCGACTCCCGCGGCAAGCGCCGGGACGCGTGAAGATGGGCGATGTCCTCAACGGTGACGTTCGAGCCCATCCAAGAGCCCGACGGCAGCACCATCGATGAAGGCAAGAGAGGAAGAAAGAAGATTGACGACGGCAATGTTCTACTCGAAGCAACGGGTGTCGCAGTGCGGCGGTTGCAAGAAGCAGAGCAAGAGCGAAGGGGCAGGAGGGCCCGAGCGAGAATAATGTCCGCCGCCCCCCTTGCCCCCAATTTATAGCCCTCGGTTTGAACATCGGGGAGTGGGATCGTCTACGCTCGCCTTTCCCACTACCCCGCAATATGTGCACACGTACGCACGCAATAACTGCCCGGGGAAGAGCAACCGGCCCCCGGACGTCGCAATAAATCTGCGCGCGTGGGCCAAGGGCGTGTGGTGGCGGGCCCCAGCCCGTCTCTTAATCCCGTCACGCGCGTGGCCTGTCAGGCCCCTCCGACTTCCGGGCACCACGTGGCGCCCGTGCGAAGCCCGAGGGATTGCCCCAAGAATCGATGGGCTCCTCGGTTCCCGCCACTGCCGGGATGCCGCGATCCGGTTTCCAAAAAACTGGCACACAGTGGGTGTTGCCGGACCCGGCACTTGCAAAATCCGCCTTGCTTAAGGGGGAAACTGTGAAGGCCCACTCATCCGAATACGGCGGACCTTCACAGCTTCGGGGACTATTGTCGGGGGGATGAACCCCAGGCAGGCAACGGTGTCACGCACAATATGCGACCCTATCCTACAGGAACTTGAAGGTCCCACCAAGGATAGAAGCGCATATTGGAGACGCTTTTGCAAGGTGGATATCATTACATCGTATCATTACATAATAGTTGGGGATACATACAAGAGGCATACAATGCCACATGAATATAACAACATCATACACAAGAGCAACATCCGACTACGGATGAAACACAAACAGAAACTCAAACGACATCCACCCTGCTAGCTTAGGCTGCCGACTATGAACCTATCCCCTGAACGACAAAGTAGAAGAAGTACTCAAAACAAGCAAGCATCGCTCTCGCCTCATGATCATCACCATTACCTGTACCTACAACTGTTGTTGTAGTAATCTATGAGCCACGAGGACTCAGCAATCCCATTACCATGGGTATCAAGACTAGCAAAGCTTAATGGGTAAGGAAAGTATAGTGGTGAGCTTGCAGCAGCGCCTAAACATGATATGGTGGCTAACTTACGAATACAAGAATAAGATGAGAAGCTACGCAAACGGTCGCAAACTAGTAATGATCAAGAAGTGATCCTGAACTACTTACGTTCAAACATAACCCAAGCCGTGTTCACTTCCCGGACTCCGCCGAGAAGAGACCGTCACGGCTACACACGCGGTTGATGCGTTTTAATTAAGTCAAGTGTCAAGTTCTCTACAACCAGATATTAACAAATTCCCATCTGCCACATAACCGCGGGCACGGCTTTTGAAAGTTTAAACCCTGCAGGGGTGTCCCAACTTAGCCCATTATAAGCTCACGATCCACGGAGACAATCCCCCATCGCGGGACATCCGATCAGACTCGGGGTCCCGGTGCATAAGACATTTCGACAATGTTAAAACAAACCAGCAAGACCTCCCGGTGTGCCGACAAATCCCGATAGGAGCCACACATATCTCGTTCTCAGGTCACAACGGATAGGTCAGCCTACGAGCAAAACTAGACCTCGAGTTGCCCCGCAGTGGCCCCGCAGTCTGCCCGTTTTGGACCCACTCTCGGAGGAGCACTGGCCTGGGGGGTTGATTAAGAAATTAGTGGTCCGGAGAAAATCCCCTATTTAAATTTTAGTTATGTTAGGCAAATGGTAAAACCAATGTTGGGCCTTGCTGGAAGAGTTTTATTCAAAGCAAACTGTCAAGAGGGTCCCATACCCCTCACCGTGTTAGGGACGCAAAATCAAGGAACATAACACCAGTATGACGGAAACTAGGACGACAAGAGTGGAACAAAACACCAGGCATAAGGCCGAGCCTTCCATCCTTTACCAAGTATATATATGCATTAATTAGAATAAGAGATATTGTGATATCCCAACATAATCATGTTCCAACATGGAGCAATCTTCAACTTCACCTGCAACTAACAACGCTATAAGAGGGGCTGAGCAAAAGCGGTAACATAGCCAAACAACGGTTTGCTAGGAAGGGTGAAAAAGTTAGAGGCTGACATGGCAATTTGGGATGCTTGATAAACAAGTGATAGGTAGCGCAGCATAGCGATAGAACGAAGCAACTAGCATAGCAATGATAGTAGTGAGATCCAGGGTAACGATCATCTTGCCTGAAATCCCGCTAGGGAGAAGAACGAGTCCACGAAGATGACGAATGGGCGTAGATGAACCAAACGTAGTTGAACGAATCCTCACGATCAAAACGAAACAGGAACTATCGAGAAGAAGCACAACCGAAAAGAAGCAAAAAACATAGTGAACAAACAACACATGAACAAGGCATGATACACAACCAAGTATGATGCATGACAAGGTTAAATGTTGTTAACATGCCAAGAGGTGAAGCATAATAAAACTACCTATCTAGGCAAGTTTAAATGGGACCGGAACAACGACCAACAAAACCGGAAAATCCCCATATGCATTTTTCGAAAATTGGTACTGTTCTGCCCTAAACCATATTTTAAATTTGATAAACAGCAAAAGTAAGTGCATCAAGTTAATCTATGCATTTTTCTACCCCAAATACATATAAAGTTTATTAAATTCGGAGCTACGGTTATTAAGTTATGAAATAAACCATTTTAACATGCCATTTATGCAAATTATTACAAACAACAATTTTAAACATATTTAACAGGGATGAAAGTTGTGTATTGTTAAAGAACATGAAAAACTGAGCAAGGTGCATGTATGACATGTTTAATATGGATGCATGGACATTTAAATATGAGCATTTTAAAATGATGGCATTCTCGTAATTATGCATGCACTGAAAATAGAGAAAAATCTCTGAGATGAAAAAAAAAACGCGGGCTAGATGGCAGCAACCTGCAGCGGCCCAGGAAGATTTGGCCCAAGTGACAGTGTGTTTGCAGCGGAAAGAAAGAGCAGCGGCCCAGGAAGATTTGGTCCAAGTGACAGTGTTGTGTGGAGCGGAAAGAAAGAAAAAAACAGGGCAAAAAATTAGGAGCACCTGGGAATCGAACCCAGGACCTGGTGAATCGCTGCATACTCTGCAGACCACTTGGGTGTTGGTGATATGATAGGGGATAGATGCAACATGAAGAAGAACAAGAACTTGATCTAGGTGAACCAAAATTGATGCAAAAAGATGTTGGCGTGGGGATTTGATCCCTGGTTGCCTGCGTGCAAACCTGCTAGTCTAACCAGTAGAAACAAAAGTGCAATTGAGGTAATTCGCAGACAAACTATAACTGAACCAACACTTCGAGCGAACCTGGCAGAAACAAGATGAAAAAGAAGTAGGGGCGCCTGGGATTTGATCCCAAGATCCCTTGGATACGTGCATGCGTTGTCAACCAGATGGGCTACGATGGAACTGCGGTAAGAAATGCTTTGTGCTTAAGATGATACAGACTCTGACGTTGCTCTAACGAAACAACGGAATATGGCTTGCTCTATGGTCGTGGTTGGACGCAAACGAGCACCGGAACTTGCTGATGCAACAAGGGTGAGTGTGCATGTGGAAAAAACTGAAATAACAACAAAAAGAAAAGGGAGGGAGCTGGGTTTGAACCCATGACCTCACGGATGAACACATCGCTACTAGCCACTGCACTAGCTGCTTGATAGCGGTGAAAAGGGTCATGGCTTCTTTTGAAGCAGAAGGACTGGCCTTCTTCTCCGTCGGGCACAGCGGACTGGGTCACAACGCAGGCGAGCAAAATGGCGACCACTGAAGTAGCGGAGCACCGGCGGGGGTGCGGAAACAGGGGATGGGTTGTGATTCGTGGGTGCGTGAGTGAAGAGAACTGGTAAGGATGCGAGCATGGCGCGGGATCCGTGGACGCGGCTACGGACAGAGAGCGAGGTGCTCTGTTTCATGCGCATGGCAAAGGTACAGCGACAGATGATGACATCAACGGGGAAAAAGTATGGGGAAACGTGGCTGCTCACATAGAGAGGCTCGGGGTAGTCGATCGAGCTTGGGGACGCAAGGGGCGACGAATTCGGCCAGCGACAAGTTCACCCGAGGAAGAAGACGAAGACGACGGCGAGCAGAGAACGGCCTCCGGCTTGGTGTCCATGTCGCAGGGGAAGCAGAGGATACCGGCGCGCTAACTTGACGTCCCGCGGCGCCGTAGTGATCGGAGTCGATGAAGATGATGCCAGGGAAGAAGATGGACATGACAGATCAGACCGTGGTGGCCTCAAACCACGCAAACAATGACGAAGCTCTCGGTGGTGCTCTCAGTTCTCTGTTCTAGAAAAAGAAGGGATAACAGAGGGGAGGAAGAGAGATGGCGGCGCGAGGAGGGAAAGAGGATGGAGGAGGAAACCCTAGGGGTCGCTGCGGGGCTTTATAGGGGCGCGGGACGGCTCCCTCGACGTCCGTGAGCCTTCTGCTCACGGCGCTGCTGCTGCTGTACTCTGGAGGAAGGAGACGCCGTGAGGGAGGGAGCAGGTGGCCGTTCGGCTCGGCTGGGCCAGGGAAAGAAAGGCCCAGGTGGGCTTCGAATGGGATTGAGGCATTCCTTCCTTTCTTTTATTCTGCCTAAAATAATTAGACACCTCCAAGATTGAAAAGGCCAGGGGGTTTTGGGAAGGAAACTGTGAGAGTTAAAGATATATATGGAGTCCTGGATTTATGCAGTATTTGAATAAATTGGTTTGGTCATTTTTTAAGGGTATAAAAATAATTTCAGTTTGAATTAAATTCAAACTTGAGCCATTTTTGAACCCAACCAAAACAACTCCAAAATAGATGACATTTGTGAGAGAGGTTAAAGTTAATGTGCAGGATTTGTAGGGAAAGAATGAACATTATTGGAGGCAGGAAAATGTCACTCGAGTAAATAGCTAAAACTTGAAAGAAAGGAAGAAGGAGATGGGGTTTGCTTGGAGATGGATTAACTTGAAGGATGAAGATGCCAACAGCAATGAAGATGAAGAGAAAGAGATCACACCAACATACATAATTAAAATTCACATGCAACAACAAGCAAGATGATCATGATGCAATGCAATAAAATGGCAAAAGGCACAACAAAAATCATGAAACATATAACAAAGCAAGATGATCATGGAAAGAACAAGGATGGCATAATGCAATATAACCAATGATGGACATGATGCAACAAGGAAAAATATGACAAAGACACTTATCATGATCATGGCAACAAACAATTGAACACACCACACCAACAAAATAATTGGAAGGAAAGAGAGCATCGGTCTTGGGGTATCGCAACACTCGATCTCATCCTGAGATCTTAGGAACGAGATGGAAGAGGGATAGAAAAACAAAGTTGCTTGTTGGACAAATGAGTGAAACCAAAGAACCTAGAGAGGTTGAAAAACTTGGAAGAAAGGGTACAACGGAGACGAACAAGATTGAAGCTCTCCGGTAAAATGAGGAAACAAGGAATACGACGAGAACCAAGTGACAAGAGAGACATTGAAACCACTCCCATTAAACGAGATGTACAAGGAATAAGACAAGAAAAATTAGATAGCACTCCGGTTGAACATGGATGGAATATAACAAGAACTTGACAAGTGGAACGATACTTGACGATAGGAACAACACAATGCCTCCAAAAGAATTGAAAGAATGGAATGAAAAAAAACGGAGAAGAAAATGACAACTTCTACCATAATTGAGTTTGAAAAGCATCCTTGCAAAGAAGGATTGAACAGAGTTGTTGCAAATTCAACAACGAAAAGAATAATCTTGTTGAGGACTTATAGAAAAACATCTCAAAACTTGAGATGAAATTATGCCCCAACCAAATGCTTGAATATCTGAGAAGGACAAAGAAATGCGAAACTCCACCTCAAAAGAATACGGAGAATTAATTGCACTTCGAGATGCAAGAAGAAAAGATACTTGAACTCCTCCAACAAAATTCTTGATGAACTCTTGAAGAATGAATTAAATCATGAAGAACCACCATGAAGAACTCCGGTGACAGAAGTATGATGAGATAGAATGAAGGATGAAAGAATAAGGCGAGCCTTGCGTTGATTACATGGAGGTTCCGACGAAATGGCCGAGGAATTTTGAACTCCGGAAAAGAAAAGATGAAAACACTCGGAACTAGAATTTATTCGTCAAGAACAAACTCCAAAGGAAGGGATTAGTCACTTGGAGAAAATAAGAATAAGATTTATTGTATGCTTTTCCTTCATCAAATTAAATTGATGACAAGCAATGGATTTGCATACTACTTATTCTTGTTGGAAAAGGATTGAGGAGTATATGGCGCAACCTTGAGGAAGGTCTTCAATGAACCACCGGTAGGATTTGAAAGAACGAATGAATTGATATGACAAAAAAGGGAGAGGAATGCTGAAGGAACCACTGTAAGAATTCGAAAATGACTGATGAAAGAGAATGAATCACCGGAAAGAATTAGAAGAACAAATATGCTCGAGGGGATTTAGATGCAATAGAACGAAGAGATAACGAGCTGATTAAAGAATGCTTGAACGAATCACTGGTGTAAATATGGGAACGAACGAACCTAAAAACTTGGAACGAAGGAATCTTCTGAAATGGAAGCCTTCGGATAATCAAAATGGAAGAACAACTCCTGAACCACTCCGGATGGTTAAGAAAAGAATTGCACGATTGGAAACAATAAGAGGATAAGATCAAGCTAACACCACGAATCTTCAAGAGAACAGGCAAGATTTAAGAGAAACTCTTCTTCGGTCTTCAAATGACGATGAGAAACACAACCAAAAATGTTGAGACACTCCGGAAGAATGAACAGACGAAAGGTTGAACCAGCAATGAAAAGAATTTGAAAGCGATCTTGGAGAAGGCATGTGACTGATGGAACCCTTTCTTACGTCACCCTTTGAAAAGAACTAGGAATGTCTCCAGAATAATTAGAAGAGTCAGGTAAAATCCTGGGAAAAGACGAAAAGTAATCCAAATCGTGTGCCAACACGAACGAGTCTTGATTGAAGCACGAATCTTCGAGATAACTTGAGCACTTCGGGACAATAGAATAGCAAGAGACAAACGAGCAAGAGGAAAACATTTCAGCCAAGGAAAAGAATATGACAAACACCGAATACTTGAATTGAATCCTCCGGAAAAGAAAGAGATGAAGAATGATGAACTAGACAAGAAATCACCGGTTGAAACAATTGACTAAAGACGGAAGAGGCTCCGCACGAATGAAATTGATGGTCGAAAGAGACTCGGACTCCGAGAATAAAAAGGGTGGGAGGGCGGGAAAAACAAAGGCAACTTGGAAGGGGGAATCGACGAATAACTTGAAGAGAAAACACTGGTTGAAATAATTGAGGAAAGAATGCAAAGGCTTCGCACGAGTAGGATGAATACTCGATTAGAGAATCCGGGTCCGAGAAGAAAAAGGGTGGGCGGGTGGGAAAAAGAAAACAGCTGAGGATTGATCTTGCAAAAACAAAGAGGGTCGAATCGACTTGACGAGAAATGCACCGGATGAAAAGAGCTGAGAAACAACGATTGGAAATCTAACCGTGATCCTAAAGAAAAATTTGAAGGGGAAGAGGAGTAGTCGAAACACCTACGTCAAGATTCCTCACCAGAGCGACGAAGGGGCTGAGAAGTAAAAAGAATTGTTACTCTCTGATATATCTAGACTCCGAAAACAGTGTTCTTCTAGACTCGACAACCACCAGACTACGAACAATCAAGGGGGCTCCTATGGTCGGTCGAGGCTCTGATACCAACTTGTCACGCCCAATATGCGACCCTATCCTAAAGGAACTCGAAGGTCCCACCAAGGATAGAAGTGCATATTGGTGACGCTTTTGCAAGGTGGATATCATTACATCGTATCATTACATAATAGTTGGGGATACATACAAGAGGCATACAATGCCACATGAATACAACAACATCATACACAAGAGCAACATCCGACTATGGATGAAACACAAACAGAAACTCAAACGACATCCACCCTGCTAGCCCAGGCTGCCGACTAGCAACATATCCCCTGAACGACGAAGTAGAAGAAGAACTCAATACAAGCAAGCATCGCTCTCGCGTTATGATCATCGCGTTACCTGTACCTGCGACTGTTGTTGTAGTAATCTGTGAGCCACGATGACTCAGCAATCCTATTACCATAGGTATCAAGACTAGCAAAGCTTAATGGGTAAGGAAAGGATAGTGGTGAGGTTGTAGCAGCGACTAAGTATGATATGGTGGCTAACTGGCGAATACAAGACTAAGATGAGAAGCTACGCAAGCGATCGCAAACTAGTAATGATCAAGAAGTGATCCTGAACTACATACGTTCAAACATAACCCAAGCCGTGTTCACTTCCCGGACTCCGACGAGAAGAGACCATCACGGCTACACACGCGGTTGATGCGTTTTAATTAAGTCAAGTGTCAAGTTCCCTACAACCGGATATTAACAAATTCCCATCTGCCACATAACCGCGGGCACGGCTTTTGAAAGTTTAAACCCTACAGGGGTGTCCCAACTTAGCCCATTATAAGCTCACGATCCGCGGAGACAACCCTCCATCACGGGACATCCGATCAGACTCGGGGTCCCGGTGCACAAGACATTTTGACAATTTTAAAACAAAACTAGCAAGACCTCTCGGTGTGCCGACAAATCCTGATAGGAGCCGCACGTATCTCGTTCTTAGGGCACAACGGATAGGTCAGCCTACGAGTAAAACCAGACCTCGAGTTGCCCTGTGGTGGCCCCACTGTCTGCCCGTTTCGGACCAACACTCGGAGGAGCACTGGCCCGGGGGGGTTGATTAAGAAGTTAGGGGTCCGGAGGAAATCCCCTATTTAAATTTTAGTTATGTTAGGAAAATGGTAAAACCAATGTTGGGCCTTGCTGGAAGAGTTTTATTCAAAGCAAACTGTCAAGAGGGTCCCGTACCCCTCACCGTGTTAGGGACGCAAAATCAAGGAACATAACACCGGTATGATGGAAACTAGGGCGGCAAGAGTGGAACAAAAGACCAGGCATAAGGCCGAGCCTTCCATCCTTTACCAAGTATATAGATGCATTAATTAGAATAAGAGATATTGTGATATCCCAACATAATCATGTTCCAACATGGAGCAATCTTCAACTTCACCTACAACTAACAACGCTATAAGAGGGGCTGGGCAAAAGCGGTAACATAGCCAAACAACGGTTTGCTAGGAAGGGTGAAAAGGTTAGAGGCTGACATCGCAATTCGGAAGGCTTGATAAACAAGTGATAGGTAGCGCAGCATAGCGATAGAACGAAGCAACTAGCATAGCAATGATAGTAGTGAGATCCAGGGTAATGGTCATCTTGCCTGAAATCCCGCTAGGGAGAAGAACGAGTCCATGAAGAAGACGAATGGGCGTAGACGAACCAAGCGTAGGCGAACGAATCCTCACGATCGCAACGAAACAGGAACTATCGAGAGGAAGCACAACTGGAAAGAAGCAAACAACATAGTAAACAAACAACACATTGATAACCCACAAGTGTAGGGGATCGCAACAGCTCTCGAGGGTAGAGTATTCAACCCAAATTTATTGATTCAACACAAGGGGAGCCAAAGAATATTCTTAAGTATTAGCAATTGAGTTGTCAATTCAACGACACCTGGATAACTTAGTATCTGCAGCTAGTAGCAAAGTAGTATGATAGTAATGGTAACAGTTGCAAAAGTAAAGATAGTGGTTTTGTAGTAGATGTAATAGTAGCAACGGAAAAGTAAATAAGCGAAGTACATGATGTGAAAAGCTTGTAGGCATTGGATCAGTGATGGATAATTATGTCAGATGCGATTCCTCGTGTAATAGCTATAACATAGGGTGACACAAAATTAGCTCCAGTTCATCAATGTAATGTAGGCATGTATTCCGAATATAGTCATACGTGCTTATGGAAAAGAACTTGCATGACATCTTTTGTCCTACCCTCCCGTGGCAGCGGGGTCCTAGTGGAAACTAAGGGATATTAAGGCCTCCTTTTAATAGAGAACCGGAACAAAGCATTAGCACATAGTGAATACATGAACTCCTCAAACTATGGTCATCACCGAGAAGTATCCCGATTATTGTCACTTCGGGGTTGTCGGATCATAACACATAATAGGTGACTATAGACTTGCAAGATAGGATCAAGAACTCACATATATTCATGAAAACATAATAGGTTCAGATATGAAATCATGGCACTCGGGCCCTAGTGACAAGCATTAAGCATAGCAAAGTCATAGCAACATCAATCTCAGAACATATTGGATACTAGGGATCAAACCCTAACAAAACTAACTTGATTACATGGTAAATCTCACCCATCCCATCACCGTCCAGCAATCCTACGATGGAATTACTCACGCACGGCGGTGAGCATCATGAAATTGGTGATGGAGGATGGTTGATGATGACGACGGTGACAAATTCCCCTCTCCGGAGCCCCGAACAAACTCCAGATCAGCCCTCCCGAGAGAGATTAGGGCTTGGCAGCGACTCCGTATCGTAAAACGCGATGAAACTTTCTATCTGATTTTTTTCTCTGCGAAACGGAATATATGGAGTTGGAGTTCAGGTCGGTGGAGCGTCAGGGGGCCCACGAGACAGAGGGCGTGCCCAGGGGGAGGGCACGCCCCCCACTCTCGTGGACAGGGTGTGGGCCCCCTGGCCTTGATTCTTTCGCCAGTATTTTTTATATTTTCCAAAACTTATCTCCGTGGATTTTCAGGTCATTCCGAGAACTTTTGTTTTCTGCACAATAAACAATACCATGGCAACTCTGCTGAAAACAGCGTCAGTCCGAGTTAGTTTCATTCAAATCATGCAAGTTAGAGTCCAAAACAAGGGCAAAAGTGTTTGGAAAAGTAGATACGTTGGAGACGTATCAACTCCCCCAAGCTTAAACCTTTGCTTGTCCTCAAGCAATTCAGTTGATAAACTGAAAGTGATAAAGAAAAAATTTTACAAACTCTGTTTGCTCATGTTGTTGTAAATATGTAAAGCCAGCATTCAAGTTTTCAGCAAAGATTATGAACTAACCATACTCACAATAACACTTAGGTCTCACAATTACTCATATCAATGGCATAATCAGCTAGCGAGCAATAAAATAAAACTCGGATGACAACACTTTCTCAAAACAATCATAATATGATATAACAAAATGGTATCTCGCTAGCCCTTTCTGAGACCGAAAAACATAAATGTAGAGCACCTTTAAAGATCAAGGACTGACTAAACATTGTAATTCATGGTAAAAGAGATCCAGTCAAGTCATACCCAATATAAACCAATAGTAATGAATGCAAATGACAATGTGCTCTCCAGCGGGTGCTTTTTATTAAGAGGATGATGACTCAACATAAAAGTAAATAGATAGGCCCTTCGCAGAGGGAAGTAAGGGTTTTTAGAGGTGCCAGAGATCGATTTTAAAATAGAGAGGAATAACATTTTGAGCGGCATACTTTCACTGTCAACGCAACAACTATGAGATGGCGATATCTTCCATACTACATGCATTATAGGCGGTTCCCAAACAGAATGGTAAAAGTTTATACTCCCCCACCACCAACAAGCATCAATCCATGGCTTACTCGAAACAACGAGTGCCTCCAACTAACAACTGCTCTGGGGGAGTTTTGTTTAATTATTTTGATGTGCTTTGATCTTTTGGATAATGGGACTAGGCATCCCGGTTACCGGCCCTTTCTCGTGAATGAGGAGCGGAGTCCACTCCTCTTGAGAATAACCCACCTAGCATGGAAGATACAGACAGCCCTAGTTGAAACATGAGTTGATCGAGCATACAAAACAGAATTTCATTTGAAGGTTTGGAGTTTGGCACATACAAATTTACTTGGAATGGCAGGTAGATACCGCATATAGGAAGGTATGGTGGACACATATGGAACAACTTTGGGGTTTATGGAGTTTGGATGCACAAGCAGTATTCCCGCTAAGTACAGGTGAAGGCTAGCAAAAGACTGGGAAGCGACCAACTGAGAGAGCGACAACAGTCATGAACATGCACTAAAATTAATTCACACCGAGTACAAGCATGAGTAGGATATAATCTACCATGAACATAAATATCATGAAGGCTATGTTGATTTATTTCAACTACATGTGTGAACATGTGCCAAATCGAGTCACTCAATTCATTCAAAGGAAGATACCATCCCCTCATACCACATCATAATCATTTTAATAGCATGTTGGCACGCAAGGTAAACCATTATAACTCATAGCTAATCAAGCATGGCACAAGCAACTATAATCTCTAAATGTCATTGCAAATATGTTTACTTCATAATAAGCTGAATCAGGAACGATGAACTCATCATATTTACAAAAATAAAAGAGGTCGAGTTCATACCAGCTTCTCTCCTCTTAATCAGTCCATCGTATATCGTCATTATTGCCTTTCACTTGCACGACCGAACGATCTGTATAATAACAATAGTGCACATGCATTGGACTAAGCTGGAATGTGCAAGCATTCAACTCAAGAGAAAAGACAAAGTAATATGGGCTCTAAGTTAAATAAACAATCATGCATATGAGAGCCACTAAACATTTTCAATATGGTCTTCTACTCTCGATCCCCAAAGGAAAGAAAGGAAAATAAAACTATTTACATGGGAAAGCTCCCAACAAGTAAGAAGAACGAGAAATCTTTTTGGGTTTTCATTTTAATTTCTACTACAAGCATGGAAAGTAAACTAACTATTTTTTTTGGTTTTTCTTAAGGTTTATCAAACACACAAGAAGAAAGCTAGAAAAAGGAAATTAACTAGCATGGATAATACAATGAAAGAGTATGAGCACCGACAACTAGAATAGTGTGTGAACATGAATGTAAAGTCGGTGAGAAATACATACTCCCCCAAGCTTAGGCTTTTGGCCTAAGTTGGTTTACTGCCAAGGACCGCGGCTACTCTCCCTGGTGTACTGAGAGGTGTAATCAGGATACCACTGGCTGGCCATCTCCTCCGGATCCCACTGGTAAGATGATGAATGATAAGGGTCCACTGAAGGTTCCGGCTCAGGCTCAGGCTCTGGAGTAGATGCTGGGCCTTGATGAGTGTACACCGCTTCCGGCGTGACAAGATAATTAACTCCAAAGATGGGGCCCTTTCTTTATTGAGGAACCACCTTGGTACATTCTCCTAGACATATTTCTTTTTCTGAAAAATTTCCAAAATTTTAGTAACTTCAAAATAAAAGTGAACAAAACTAAACAAGATTGGTAGCAACTACTCCTACAAGTGCCTAGAGCCTATATCATGCATTAGAATTACTTGGGACCTCATAAATTTAACATGCAAGCTCAAGAACAGGGTCACCTATGCAGCAAAAATTTGCAATGAATAAATCACTAGAACAAAAACTAATTGGACCAATGGAGGAGTCACATATGAAGCAACAATCTCCCGAAGCAGTTTTGTGAATGGGGCTTTGAGCAAGGAGATCGAAAATCACAGCAAAATGAGCTAGAACTCGTGCTTGAGCTGGATGGGGATTTTTTTGGGAAGAAGATGGAGTGTATGGGTGCAGGAATAAGTGGAGGGGGGCCACCCTGGGCCCACGAGACAGGGGGCGCACCCAGGGGTGTGGGCGTGCCCTCCACCCTCGTGGCCAGGTGCTTGCCCCTCCTGCAGTGTTTTCAGTGCCTAAAATCCTCAAATATTCCATAAAAAATCATACTAAATTTGTAGGGCATTTGGAGCACTTTTATTTTCGGGATATTTTTTATGGCACGGATAATTCAAAAAACAGACAGATAATACTATTTTTGCTTTATTTATTCTAAATAATGTAAAGTAAAAGAGGGCATGTAAGGTTGTGCCTTCTAGTTTCATCCATCTCATGATCATCAAAATGAATCCACTAAAAATGTTGATCAAGTCTTGTTAACAAACTCATTCCGAATAACACGGAACCAGAGAATTTCGAATAACACTAAGTTACCTAAACGGGGATATGAACATCCCCAATAATAAGAATATCATACTTTTTCTTGACAGCAGGAAGAGGAAATTCAAAACCTCCAATAATGATAGTTGGAACTTTTCCAATAGAATTGATGCTACGAACTTGAGGTTGTTTCCTCGTAAAGTGTATCGTATGCTCATTACCATTAACATGAAAAGTGACATTTCCTTTGTGGCAATCAATAACAGCCCCTACAGTATTCAAAAAGGGTCTACCAAGGATAATCGACATACTATCGTCCTCGGGAATATCAAGAATAACAAAGTCCATTAAGATAGTGACATTTGCAACCACAACAGGCACATCCTCACAAGTACCGACCGGTATAGCAGCTGATTTATCAGCCATTTGCAAAGATATTTCAGTAGGTGTCAACTTATTCAATTGAAGTCTACGATATAAAGAGAGAGGCATAACACTAACACCGGCTCCAAGATCACAGAAAGCGGTTTTAACATAATTTCTTTTAATGGAGAATTGATGCGACCGTCGACAGAAAAACGACGACACAAATAATTTGCCCAATCTTTCACGGTACGGTGTCACCAGGAACGATGTGGCGCTCGCGATCGGTTAGATGCAATCACCACAGAAACAACACGCACACCCAAGAAAGGAAGTGCGTGGACGATCCTCCACGGATCAGCAACAAACTAGAGACGGCGTCTCTAATTCCTCGCCAAAAACACAAAGCAATAATTTAAGCTCCTCGACAGAAACACATGAATTATCTCGCTACGGGGAGATACCCGGCTTGCCAGCCTTTGTTCGACAACCAAAAATAATACTCCCCTAACGATCCGATGTGATAGCTATAAATACTAGTCCAGCCGGCCGGACCGATCGGAACCGACTTGTGCTGCCTTCTTCTAAAAATCCTAACCGAACCTATTCTTGCTTAATTACAACCGGCCAATTAGGCTCGGCAATTAGGCACGTAGGCCAATTAACCTTTCCTAAGAAAAACGTGTACATGCTGGAGTCCTTTGCTTGGACACACACGTTACCTGCATGTAGGTTTCTCTCGGTAGAAATTAGCATACAGGCTTTTGGATCCAGCAAACGTACCGAGGCCAGGTAATCCCTTCTGCAGTTTACCTGTCCATGTTGTACAGTCTGACAATCTCTTCATTTTAACTTGTGGACGCAGTGCAGGCACAATATACTTCTCCTGTCTTCTTGGCTTATTAACAAGATCAGTACTGACAACATAAGGAGTCACATCATCCTCCCTACCTTGAAAGAAAACCGTCCTCGGTTTTGTCCTATACTTTGCAGATTTTTTCTTGAAGACCTCGACAGTGCACTGTATATCCTTTGCATCCTTAGGAAGAATAGTACAAAACTCACCTTTATGCATAAAAGTGTACCTGTTTGTTCGCCCGTGATGAAGAGCATTAACATCATGCTGCCACGGACGCCCCAAAATAAGGTGACAAACATGTAGTGGCATGACGTCGCATTCCACCTTATCAACATAGCCATCAACAGAAAAAGGAACCTTCACCCTGTGAGTTACCTTCACTTTGCCCACATCATTTATCCACTTCATATAGTATGGTTTTGGGTGCTCCCATGTTGGCAAAGAAAGTGACTCCACCACATCCTTGCTAATCATGTTGCTAGCACTGCCGCCATCAATTATTAGTTTGCACACTTCTCCCTTGATGGTACATGCAGTTTGAAAAATACTTCGCCGTTGTCCTTGTTCAACAATGGTCTTGTCATCTCGCTGGACCTTATGTGCTAGCAAACTCTCCATATCAGGATCATCTTGAGGATAACATAGTATGGTATCACCATGACCTCTTTCAATTTCATCCTCTAACTTAGGCATCTCATCTTCAGATTCTGAAATATATTCCGCATCAACAAGTAGAACCCTTCGTTGATTGGAACATTCATGCTTCATGTGTCCACGTCCTCCACACTTGTGGCAAATAATATTACGATGATGAGATGAAGACGCATTAGATGAAACATGAGAAACCTCCTTTGGCGCAGCCGCCACTTTGCTCTGTTCAATGCTTCCCGACTTATAAGAAGGAGTCGGTTTAGCACTAAACCCACCCTGAACAGGAGAAGAACCACGTCGCCTAGTGTTGTAAGTCGGACGATTCTCTGAAACTTGCTTCTCCAATAGCCAACGTTCAGCACGCTCCGCTTGATGAAGTAACTCATGAATATCATTATATTGCATTAAATCAACACGGTCACGAATCTTTTCTTCCAACCCCTCAAAGAAACGTACCATGGTCGCCTCCGCAGACTCACGCACAGCCGTACGGATCATCAAAACTTGCATCTCTTTGTAGTACTCATCAACTGATTTTGTACCTTGCACTAGACGACGCAGCCTACTATGAAGTCGGGCGAGTGTAGTAAGCAGTGCACAAAACGCTCCCTCATGATTCGCTTCATGTCAGCCCATGTCGCTGGTCGCCGTGAGTACGGTTTTATTATCCCACCATACAAGAGCATACTCAGAAATTCCATTGATGCAACACGAACCTTCTTCTCTTCGGAGTAGTTGTGACCATCAAAAATCTGATTTATGCGCATCTCCCACTCCAAATATTTCTCCGGGTCGGCACAACGTCCCGAGAATTCTGGTATGGTTATCTTGATTCGACCCAAGCCATCATCCTCATGGGCACCATTGCCGCCATAGTCACGGCCCCGCCCAGCATGGCGGTGAGCCCCAGCATCATGTCGTGGTCGGTGATGTAAGCCTCCACGGGCTTCGGAATCCGAGAAAAAACACCACCATCATCATTGTCACGGTCGCGACGTCGTCGAGGTGAGCGGGACTGTCGGTGTGCCACATCTCTCGCCTGAAGGCGCTGAACTGCTGCAGTGAGACGATTAAGACTCTCGCCACCACCAGACTATCGGTCATTGCGTCGGTCGCCGGCAACAAACGCTCGCTCAACCTGTCCTCGACGCCACAATATTTGCGACAATTCCTCAACCTTTGTCCCAAGCTTCTTGTTGGCTCCCTTGATCGCCATCAGATGGATACGCAAATCATCACTTATCTCCAAACCTTCTGGAAGCTCATCGACATCCTCATGATCAGATTTGTCATGCTGCGAGTTCACCATCTTTCAAACAGTTGAATCAAATAGCAGGAAAAAAAAAGTGTACCGTGATCAACCTTGCTCTGAATACCACTTGATGCGACCGTCGACAGAAAAATGACGGCACAAATAATTTGCCCAATCTTTCACGGTACGGTGTCACCAGGAACGATGTGGCGCTCGCGATCGGTTAGATGCAATCACCACAGAAACAACACGCACACCCAAGAAAGGAAGTGCGTAGACGATCCTCCACGGATCAGCAACAAACTAGAGACGGCGTCTCTAATTCCTCGCCAAAAACACAAAGCAATAATTTAAGCTCCTCGACAGAAACACATGAATTATCTCGCTACGGGGAGATACCCGGCTTGCCAGCCTTTGTTCGACAACCAAAAATAATACTCCCCTAACGATCCGATGTGATAGCTATAAATACTAGTCCAGCCGGCCGGACCGATCGGAACCGACTTGTACTGCCTTCTTCTAAAAATCCTAACCGAACCTATTCTTGCTTAATTACAACCGGCCAATTAGGCTCGGCAATTAGGCACGTAGGCCAATTAACCTTTCCTAAGAAAAACGTGTACATGCTGGAGTCCTTTGCTTGGACGCACACGTTACCTGCATGTAGGTTTCTCTCGGTAGAAATTAGCATACAGGCTTTTGGATCCAGCAAACGTACCGAGGCCAGGTAATCCCTTCTGCAGTTTACCTGTCCATGTTGTACAGTCTGACAATCTCTTCATTTTAACTTGTGGACGCAGTGCAGGCACAATATACTTCTCCTGTCTTCTTGGCTTATTAACAAGATCAGTACTGACAACATAAGGAGTCACATCAAGCATGGTATAGTTGGTACCCCTGGATCTCCAAGTTTCTTTGGTATTCTACCCTTAAAAGTGTAATTAGCAAGCATGGTGGAAATTTCAGCTTCCGATATCTTTCTTTTTTTGTAATGATATCCTTCATATATTTAGCATACGGATTTACTTTAAGCATATCAGTTAAGCGCATATGTAAGAAGATAGGTCTACTCATTTCAACAAAGCTCTCAAAATCTTCATCATCCTTTGTCTTGGATGGTTTAGGAGGAAAGGGCATGGGTTTCTGAACCCATGGTTCTCTTTCTCTACCGTGCTTCCTAGCAACAAAGTCTCTCTTATCATAACATTGATTCTTTGATTGTGGGTTATCAAGATGAACAGCAGGTTCAATTTCTACCTCATTGTTTTTGCTAGGTTGAGCATCAACATGAACATTATCATTAACATTATCACTAGGTTCATGTTCATCACCTGATTGTGTTTCAAAGATCGTAAATAGAAATATCATTGGGATTCTCGTGTGTCTCAGAATGTTTCACTAGAAGCATGCAAAGTCCTATCGTTTTTCTTCTTCTTCTTTTTGGAAGAACTAGGTGCCTCTAAATTATTTCTCTGAGAATCCTGCTCGATTCTCTTAGGGTGTCCTTCAGGATACAAAGGTTTCTCAGTCATTCTACCAGTTCTACTAGCCACTCTAACAGCAAAGTCATATTTATTATTTAATTCATCGAGCAAATCACTTTGCGCTTTAAGTACTTGCTCAGCTTGAGTGGTAACCATAGAAGCATATTTGCTAACGAGTTTAAGTTCTCCTTTAACTCTAGCCATATAATCACTCAGGCGTCCTATTTCGAAAGCATTATTCTTTAATTCTCTACCACCATAAGCATTAAAACTTTCTTGCCTAGCCATAAAATCATCAAATTCATCTAAGCATGGCTATGGAGTTTAGTAGAAGGGATTTCAACCTTATCATATCTCTAGAGAGAATTTACCTTTACTACCTGTGCTGGGTTATCAAGACAATGAGTTTCTTCAACAGACGGTATACTAAGACCATGTATTTCTTCAATAGGTGGTAAATTCTTAACATCTTCAACTTTAATACCTTTTTTCATTGATTTCTTTGCCTCTTGCATATCTTCAGGACTGAGAAATAGAACACCCCTCTTCTTCGGAGTTGGTTTAGGTATAGGCTCGGGCGTTGGCTCAATTGGTTCAGGAATTGGCTCAGGAAGAGTCCAATTATTTTCATTATTCAATATATTATTCAATAGTAATTCAGCTTGGTCGAGTGTTCTTTCCCTGAAAACACAACCAACACAACTATCCAAGTAGTCCTTGGAAACATCTATTAGTCCATTATAAAAGATATCAAGTATTTCAGTTTTCTTAAGAGGATGATCAGGCAAAGCATTAAGTAATCGGAGAAGCCTCCCCCAAGCTTGTGGGAGACTCTCTTCTTTGATTTGCACAAAATTATATATTTCTCGCAAGGTAACTTGTTTCTTATGAGCAGGGAAAGATTTAGCAGAGAAGTAATAAATCATATCCTGGGGACTACGCACACAACTAGGATCAAGAGAATTAAACCAAGTCTTAGCATCACCCTTTAATGAGAACGGAAATATCTTAAGGATATAATAATAGCGAGACTTCTCATCATTAGTAAACATGGTGGCTATATCATTCAACTTGGTAAGATGTGCCACAACAGTTTCAGATTCAAGGCCGTAAAAAGGATCAGATTCAACCAAAGTAATTATTTCAGGATCAACAGACAATTCATAATCCTTATCAGTAACACAGATAGGTGAAGTAGCAAAAGCAGGGTCAGGTTTCATTCTAGCATTAAGAGATTGCTGCTTCCATTTAGCTAATAACTTTTTAAGATCCTATCTATCTTTGCAAGCAAAGATAGCTCTAGCAGATTCCTCATTCATAACATAACCCTTAGGAACAACAGGTAATTCATAATCAGGGGGAGAACTTTCCTCATCACTATCATCAATAATAGCATCTTCAATAATATCATTCTGTCTAACCCTAGCAAGTTGTTCATCAAGAAATTCACCTAATGGCACGGTAGTATCACGCACAAAAGTAGTTTTATCATAAATATCATGCATAGCATAAGTGGCATCATCAATAACATGCCACATATCAGAATTCATAGCAGTAGCAGGTTTAGGTGTCGCAAGCTTACTTATAATAGAAGGAGAATCTAGTGCAGAGCTAGATGGCAGTTCCTTACCTCCCCTCGTAGTTGAGGGCAAAATCTTAGTTCTTTCGTCTTTCAAGTTCCTCATAGTGATCAGCAGATATAAATCCCAAGTGACTCAAAGAATAGAGCTATGCTCCCCGGCAACGGTGCCAGAAATTAGTCTTGATAACCCACAAGTGTAGGGGATCGCAACAGCTTTCGAGGGTAGAGTATTCAACCCAAATTTATTGATTCGACACAAGGGGAGCCAAAGAATATTCTTAAGTATTAGCAGTTGAGTTGTCAATTCAACCACACCTGGATAACTTAGTATCTGGAGCAAAGTATTTAGTAGCAAAGTAGTATGATAGTAATGGTAACAGTGGCAAAAGTAAAGATAGCAGTTTTGTAGTAGATGTAACAGTAGCAACGAAAAAGTAAATAAGCGAAGCACATGATGTGAAAAGCTCGTAGGTATTGGATCAGTGATGGATAATTATGTCGGATGCGATTCCTCATGTAATAGCTATAACATAGGGTGACACAGAACTAGCTCCAGTTCATCAATGTAATGTAGGCATGTATTCCGAATATAGTCATACGTGCTTATGAAAAAGAACTTGCATGGCATCTTTTGTCCTACCCTCCCGTGGCAGCGGGGTCCTAGTGGAAACAAAGGGATATTAAGGTCTCCTTTTAATAGAGATCCGGAACAAAGCATTAGCACATAGTGAATACATGGACTCCTCAAACTATGGTCATCACGGAGAAGTATCCCGATTATTGCCACTTCGGAGTTGTTGGATCATAACACATAATAGGTGACTATAGACTTGCAAGATAGGATCAAGAACTCACATATATTCATGAAAACATAATAGGTTCAGATCTGAAATCATGGCACTCGGGCCCTAGTGACAAGCATTAAGCATAGCAACATCAATCTCAGAACATAGTGGATACTAGGGATCAAACCCTAACAAAACTAACTAGATTACATGGTAAATCTCATCCAACCCATCACTGTCCAGCAAGCCTATGATGGAATTACTCACGCACCATGGTGAGCATCATGAAATTGGTGATGGAGGATGGTTGATGATGACGACGGTGATGAATCCCCCTCTCCGGAGCCCCGAATGGACTCCAGATAAGCCCTCCCGAGAGAGATTAGGGCTTGGCGGCGGCTCCGTATCGTAAAATACGATGAAACTTTCTATCTGATTTTTTTCTCTGCGAAACGGAATATATGGAGTTAGAGTTGAGGTCGGTGGAGCGTCAGGGGGCCCACGAGACAGGGGGCGCCCCCCCCACCCTTGTGGACAGGGTGTGATAGAGGCGGGGTGTCCCGATCTTTCGATGAGATGATAACTATCGATTTGGTGGAGATGAATTTGACGATCCACCTACAAACATGCACGACGTTGCGCCTTAGCAATCGCTAAACCAACTCCGAGAGGTTATTGACCACACCGGGGGACAATCAACCTGACCACGAAGGTCTATTCCTGCAAGCAATCGAAGAACAAGCAAGAATATTATAAAGCAATCTGAATATTGCAAATATGGATGAAGAATTGATAATGGTGGGGATCCGAAAGCGGTCTTGGTCTGGTCGTTGGACACAAACGAAGTACACGAAGTTGCGTTTGCTAACTTTTAGCTAAACAAATCCCAAGGAGAAAGCTACTAGATGGATCTACTTATATAGGAGCAACGGGTGACGGCCAAGGAGGTGGGAGAACGTCCCAAGGCAGCCTAAAACCAACCCTAGGTCGTACAAGGCTCATGGCCCAAGTGGAGGTGATGCAACACCTTTGGACTTGTTGTTTGACTTGGATTCTGCTGCAGCGTCTGATTGTTTCACTGATATCTCAATGCTCCAACGTATTTTAAGGTGAATCCAATTGGGATGGAAAGAGCACGAAATCTACATTCCAACAAAAAAAGAATCACCCAATTCGGAGTCCGTATGAAAATATTGTTGGCGTTTTGAGTCAGGTATGTCTGTGCAGTCCAAATCTGAATCCAGAACGTGAGAGACTTGGACTCTATCTTCTCTTGGCCCAAAAGTGACGTGCGAGGACTTTTTGAATAGAACCTAAACTTCTATTTTTCCCTTATCTTCATATGTGGATTGTACAAATGTCCCATACACCTGCAATTAGACAAAACATCAAAGTGTGTGAAGTATTTTTGTTCTGGATAACATAAATAGATTATTGAATAGTTTGCACTAGAAATCACCTGACAAATATGCATGTATGCAATATTTTTGGCTATATCCAAGGTAGTCATGTCCTCATCATCCTCCCCTTCTTGAAAACAAAGCCGTCCTCGGCGTTGCTTAATCTGAAATGTGGCTAACAAAAAAGACAATGTGTACATGTTGTATATGAATATGTCATCCAATTTTACTTCCCTTTGTTTTTGCACATATGACACATGTATGCATGAGTAACTTTCATAGTTGATAAAACATAAATCCAAAATATTATCACAAGAAGTAGAAGGCATGAAAATATTGCAACTCAGTTTCCACATATAAGTGAAGCTCTTATTCATTTCAAAAGATTGACAATGTTCATCATTAAACCATCCCAAAATTGGTGAATAAACCTTACTTGCATCAAATTTACATGCTACAACATGCTTAAATAAGCAAACATGCAATAAGTCATTCGACACAGAATCATCACCAAGATTAGAGGTCATATCAAAATGATTAAACATTGATTCTTTTGCATCAACAGTTAATTCAATGGGTGCACTCAAAATTGTTGGTATTTCAGTTATTTGACCACATGACGCATTCATGACAGTATCAAGATTCTTTAAAATAGGTGTTGTGCTCAAATCACCAGGTAACTGAACACATGATGCATTCAAGTTAACTAGGGATGCATCATTCTCATGTGAAGTTATATCATCAATACCTTTACTGTTACCTTGTCACAAAGACGTAGCTGATGTAGGTACGGACGTTGACAATGCATCATACTCTTGAGATGATGCCGCGCTCACAATCCGAGGTAGGGCTGCTCTAGTAGATGCAACGGTGGAGGAACCAACCGGCGGTGGTGAGCATGAACTGGAATAGTAGTTGTTGTAGTCACCCAATGCATCCTCCTATATCTGTCTCTCAAAAGTACAAGCGCGAACATACATACCAGTAATGCAACGAGGAATATAGTGAAATCTTGCACATATATCATGGTTCAAACCACAAAAAAAATCTATTCACTGTATCATCCTCAGATTCTTCTATGTCACAATGATGCATATAAGATTTAAACTCTTGGTAGTAAGCATGAACAGTGTTGTTGCCTTGTTTAAATTGTTCGAATTTGCGAAGCAATTCACGACGATAGTAAGGAGGGAAAAATTGTTTTCTCATTACATCTTTCAAATCTTTCCAAGTTGTGGGTTGGTTATCAATGTTTTTCTTACAATGCACACTCCACCAAACAGAAGCAAAACCAGTAAATGCTCTAGTGGCAGCTCGTACTTGCTCAATTTCAGAAAAGTCATGGTGACTAAAAACTTGTTCTACTTCAAGCTCCCAAGCTAGATAAATAGCAGGTCTAAATCTACCCTCAAATAATGGTAAAGACCTAGCCTGGCCATGTGCTTATGTGTGTTGTCCCAACTCTCGTGATGGTGAAGATGTGTTCGTTGTCCAAGAACTTCTATCTCCGGAACCTGTCATGATTAGTAGAAACAAGAAACAAAATTCGAGAATAATGTTCCTATGAACTACTAGGATGTGGTTGTAACGTGCTCACAGTAAAGCAAATATCAATATCTTACACGTTCTTACCATGCGGCAAGTGGCGACAGGAAACTAGCGGTGTCAAATAACTCTGAAGATTATGTAAAGCGATTGCCAGGGGAACGTACGTATACACGGTGTAGAAATATGTGGAGCTGGGTTGGCTATACATGGTAGCAAAAAATTAGCAATAATCAATTCAAAGATGCAATGTTGAATAAACGCTCAACGACGGTACTGTGTTGGTCCTAGGCTAGACCGGACTAGAGACGCGATCCTAGAACACTAATGAGGTCACGGTGTAGCACAACTAGCATCAACGAAGGATACCGAGTAGCTCCGGACAGCAAGATATAAGTGAAGATCACAACGGCAGTAAAGATAATGATGAAAAACAACTGCCAAGCAGGATATACAACAACTCTCTCTACAATTTTCCTCTTGAAAAGTTTGAGCCAATTTTCTGATAAATTTTTTCGAAGAATACTACTAACTCAAGCTTTCAAATGCAAAAAGAATCACTCAATTCCGAGTTGATATGAGGAGTCAAAAATTTTTAAAACTGGCCTGAAAAACTGGAACAAGTTGTGTTCGCAAACTTCGGAGGGCAAAAAGACCTATTTAGAAACCGATTTTGAGGTGCCAAATATTGAACTTGCTTCTAAAACTATTTAGATGCGGCTCGTCGCTAGCTTTAATTTGAGTACTCACGAAGCCAAAACGGAGTTCCTATGAGGAAGATACACCTGGTTTACTGAACAGTGCGCAAAACAGATTCCAATCCAAATTCAGGTACGGGATTGATTCTAGATAGATCTGGAAAAAAAATCTTCTCTCTTTTTTCTCACACTTTTTCCCTATTTCTTCTCACTTTTTCTTTTTCTTCTTTCCTTTTTTCCTTTTTTTCTCTATCTTTTTTTCTCCCTCTTTCCAAGACAAACTAGATAAGATGCAGATTGGATCAGGCCAAGATGTGAATGACCTCAACTATGATTATGACAATGAACAGTGCGTAGCACGTGGTGGAAATTGATGGACGGGATGGTGGACAGCGGAAGGGATAATGATGCAGCGGCGACGTGACTTAATGTGAACAGAACTCGAAACTCTAAAGGAACTAGACACGATGATGCAACCGATAATTCAATAATGCAAACAATGAAAAGAAAATTGCAAAGGCTTGGACTGGCTAGGACAAAGGATGAATAGATCTAACTTTTTTTGTGGCTTTTTCTTGGACAATAGGTAAAAAAATAAATCGAATCTAGGGATAACTTGAAAATCTCACCGAGCAACCTGAAAACTGATACCACTTGATAGAGGCGGGGTGTCTTGATCTTTCTATGAGATGATAACTATCGATTTGGTGGAGATGACTTTGACGATCCGACTACAAACATGCACGACATTGCGCCTTAGCAATCGCTAAACCAACTCCGAGAGGTTATTGACCACACCGGAGCACGATCAACCTGACCACGAAGGTCTATTCCTGCAAGCAATCAAAGAACAAGCAAGAATATGATAAAGCAATCTGAATGTTGCAAATATGGATGAAGAATTGATAATGGTGGGGATCTGAAAGCGGTCTTGGTCTGGTCGTTGGACACAAACGAAGTACACGAAGTTGCGTTGGCTAACTTTTAACTAAACAAATCCCAAGGAAAAAGCTATTAGATGGATCTACTTATATAGGAGCAAGGGGTGATGGCCAAGGAGGTGGGAGAATGTCCCAAGGCAGCCTAAAACCAACCCTAGGTCGTACAAGGCTCATGGGCCCAAGTGGAGGTGATGCAACACCTTTGGACTTGTTGTTTGACTTGGATTCTGCTGCAGCGTCTGATTGTTTCGTTGATATCTCAATGCTCCGGACCCATTTTAAGGTGAATCCAATTGGGCTGGAAAGAGCATGAAATCTACTTTCCAACAAAAAAAGAATCACCCAATTCAGAGTCCGTATGAAAACGTTGTTGGCGTTTTGATTCAGGTATGTCTGTGAAGTCCGAATCTGAATCCAGAACGTGAGAGACTTGGACTCTATATTCTCTTGGCCCAAAAGTGACGTGAGAGGACTTTTTGAATAGAACCTAAACTTCTCTTTTCCCTTATCTTCATATGTGGATTGTACAAATGTCCCATACACCTGCAATTAGACAAAACATCAAAGTGTGTGAAGTATTTTTGTTCTGGATAACATAAATAGATTATTGAACAGTTTGCACTAGAAATCACCTGACAAATATGCATGTATGCAATATTTTTGGTTATATCCAAGTTAGTCATGTCCTCATCAGGGTGTGGGCCCCCTGGCCTTGATTCTTTCGCCAGTATTTTTTATATTTTCCATAACTTATCTCCATGGATTTTCAGGTCATTCCGAGAACTTTTGTTTTCGACACAATAAACAACATCATGGCAGTTCTATTGAAAACAGCATCAATCCGGGTTAGTTTCATTTAAATCGTGCAAGTTAGAGTCCAAAATAAGGGCAAAAGTGTTTGGAAAAAGTAGATACGTTGGAGACGTATCACACATGAACAAGGCATGATACACAACGAAGTATGATGCATGACAAGGTTAAATATTGTTAACATGCCAAGAGGTGAAGCATAATAAAACTACCTATCTAGGCAAGTTTAAATGGGGCCGGAACAACGACCAACAAAACCGAAAAATCCCCATACGCATATTTCGAAAATTGGTACTGTTCTGTCTTGAACCATATTTTAAAGTTGTTAAACAGCAAAAGTAAGTACATCAAGTTAATCTATGCATTTTTCTACCCCAAAACATATAAAGTTTATTAAATTCAGAGATACGGTTATTAAGTTATGAAATAAACCATTTTAACATGTCATTTATGCAAATTATTACAAACAACAATTTTAAACATATTTAACAGGGATGAAAGTTGCGTATTGTTAAAGAACATGAAAAAATTAGCAAGATGCATGTATGACATGTTTCATATGGATGCATGGACATTTAAATATGAGCATTTTAAAATGATGGCATTCCTGTAATTATGCATGCATTGAAAATAGAGAAAAATCTCTGAGATGAAGAAAAAAACGCGGGCCAGATTGCAGCAACCTGCAGCGGCCCAGGAAGATTTGGCCCAAGTGACAGTGTGTGTGCAGCGGAAAGAAAGAAAAAAACAGGGCAAAAAATTAGGAGCACCTGGGAATCGAACCCAAGACCTGCTGAATCGCAGCATACTCTGCAGACCACTGGGGTGTTGGTGATATGAGAGGGGATAGACGCACGTGAAGAAGAACAAGGGCTTGATCTGGGTGAACCAAAATTGGTGCAAAAAGATGTTGGCGTGGGGATTTGATCCCTGGTTGCCCGCGTGCAAACCTGCTAGTCTAACCTATAGCAACAGAAGTGCAACTGAGGTAATTCGCAGACAAACTGTAACTGAACCAACAGTTTTAGCGAACCTGATAGAAACAAGATGAAAAAGAAGCAGGGGCGCCTGGGATTTGATCCCAAGATCCCTTGGACACGTGCATGCGCTGTCAACCAGATGGGCTACGATGGAACTGTGATAAGAAATGCCTTGTGCTTAAGATGATACATACTCTGGCGTTGCTCTGACGAAACTGACAACGGAATATGGCTTGCTCTGTGGCCGTGGTTGGACGCAAACGAGCAGCGGCACTTGCTGATGCAGCAAGGGTGAGCGTGCATGTGGAAAAAAACTGAAATAACAACAAAAAGAAAAGGGAGGGAGCTGGGTTTGAACCCAGGACCTCACGGATGAACGCATCACTACTAGCCACTGCGCTAGCTGCTTGATAGCGGTGAAAAGTTCATGGCTTCTTTTGAAGCACAAGGATTGGACTTCTTCTCCGTCGGGCACAGCGGACTGGGTCACAATGCCGGCGAGCAAAACGGCGACCACCGAAGCAGCGGAGCACCGGCGGTGCGGAAACAGGGGATGGATTGTGATTCGTGGGTGCGTAAGTGAAGAGAACTGGCAAGGACGCGAGCATGGCGTGAGATCCGGGGATGTAGCTATGGACAGAGAGCGAGGTGCTCTGTTTCATGCGCATGGCGAAGGTACAACGACAGATGATGACATCAATGGGGAAAAAGTACAGGGAAGCGCGGCTGCTCACGTAGAGAGGCTCGAGGGAGTCGATCGAGCTTGGGGACGCAAGGGGCGACGAATTCGGCCGGCGACAAGTTCACCCGAGGAAGAAGACGGAGACGACGGCGAGCAGAGAATGGCCTCTTGGTTGGTGTCCATGTCGCAGGGGAATCATAGGATACCGGCGCGCCATCTTGACGTCCCGCGGCGCCGTAGTGGTCGGAGTCGACGAAGACGACGTCGGGGAAGAAGATGGACATGACGTATCAGACCGTGATGGCCTCAAACCACGCAAACAACGAGGAAGCTCTCGGTGGTGCTCTCAGTTCTCTGTTCTGGAAAAAGAAGGGAAAACATAGGGCAGGAAGAGAGATGGCGGCGCGAGGAGGGAAAGAGGATGGAGGAGGAAAACCTAGGGGTCGCTGCGGGGCTTTATAGGGGCGTGGGACGGCCGCCCTCGACGTCCGTGAGCCTTCTGCTCATGGCGCTCCTGCTGCTGTACTCTGGAGGAAGGAGACGCCATGAGGGAGGGAGCAGGTGGCCGTTCGGTTCGGTTGGGCCGGGGAAAAAAGCCCCGGGTGGGCTTCGGATGGGATTGAGGCATTCCTTCCTTTCTTTTATTCTGCCTAAAATAATTAGACACCTCCAAGATTGAAAAGGCCAGGGGGTTTTGGGAAGGAAACTGCCAGAGTTAAAGATACGTATGGAGTCCTGGATTTATGCAGTATTTGAATAAATTGGTTTGGTCATTTTTTAAGGGTATAAAAATAATTCAAGTTTGAATTAAATTCAAACTTGAGCCATTTTTGAAGCCAACCAAAACAACTCCAAAATAGATGACATTTGTCAGAGAGGTTAAAGGCAATGTGCATGATTTGTAGGGAAAGAATGAACATTATTGGAGGTAGGAAAATGTCACTCGAGTAAATAGCTAAAACTTGAAAGAAAGGAAGAAGGAGATGGGGTTTGCTTGGAGATGGATTAACTTGAAGGGTGAAGATGCCAACAGCAATGAAGATGAAGAGAAAGAGATCACACCAACATACACAATTAAAATTCACATGCAACAACAAGCAAGATGATCATGATGCAATGCAATAAAATGGCAAGAGGCACAACAAAAATCATGAAACATATAACAAAGCATGCAACAACAAGGATGACATAATGCAATATAACCAATGGTGCACATGATGCAACAAGGAAAAATATGACAAAGACACTCATCATGATCATGGCAACAAACAATTGAACACACCACACCAACAAAATAATTGGAAGGAACGAGAGCACCAGTCTCGAGGTATCACAAACGGAACCCGGATCCTTTTCAAAACACAACGGGTGTCGGTGTCAAAACCGGCGGATCTCGAGTAGGGGGTCCCGAACTGTGCGTCTAGGTGGATGGTAATAGGAGACAAGGGACACGATGTTTTTACCCAGGTTCGGGCCCTCTCGATGGAGGTAAAACCCTACTCCTGCTTGATTAATATTGATGATATGGGTAGTACAAGAGTAGATCTACCACGAGATCAAAGAGGCTAAACCATAGAAGCTAGCCTATGGTATGATTGTTGTTCGTCCTATGGACTAAAACCCTCCGGTTTATATAGACACCGGAGAGGGCTAGGGTTACACAGAGTCGGTTACAATGGTAGGAGATCTACATATCCGTATCGCCAAACTTGCCTTCCACGCCAAGGAAAGTCCCATCCGGACACGGGACCGAGTCTTCAATCTTGTATCTTCATAGTCTAGGAGTCCGCCAAAGATGATAGTTCGCTATCCGGACACCCCTTGTCCAGACTCCTCAAGAGCTCTCTGAACCAGGGTTCAATGACGACGAGTCCGGCGCACATACTGTCTTCGGCATTGCAAGGCGGGTTCCTCCTCCGAATACTTCATAGAAGATTTTGAACACAAGGATAGTGTCCGGCTCTACAAAATAAGTTCCACATACCACCATAGAGAGAATAATATTTACACAAGTTTAATCTACTGATGTATTCCGTGGCGTGACATCACACCACGGCCAAGCCTTTATTCAAATCGTTTTTACTGTTCACCTCAACGCGTTTTAGCGAGGCGGTTTCTTTGGCACGTCTTGTCAAAGCAGAGATCGTGTCCCCTTATTCCGGGATTCTCATCAATACGGGCGTGGGTAACCCAACCGCGCCATTGATTACGGCGCTTGGGAGACAAGCGAGTTTTACCAGGCCGGTGGGGACGCATAATTTCGTCCGTCCATATAAGGGGGTAAGGATCCACCTTTTTACCTACGCCTTCTTCCTCCTTTGCTCATCCATTTTCACGCACTCGAGCTCCAGCACCCAAGTCTGCACATCTCGCCTCAACCTTCCCCAGCCATGTTCGGAGGGGGAGGCAAGTGGATGGTCTCCTCCGTCACGGAGGGGCACATCAAAAAGTTGAGGAAAGCCGGATACCTGCACAACGACATTGCGCACCGGCTTCCAGACGAGGGGCAGCTCGTCCCCACCCCCAGGCCCCATGAGAGGGTGGTGTTCCTTCCCCATTTCCTCTGCGGACTAGGTTTTCCACTTCACCCATTTGTCCGGGGGCTCATGTTCTACTATGGCCTGGATTTCCACGATCTGGCCCCGAATTTCATCCTCAACATCTCAGCATTTATCGTTGTGTGCGAGGCCTTCCTCCGCATCAAACCCCACTTCGGCTTATGGCTGAAGACCTTCAATGTCAAGCCGAAGGTAGTGGGCGGCCAGCAGGCGGAGTGCGGAGGCGCCATGCGGGGCAAGATGCCCAACGTCATATGGCTCAAGGGCGCCTTCGTGGAAACCATCAAAGGGTGGCAATCGGGGTGGTTATACATCACTGAGCCGCGTAACCCTTAATGGGCAGCGGCCCCCGAATTCAGATCTGGCATCCCCACACAGCTCACCTCCTGGAAAGAGAAGGGCCTGACATGGGGTGATTTGGAAGAGCCGACCGACTCCAAACCTGCGCCCAAAATCTTGTGAACAAGAAGATCAAGCACGCCAACGCAGCCTGTGTCATGCTCATCCGCCGGATCCTCCCCGCCAACAACGGGCTTTCAACTTGTGGGAGTTTGATCCGCACAAGACCAGATTTTGAGCGGGCTCTTCGACACTACGCACGAAGACGCCTCGAAGGTGCTATTCAAGGCGCCGAGGCTCCCGTGATCCGCCATCAAGATCGCGGATTCAGCTCGCAGCGTCAAGCCGGCAAAGTAAGCTATTTTACCCTTTACGGGACACTTGTTTTTCATAGTTATGCGGGATCTAAACTCCCTTACCTTTGACAGGCTTGGCAGAAGAAGTCCGGACAGGTTAACTATCCGACTCCCTTACCGTAAGATCCACGGACGCTTGATTAACGGGTTGCTGGTTCCGCACCTCACGTGGTGCCGACAAGAAGGCCAAGAAGAAGGCCACGGAACCAGAAAGAGTTCCCGGCATCAGGTGTTATCGGACTCATCGTCCGATGACTCCGAGGCGGACTCCTCCCGCGAAGACGAGGAGGAGAAAAAAGAGGCTTCTCCCCCAGCGGGGGGAGAGAAGAAAAGGAAGGCCTCCCCAACTGGGGAGGCTGGAGGGTCCAAGAAGGGAAGGACCCTTCCTCCGGACTTTCCCACCAACGCCGACGACGGCGAAGAGGATTGGCCCTTGAGGGCCAAGCCCCTGGCGAGATCGTAAGTGTCCGGATTCCAGAATAACTCATGATTTTTCCTTTGTCGTGCAGTGTCTTCTAGCGCCGAATACAACCATGTATCTCGCCCAAGGACGAGCTTCCCGCTTCGTCGAGCGGCTCCCTGGATTCGTCGGATGTGAATAGCACTTCACTTCCGACCGCCTCCTCCCCCCGTGATGCAGACGATGCCGCGGTGGAGTCCCAAAAGGGGCCCAACCAGGAGGAGGTGGTCCTGGAGGCGCCGCAAGACGACCTCCCGGACTCCGGGAGCAAAGAGGGCAAAATCGCAGAGGGCTCTAAGTCCGCCCTGTGCTGGACTCCGTACCGAACCTACAGTGATTCCGAAGTCCGGCAGGCGGGCCCTTCATAAGAAGGGCAAGACTGCAACGCCGGTGGCCTCCGTCCAACCGGAGGCATCAGATAACTTGCTGGAGGCGCTTAACGGCGCCTCCATAGACGAGGAGCACTGCACTGTTATGAGTGCGGTGATCCAGAAGTTCACCCGCTAAGAGCGGGCTGATCTAAGCCTGCATCAGCCTTCTAACAGGCTTTGAGGTATGTAATTAAGATATGTAAAAATAGTACCGCATAGACAGTTCCCCGATGCTTAGTTTGGTGTTCGGAAAGAAAAGCCGGCGAGGATCTAAAAAGATATACGCAGGAGTCTAACATAAGCATGTCAATATGGGAATGCAGGCTCTTATTTCTTGACCTCTGCCAAGACCGATCGCGAAGGTCAATGTATTGAAGCAGAGCCTCGAGCTGTCCGAGAACGAGCTCGGCCGTGCCAAGAAGCGGCTCGAGGACAAGGAAGGTAAGTAATACCTTATTAAAGTAATACCTTATAGAAAGGATTTGGTTGCAAAAAATGACAGGAATAACATGAGTATTACAGGGAAAAAAGTGCGGCCGCAGAGCGCACCGAGCAAGAGAAGCAGGAGGCGCACCGAGCAAGAGAAGCAAGAGCTCCGGGCTTTCGTGGAAAAGCACGAGAGTTTGGAGCGTGACTTGAAGACTCGAGAGTCCGAGCTCGCCTTGGCTCTTGAGAGTGCCAAAGCCGCTAAGGCCGAAGCCCAGAAGGCCCTCCAGGAGATTGAGGCGATAAAAAAGATAGCGGCGGGTAAGGCATTCTTCATGCAAAGCAAGCATGTAAAAGTGAATTATCTGTTACTTCCCCGAATTTGGAGCTCTCCAGGAGCGTTCACATATCTGCCCCGTAGTGTGTCCGATGCTGCCGCGTTCTACCGAGCCGAGGAGGGGAGCTCGACGGAGAAGGTGTTCTGGTCTCAATATGCTGAGGCCGGACATCCGGTGTCCCTGAGCGACCAGCTGAAGCAGCTGGTCGAGCTCCACAAGTTGGCCGAACAGGCCATGAAGGGCCTCATAGTTCGGCTGTGGCCTAAAGAAGCCATGCTTGGGAGCTACTTCGGTCTGGTGCGGCGGCTGGTGGACGCCTATCCATGTATTGAAGTCATCAAGCATTCCGTCTGCATTGAAGGTGCCCGTCGGGCCCTTGCCCGCGCTAAAGTGCACTGGGGCAAGATGGACACCGAGAAGCTTGTGACGGACGCGCCACCGCCGGGCAAGGAGTATCGCACGCCCGAGATGTACTATAAGGGTGTCTCAAGGGTGCCCGCCTTTATAGCGGTGAGTGCTCCAAAGATGTAATTTTGAGTAGACTCGATTTGTTATCCCGTCTGCTGAAAACTTTGTTCATATGCGCTAACCAACGCTTGTTAATTTAAAATATTACCTTCTGTGCGGCCGTTTATCAAATTTGAGAGATGGCAAGTCGTTGGCAGCCCCCATGCCACGAGTGTTGGGGTGTTCGGGATAAACTTGAGCGCTCTTGTTCCCATTCTTGGGTCCTTCTAGGGAGGCGCTCAACACAACAAACAAGGCAACAAGACTATAATGCTTGAACACTCCCACTTAGCCATAGAGTTCTATTATTTTAAATTTCGGCGAAGCCCCTAGTATTCGGAAGACCAAATTCGGGGCACTATCCGTGCCTGGGCCGGACAAAGCCGGCTCCTCGCTCTAAGCGGCATAAGTCTTTAGGGACTCGAAAAACCTCTCAGACAAAGGACCGGCTCTCGCCTCTATCATGACGGGTCAGTTTTAGCTTTCCATCGAGGTGCTCAACCCAGCTCAACTGGGCACAATCGCGATGGTTCTCCCAGCCTACCTTAGCCGATATAACGGAACGTAAGGTACCAAAACATGGGAGCTGGGCAAACCCAACTATTGACCAAAGACATGATTCGCCGATGCATATAATGCTATAAGTTCAGGGTGCCGACTTGTGAAAGTGTTCGGACTTATCACACCATATTTTGGGGTACTTAAGCCTCGTGTATTTGGCCATACCAAAGCGCATTTGGATGCAACATGTCATAAGTGAACGATATAGATAAAAAAGGAATGCAATAATAGGCAAAAAGTGATGCATTGTTTATTCAAAAATATTGCAATGAAAGCGTAACGATGCAAATAGTGCGATAAGCAAGGGATGTGACACTTTGACATGTCCTCTCGTGGGTAGGCTGCGGATGGTATGTAAAATACGATACGCTCATAATAGAGACCACCGACACTCGACGTAGCTTTTCGCTTCCTGCTGTTGCATCGTGAGTTCGAAATTCTCTCACGGACAGGGCTTCGGAAAACGGAGTCCTGCGAATAAGAAAAAAGAATGACACAATTGGGAGCCCCCAGTGCGGTTGAGCCGCCTCGCATGCCTCGTCGTGCCCCTACCCCTATGCCCATGGTACCGCAGAGCGTAGTTATGTACGCCAGTAGTACAGGTTTAAAAATTTTGCGAGGGTTGGGGTTAGGGCCGCATTGCTCTGCTGCGATGCTAACGCGTGCAGCGGTCTTGTTGTAGGTTACCCGCACGCTTGATGGTGTCCGCCGCTAACACCGGACTCGAGAATTGCCTTAAGAGGCTGCTTTGTACTTCCGCCGAGAGCCATGTATGCTCCTCAGTTCGGAGAGAGCATTCGGTGTTTCCGTTAACCGTAATGACTCCTCGAGGGCATGGCATCTTGAGCTTGAGGTATGCATAGTGCGGCACCGCGTTGAACTTTGCAAATGCAGTTCGTCCGAGCAGTGCATGACAGCCGCTGCGGAACGGGACTATGTCGAAGATTAACTCCTCGCTTCATAAGTTATCCGGGATCCAAGACCACTTCAAGTGTAATCGAGCCTGCATAGCTTGGCCTCTACACTGGTATGACGCCTTTGAAGGTCGCCTTTGTGGGTTTAATCTTTGAGGGTCTATGCCCATCTTGCGACCGTATCCTCGATAAAGCAGGTTCAGTTCCGCCGCCGTCCATCGTGACTCTAGTGAGGTGAAATCCGTCGGCGCTGGGTCTAGAACCAATGCGCGAATCCGCCATGGAGGATGCTAGTGGGTGGTCCTTCGATCAAAAGTGATCGGGCAGAGGAACACGGATTGAACTTTGGGGCAACTGCTCCATCGCATATACGCCCCTCGAGTGCACGCTCGCTCCCTTTTGGGTATGTGGGTTGCGTATATCATGTTCACCGTCCGCACTTGTGGGGGGAAACCCTTATGTCCTCTATTGTTCGGCGGCCGGGTCTCCTCCTCGTCATCGCTATGCAGCCCCTTGTCATTGTTTTTGGCAGTTAACTTGCCTGCCTGCTTGAACACCCACCAATCCCTGTTGGTGTGATTGGCTGGCTTTTCGGGGGTGCCGTGTATCTGGCACGAGCGATCGAGTATTCGGTCCAAATTGGACGGGCCCGGAGTATTTCTTTTGAATGGCTTTTTCCGCTGACCGGGTTTAGAGCCTATGAATCCAGTATTGACTGCCGTATCCTCAGTATTGTCGCCATTAATGCGGCACTTGTGCTTGTTGCGACGCGACCTGCCGTTGGTGTCCTTGGTATCTGAATTACCAGGGCTCTTGGTCATGTTGTTACTATGAGCTAGCCAGCTATCCTCTCCCGCGCAGAAGCGGGCCATGAGTGTTGTGAGGGCTGCCATGGATTTCGGCTTTTCCGTCCTAGGTGCCGCAAGCCACTCGTCATGATGTTGTGTTTGAAGGCTGCAAGGGCCTCTGCATCCCGATAGTCGATGATTTGATTTTTCTTGGTTAGGAACCGTGTCCAGAATTGTCTGGCCGATTCTTTTGGCTGCTAAATTATGTGGCTTAGGTCATCAGCGTCTGGTGGTCGCACATATGTGCCCTGGAAGTTATCAAGGAATGCGGCTTCCAGGTCTTCCCAACAACCAATTGATTCTGCTGGCAAGCTGTTGAGCCAATGCCGAGCTGGTCCTTTAAGCTTGAGTGGGAGGTATTTGATGGCATATAGATCATCACCGCGGGCCATGTGGATGTGATGGAGATAGTCCTCGATCCAAACCGCAGGATCTGGTGTGCCATCGTATAATTCAATGTTTACGGGTTTGAAACCCTCAGGGATTTGATGATCTATTACTTTGTCTGTGAAGCATAATGGGTGTGCGGCGCCTCTGTATTGGGCTATATCACGACGCAACTCAAATGAGCTTTGTCTACTGTGTTCGGCCAGGCCGGAATTGCTGTATCTGGCGTGACGGTTGTCATCACGTATCATGGGACGCCCACGCGATCCGTAGATCGATCTTATTTGTCTTGCCTTGTCCTCCAATATGTCTCGCAAGTCTGGCGCACTCCCCAGTGCCTTTGTACTTTTCGAGCGTCGCCGGGGTGCGGCTTTAGCGGAGGGCATAGAGGCCTCTCTATCGCGGCCACGAGGTGGCCGGTCGGCCGCGTCATGTGCTGGTGATGTAGGTTTGGGTGCTTCCTCCCCTAATCGGGGTAGCAGCCTGCGTTTGGGTAGCTCTTGGAGGGGCGTCCGAGTTCATACTCTTCGGCCGCAAGGACTTCAGTCCATCTGTCATCTAGCAAGTGTTGGTCAGCTCTAAGCTGTTGCTGCTTTTTCTTGAGGCTGCTTGCCGTGGCCATAAGCCTGCGTTTGAAACGCTCTTGTTCGACGGGATCCTCAGGCACGACAAATTCGTCGTCGTCGAGGCTTGCCTCATCTTCGGAGGGAGGCATATAATTATCGTCCTCTACCTCTCTGTCTGCCGCTCTCTCATGAAGGCAGGTTTCTCCATCCTCCTACGCTGAATCCTGCTAGAGGGGGTTGTCTGCGGCACTGTGCGGGGTGTTATTGTCTCCGGTGCCGGAATCTCCATTTTTGCTGTGGCGGGATTTAGAGCGGCGCCGCTGACGCCGGTGCTTAGGCTGTTTCTTGGAGGGGTTGTCCTCCATTGTCCCATCGCCATTCCCATCCTTTGGGATGTCCACCATGTAAATGTCGTATGACGAGGAGGCCTTCCAGTGCCCTATAGGCGCTGGTTCTTGGTCGTCTCCTGCATCGTCGTCCATACCGTCGATGTCTTCGGAGTCGAAGTCTAGCATGTCGGTTAAGTCATCGGCAGTGGCTACGAAGTGGGTGGTGGGTGGGCTTTGAATTTCTTCGTCGTCTGCATCCCAACCGTCCTGAACATAATACGGCCAGGGCTCTCCTGATAAAGAGAGACACTTTAGCGAATTCAGGATGTCGCCAAAGGGTGAGTGCTGAAAGATGTCCGCAGTGGTGAACTCCATGATCGGCGCCCAATCGGATTCGATTGGCAGGGGCGCGGAAGGTTTGGAGTCCGGAGAGGAGTCCGGCACCTTCGAGTCACGAGCTTCACAAAGGACAGGGTTGGTATTCGGCTCTATCGCCGTAGAGGTAGCAGCCCCCGAGGCGGTGTCCAGCCACCCGTCCTCGATCGGCGTAGTAGGCTTCGAGCTAAGGGTCGGAGCGGACACTTCTCCAGCCTCCAGGGCACTGTCCGGTAGCAGAGCTAGATCATGCCCATCGTGATAGTGCGGCGCGCTTGGCTGTGGCTCGAACCCGTCGAAGATCAAGTCTCCACGGACGTCAGCCGTATAGTTCAAACTTCCAAATCTGACCTGATGGCCAGGGCGAACTTTCAATATGCTCCAGATGGCTGCGAAGTTGGCCCGCAGTGAAAAGCCGCGAATACGAAGATCTGTCCGGGAGAAAAGTCTCACCGGATCAAGTCGTTGTTGATGATCGAAGGATCCATCGGGCCTGAAGGTGACGACACAGCGGAACTCTCAATGAAAGCACCAATGTCGGTGTCAAAACCGGCGGATCTCGGGTAGGGGGTCCCGAACTGTGCGTCTAGGCGGTTGGTAACAGGAGACAAGGGACACGATCTTTTTACCCAGGTTCGGGCCCTCTCGATGGAGGTAAAACCCTACTCCTACTTGATTAATATTGATGATATGGGTAGTACAAGAGTAGATCTACCACGAGATCAAAGAGGCTAAACCCTAGAAGCTAGCCTATGGTATGATTGTTGTTCGTCCTAAGGACTAAAACCCTCCGGTTTATATAGACACCGGAGAGGGCTAGGGTTACACAGATTCGGTTACAATGGTAGGAGATCTACATATCCGTATCGCCAAGCTTGCCTTCCAGGCCAAGGAAAGTCCCATACGGACACAGGACGGAGTCTTCAATCTTGTATCTTCATAGTCTAGGAGTCCGGCCAAAGATGATAGTTCGGCTATCCGGACACCCCCTAGTCCAGGACTCCCTCAACGTGGCTAGCGTCGCCCCTCAAGCCAGCACGCGCTTGGCCTGGTCGCTCGACCCGGCCAAACCCCGCAACCCAGCCAAACTCTCCGACCCAGCCAGGCACCTCGACTCGGCCTTAATAACTAGTACAAAACAGCCGAACCCAGCGCGACCAAGGCTTCCTCACAAGCCAGATCCATCTGTGGGGTGCTCCGCAACCCAGCCAGGGTCAGCTCCCGTCCCATCCAGGCCGTACGATGGGACGAGTCTTAAGCAATTGATGACCAAGGCAATAGTGCCATGCCCATGCCTCTGTCACCGAACGTGGCAACAAAGGTTCTCACCTACCCACGACTGTACCGGGGCGGCGTGGGTTCTGATGCCATCATCACGACGATACCAAGCGGCGACCTGACAGAGCGCCATTGTACACGACTCGGCTCGGCCACGCCCTGATGATCGACAAGATGGTGCACAGTCCCCTAGGCACGTGGGGCCCGTACCTAGGGGAACCCGACGAACCACATGCCCCCAGCGGGCCCCAGCCCGGGTCCCCAGACGCCGACGACCCGGACCCACCAACTTGTAACATTACCATTGTAACCCTAGGGGGTTGGCCTATAAACCCCCAGGAGCCCACTCATACACGGGCAGGTAGAGAAGTAAGCAAGCAAGAAAGCATAGATGAACTAGCCACCAAACAGTAACATCCACCCGGGGAGAAGGAGCAGCATAAGCCTTGGCCAACCTTCCTTCCTCCTCCATATAGCTCTAGGAGCAACCTTGTACTGTCGCACATCAAACTATAGTCGGCAAGACTAGGGGTGTTATCTCTCGAGAGTGCCCCGAACCTGGGTATGTCTTGCGTCCCGCGCTCGCTCATGCCAACCCCGCCTCTGGAGCCCACCAGTGCCCTCGAGCCTCCTCCTCTCTTTATCCATCCCATGGCATCTGTCGTGCACCCC
Source organism: Aegilops speltoides (assembly GCA_021437245.1). Taxonomy (NCBI): domain Eukaryota; kingdom Viridiplantae; phylum Streptophyta; class Magnoliopsida; order Poales; family Poaceae; genus Aegilops; species Aegilops speltoides. The sequence goes on from CM038144.1 coordinate 211,157,123, forward strand.
CCACGACAGGATCCTTCGCAGAATCTCCTGACATGTGGCAACGGGAGTGGTTTTACATTACTGAACCCCATGGTAAAAAGTGGGCGGATACACCTGCATTTCGATCCGGCCCTCCGTTATAGCCTGCATCATGGATTAACAAGGGGCTGGACTGGGGATCTGTTGATGAAGTGCAGACATTGCAAAGTCGCATTCGGAGCCTCATTGAGAAGGACAACAGTCTTACCAACATAATCCAAGTAATGCTAGTCCGTCGGATCCTACCGTGCCAGTGGCATCCTCTCCGTATGTGGGAGTTCAATCCGGTAGGTCCACGGACTCTTCAGCACTTCTCCGGCACAATGCTTAGAGGGATGTGGAAATTATTCTTCGACGCAGGAAAACAGTGGCCGGACACTACAGAAGACATTGGTCTTGACTGCAATCATCTAGATACCCCGGTAAGCACTTAACTCCCGAACATGATTTAGTCAAATTCCTCATAACAATGTACTGATAAAACTCTACTCGGCCAGGGATGGATAAAGAAGGTGGAGAGAACTAGGTGTTCGGCCTCACTTCCCGAAGACTCTATCGATCCGGTGTTAACAAAGATGATGGCTTCGGCACCATACCAAGTGCCGACGGGGAAAGATGAGGAGGAGAGCGAAGAGGCCCAAGGTGGCCTCCATTCTGGAGGCACACTAGGCAACTTGTCTGGGGAGATTGGAACTTCCACTTCTGAAGGTGGAAGGGAAGGGCAAGCTGACATCCCTTCTTCTCATGTGAAGAAGAGGACCGCCTCCGAAGACTTGAAGAGAGAAGCTTCTAAGCGGGGGAAGGGATCCTAGTCAGAGGGTGACATTGACATGCAGTCACTCCGTAAAGATAGGTCCTTAGCCGAATCTTAAGGGAACCAGGGAATTTTAAACATATCCCATTCTTTCCTGGCTGTAAGGGTAACATCTAAAAAATATGTTTGTAGTCCGGTACGCAGCCCTCCTCATCAGTCCTCCTCTTCGGGGGATCTTCTTCCGAAGATGATGGAGAGCGAGACGCCTCCACAGATCTCCCTGCTTGATAAGGTAGACGATGCCGAGGTGTCGTCCCGGAGGATCTTTCCCGATCAACGAGTGGCCCAAGGGGCAGTGAAGACCGGGCCTGAAGGTAACACTTCGGCCGCCCAGGGTCCGGGGTGTGCGGCCCCGACGGAGACCAACAACAGAAGTTCTGGACTATCCAATGTCCGCACAACCTGTTTTGAATCCGGAGGCGCTGGATACATTGATGAACACATTACGACGTGCATCTGTCTCAGAGGAACATTATACCTTGATTGGTATGGTGGCTGAGAAGGTTCGATCCATGAAAAGCGGATTGAATGAAGCCTTTACGAGCCTGCTAAGAGATTTTGAGGTACGTAGTGTAATTTTATTCATGTTATAAATGCGAATTGCACCTGTGTATAGATAGTAGCCCCTGAGACTCTGGTTGTCTTTCAAAGGGAGGCGATCAGAGGATCAAAAATATATAGCCCAGGAAATGATCTGACTAATTGAAACACGGGTTGTTACATCCGTGGCAACGGCCCAAGATACAAAGGTAGCACATCTGAAGCAAAAAGTTGATGTAGCGGATGATGACATCACACTTATTAACAGGTGGCTCGACAAGGCACAAGGTATGTCTTTGGGGCACTCAGTACAGGCTAGCATTATGAAATGAGCGTGACACTGAGAATTTGTATATGCATAACTGCAGATAGTGTCGCCGTAGTTGAAACCCTTCGGGCTGAACTTGCCCGGGCCAAGGAGCAAGCCAGGATGAGTAATGCGGCTGCCAAAAAGGTAGCCGCCGAATTAAAGGCCGAGCAGACTGCGCGGCGTTAGTGCGAGGAGAGAATATCTACATGGCACTTGAGCTGAAGGATGCCGCTAGCCGATGCCAAATTCTTGAGAAAGATAACAAAGCCAAAGCGGCCGACCTTGACAAGGCCTTACAAGAGGCGAGTGAAGCCCGGTCTGAGTCTAGAGCACCTCGAGAGGAGATCCGACAAGCTGGGGAGATCGCGGATGGTAAACCCTTTTTATTGCAAATTAAGTTTGGCGATCCGAAGTATGCCCCGCTTAATCAACTGTGGACTTCTCCAGACGCCTTTTTGGACCTGCTGAAGAGTATTGTCGATGTGAATCAGTTTTTCTACGCGCAAGAAGGACATGCGACAGAAAAGCTATTCTGGTCGCAATTTGACACGCCAAAGCATCCACTGCTGAATGAGCAGATGGCCTAGTGGGCCGAGCTCCAGAAGATGTCTGGAACTACCATGAAAGACGTCATAGTCCGACTATGGCCGACTGAGCCAATTCCGAATAGTTATTTCGGTTTGGTGTGGAAACTTGTTTATGCAGTGCCGTGTATCGACGCTGTTAAGCGGTCCACATGCATAGAAGGTGCATGGATGGCCCTTGCCCGTGTCAAGATGTATTGGGCGAAGATGAAGGCCGCCGATATTGCAGCACAGAGTCCACCCGAAGGCAAGGGCCCTAACATGCCAGAACATTACTTTGAAGATGTCCTAGAAGGTGCCCGCTTGATAGAGGGTCAATGCTCGAAAGATATTATGTTCAAATGAAGTGTATTGAAATTGTAAAAACAATGTTATGATATGTTTTAAGGCTATGTTTTTATACTTTTGCCCGAAAAGTTTTGGTGCCTCCTGTGCGGCCATTTTTATATAATCTAAAAGTTTACCAGTCGTCGGCTTCAGCCCCTCTTGCATATAACGCTGGGGTGTTTGGAAAAACATTTGATCACTCTTGACCCAACATCTTGGTCCATTAAGGAGGTGTCAATGTGGCGAACCAGGCAATCGGACTATAGGGCTTTAACACTTTCACTTAGTCATAGAAGTTTGATAGTGGGTCTATGATATAGCCCCTGGTACATACGCGGTTATCCAAATACGGTGTGTTTACATACATGACCAAAAAACCAGTCCTTCGTTAATGCAGAAGGAATCGCGAAGATTCCGCTGAGTCATCGAGTGGTTGACCAGCTCTCGCGGCATCATGACAGTCAGTTTTTGGCTTTCTCTACTGAGGTGCTCATCCGGATGAACCAGGACACAATCGTAGTAGCTCTCCCTTTACTACCCTAGCCGATATAGGCGGAACGTAAGGTAGTAAGCACAGGAGCCGGGCAACCCAACTATTGACCAAAGACGTGATTCGGAGGTGATGCATATAAGGCCAAACTCGCGACACCAAACACTCCCTCAGGTGTTCAGAATTTTCAATGTATACCTGGCTGAATACAGTCCCTGGTAATAGACCCTGGTATCGAGGCACATATGGCAATCTGACATGGGGAAAGAGCACAGGTGGTGAGAGCAAAAGTCTCAAAACACAAACGTACCGAGCTGCTTCTATAACATCCACTTTAGTACGGCGAGCCGTATATTTACAGGCAATGCCGATATCTTTCTTGGACATTTTACATGCCAGGAAAGTATAAAACAAAAAGAGATAAAAAGGTTTACACAAGGTCTTAATCTAAAAAAAGAAACCTTAATGCGGGGCCCTGCTGCACGTCTGCGCCGTTTTCTCCGTTTTGAAGTGTCCTTGAAGGGTATAGTGTGATGGCTATCTGTAAAAAGGGGGGGACCAGGTAAAAGAATCTATTGTGGTCGTAAGTAAAGCTGGTTCGTTTTAATGAACCGTGAAATATAACTTCTGGAGTCTAAATAGGGTCAAGCCGAACTATGGACTTTTTGTTTGCAGTGTGCCCCCGGCGCCACCCAAGGAATTTTGAGTGTATATATGTGTATATGTGGCACGTGTGTTATCTCCTTATGGGGCAGTCGATGGGGGCGTAGCTGCTAATCGAGCTCGGGTTTATCTGAGCTGCCGCACTGAGGTGTGCGCCGGATACGTTTAGCTGTGTCTGTGATCTTAACGGCCGATGAGCTGCTCGGCTTGAATAGGCCGTTTTGTGCTTCGACTGCAAGAGCCGCCGTGTATTCTTCTGTACGAAGAGAGCGCTCCATATTTCCGCTGGCCGTAATGACGCCACGTGGTCCAGGCATTTGAGTTTTAGATAAGCATAATGCGGAACTGCATTAAAACGGGCGAAGGTCGTTCTTCCGAGTAGTGCATGATAGCCACTTCGGAACGGTGCTATGTCGAAGATTAGTTCTTCAGTTCGAAAGTTGTCGAGAGAGCCGAATACAACCTCTAATGTTAGAGAGCCCGTGTAGCGGGCTTCTACGCCCGGTATAACTCCTTTAAAGGTAGTGATGCTTGGCTTGATTCTTGACGGGTCTATCCCCATCTTGCGGACAGTGTCCTGATATATAAGATTGAGACTGCTGCCACCATAAGGACTCGAGTGAGGTGGTATCCGTCGATTATTGGGTCGAGCACTAAGGTAGCCGAACCCTCGTGACGGATACTAGTCGGATGATCCCTGCGATCAAAGGTGATCGGACAGGCCGACCATGGGTTGAATTTGGGGGCGACGGGCTCGACGGCAAAGACATCTAGGAGTGCGCGTTTGCGCTCCCTCTTTGGGATATGAGTGACATAGATCATGTTCACTGTTTTGATCTCCAGTGGAAATTTCTTCTATCACCCCTATTTGGTTGGCGAGATTCGTCCTCATCTTCGCTTTGAGGTCCCTTCCCCTTGTGTTTGGCATTGAGTTTGCTAGCCTGCCTGAAGACCCAACAACTACGGTTGGTATGGTTCACAGGTTTAGCGGGGTTGCCGTGGATCTGGCAGGGCCTGTCTACAATTTTATCCAGGCTGGATGGACCGTCTTTATTGCCTTTAAATGGCTTCTTCCATTGACCGGGTCTGGAGCCCCTGAATCCGGCGTTTACCGCTGTATTGTCTGGGTTTCTTCATTGTTTCGATGTTTGTTTTTGTTGTGTCATGGTTTTCCGTTGCCATCCCTGATCTTAGATGTGCCGGGATCATTGGTGCTGCTACGGGCTAACCAGCTGTCCTCACCCACGCAAAAGCGGGTCATGAGTGTAGTTAGGGCTGCCATTGTCCTTAGCTTTTCCTGGCCGAGGTGTCTGGCTAGACATTCATCCCGGACACTGTGTTTGAAGGCCGCTAAGGCTTCGGTGTCTGGATAATCAACGATTTGGTTCTTCTTAGTGAGAAACCGGTTCCAAAGCTTACGGGCTGATTCTCTAGGTTGTTGGATTATTTGACTTAGATCGTCTGCATCCGGGGGCCGGACATAGGTCCCTTGGAAATTGGCCCGAAAAGCGTCCTCAAGTTCTTCCCAGCTTCCAATGGAGTTTTCAGGGAGGCTCTTCAGCCAGTTCCGAGCTGGTCCTTTCAGCTTGAGGGGTAAGTATTTGATGGCGTGGAGATCATCTCCACGATCCATGTGGATGTGAAGAGTAAAGGCTTCTATCCAAACTGTAGGGTCCGTCGTTCCATCATATGCCTCAATGTTTACGGGTTTAAACCCTTCTGAAAAATCGTGTTCCAGCGCCTCATTGGTGAAGCAAAGGGGGTGTGCGGCACCCCTGTATCTGGCTATGTCGTGGCATGGGTCCGACGGTTGTAATGTTCGGTATTGGTTCCGAACTGGTAAATGACCGGCGTATTTGGTTTGATAATCGTGATCCCGTGTAGGAGCACGTTCCCTGGATCCATAGATGGACCTGGTTTTGCCAGCCTTTTTGTCCAGGTCCTCATGTAGATCGTGTTTCTGGTCCTGAGCCGCAACCTCCCTTCCTTTACGGGGAGGGGGTGCAGGCTTGTGTGCGGCATTGCTAGCCGCTATGTCTCGACCACGAGGTGGTTGGTCCGGCTTGTCGGCCGTATTGTTTTTAGCGGTATAGGCGCAATGGCCTCATCGTCGAATTTGGGCAGCAACTTAAGCTTAGGATAGCTCTTTGTTTGGTGATTACCGTCGTATTTTTCCTAAGCGTCTAGCACTTCGTTCCATCTGTCATTGAGCGTATCCTGTGCCGCTTTAAGCCGCTGCTTCTTCTTCTTCAGGCTCCTTGCAGTGGCGATAAGCCTTTGAAGGAGGCGTTCTTGTTCTAATGGTTCTTCTGGGACGACAAACTCGTCGTCGCCCAAGCCGATCTCCTTTTTGGAGGCAGGTTGATAGTTGCTATCTTCGGCATCGCTGTGGTCAGACAACATCCCCGGACTGTGTTCACCGTCCTCTCGCACGTCCTGCTCCAACGTTGGGTCTGCGGGGTCCTCGGCTTGGTCCGTATTATCATCGTCGTCCGTGACAATGTTGCTATTTTTCCTTTTGTCGGATCGAGGTCGGCGCTTCTGACGCTCACGCTTGGGAAGTTCATCGACAGGCATACCGTTATCGTTGTCGGCCTCCTTCTCTTTAGGTGTCTCCACCATGTATATATCATATGAGGATGTAGCCATCCACCGCCCTATGGGTGATGGTTTTTGTGCCTGCTCCTCTCCGGCATCGTTGCCCATACCGTCGATGTCCTCGGAGCCGTAATCGAGTGTGTTGGTTAAGTCTTCGAAGTGGCAATGAAGTGGGCGGTGGGTGGGAAGCGAAACTCTCCATCATCGGATTCCTATTCAAGCTGGACATAGTTTGGCTGAGATTCTCCTGATAAAGAGAGGGTTCTTAATGAGTTCAGCACATCGCCAAAAGGCGAGTGCCGGAAGATATCCGCGGTTCTGAACTCAACGATCGGTGCCCGATTAGGTTCGATGGGCACGGACGCACACGGTTCGGAACCTATAGTCGGAGATGAATCCGAGGTTCCGATGACACAGGGCCCACTCGAGGTTGGATCTGTGTGCGGCTCTATCGCCGCTGAGTCTGGGGCTTCCATGGCGGTGTTGAGCAACCCGTCCTCGGATGGTGTGATTTGCTCCGGATGTAGGGCCAGAGCAGTTGTAGGAGCTATCTCCTAAGCACGGTCCGATGACAGATTTAGGTTATGTTCATCGTGCTGACAGGGAGCGGCCCTCATGGGCTTGAATCCGTCGAAGATCAAGTCTCCGCGGATATCGGCCACGTAATTCAACCTTCCAAATCTGACCTGATGACCAGGGGCGTAGCTGTCGATCTGCTCTAGATGGCCAAGCGAGTTGGCCCAAAGTGCGAAGCCGCCGAATATGAAGATCTGTCCGGGGAGGAAGATCTCCCACTGGACTACGTTGTTGTAGATGATTGATGGAGCCATCAAGCCTTCTGGTGACGACTCAGCGGAACTCTCAAGGAAAGCACCAATGTCGGTGTCAAAACCGATGGATCTCGGGTAGGGGGTCCCAAACTATGCGTCTAAGGCTAATGGTAATAGGAGGCGGGGGACACGATGTTTACCCAAGTTCGGGCCCTCTCTATGGAGGTAATACCCTACTTCCTGCTTGATTGATCTTGATGAATATGAGTATTACAAGAGTTGATCTACCACGAGATCATAATGGCTAAAACCATAGAAGTCTAGCCTATGATTATGATTGTTCTCATCTCTACGGACTAAACTCTCCGGTTTATATAGACACCGGAGGGGGCTAGGGTTATAGAAAGTCGGTTACAAAGAAAAGGAATCTACATATCCGAATCACCAAGCTTTCCATCCACGCAAAGGAGAGTCCCATCTGGACACGGGACGAAGTCTTCTGTCTTGTATCTTCATAGCACAACAGTCCGGCCCAAGTTAATAGTCTGGCTGTCCGAGGACCCCTTAATCCGGGACTCACTCACTCATGTCGAAGGAGACCCGTCTGGAAGAGTGGTACGCAAGCAATCCGGCGGGTGCTTTTCAGGACACGAAAAACCCCACGCGCCCGGGAGGGACCCTGTTCGGATGCACGGTGGCTATGGGCTGCCCTATGTCGGTTCTCCCGCCCTTATATCCTCGAAGATCGCTGCCCTTCAACAGGAAGAATGAACGAAGAACAAGAGAGAAAGAACCAGGGAGAGATGTAAAACTAGGGTAAAAAGTAGATGGGTTTTGTGATTGTGTGTTGTTGTTCAATCAGTCGTCACCCCTTAGGTATATAGGAGGCGGCTGGACTTCCCGTGCAAGGAAAAGGCTTGGATTCACGTCCAAAACCCTAGTCAAATTCAGATTGGTTTTGTCCGAACTTTCCAAAACTATTCGGTTTAAACTGGCTGCACCTTGTCGGTCTTTATTGTGGTGGTAAACAACCTCGGATGGAAACAAGTCCAAAAGCAATCTTGACCGCTTCGACAAGATGAAAAACTTTCATGTTGAACGCTTTTTGATTAGAGGTCATATTGGGGGTCAAATCTGTTGTGCAAAATAGGCTATTATTCGCGCTACCCATCAGCCAGGGCGTCTGGTGGGGCACGCCATTTTTTGCCTCCTAACAAAGCTGCATTCCGATGTCTCTAACTTGCATACGAACTTGGATTGGAACGATGCTTATATTAAAATCAATCATTTCGACGAGACGAAGACAATCCGGGTAGATCATTTTTTCATACGAGGCCGTCTTGGGGGCGTAATCAGCCGAATAGTGTTCTGAATACAGAATCTCAGTACTTCAAACACAACTTTGGCCTTAGAGATGAGATTGGATGGCTATGACCCAAATATTAAAGTTTCTCCTTTTGACGATACAGAACTTTCTCGCTTTGAGCACTTTTTCGTTTGAGGCCATCTTAATTGTGTTTTTGACCATGCCAAAATTTGGTGTCAACAAATGGTACCTGACCAACCCATGCACACACAAACACACTCCACCTTATCTCCACCCACATGATCATTTCTATAATAGAAACACACCAAACCTTTATTTCCTTGCACGACACACACTCGATCTCTCAAAATCTATCGATCTCGTCAAAATGTGCCGGGTCATGAACCAAAGGGGTTGTCACCACTAAGTTGGGAAGCGACACGTAGTCGAGGCAACACAAAACTTTCAACGAACCGTTTGTATGTATGCATGCCGGACAAATTACAACTTCGAAAATACAGGGTCTTGCCCACATGCGAATGGCACTCGACGAATGTTCAGATGAGGCATGCGGGAGGATGGAGTCGATCATAGGGTGTCATGATCGATGGAGAAGAGAGTTAGAGAGGAATGAGAAAGAAGCAAAGCCGCATGATTATATTTGGATGACTCACAAAACCGACCTAGGTAACTAGTACTATTTTTCCAAGCAACTTATATACTCCCTCTGTACCGATACATAAGTTATCTTACGAAATCCAAATTAATCCCAAAACACTTGGGCATGGTGCATTAACTCCCACTTTGTTTCTTGTGTTTTGACTTGAATAAAGGAATCAACCAATAAGAGACGTGAGGCGTGTATGTTTTTAATGACTTGTGCAGTGATCAGTTCATTGCGTCCAATGATATTAATTAGCAAATAAACATTAAGTTCTCTCGTTTTCCCCTCCGCCTTGGTCATGGAGGGAGTAGTATAGTTACTACAGCAGAAACATGGTAAGTTGGACCCCTAAATGCGGGAACAGACTAGGTACACCTCAATTATTCCTTCAAATAGCCAGACACCTCAAGTAGCACACCTCAAAGCCATACAAAGATAGGAAACACATATCTTCCAGCTACTTAATCAAGTGTTATGCTTCATGAGTTGAAAAGGATAGGGCGGTACACCTATTATATGGTACATATGCTAGTATGAATAACTGTTGTACATGTGGGCTACTAGGCTAGCTATAGGTGAGGTGCCAACTTCGTATATGCTTTCGCTGTTACGTTCTAGTACAGGTGTTGCGGTTTACAGGTTCGAAATGAAAATGTGGTACATTGACAACACCCCTGTCATGTTCAAGTCGCACGCCCGGACGATCGGTCCGGCATGCTGCTGACCCAAGGGAATGCGGGTCATCTTGCTTATTCACTGACATGTGGGATCGCATGCAAGCAAAGGGCATCTCCAACGTTACCATGCCTGCAGCTAACTACCTTAGCCCATAAAAAAACCTTGTCCCTCGCCTGCGTGCATCTCCACGCCAGCTGACCGCATTCATGTCGTTCGTCCATATGCTACCATTAAGGAGGCTCACCGCCCGAGTGAAAGTGCGTTATATCGACTAGAGGGGGGTGAATAGGCGATTTTTATGAATTCTTCACTAAGGAATTTGCTGGTGAGGAAATTCCTAAATGAAGAACTACTTGCAGCGGAATAAGTACTCAAAAGTAAACATAGCATAACACAAGCGTAGTCATCATGATGAAATGAAGACAAGCACAGAGTACAGAAAGCGTAAGCACGGGATAACACAGGATGAAGACGGACAGACTAAAGAAATTGAACTGAGGAAATTGATAAAGTCTTTAGTCAAAGTCTTCAAACAGATATGAACAAGCACACAACAACAGAAATGAGGAAATGAAAGAGTTGAGGAAATAGAACCAGTAAGCTTGGTGAAGACAATGATTTGGTAGACCAGTTCCAACTGCTGTCTCAGTTGTACGTCTGGTTGGAGCAGCTGAGTATTTAAACTCGAGGACACACAGTCCCGGACACACATTCATCACCGTATTCTCCTTGAGCTAAGGTCACACAGACCTCGCCCAATCACTCGTGGTAAGTCTTCAGGTGACTTCCAAACCTTCACAGACTAGGTCACTCGGCAATCCACAATTCCTCTTGGATGTTCTAGACCATGACGCCTAACCGTCCCGAAGAAGCGCATCTTCAAAGGTAACAAGCGCCGGATCTACGCAGATCAATCTCTTGATGATGCTCAATCACTTTGGGTTGTAGGTGTGTTGGGTTTGGGTTTTCCTCACTTGATGATTTTCGCTCAAAGTCCTCGGAGGATGGGATGCTCTCAAATGACAAGTGTCAGTTTCTCTCGGAGCAGCTAAGGGAGTCCTGGATAAGGGGGTATCCGGACAACTGGACTATATACTTTATCCGGACTGTTGGACCGTGAAGATACAAGACTCAAGATTTCATCCCGTGTCCGGATGGGACTCTCCTTTCCGTGGAAGACAAGCTTGGCGATCCGGATGTTAGATCTCCTTATTTTCTAACCGACTCTGTGTAACCCTAGCCTCCTCCGGTGTCTATATAAACCGAAGGGTTTAGTCCATAGGACAACAACAATCATAATCATAGGCTATCTTCTAGCGTTTAGCCTCTACGATCTCGTGGTAGATCAACTCTTGTAATACTCATATCATCAAGATCAATGAAGCAGGAAGTAGGGTATTACCTCCATCGAGAGGGCCCGAACCTGGGTATAACATCGTGTCCCCTGCCTCCTGTTACCATTAGCCTTAGATGCACAGTTCGGGACCCCCTACCCGAGATCCGCCGGTTTTGACACCGACATTGGTGCTTTTATTGAGAGTTCCTCTGTGTCGTCGCAGCAAGGCTCGATGGCTCCTTCAATCATCAACAACAACGCGGTCCAGGGCAAGACTTTTCTTCCCGGACAGATCTTCGTGTTTGGCGGCTCCGCACTGCGGGCCGATTTGCTTGGCCATCTGGAGCAGATCGATAGCTACGCCCCTATCCATTAGGTCAGGTTCGGAAACTTGAGTTACACGGCCGATATCCGCGGAGACTTGATCTTCGACGGATTCAGGCCTACGCCAGGAACGCCGAACAGTCACGACGAGCATGGCTTGGACCTGCTATCAGACAATATTCGGGATATCGCACCTGCAGTAGATCTGGACCTAAATCCGGGGCAGATCGCATCGTCCGAGGACGGGTGGATGGACCCTGCCCCGGAGGCCGCATACTCATCAGCGATAGAGCCGAACACAGACTCCACCTCTGAGGAAGTCTGTGTCATCGGACCCCGGGACTTGTGCCCGGTTGTAGGTTCTAGACCGTACGCACCCGGGCCCGTCGAACCCGATTGGGCTCCGGTAATGGAGTTCACCGCTGCGGATATCTTTCGGCACCCACCCTTTGGCAATGTGCTAAACTCTTTAAGGTCTCTCTCCTTGTAAGAGGACTCTTGGCCGAACTATGTCCGGCTCGAGGGGGATTCGGACGACGAAGAAAATCTCCGCCCATCCACCACCCACTTAATAGCCACTGTCGATGACGTAACAGACATGCTTGACTTCGACTCCGACGACACCGACGGTATGGACGTCGGCGTAGGGGACGATTTGGAACCACCACCCACGGGGTGCTGGACTGCCACCTCATCATATGATATATACATGGTGGACACGCCTAAGGAGGACAATGGCGACAAAAAGGACACAACGGAGGATAAAACCCCTGGACAAAAGCCAAAACGACGGCGCAGACACCGCTCTAAGTCTAGCCACAGTAAAAATAGCGATAACAACGCTAGAAAAATCGACACCCCAATCAACTCCAAAGGCAACAACGACCATATGGACCAACTGATGGAGCAGGATGAGCCAGGTCACGCAGAACACAGCCCAGAGCAGACGCCCGATCACAGCGATCCTGAGGGCCGAACTCATCAACCTGCCTCCGGAGAAGAGTACAGTCCAGATGACGATGCATTCATCATCCCGGAAAAACGTTTGGAACGAGATAACCTCCACAGAAGGCTTATGGCTACTGCGAGATGCCTAAAGAAGCAGAAGTAAAGGCTTAAGGCCACGCAGGAACCGTTGAACCGCAGATGGAATAAAGTGCTAGACACTAAAGAAAAATATGGCGATGATCGCCACACAAAGATCTACCCGAAGCGCAAGCTGCTGCCAGAATTCGACGATGAGGCCATTCTGTGGAAGAACAATACGGCCAGTAGGCCGGACCAACCACTTCATGACCGTGATAGAGCAGCTACTGATTTCGCACACGATTTACGTGGCTCCTGGACAAAAAGGCCGGCGCGACCAGGTCCATCTATGGATCTAGAGGACATGCTCCGGCGCAGGATTACGGTCACCAAAACGATCAGGCTGATCGAATACCAATTCGGAATCAACACCGGACACAACAACAGTCGACAACATGCCACAACATGTCAAGATATAGAGGGGCTGCGCACCCTCTGTGCTTCACCGAAGAGGTACTGGATCACGAATTTCCACAGGGATTCAAATCCGTGAACATAGAGGCATATGACAGAACGACAGACCCCGGGGTCTGGATTGAGGATTTTATCCTTCATATCTACATGGGTCGTGGGGATGACCTCCACGCCATCAAATACCTTCCCTTCAAGTTGAAGGGGCCAGCTCGGCACTGGTTGAAAAGCCTCCCCGAAAATTCAATCGGAAGTTGGGAAGAACTTGAGGACGCTTTCAGGGCCAATTTTCAAGAGACCTATGTCCGATCTCCGGATGCTGACGATTTAAGTCACATAATTCAACAGCCCGGAGAGTCCGCCCGTAAGCTTTGGAACAGATTTCTCACTAAGAAGAATCAAATTGTTGATTGTCCGCATACCGAAGCCCTAGCGGCCTTCAAGCACAGTATCCGAGACGAGTGGCTCGCCAGACACCTCGGCCAAGAAAAGCCAAGGACAATGGCAGCCTTAACAAGCCTTATGCCCCGCTTCTGCGCGGGTGAAGACAGTTGATTGGCCCGTAGAGGTACCAGCGACCTGGGCACATCCAAAATTAGGGATGGCAACGGGAAGCCACGGCGCGATAAAAACAAGTGTCGAAACAAGGAAGAAAGTCCGGACAACACGGCGGTCAATGCCGGATTCAGGGGCTCTCGACCCGGTCAATAGAAGAAGCCATTTAAAGGCAGTAAAGAGGGACCGTCCGGCCTGAACAAAGTCCTGGACATGTTATGCCAAATTCATGGCACCCCTGAAAAACCTGCGAACCACACTCACCGAGAATGCTGGGTCTTTAAGTAGGCCGGCAAGTTAAATGCCGAACACAAGGGAAGGGAAACACCAAGTGAAGACGAGGATGAGCCTCGCCAGCCGAACACTGGGGGACAGAAAAAATTCCCACCAGAGGTAAAAACAGTAAACATGATCTATGCAACTCACATACCAAAGAGAAGGCGCAAACGCGCGCTCAGAGACGCATACGCTGTAGAGCCCGTCGCCCCCAAACTCAACCCCTGGTCGGCCTGCCTGATCACTTTTGATCATAGGGACCACCCGACTAGTATCCGGCACGGTGGATCGGCTGCCTTGGTGCTCGACCCAATAATCGATGGATACCATCTCATTCGTGTCCTCATGGACGACGGCAGTAGTCTCAATCTAATATATAAGGACACTGTCCGCAAGATGGGGATAGACCCATCCAAAAACAGCAAAAGTAACACCACCTTTAAAGGGGTGATACCAGGCGTTGAGGCCCGCTGCAGGGGCTCCCTCGTATTAGAGGTGACATTCGGTTCTCCAGACAACTCCAGAAGCGAAGAATTACTCTTCACCATCGCTCCCCTCCAAAGCGGTTATCATGCATTGCTCGGAAGAACGACCTTCGCTCGCTTCAACGCAATACCGCACTACGCCTACCTTAAACTCAAGATGCCCGGTCCACGTGGCGTCATCACCATTAGCGGAAATACAGAGCATTCCTTACATGCGGAAGAGTATGTGGCGGCTCTAGTAGCCGGACACTAAGCGGCCTCTCCTATCAGAACGCATGATCGGTCGTTAAGACCACGGACATGGTTAGACGAGTCCGGCGCACCACCATCGGTAACAGCCCAGATAAACCTGAGCTGGGTGCTATACACGTAATCCCATAGAGGTCATCAGGGGATGCAACCATGCAATAAATCCCACCTTTTGGCTTAACCTTATTAATAGGCCAATGTCTTACACTTCTACTATCCATTGATAATAACCAACTCTTCGCACACTTACGCCATACTCTTTTACATGAGTTTTCCTTTTTACAAACACCATTTGTGCAACACCCTAACAAGACACGGCACAACAGAGACAAAGGCGCATACGTGCAGCAGGGCCCCGCTCAAAGGTTTCTCTTTAGATTAAGCCCCTGTGTAAACCTTCTTTATTGTCTCTTGTTACTTGACATCCCATGGGTACTCAATACACCCACAGGGGATACTGGCGTTATTGGGATTCTGCCACGACAGACTAACGCACGTACTTGGAAATACAGGGTTCATAATCAAGGGCGCAACTCAGCCCAGTATATGTTTTAAAGTCCGAATAACTCCGAGAGTGTTCGGTGTCGCAAGTTTGGCCTTATATGCATCAACTCCGAATCATGTCTTTGGTCAAATGTTGGGTTTGCCCGGCTCCTGGGTTTGCTGCCTTACGTTTCGCTTCTATCGGCTAAGGTGGCCAAAGGAGAACTACTATGATTGTTCCCTGGTTATTCCGGATGAGCACCTCAGTAGAGAAAGCCGAAAACTAATTGTCATGATATAGTGAGAGACTGGTCAACCACTCGAGGACTCATCGGAATTTTTAGGATTCCTCCGCATTAACGAAGGGCCGTTTCCCGGTCATGTACACATGCGCACGTATCCGGATGCACGCGAAGGTACCAGGGGCTACATAGTAGCCCCACCGTCAAACTCCTATGGCTAAGTGAAAGTGTTAAAGCTATATAGTCTGGTTGCCTAGTTCAACGTGCGATCACCTCCTTAATGGACCAGGACGTTGGATCAAGTGTGATTACGCACATTTTTGTGAACACCCCCGCATTATATGCGTGGGGGCTGAAGCCAACGACTGCTAACTTTCAGGTTATATATACATCAAACGGCCACACAGGAGGCACAATAACACTTTCGGGCGAAAGTATAAATACAATTGTTTTTACAACGGAACGATTTTTCACTCGAACATGACACTCTTCGAGCACTGAGCCTCTATTAGACGAGCACCTTCTGTTACCTGCTTGAAATAGTGCTCGGCTGGATCCTGGCCTCCCGTCGGATTCTGGGTTGCAATGATGGTGGCCTCCATATCTGCCCAATATGTTTTAACACGGGCAAGAGCCATCCGCGCATCCTCTATGCACACCGAACTCTTCATGGCGTCGATTCATGATACGGCGCCAAGGATTTGTTGCACTAAACCAAAATAACTGTCCAGCTTCGGTCCCTTTGGCCATAGATGGTCTATTACAGACCTCATTGCAAGATCGGACAACCTATGGAGCTCGGCCACAGCGGCCATCCTTTCACTCAATGGCAACGGGCACGTTGGAGCACTAAATTGCAACCAGAACAGCCTTTCTACTTCACTATCTTTTTGATCCTCGAAAAACTTGGTTGCATCAGCCGTACTTTTTGCCAGATCCGCATACGCTGTCTAGCGGCGCTCAAATACGATCCGAGGCGCGCTTTGGATCTAAGAACTTTATCCGTAATAAATAGGGGCTTCCAGCCGCGATTTCTCCGGCCTGCCGAAGCTCCTCCCGCGCATCCCTAATTTCGGAACGCGTCTCCTTGGCCGCATCAAGGGCCTTCTTCAGGTCAGCCGACTTCGCCAGATTCTCCTTTTCAAGGAGCTCATACCGGCCGGTGACGTCTCTCAGCTCCACAGCCATTTCGGCTATTTTATCTTTGCTTCGGCGATGAGCAGCCTGTTCGGCTCTCAAATCTTCGGCCGCCTTTAGGGCAGCCGCATTGCTAGCCCGGGCTTGTTCCTTGGCTAGTTCAAGCTCTGCCCTCAGGACCTCCACACCAGCAGCTCCGACTACAGCTGAAGCATATCACATTAACATTATGCTCTTATTAATATTTCCTATAACAAATAAGGAAAACAGAGCACATACTCTGTGAGTCGTTAAGCCGCTTGTTCACAAGCGTAATGTCGGCGTCCACAACTTCAATCTGTCGCCTCAGTTCGGCGAATTCAGCGGTCCGGTCTACCGCCGGACCCTTAGCCACCTACGCATGAATGCAGTGCGATCATTACTTAAGAGTGTGATCCTCCGTTTGGCGCCTAGGGCTAGCAACCAGAGTTTCGGGGGCTACTATCTATACGGAGCACACATAGAGCGTGCGGTACAACCAAAAAATTACGTATTTCATTATGTACGTCAAAGCCTTTGAGCAGGCTCGTAAAAGGTTCATTCAACCCGCTTGTGGCGGATGAAATCTTCTCAATCACCATGCCCATTAACGAACGGTGATCCTCCGAGAGAGCAGCTTGCTCTAGAAGGCCCGTCAGCGTGTCCGACCGGTCGCCGGACTGTGCCGGACACTTCTTATTGCCCCTCGTGGGAGCCGAACGCTCCGGGCTCAGGGCGGCCGAAGTATTAGCTTCTAGCCTTGGCAAATCTGGACTCCTCCGTGACGACACCTTGGGGTCGCCCGCCCCATGAGGCGGAGAGGAAGGTGGGGGACGAACTCTGTCGAGAAGAGCTACTAGCCGGACTGCAAAGGATGGATCCTGGTTATTGTTCTCGGAGGAGGAAGCAGTAGCTTTGTATTTACGATTAACTTATAGATCTGCGTAGGGCTGGCCCGTTTGCGGGCATGGCGCGATGAGGACGCCCTCCGGGGCAGGGCCCCCTGGTGAAGTTTTCTTCCCTTGTCTAGGCACCTCTGTCTCCAAGTCTTCGGAGGCGGCCCTCTTCTTCCCGCGGGGGGAGGAGACCTTAGATTCCCCTCCCCGACTATCCTCCTTCATGGAAATAGTAATTCCCCCGGTTTGGATGTGCAATGTGTGAAGCTCTGCTTCTCTGTTCTTCCCTTCGACTTTCCCCGAGGGCACTTGACTTAGCACACGACTAAGCATCCTGGCTATTGCAGGACTAGGCAAGCCTTCGGGAAGTGGTGCCGGACACCTGATTCTCTCCGCCTTGCTCAGCCAATCCTGGCCGCGGATGGTTTTCAGAATAATGTTGTGATAAATATAAACGAAGTGTTCCGTTTCTAGATTACTTACTTGGGTATCTGGACGGTTGCAGTTCAGTCCCGCATCCTCGGTGGTTTCCGGACACTTTACTCGGTTGTATCCCCAATCCAGTCCCACGTTGGCCCACGACGCCAGTTGAGGCGGGGGGCCCGAGCTAAAGTCGGGGGCAGCCACCCACTTTGTGCCTCTGGGAGTCGTGATGTAGAACCACCTCCGCTGCCATAGATCGGACACCTCCGGGAAGAAGCCCTCTGGCCATGGGGCATCGGCATTTTTGCTAATTGTAGCGCCTCCGCACTCCGCGTGTCGCCCCTCGATCGCCTTCGGCTTTACATTGAAGGTCTTGAGCCATAAGCCAAAGTGCGGGGTGATGTGGAGGAAGGCTTCGCAAACAACGATAAACGACGAGATGTGAAGGATGGAGTCCGGAGCTAGATCATGAAAATCAAGCCCGTAATAGAACATGAGCCCTCTTAGAAAGGGATCGAGGGTGAAGCCTAAGCCACGGAGGAAGTGAGAAACAAATAAGACGCTCTCGTTGGGCTCGGCAGTAGGGATGACCTGCCCTGGAGTAGGAAGCCTGTGCTTGATGTCGGCGGTCAAATATCTGATCTCCCTAAGCTTCGCAATGTCCTCCTCTGTGACAGAGGAGGCCATCCACCGGCCTTGAAGGTTGGATCTGGACATGATTGAAGATCCGAAGTGCCTAAGCTTGGGCTTCGGGTGTTGGAACTCGAGATGCGGAAAGGCGCAAGCATGGTAGGAAAGAGGGATAGGCCTCGGCCCCTCTATAAAGGGGGTGAATATCAAGCGGCCTCAGCGTAACCGCTTGGGACTTGCCTAAAAGCACGGAGTCATACCAACAGGCGTAGTGAGGTTGCCCGCGCCCGTATTGATGGGAATCCTGCAATAAGGGGAACATGATCTCTGCTTCGACGAGGCATGCCAGTAAAACCGCCTTGTAGTGCGTGTCGTGGCAGGCCGAGAAAAACAAGTTCGTATTGAGCCAGGCCGCGGCGTAAGGGCACACCATGAAAAATTGTCAGCAGATTAGATTTGTAAAGTGTTATGCTCTCTACGGTGGTGTGCAGAAATTACCTTACAGAGTTGGACACGATCCTTAATCTACTTTGGAGTATTTGCAGATGGAACCCGCCTTGCAATGCCGAAGACAATCTGCGCACCAGACTCATCGTCATTGAATCCTGGTTCACGGGCTACTGAGGGAGTCCTGGATAAGGAGGTATCCGGACAGCAGGACTATATACTTTATCTGGACTGTTGGACCGTGAAGATACAAGACTCAAGACTTCGTCCCGTGTCCGGATGGGACTCTCCTTTGCGTGGAAGACAAGCTTGGCGATCCGGATGTTAGATCTCCTTTTTTTGTAACCGACTCTGTGTAACCCTAGCCTCCTCCGGTGTCTATATAACCAGAGGGTTTAGTCCGTAGGACAACAACAATCATAATCATATGCTAGCTTCTAGGGTTTAGCCTCTATGATCTCGTGGTAGATCAACTCTTGTAATACTCATATCATCAAGATCAATCAAGCAGGAAGTAGGGTATTACCTCCATCGAGAGGGCCAGAACCTGGGTAAAACATCGTGTCCCCTGCCTCCTGTTACCATTAGCCTTAGACGCACAGTTCGGGACCCCCTACCCGAGATCCGCCGGTTTTGACACCGACAGCAGCCAACCAGCTAGTGGTTGTAGGGGGAGGCTATTTATAGCCTAGGGAGCAACCCGACATGATAAGACATAAATGCCCTTCAATGATATGAATGTTAGGTGGGTAGATATTTTGGGACAGCTGGCGCATAGCACAGCAATGATCGGAATTTTGACTCTCAAATTCCTCTGGGCTATCATGTTCCTCACTGTGTAGGCAATCAGACTTTGGTGAATTTTAACTCCTCGGTCGAACAAATTCTCAGAGACCGTAAGAACTTCGCCTTTGTCATCAAGAATATGACTGAATCATGAGATTTCCAATGGCTTCACTCGAAGGGATTGGAAGGTGTAGGATTTTGAGTTGAGCATCACATGGAATTTTTTCCTTAGTATTTCCTCGCCCCCCTTTAACAGTACGGTGTTTCCTATGACTCAAGAAAAAGAAAATGAAACAATGAAAACAAAAGTCTTCACGCTTCATGTTCCTCGAATGATTGCCAAGTCTTCAAGGTCACACCAATTTCTTCACTTTCAAAGTCTTCAGAAATCCGAAGTCTTCAGTTGAAGAACTTCATTTTTAGGGGTCGACTTTCTCTGTAAATATCAAATTCCTCATAGACTTATAGACATGTGTACACTCACAAACGCATCAGTCCCTTAACCTATAAGTCTTCAATACACCAAAATCACTAAGGGGCACTAGATGCACTTACAATCTCCCCCTTTTTGGTGATTGATGACAATATAGGTTAAGTTTTCAACGGGGATAAACTTGAAGTGTAAATACTTATATTGAGGAATTTGATTGCAAGATATAGAAGAACTCCCCCTGAAGATGTGCATAGTGAGGAATTTGCTTTTGAAGCAATGCACACTTGAAGAGTATAATCATGGAGATCTCCCCCTATATCTTGTAATTCATACACGCATTTGACATATAATATGAAGAATTTGAAATGCATGATGAGATATGGTGACTGATGTAATTCAGCATGCGTGCAAAGACATTAATGAGGAATAAGCATGCAGAAGAACTCAGCAAAAGTATCAAGCCACCATAGAGTTTAAGATTACAACTCGATCCAGCAAAGTCATCAAAAGGAACGAGAGTTGTAACTTGGCAAAAAAACGCCCATATAAGGTAGACCCGCTTGAAGACGAACTCAAATTTCTCCCCCTTTGTCATCGAATGACCAAAAGGGATGAAAATGAGGACTAACGCCCCTAAAGAATATCATGACGATGGAGGAGCACCAGCATTGTTGGGGTCTTGAGTCGTTGTAGGGCCAGTGTCGTCCAAGTCTTCATACTCGTCCGTGTCGCGTGATGAAGAATATGAACTGGCGACCAAGGAAGGAATCTTGACCATCTTGAATCTCTTCGGTGGAGGAGCAGACCAGTAAAAATCTTCCATGAAACCCATTTGCTTTAGATCTTCATCACCATAGAGATGTGACAGAATGGCCCGGGTGCGATCGAAGACTTCATGGTGGTAGTAATGGTTTTTCTTCACTACATTATGTGTAGAAGTCATGTTGTGAAGAATAGACCCAAACTGACGCTTAACCCATTTGTGGTTTTGATCCACCTTCTGGTGAAGACTAAGAAGCAGCTCATGGTCATTCATCACAAGAGGAGCAGTGGCTTGAGGATTTGGCTTGGATGCATTGGCAGTAGAATCATGAGTGGCAGAATCATCATTGGTGGAATAAGATGCAGCTTTGCGGAACTGACCATCCAATGGACGAATGCCTTCATCAATAACAGCAGGCGCCTTGCCCTTCTCATCAGCTGAGGAATATGTCCGCTTGAGGACTTCAATCGGAGGCAAGTAGCTGAGGTGATTCTGAAAGTCAGCATTGTAGTTGAGTGAAGACCTTGTTCTGAGGAATCTCATAATCCAAGGAGCATAAGGCTTCAGCTCAAATAGTGAAAGTGCAACATTTTCCAGAGTCCTCATGAAGAAATCATGATAATTTATAGGGATGCCATGCATGATGTTGAATAGCATATTCTTCATGATGCCAACAATTTCCTCATCGGATGAGTCATGGCCTTTGATAGGCTCGTAGTCTGCGTCAGAATGCGATAGACGGTTCTTGGCACATGCAGCAATTCCTTCATGAGGAATTTGGTCCTTGGAGCTTGACCAGGCTTAAGAGGCTTCATGAGCACTTGCATGTAATGAGCAGTGAGTTCAGCCTCTTGGTACAGACAACAAGAACCTTCAGGTGGAGGACTAATTGGCAGGGCATGAAGTAATTCAGAGGTCGGTGCCTTGTAACGAGTGTTTTCGGTCATTATAAGTGCATCTAGTGCCCCTTAGTGATTTTGGTGTATTGAAGAATTATAGGTTAAGGGACTGATGCGTCTGTGAGTGTACACAGGCCTATAAGTCTATGAGGAGTTTGATATTTACAGAGAAAGTCAACCCCTAAAAATGATGTTCTTCGTCTGAAGACTTTTGATATTTGAAGACTATCTGAAGACTTTGAAAGTGAAGAAATTGGTGTGACCTTGAAGACTTGGTATTCATTCGAGGAATATGAAGCATGAAGACTTTTGTTTTCGTAGCTTCATTTCTATTTCTTGAGTCATAGGAAACACCGTACTGTTAAAGGGGGTCGAGCAAATACTAAGAAAAAATTTCCATGTGATGCTCAACTCAAAATCCTACACCCACCAATCCCTTCGAGTGAAGCCATTGGAAATCTCATACAGTTTAGTCATATTCTTCAGTAACAGAGACGAAGTTCTTCTGGTCTCTGAGGAATTTGTTCTGACTGAGGAGTTAGGAATTCACCAGTGTGAATTGCCTACACGGTGAGGAACATGATAGCCCTGAGGATTTTGATAGTAAAAATTCCGACCGTTGATGTGCTATGCGCCAGCGGTTCCAAAATATCTACCCACCTCTCATATCAGACAAGGGCATTTATGTCTTATCATGTCGGGCTGCTCCCGAGGCTATAAATAGCCGCCCCCTACAACCACTAGCTGGTTGGCTGCTCCGAGAGAAACTGACACTTGTCATTTGAGAGCATCCCATCCTCTGAGGACTTTGAGCGAAAATCATCAAGTGAGGAAAACCCAACAACTACAAACCCAAAGTTATTGAGCATCACTGAAGAGATTGATCCTGCGTGGATCCGACGCTTGTTACCTTTGAAGACTGTGCTTCTTCCAGACGGTTAGGCGTCAAGGTCTAGAGCATCCAAGAGGAATTGCGGATCGCCGAGTGACCGAGTTTGTGAAGGTTCAGAAGTCACCTGAAGACTTACCACGAGTGATTGGGTGAGGTTTGTGTGACCTTAGCTCAAGGAGAATACGGTGAGGACTATGTGTCCGGGACTGGGTGTCCTCGAGTTTAAATACTCAGCCGCTCCAACCAGATGTACAACTGAGACAGCAGTCGGAACTGGTCTACCAAATCATTGTCTTCACCAAGCCTCCTGGTTCTATTTCCTCAACTCTTTCATTTCCTCATGTCTGTTATTGTGTGCCTGTTCATATATATTTGAATAATCTGACTGAAGACTTTCTCAATTTCCTCAGTTCAATTTCTTCCGTCTATCCGTCTTCTTTCTTGTGTTATCCCGTGTTTATGCTTTCTGTACTCTATGTTTGTCTTCATCTCGCTATGATGACTATGCTTGTATTCTGTTATGTTTACTTCTGAGTACTTATTCCGTTGCTATTAGTTCTTCAGTTAGGAATTTCCTCACCAGCAAATTCCTTAGTGAAGAATTCATAAAAATCGCCTATTCACCCCCCTCTAGTCGATATAACGCACTTTCAATTGGTATCAGAGCGAGCTACTCCCTTGTTCTGTGTGATTTTGGTTTAACCGCCTGGAGTTTTAGTTATGTCGATCGCAGGTATGATCAAGATCTCTGCTGGGTGTCCTACCTTCGATGGAACAGACTACCCCTACTAGAAGAACAAGATGCGAATGCATCTTGAGGCAATTGACAACGATCTCTGGTATGTGGTGGAAAATGGTGTTCCCACAGTCTCACCCTCTCCGAATGCTACTGATGTGAAGAGATTCAAGCAACTAGATTCTCAAGCGAAGAATATCATATGTGGTCATCTGAGCAAAGGACAGTATGAAAGAGTGAGTGCTCTGGAAACTGCTAAGCTTATCTGGGATAGGCTGTCCAAAGTAAATGAAGGAGTCTCAACTCAACGTGACTCTCGTGTTGACGTTCTTCGCAATCTCTTCAACCGCTTTAAAAGACTCGACAATGAAAATGTTCAGCAAACCTTCGACCGCCTCATTGACATGTCAAATGAGCTTCAAGCACTCGGCACCACTGACATCACCGACCATGAGGTGGTGAAGAAATTGCTGAGATTGCTAGATTCCTCATTTGACACTCTAGCACTGATGATTCAAGAGCGTGCTAACTACAAGTCACTTGATCATGCTGATATCCTCGAGAGGCTAGACACTCATGAGTTCCAGCTTGCTGAGAAGAGAGATCTCTACGGTTCGAGCTATGGCAGATCACGTGCTTTGAAGGCCAAGGCAGTTTCTGAGTCTAAAGATGAAGACTCTGCTAGCAGCCTTGGTGACCACTCAAGAACTGAGCTAGGAACTTGCAACCGCTCGTGAAGAAATTTCAAAGTTCTCAAGATGTGGTCGCTTTGGAAAACCCTCAAGGAGCAATGATCCCTCATCCAGTGACTACAAGAAGAGGCTATGCCACAAATGCAAGAAACCTGGTCACTACATCCAAGATTGTCCTCAGTGGGATAAGGAATCAAAGAAGAAGAAATACAAGGATTACAGTTCTGATGACGCAAAGAAGAAGAAGTAATCCTCAAAGTCTTCATCATCAAAATCCTCAAGGTCTTCATCTCACAAGAAGAGCAGCTCCAAGAAGGCTCGGGCATTCATTGGCAAGGAAATGGACTCTGAGGCTGAATCTGAGAAACATGAGGATGAGCAGGCATCTGAGGAGTCAGAGTCTGGTGTGGCGAGGCTAGCTCTCGCTACCGCATTCTTCTGCAAGTCTATCTTCAACTCTAAAGAAAACGACTCCACCAACAAGGCTGATGAAGGCAATGATGACTACGCTCCCACCTATTGCTTCATGGCAAAGGGTGCCAAGGTAACTAAATACGCCTCCTCTGACTCAAGTGAGGATGAGTCTGATGACAATATCAAACCCGGCTACTCTAAACTTGCTGAAATTGTTGTGAAACAAAAAAAGGCTTTTGAAAAGGTTCAAAACATGCTAGACAAAAGTGATGATATGTTGGGTGAAGAAATGGATCGCACTAAAACCTTGACTGAAAATCTTTAGAGACTTCAGTCCGGGTTTGACAATCTTCAAGGTCATCATAACACTCTCTTTTCTGATCACGAGAAACTTTCTTATGAATTTTTTCAAAGAAAGCAAGATCTTGAAAAGCTAAGAGTGGATTATGAAGATCTTCAGAAGGAGTGTGATTCATTACTTGCTCAAAAAATCAGCGCTACACAGGAAGAATTTGTTCCTCCATGTCTGAAGTGCATTGAACGTGAAACTTCTAATTCTTCACCTGAATGTTCAAATGCTTCTAATGCTACAAATTCTTCATATGTCTCTGATGTCACTAATTCCTCATCTAAGGACAATGCAAGTATCACTGATGATGCAGGGCTGAAGGAATTGTACATGACAGGCATGTACAAAAGCCTCAAAGGGCATCAGACTCTTTGTGATGTGCTCAAAAAGCAGATCCTCAATAGAAACACTAGGAAAGAGGGTATTGCCTTTGAGAAGAAACTCAATGCTGATGGAACATATTGGAAGCCTGAGCAGTACCCCAAAACCTCATGGGTTGCTGCAGAGGGACCTCCAGTTGATCCATCCAACTTAGCTGGCTTTACATGTGAATCTCCTCATTCTTCTGATGAGTCATTTGACTCACACTATAAACTGTTCAAAAATCAGAATGGTGAAGTATTTGCTAGATATGTTGGCACTAACTGCAGGAACGGTTCCCCTATGAAGAAAATCTGGGTTCCCAAAAGTTGCCTTGAAAGTCTTCAGGTGAATGTCCTCATGACACCACCTGTGAAGAATAGGAACTCCAGATCAAATTCTTCATATGGACCAAAGTCTTCATATGGATCCAAGTCCTCATACGGACAAAATTCCTCACGTAGATCAAATTCCTCAAAAGGATCAAAGTCCTCATATGATCATTATCGTGCTAACCCTTCTGTTTCGCAGGGTAGAGCCAAGGGCTATGAATATGTGCATTGTTCTTCAAATCATTATGTTCATAAGTCCTCGAAGAATTTCTCTGCTTATTCATATGCTTACCCTAACCCATCTTATGTGAAATGAAGTGGACTGGCATCCATGCCACCTTACTCATATGGTGCTCGCAGAGTGATGAATTCTTTGCCACCCCTCCAGATGTGGGTGGTGAAGAAAAAGAACTAATCTCTTATGCAGGGTAAGGTCTCCATCGTGCTCAAAACGATCAAGAATTTGCGGAGACTGAATAAAGGCTCGATAGGATGCAGGCTAATCATGATGAAATGAACCTTTATTTCACACGTCCTCCTACTGATTATCTATTTACATTGCTTGATGATATTGACCTGATGATATTGATGTCATATTCTTCACTGATGAAGTATATGAGTTTGTAAGCTGCACTAATTCATCTGTAGGATGATCAACCAAAGCAAATGAGTGGGTCCTCGATAGTGGATGCACAAATCACATGACTGGTGACAAGAATCTCTTGATGGATGCTCCCTTATCACCGTCACATCTGAAGCATATCATCTTCGCTGACAAAGGCAAAAGTCAGGTATTGGGTCTAGGTAAGGTTGCAATCTCTAAGGACATACACATGGACAAAGTCATGCTTGTCGAGTCCTTAGGATACAACCTCATGTCTGTCTCAATGCTTTGTGATCTTGATATGGTTGTTGTCTTTGGCAAGTATCGTTGTGTTGTGATGATGGAAGCTGACAATTCCAAAGTCTTCGAAGGCTCTAGGAGACGAGACTTGTACATTGTTGATTTCTCTACAGGACCACAACCTGCCGTGTGCTTACTTGCAAAAGCTTCAGAAGGCTGGCTATGGCATCGACGACTTGGTCATGCTGGCATGAGGAATCTGAACACGCTCGCGAAGAAGAAGCATGTTATTGGCATTGAGAATGTCAAATTCCTCAAGGATCATTTGTGTGGAGCCTGTGAAGCTAGAAAGATGACAAAAGCCAAGCATCCAGCGAAGACTATCATGACTACCACTCGACCATTTGAATTGCTTCACATGGATCTCTTCGGTCCTAATCATTATTCTACTGTGAAAAAATGATGCATCTCTATATGGATTTGTTATTGTTGATGATTATTCTCATTACACATGGGTACACGTTGTTACTTACAAACATGAAGTGCAGGAAGTCTTCAAACGATTTTCCTCGAGGGCTTCAACCAACTTTGGTGTGAAGATCAAGCACATCAGAAGTGACAATGGAACTGAGTTCAAGAATTCCGGTCTTGATGACTATCTTGATGAACTTGGTATTACTCATGAGTTATCTGCTCCTTATACTCCTCAACAGAATGGCGTCGTGGAGCGCAAGAACAGAACCCTCACTGAAATGGCACGCACTATGCTTGATGAATACAAGACACCTCGTCAGTTTTGGATTGATGCAATTGATACAGCTTGCCACATCATCAACAGAGTATATCTTCACAAATTCTCACTAACAAGAAACCCAATAGCCCACTAAGGTAGATGAAGCATTTCTGGAGCCTGAGTGGATTCAAGCTATGCGAATTACATCAGTTCGAGCTCAACAACGTCTAGGAACTGGTCAAACGTCCAGATCCTCGCAAGCACAACATTATTGGCACAAAGTGGATCTACCGCAACAAGCAAGATGAAAATGGCCTTGTGGTGAGGAATAAGGCACAACTTGTAGCTCAAGGCTACACACAGGTTGAAGGAATTGACTTCGATGAAACTTTTGCACCTGTTGCTAGACTTGAGGCTATTTGCATATTACTTGCTTACGCTAACCATCATGATATTATCTTACAACAAATGGATGTGAAAAGTGCATTCCTCAATGGTAAGATTGAGGAAGAAGTATATGTTGCTCAACCCCCAGGTTTTGAAGATCCAAAGAATCCTGATAAAGTCTTCAAGCTCAACAAGGCCCTGTATGGCCTCAAGCAAGCCCCTAGGGCGTGGTATGATACCTTGAAGGAATTCTTCGTGAAGAATGGCTTCAAACCCAATTCATTCGACCCTACTCTCTTCACTAAGTCTGATGATGGTGAATTGTTTGTGTGCCAAATATATGTTGATGATATCATTTTCTATTTGATCGACCAACGATATAGTGATGAATTTGCCTATATGATGAGTGAAGAATATCAAATGTCTATGATGGGAGAGTTGAAATTCTTCTTAGGTCTTCAAATTCGCCAACAAAGTAGAATGGAATATTCATATCTCAGAGAAATACCTCAAGGAAATATTGAGGAAATTCGGCATGCAAGATTGCAAAGGGGTCAAAATTCCAATGCCCACAAATGGCCATCTATGCACTGATGAAAATGGTAAAGACTTCGATCAAAAGGTATACCGCTCCATGATTGGATCTTTATTGTGCCTATGTGCATCTAGGCCGGATATTATCTTAGTGTTTGCATGTGTGCCCGATTTCAAGCTACACCGAAAGAATCACACCATAAGGCTGTGAAGCATATTCTTCGATACTTAGCTCACACACCAACACTTGGATTATGGTATCCCAAGGGCTCCACTTTTGATCTCATTGGATATTCAGACTTTGACTATGCTGGCGATCGCGTGGACCGCAAGTCAACTTCTGGTACATGTCATTTCCTCGGACGATCTTTGGTCTGTTGGTCCTTAAAGAAGCAGAAGTGCGTATCTCTCTCCACTGCAGAAGCTGAGTACATTGCTGCTGGATCGTGTTGTGCTCACCTACTATGGATGAAGAAAACACTCCAGGACTCTGGCGTCAACGTGAAGAAAGTGCCTCTCTACCGTGATAATGAGAGTGCCATCAAGATTGCTCACAACCCAGTTCAGCACTCGAAGACCAAACACATCCAAATTCGTCATCATTTTCTTCGTGATCATGTGTTGAAGGGCGACATCTCCATCGACCACGTCAGCACTGAAGATCAATTGGCCGATATCTTCACAAAGCCCTTGGATGAGAAGAGATTTAGCAAGTTGCGATGTGAGCTAAATATCCTAGAATCTTCGAATGTTCTCTGAAATGGACACACATCCTAACACTTATGCTGACTTGATGACTTAGATGCGCAACACACGAAGTAACGTTTTTCTTCAGTCAATGAAGACTAACCCTCTAAGTGTGAAGAAATTAATGAAGAAATTGATTCTCGGAGCCCTACGACAATTGTACGCGGTGTCTCAAATCAGATTTTTTTATACGGTGGGTTACGCCACCAACCAAAGTTGAAAATCTTCGATTTGAGTTTTTCTTTGTTTTTTGAAATTCCTCAGTTTTTCAAATTCTTCAACTTTGCATTGTCTTCACTCTTCCCGATGTTGTTCTTCATATATATATATATATATATATATATATATATATATATATATATATATATATATATATATATATATATATATATATATATATATATATATATATATATATATATATATATATGCTTTTAAGTCATCTACAGCATTCACTTATTGCTATTTTTCAAAGTTGATTTCTTATGCTAAGTGAATGTGATCGGACCCTTTCCCCCTCTATGCTAAACTCAACCCAGTCTATTCACAAATTCCTTATGTGCGTTCTATTTGAAACTCGTTCAAATTCTTCACTGTGTCCTGACAGCTGAAGAAATTGCGAACGGAACTTTAAAACTTATCTTATCTGAATTTTTGGCTTTGCCGCTCAAACCGTTCCGCATCCCACGATATATTTATCTATTCACCCACGATCTTACACGATCGCCACCTCATAGTACGTGGGTGACAAATGTCATGCGAATGAGAAGGGCCAGGGGCACGTTCGTCCAAAATCTTCGTCAAACTGTTTTTCACTGCGACTATAAATACCCCTCACCCCTTCCTCACTTCCTTTACTCCACCCGATCTCTCTCTCCCGCTCGAGCTTCTCAAACCCTAGCGCCGCCGCTACTCCATCGTCGCCGGTGAGGAAGAGCTTCACTGCCTCGACCTCGTCGCCGTCGTACTCGCACCGGCCGCGGAAATCTTCCCTCCGCCGCCGCCGTAGCCGTCTTCCTCCGCCAATTTAGGGCATGGAAGATCTCACCTGATGAACTTCACATCTGTTCTTCTCAGTTCGTCGTGTTCTTCACTTTGGGTAATTAAAAGTTACTTTTAACTGTTCGCTTTGATTCTCAAGTTTTCCTGAAAATCTTCAAAGGTGTTTTTTTTCAATTCTTCACACACATAAACACCTCACTTGTCATCTACTCTTGATTCGTTTCTCTAAGCTATAATTTTCTTCAATATTCCTCAATTGTGTGGATTTTCAATCTATACAACTCTAGAACCTAAGACAAAGAACACTTAGTGAAATTCCTCCAGACTCATCTGGTCAAATTCCTCAAACTTGTTCTTTTTGAAAAACCCTTTGAGAACGCATATGACCTCTCCAAATTCCTCGCAACTACACTCTGTTCACAGGTACAAATGTCCGCTACTGAATCACTAGGTTCTCATCAACTTAACTCATTTGCAGCGTTCCTCGAAGAAAAGTTGCATACTTCTTCAGAGAATTCGATTGTTCAAATTCCTCAACTGAAGAAAATGGCAGATGGTAAGAAGCCACAGAAGGGAGGAAAGAAGCCTGAGGTCATGACTGCTTTTGAGATCCCCGAGGACATTTACGCAGGCTATTGCACACCTGATGAAGCCAAGTTTGGCAAGGAGAACAAAAATCAGCTTAAGGTGCGCATACAGAGGATTGAAAGGAGATGGGCACGAGAATGGAGGGAGTACAGGTATGTAACTCCCAAGTACATGAAGAAATTCGCACTCAACCCTCCATGCCCAATACCTCCATTGGCACCAGGCCAGTTGGCGGCTCCCACTAGCCTCAAGCACGGTGAGGATTATCCTGATGAATGGGCGAAGCGCCAAGCCAAACTGGCTAAGCAAGCAAAGGAAGCAGTGAGGAAATTCAACGCAGACTCTGCTGCTGCTGCTGCCTCTGCTGAGGCCTCTGCTAGTCAGCCCAAGAAGTCTATGCCCAAGAAGCCTGCACACAAGTCCAGCGCTTCACCTTCAATGCCCTCACAGCCAAGCTCCTCTGCTATGCCATCAAGACCAGATTCCTCAAGGCCCTCACGGCAAACTCCTCAACCTGCCCCGTCAAAGTCCTCAGCTCCTCTGACAAAGTCTTCAGCTGCTCCCACAAAATCCTCGGCACCTGTGCATCTCGCCACGTGCCAAAGGACTCAAGGCTTCTCCATTGCCTCAGGAGCATCTGCAAGCTCCTCTGCTGCTCGAAATTCCTCGACTGGTCCCTCTCTTCTGAAGAAAAAGGCCACTGCTGGATGAGGCACTCGCCCAAGTCCTCACAAGAAGCAGGTAGCCTTCCGTGTACCGTCTGATGATGATGAGGCTGATGATGAAGAACTTGCCAAATCATCGTAAACAGCAAGCCAGGGGCCGCTAGAGCCAAAGGCAAAGAATGTGCCACTCGATGTTGATCCTAAGCTGATCCTTGATTTCATTGACTTATGGCACAAGGACCTCAACACGCCTTTACCGAGTTGAACCTCACTCTGGTCAAAGCCATGTCCTCACCGCCTTCATTGAGGAAGAGAAATGGAAATTTGAACAAGGCGTAAGTCCAAGAAAGCACAAGACAAGAAACAGCAGCTACCTCAAGGACAATGTCCTCACTCACCCCGATCGCTTCTTGCCTTGCAAGCTGAAATCAAGCAACCGAGCGATGAATTTGATCGCTATTATGCCGACCGGAAGGGCGCCAAGGTGCGTTTCAATCAATCGACAAAGAGATTCACTTCAAGTGCTGCTCCACCTGCACGTTGAAGTTACTCAGCCGAGGCATCCGCTCAGCCTTCAAGAAAATGCCAAGACCGCTGATGACAATCAAACTCATCAAGACAATGAGAGTGCGAGGGTTGATGACTCCATTCCAGCCGCTGAAGATATTGCCAGGGCATCCACTAGTGGTGCCTGAAGAAAGTGAACAAATCAGGGCAACTGCATCAGTTGCGCCTGAGGAAAATGAACCAAAGTCCTCTTCTCCTCCTGCGCCTACACCAACTTCAATCCTTCCATCTACATCAGATGCGAAGAAGACCAAGGCTGCAGAACGTGCAGCTGTGAAGAAAAGGAAGGCATCAGCTTCATCAAATTCTTCAGCTCCGAAGAAGATGAAGACTCTGATCAGTTCAATTGACAATTCAATTGATGCCGTTCCAGTTTCATCAATGCCATCAAAGGACCTTGTTCCTTTTGGTGAAAACTATGTGATTCCTGATGAATCCGATGAAGAAACTCCTTCTGCTGCTTCTTCAGAGCAGTTGCATGAAGAAATTGAAGTGGATAAGATCCCTTCAACCCCAGTCATTTCCTCACCTATGCCTCAGTTTACTGCTGAAGAGGCAGGTGTTAAAGAAATTGAAGAGGAGGATGTGGACATTGGTTGTACCACTCCGGTCCTCAATGATGAATTTTGGGATAGTCAGCATCCCAACTCCCCAATGTTCACTCCTCTCCAAGCTATTGCTCAGTCCCCTGCTACCACTGAAGTACAAATGGGATCTGAAGAACCTCAAGCAACCCCGAGTGTTCATGAAGAAATTCCAGCCACTAGTGCTGAAGAAGTTGTCAATGAAGAATTGGCAACCCAGGCTGAAGCTGCTGAAGAGCCTGAAATTCCTCAGCCCGAGGAACCTGAGATTGTGATTCCTGAGGTGGTGCTACAACTGACCGACACTCCTCAGTCCAAGCCAAAGGATCCCTTCTCTAAGAAGCAAAAATTCAGGGCTGATGATTTCTTCGAGAGCACGTGTTCTTCACTGACTTCAACCCCTATGACAATGCTCGTCTTAGAAGGAAGCGTTTTTGGACTGCCAGCCAGGCTAACTTCTATTCCTCAGTGCTCTTCAAAAAGGACAAAATCTTCGATCATGAGCATATTCCTCATGTGGACATGGAATCCATGCCTTACTTCTCTCAAGTCCTCAGCATGATTCATGACGCTGGCTTGCTAAACTTCTGCTCTGACATTGTTGATTGGAATGAAGAACTTATTCTTCGGTTCTACGCAACTTTGCACATCACAGGTGATGCTGCTGATGTCAACTCATGGGTGTTGGACTGGATGACTGAAAACACGCACTAAGGCACCAGCCACTGAACTGCTTCGTGCCCTGCCAATCAGTCCTCCACTTGACGGTGCTCGTTGTCTATATGATGAGCCTGAACTCACTGATCATTATATTCAAGTGCTCATGAAGCCGCTGAAGCAAGGACAAGCTCCAAGGACAAAATTCCTCGTGAAGGAATTGCTCTATGTGCCGAGGACAATCTATCGCATTCTAACGAAGACTATCAGTCCTATCAAAGGCCATGACTCTTCCGATGAAGAAATTATTGGAATGATGAAGAACATGCTTTTCAACATCATGCATGGCATCCCCATCAACTATCATGATTTCTTCATGAGGACTCTAGCAAATATTGCACTTTCTCCATTTGAGCTGAAGCCTTACGCACCGTGGATCATGAGATTCCTCAGAACAATGTCTTCACTCAACTACAAGGCTGACACTCTTAACCATGGCAGCTACTTGCCTCCGATTGAAGTCCTCAAATGGACATATTCTTCACATGAAGACAAGGGCAAGGCACCTGCTATGATCGATGAAGGCATTCGTCCATTGGATGGTCAGTTCCGCAAAGCTACATCTTACTCCACCAATGATGACTCTGCCACTCATGATACTGCTACCAATGCTACCAAGACAAGTCCTCAAGCAACTGCTCCTCGTGTGCTAATTGATTGTGAACTGCTAATAAGTCTTCACCAGAAGGTTGATCGCAACCACAAGTGGGTTAAGCGTCAATTTGGCTCTATTATTCACAACATGACTTCCACACATAATGCAGTGAAGAAAAACCACTACTACCTCCATGAAGTGTTTGATCGCACCTGGGCTATTCTATCACATCTCTATGGTGAAGAAGATCTGAAGCAAGTGGGATTTAAAGAAGATTTTGACTGGTCTGCACCTCCACCAAAGAAATTCAAGAGGGTCAAGGTTCCTCCCTTGGTGGCTAGCTCATACTCTTCATCACGCGCCACGGACGCGCATGAATACTTGGACGACACTGCAGCAAGCCCTACATCGACTCAAGACCCTGACAACGCTGGCGCTCCTCCATCAACATGATATTCTTCAGGGGCGTTAGTCCTCACTTTCGACCCTTTTGGTCATTCGATGACAAAGGGGGAGAAATTTGAATTAGTATTCAAGCGGGTCTATCTTATATGGGCGTTTTTTTGCTAAGTTACAACTCTCGTTCTTCTGATGACTTTGCTGGATCGAGTTGTAATCTTAAACTCTATGGTGACATGATACCTTTGCTGTGTTCTTCTGCATGCTTATTCCTCATTAATGTCAATGCACGCATGCTGAATTACATCAGTCACCATATTTCATCATGCATTTCAAATTCTTCATATTATATATCAAATACGTGTATGAATTACAAGATATAGGGGAGATCTCCATGATTATACTCTAAGTGTGCATTGCTTCCAAAGCAAATTCCTCACTATGCACATCTTCAGGGGGAGTTCTTCTATATCTTGCAATCAAATTCCTCAAAATCAGTATTCACACTTCATGTGTTTATCCCCGTTGAAAACTTAACCTATATTGTCATCAATCACCAAAAAGGGGGAGATTGTAAGTGCATCTAGTGCCCCTTAGTGATTTTGGTGTATTGAAGACTTATAGGTCAAGGGCTGATGCGTTTGTGAGTGTACACAGGTCTATAAGTCTGTGAGGAGTTTGATATTTACAGAGAAAGTCGACCCCTAAAAATGAAGTTCTTCGTCTCAAGACTTTGGATATCTGAAGACTTTGAAAGTGAAGAAATTGGTGTGACCTTGAAGACTTGGTATTCATTCGAGGAATATGAAGCGTGAAGACTTTTGTTTTGTAGTTTCATTTTCTATTTCTTGAGTCATAGGAAACACCGTACTGTTAAAGGGGGTCGAGGAAATACTACGGAAAATTTCCATGTGATGCTCAACTCAAAATCCTACACCCACCAATCCCTTCGAGTGAAGCCATTGGAAATCTCATATAGTTCAGTCCTATTCTTCAGTAACAGAGACAAAGTTCTTCTGGTCTCTGAGGAATTTGTTCTGACTGAGGAGTTAGGAATTCACCAGTGTGAATTGCCTACACAGTGAGGAACATGATAGCCCTAAGGGTTTTGATAGTCAAAATTCCGCCCGTTGTTGTGCTATGCGCCAGCAGTTCCAAAATATCTACCCACCTAACGGTCATATCAGACAAGGGCATTTATGTCTTATCATGTCGGGCTGCTCCCGAGGCTATAAATAGCCGCCCCCTACAACCACTAGCTGGTTGGCTACTCCGAGAGAAACTGACACTTGTCATTTGAGAGCATCCCATCCTCCGAGGACTTTGAGTGCAAATCATCAAGTGAGGAAAACCCAACACACAACACCTACTAACCCAAAGTGATTGAGCATCACTAAAAAGATTGATCCTGCATAGATCCGACGCTTGTTACCTTTGAAGACTGTGCTCCTTCCAGACGGTTAGGCGTCAAGATCTAGAGCATCCAAGAGGAATTGTGGATCGCTGAGTGACCGAGTTTGTGAAGGTTCGGAAGTCACCTGAAGACTTACCACGAGTGATTGGGCGAGGTCTGTGTGACCTTAGCTCAAGGAGAATACGGTGAGGACTGTGTGTTCGGGACTGGGTGTCCTCGAGTTTAAATACTCAGCCGCTCCAACCAGATGTACAACCGAGACAAAGCAGCTTGAACTGGTCTACCAAATCATTGTCTTCACCAAGCCTCCTGGTTCTATTTCCTCAACTCTTTCATTTCCTCATGTCCATTGTTGTGTGCCTGTTCATATCTATTTGAAGACTCGATCAAGACTTTCTCAATTTCCTCGCTCAATTTCTTCACCGTCTGCCTTCTTTCTTGTGTTATCCTGTGTTTACGCTTTTTGTACTCTATGTTTGTCTTCATCTCTCCATGATGACTATGCTTGGATTCTGTTATGTTTACTTCTGAGTACTTACTCCGCTGCTAGTAGTTCTTCAGTTAGGAATTTCCTCACCAGCAAATTCCTCAGTGAAGAATATATAAAAATCACCTATTCACCCCCCCTCTAGTCAATATAACACACTTTAAGTCATCCAGTCCAACACTGATGAGGACATCAATACCATTGTTACACCCACAGCCCCTGCTGCTATACATACTGGACCAATTACTAGAGCTCGCGCACGCCAACTAAATTACCAGGTACTTTCGCTTCTTGGTAATGATTCTAATGATCATGAGAATATGATGTCGCTTAAATTGGATACATTTGTTTTGCTTACAAATGAAGGGCCTAGCTTGGAGAAGGATGAACATTGGAGCAAGAACACACATGGAGTTGATGGCATGCTAAGGGGATCAAGAACGGAGTTACAAGTGATGATTTCAGGACTTTCAAACCACCATAAGGAGTGCATGAAGCCTTGGACGAAATATACAAGATGCCACTTCATAATATTCGTCCATAGGCTATTCTAGGTGCTGCACACCTTATTATTGGGCCAGGCCCATGTAATTTCGAAATACATTAGTATAGGCTATTTTTAGAGTCCGTATGTGTGGGGAAACAAGAGATAGGGTTAGTTTCGACCCTCCACCAAGGGCCACGAGATTCACCCCTCTTCCTCCATATATACAGCCCTTAGGGCACCGCTTAGACTTGGGTTTTGTTTAGATCAAAAGTTCGCCATAGCTGCAACTTCGCAGCATTTCGCTTGTGTTCAACGACTGCATAAAGGCGCCACGTAACCCCACCTTGATCAATAAAGCTTATCTTATATTCGCAATCCAGATTGCAATCTCAGCTTGCTTGTTCTTCGCTTGCTCGCAGGAAATAGACCTCGTGGTCGTTGATCGTGTTCTCGGTGGTCAATAACCTCTCGGAGTTGGTTTAGCGATTGCTAAGGCGCTGACGCCCTCGCACGCCAGTAGTCGGATCGCCAAAGTCGATTTCCACCAAAGCGAAATCCACCATCTCATCGAAAGACGGGACACCTCTGCCTCTATCAAGTGGTATCGAGCATGGAACAAGTTCGTCATTAATGATGGATTGCTTGCTCTAACAAGCTATGCATTCCAGCTAGCTCCGCTCGTCTTTTGTTGTTGCAGGAGGCGATGGAGGAGGACTAATGGGACACTTTGGCGTGAAGAAGACCGAGGATATACTAGCTACACATTTCTTTTGGCCAAAGATGAGACGGATGTTGAGCGCTTTTGTTGCTCGCTGCACTACATGTCAAAAAGCTAAGTCACGACTCAATCCTCATGGTTTATATATGCCTTTGCTCGCACTCTAGTGTTCCTTGGGAGGATATATCTATGGACTTTGTTTTAGGTTTACCTCGAACAAAGAAGGGAGGGATAGCATATTTGTTGTCGTGGATAGATTCTCTAAAATGGCACACTTTATACCATGTCATAAAAGCGATGATGTCATTAATGTTGCTGATTTGTTCTTTCGTGAAATTATTCGCTTGCATGGTGTGCCAAATACTATTGTTTCAGATCGTGATACTAAATTTCTTAGCCACTTTTGGAGATGTTTATGGGCTAAGTTGGGGACTAAACTACTTTTTAGTACTACTTGTCACCCCCAAACCGATGGATAAACTGAAGTAGTCAATAGAACATTGTCTACTATGCTTAGGGCTGTTTTGAAGAATAATAAGAAAATGTGGGAAGAATGCTTGCCTCATATTGAATTTGCTTATAATCGCTCATTGCATTCTACTACTAAGATGTGCCCTTTTGAAATTGTGTATGGTTTCCTACCTCGTGCACCTATTGATTTATTGCCTCTTCCATCTTCGGAGAAGGTTAATTTTGATGCTAAAGAACGTGCTGAATTGATTTTAAAATGCATGAGTTAACTAAGGAAAACATTGAGCGTATGAATGCTAAATATAAACTTGCTGGAGATAAGGGTAGAAAACATGTTGTGTTTGCACCGAGATCTTGTTTGGTTACATTTATGTAAGGATAGATTTCCGATTTGCATAAATCAAGGCTAATGCCACGTGCTGCTGGTCCCTTTAAAGTGTTGGAGAAAGTAAATGATAATGCATATAAACTTGAGCTGCTGCAGATTTTGGGGTTAGTCCCACTTTTAACATTGCAGATTTGAAGCCATATTTGGGTGAGGAAGATGAGCTACCGTCGAGGACGACTTCATTTCAAGAAGGGAGGATGATGAGGACATCAATACCATTGTTACACCCACAGCCCCTGCTGCTATACATACCGGACCAATTACTAGAGCTCACAAGACGCCAACTAAATTACCGTGTACTTTCGCTTCTTGGTAATGATTCTAATGATCATGAGAATATGATGTCGCTTAAATTGGATACATTTGTTTTGCTTACAAATGAAGGGCCTAGCTTGGAGAAGGATGAACATTGGAGCAAGAACACACATGGAGTTGATGGCATGCTAAGGGGATCAAGAACGGAGTTACAAGTGATGATTTCAGGACTTTGAAACCACCATAAGGAGTGCATGAAGCCTTGGACGAAATATACAAGATGCCACTTCATAATATTCGTCCATAGGCTATTCTAGGTGCTCATCACCTTATTATTGGGCCAGCCCATGTAATTTCGAAATACATTAGTATAGGCTATTTTTAGAGTCCGTATGTGTGGGGAACAAGAGATAGGGTTAGTTTCGACCCTCCACCAAGGGCCACGAAATTCACCCCTCTTCCTCCATATATACAGCCCTTAGGGCACCGCTTAGACTTGGGTTTTGTTTAGATCAAAAGTTCGCCATAGCTGCAACTTCGCATTTCGCTTGTGTTCAACGACTGCATAAAGGCGCCACGTAACCCCACCTTGATCAATAAAGCTTTCATCTTATATTCGCAATCCAGATTGCAATCTCAGCTTGCTTGTTCTTCGCTTGCTCGCAGGAAATAGACCTCGTGGTCGTTGATCGTGTTCGGCGGGTCAATAACCTCTCGGAGTTGGTTTAGCGATTGCTATAGTAGCGACGTCCTCGCACGCCGTAGTCGGATCGCCAAAGTCGACTTCCACCAAAGCGAAATCCACCATCTCATCGAAAGACGGGACACCTCTGCCTCTATCAAACACCCAAGTGTTGATATCATCAGCATCACCTGTGATGTGCAGCATTGCATAG
This sequence comes from Aegilops speltoides, assembly GCA_021437245.1. Classification (NCBI taxonomy): domain Eukaryota; kingdom Viridiplantae; phylum Streptophyta; class Magnoliopsida; order Poales; family Poaceae; genus Aegilops; species Aegilops speltoides. The sequence goes on from CM038144.1 coordinate 211,196,017, forward strand.
AACTGAAGAATAAGCTCTTCATTCCAATCATCAATGTCTGAGCACAAGTTGAGCAAGCCTGCATCATGAAGCATACTGAGGACTTGAGAGAAGCAAGGCATTGATTCCATATCTACGTGAGGAATATGCTCGTGGTCGAAGACTTTGTACTTGTTGAAAAGCAGTGAAGAATAGAAATTGGCCTGGCTGGCAGTCTAGAAACGCTTCCTTCTAAGACGAGCATTGTCATAAGGATTGAATTCAGTGAAGAAAACATGCTCGCCGAAGAAGTCATCAGCCTTGAATTTCTGCTTCTTTGCGAAGGGATCCTTTGGCTTGGGCTGAGGAGTGTCAGTCAATTGCATCACCACCTCAGGAATCACAATCTCAGGATCCACATACTGAGGAATTTTAGGCTCTTCTTCAACTGCAGCCTGGGTCTTCAATTCTTCATTTACATTTTCTTCAGCACTAGTGGCTGGAATTTCTTCATGGACAGATGGGGTTGTATGAGGTTCTTCAGATCCCATTTGTACTTCAGTAGCAGCAGGGGACTGAGGAATTGCTTGAAGTGGAGTGAACATTGGAGAGTTGGGGTGCTGACTTTCCCAAAAGTCATCATTCAGCACAGGTGTGGTACAGCCAATGGCCACATCCTCATCTTCCATTTCTTCAACGCCGGCCTCTTCAGCAGTGAACTGAGGCATAGGCGAGGAGACAACTGGTGTTGAAGGGATTGCATCCACTTCAATTTCTTTATCCAACTGCTCTGACAAAGCAGCAGAAGGATTTACTTCATCGGATTCGCTTGGGATCACATAATCTTCACCAAAAGGAACAAGGTCCTTTGATGGCATGAATGAGACAGGAACGACATCAATTGGGTTGTTAATTGAGCTTGTTAAAGGCTTCATCTTCTTCCGAGCTGAAGAATCTGATGAAGTTGATGCCTTCCTTGTCTTCACAGCTGCACACTCTGCAGCCTTGGTCTTCTTCGCATCTGATGCAGATGGAAGAATCGGAGTTGGTGCAGGCGCAGGAGGAGCAGAGGAATTTGGTTCAGTTTCTTTAGGCGCAATTGATGCAGTTGCCCCTACTTCTTCACTTTCTTCAGGCGCACCACTAGTGGATGCCCTGGCAATTTCTTCGGTGGCTGGAATGCATGAAGGTGCGTTACGTCGACTAGAGGGAGGTGAATAGGCAATTTTTATAAATTCTTCACTGAGGAATTTGCCGGTGAGGAAATTCCTTAGTGAAGAACTACTTGCAGCGGAATAAGTACTCAGAAGTAAGCATAACAGAATACACACATATTCATCATGATGAAATGAAGACAAACACAGAGTACAAAAAGTTTAAACACAGGATAACACAAGATGAAGACAAACAGACTGAAGAAATTGAACTGAGGAAATTGGGAAAGTCTTCAAACACAGATATGAACAATAACTCAACACAGTAGTGTGGAAATGAAAGAGTTGAGGAAATAGAACCAGTAAGGTTGGTGAAGACAATGATTTGGTAGACCAGTTCCAACTGCTGTCTCAGTTGTACGTCTGGTTGGAGCGGCTGAGTATTTAAACTCGAAGACACACAGTCCCAGACACCCAGTCGCTGAGCACGCAGCTCAGGACACCAAGTCCTCACCTTATTCTCCTTGAACTAAGGTCACACAAACCTCGTCCAATCACTTGTGGTAAGTCTTCAGGTGACTTCCAAACCTTCATAGACTTCGATCACTCGATGATCCACAATTCCTCTTGGATGCTCTAGACCATGACGCCTAACCGTCTGGAAGAAGCACAGTCTTCAAAGGTAACAAGCGTCGGATCCACGCAGGATTAATCTCTTCAGTGATGCTCAATCACTTTGGGTTTGTGGGTGTTTGGGTTTGGATTTTCCTCACTCGATGATTTTCGCTCAAAGTTCTCGAGGATGGGTTGCTCTCAAATGACAAGTGTCGGTTTCTCTCGAGCAGCCAACCAGCTAGTGGTTAAAGGGGCGGCTATTTATAGCCTAGGGAGCAGCCCGACATGATAAGACATAAATGCCCTTCAATGATATGACCGTTATGTGGATAAGATATTTTGGGACAGCCATGCCAGAAGCACAAAGAACGGTCGGAAATTTGACTCTCAAATTCCTTAGGGCTATCATGTTCTCATCGTAGGCAATCCAAGACTGGCGAATTCCTAACTCCTCGGTCGAATAAATTCTCAATGACTGTAAGAACTTCGTCTCACATCAAGAAATTGATCGAATCAGTATGAGATTTCCAATGGCTTCACTCAAGGGATTGGTAGGTGTAGGATTTTGAGTTGAGCATCACATGGAAATTTTTCCTTAGTATTTCCTTGACCCCCTTTAACAGTACGGTGTTTCCTATGACTCAAGAAAGAGAAAAACAAAACTATGAAAATGAAAGTCTTCAAGCTTCATATTCCTTGCATGAATATCAAGTCTTCAGGGACACACCAATTTCTACACTTTCAAAGTCTTCATGAAAGTCTTCAGGAATACAAAAATCTTCAGTCGAAGATATTCATTTTTAGGGGTCGACTTTCACTATAAATATCAAACTCCTCATAGACTTATAGACCTGCGTACACTCATAAACACATTAGTCCCTTAACCTATAAGTCTTCAATACACCAAAATCACTAAGGGGCAGTAGATGCACTTACAATCTCCCCCTTATTGGTGATTGATGACAATATAGGTTAAGTTTTCAATGGGGATAAACATATGAAGTGTAAGTACTGATATTGAGGAATTTGATTGCAAGATATAGAAGAACTCCCCCTAAAGATGTGCATAGTGAGGAATTTGCTTTTGAAGCAATGCACACTTGAAGAGTTGAATCATGGAGATCTCCCCCTATATCTTGTAATTTATACATGCATTTGACATATAATATGAAAAATTTGAAATGCATGATGAAGTATGGTGCCTGAAGAGATTCAGCATGCATGCAATAATATTAACGAGGAACAAGCATGCAGAATAACGCATCAAAAGCATCAGAGCACTGTGCATCAAAAGTATCAGAGCACCATCGGGTTTAAGATTACAACTCGATCCAATAAAAGTTTCAGAAGAGCGAGAGTTGTAACTTAGCAAAAAAACGCCCATATAATAGACCCGCTTGAAGACTAACTCAGATTTCTCCCCTTTTGTCATCAAATGACCCACTTGAAGACTAACTCAGATTTCTCCCCCTTTGTCATCGGGGTTGGTTGTCGTAGTAGGGGCTGCCGAAGTGTCGTCCAAGTCTTCATTTTCATTAGTGGCGCGCGATGAAGAATAGGAGCTGGCCTCCAAGGAAGGAACCTTGACCTTCTTGAATTTCTTCGGTGGAGGTGCAGACCGGTCGAATTCTTTCTTGAGACCTATGCTCTTCAGATCTTCTGCGTTGTAGATATGAGATAGAATAGCCCAGGTACGGTTGAGGGTTTCATGGAGGTAGTATTGGTTTTTCTTCACTGCATTGTGGGTTCAGGTCATGTTGTGAAGAGTTGAACCAAACTGACGCTTGACCCATTTATGATTGCGATCAACTTTCTGATGAAGACTGAGGAGTAACTCACGATCAGTCATCACCCTGGGTGCTGTAGCTTGAGGAACTTGCTTGGCAGAGGTGTTGGCGGCAGAATCATGTGTGGCAGAGTCATCATTGGTGGAGTAAGATGTAGCCTTGCGAAATTAACCATCCAATGGACGAATGCCTTCATCTATCAGAGCAGTTGCCATGCCTTTGTCATCAGCTGAGGAATATGTCCTTTTTTGGACATCAATTGGAGGCAAGAAACTGCCATGGTTCAGAGTATCGGCCTTGTAGTTGAGTGAAGACCTTGTCCTGATGAATTTCATAATCCATGGTGCATAAGGCTTCAGCTCAAATGGTGACATAGCAATATTTGCCAGAGTCCTCATGAAGAAATCATGGAAGTTGATGGGAATGCCATGAATGATATTCAAAAGCATATTCTTCATGATGCCAACGACTTCTTCATCATTTGAGTCGTGACCTTTGATAGGACTCATTGTCTTCGTCAGAATGCGATAGACAATCCGTGGCACATACAGTAATTCCTTGATGAGGAATTTGGTTCGAGGGGCCTGCCCTGGCTTCAAAGGCTTCATCAGCACTTGCATGTAATGATGTGTAAGCTCAGGTTCATTGTAGATGCAACGAGCACCATCAAGGGGAGGACTGAGTGGGAGGGCACGAAGCAATTCAGTTGATGGTGCCTTGTAGTGAGTATTTTCTGACATCCAGTCCAGCACCCATGAGTTCACATCTTCAGAATTTCCTGTGATGTGCAGCGTTGCAAAGAATTGAATAATGAGTTCTTCATTCCAATCACGTATGTCGCAGAAATTCAGCAATCCAAAGATCGTGAAGAACACTGAGGACTGGCTCGAAGCACGGCAGAGATTCCATGTCCACGTGAGGAATGTGTGCATGATCGAAGACTTTGTCTTTGTCGAATAGCACAGAGGAATAGAAATTTGCTTGACTAGCAGTCCAGAAATGCCTCTTCCTTATGCGAGCAGAATCATAGGGATTATAGTCAGTGAAGAACACATGCTCATTGAAGAAATCAGCAGCCTTGAACTTTTGCTTCTTTGAGAATGGATCCTTTGGCTTGGGCACAGGAGTGTCAGTGAGTTGCATCGCAACCTCAGGAATCACAATCTCAGGTTCTTTAGGCTGAGGAATTTCTGGTTCCTCTTCAGTGGCAGTCTACATGTTCAAGGTTTCTTCAGCACTAGTGGCTGGAATTTCTTCATGCACAGACGAGGTGGGATGAGTTTCTTCAGAGCCCATTTGAACGGTTGGTGCAGGGAACTGAGGTATTTGCTATAGTGGGGTGAAGTGTGGAGAATTGGGATGCTGACTTTCCCAAAAGTCATCATTCATCACAGCGTGGTGCATCCAATATCCACGCCTTCATCTTCAATTTCTTCAACGCCACCTCTTCACCGTGAACCGAGGCACGGCGAGGAAGCAGTGTGTCAAGGGATCGCATCCACTTCAATTTCTTCATCAATCTGCTCGACGACGCAGCGTTGTGAGAATGATTTTCTTCATCGATCCGCTTAGGGATCACATATTCTTCACCATAAGGAACAAGGTCCTTTGATGGCATGGAGGAAATCGAACAGCATAAATTGGATTCTCAAGTGAGCTGGTCATAGTCTTCATTTTCTTCGGAGTCAAGAATCAAGCAGATGATGCTTTCCTTTTCTTCATCGCAGCTTTCTCTGCAGCCTTGGTCTTCCTCACATCTGATGCAAATGGGAGGGTAGGAGTTGGGGTAGGCGCAGGAGGAGCTGGGGAATCTGTTTGTATTTCCTCAGGCGCAACTGATGCAGTTGCCCTGACTTCTTCATTTTCTTCAGGCGCACCACTAGTGGATGCCCTGACAGTTTCTTCAACGGCTAGAATGGAGTCATCAGCCCCGAACTAGCATTTTCTTCAAAGAGGTTGAAAATCATCACGGTGCCGGCATGTTCTTCAGCTTTTGAGAATGAGGCTTTAGCTTGAGGAATTTCTTGTTGCCATGGGGCTGCAACATTGGTGAACTTCTCAGTCAGTTTAACGAAACTGACTTTGTCTCCTTGCCAATCAGCATAATAAGAATTGAAATCATCGCTGAGGGCTTTGATTTCAGACTGGATCTTGAGGAGTTCATCAGTTGTCATTTTGACAACGTTGTTCCTCAGGAACTTCTCTTTCCTGAACTGAGCCTTCTTGATTTGCCTGGCCTAATTTCCATTTCTCTTCATTGATGAAATGGGTCAGCACGTGACTTTGGCCATGAGTCAAATGAAAATCAGCATAGGAGTGTTTGGGTCCTTGTGCCAGAGATCAATGTAGTCGAGGATCACCTTTGGATCCAAAAGCAGTGGAACATTTGTCCCTTTGGCTCTATCGGCCCTTTCTTGCCTGTCTCTGATGATTTCTGCAAGTTCATCATCATCAGCTTCATCGTCAAATGGCACATGGAAGGCAACTTGTTTCTTCTTCGGACTAGGCCAAGGACCTCGTCCAGCAGTGGCCTTTGTCTTCAGCAGAGTGGGGCCTGATGAAGAATTTGGTGCAGCTAAGGAACTTGCTGAGACACCAGAGGCGATGGAGATGCGTGCAGTCCTTTGGTATGTGGCCAGGTGTACAGGTGTTGAGGACTTTGCCCAAGCAACTGAGGACTTTGGAGGAGCAGGAGCAGCATGAGGAATAGGCCGTGAGGGCTTTGAAGATTCTGGCCGTGACGGCATTGCTGAGGAACTTGGCCGTGAGGGCACAGTTGGTGAAGCACTTGGCTTGTGAGCGGGCTTCTATGCCATAGATTTCCTAGGCTTGTCAGAGGCCTTTGTGGCAGCAGCAGCAGCAGAGTCTTCATTAAATTTCCTCACTGCTTCTTTGGCTTGTCTAGCCAACTTGGCTTGGCGCTTGGCCCATTCTTCAGAAAATCCTCACCGCTTGAGGCTGGTGGGATCACTTCTTGACCAGTGCCAATGGAGCTCTTGGGCATGGAGGATTTAGAGCAAATTTCTTCATATGCTTTGGAGTTACATATATGTACTCCCTCCATTCTCTTGCCCATCTCCTTTCAATCCTCTCTCAGATAAGACTTTGCGCTGATTTTTGTTCTCCTTTCCTAACTTGGCCTCATCAGTGTACAAGAATCCTTATAAATGTCATCAGGGATCTCAAAAGCAGTCATGTCCTCAGGCTTCTTTCCTCCTTTCTGAGGTTTCTTACCTTCTGCCATATTCTTCAATTGAGGAATTTGAACAATCGAATTCTCTGAAGAAGTATGCAACTTTTCTTCGAGGAACGCTGCAAATGAGTTAAGTTGATGAGAACCTAGTGATTCAGCAGCGGACATGAGTACATGTGAACAGAGTATAGTTGCGAGGAATTTGAAGAGGTCATATGCGTTCTCAGAAGGTTTTCAAAATGAACAAGTTTGAGGAATTTGACCAGATGAGTCTTGAAGAGTTTCACTAAGCGTACTTTGTCTTAGGTTCCAGAGTTGTATAGATCGACGATCCACACAACTGAGGAATCTTGAAGAAAAATGATGCTTAGGGAAACGAATCAAGAACAGATGACTTGTGAGGTGTTTTGTGTGTGTGGATTTGAAGAATAAAAACACCTTTGAAGATTTTGTCGAGAAAATTTGAATCAAAGAGGGCAGTAAAAGTAACTTTTAATTACCCTGGTTGAAGAACACGACGAACTGTGAAGTGTATATTTGAAGTTCGTCAGTTCAGATCTTCCACGCCCTAACCTGGCGGAGGAAGATGGCCACGGCGGTGGCAGAGTGAAGATTTCCGCGGTTGGCGCGAGTACGACGGCGACGCGGTCGAGGCAGTGAAGCTCTTCCTCACCGGCGATGATGGAGTAGCGGCGGCGCTAGGGTTTGAGAAGCTCGAGCGAGAGAGAGAGTGGTCGAGCAGAGTAAAGGAAGTGAGGAAGTGTGAGGGGGTATTTATAGTCGCAGTGAAAAACTGTTCACCCGAAGATTTAGGACGAACATGCCCCTGGCCCTTCTCATTCGCTTGACATGTGTCACCCAAGTACTGAATAGTGGAGATCGTGTTAGATCGTGGGTGAATAGATAAGTCTATGGTGGGATACGGGACGGTTTGAGCGGCAAAACCGAAAATTTGGATAAGATTAGTTTTAAAATTCTGTTCGCAAATTCTTCAGCTGACAGGACACAGTGAAGATTTTGAACGAGTTTCATATAGAACGCACATGAAGAATTTGTGAATAGATTGGGTTGAGTATAGCATAGAGGGGGAAGGGTCCGAACACATTCACTTCGCAGAAAATGCAACTTGAAGAAATAGCCATAAGTGAATGCTGTAGAGGACATAAACCCATATATATATAGACAATGAAGAAAAACGACGAAAACAGTGAAGATTTTTCAAAGTTGAAGAATTTGAAAAACCGAGGAATTTCAAAACTGAGGAAAAACTCAAATTGAAGATTTTTAACTTTGGTGGTGGCATGACCCACCGTACAAGAATGATGATTTCAGACACCGCGTATAATTGTTGTAGGGTTCTGAGAATCAAATTCTTCATTAATTTCTTCACACTTAGAGTGTTATTCTTCATTGATTGAAGAAAAACGTTTCTTCATGTGTTGCACATCTAAGTCATCAATTTTGCATAAGTGTTAGGATGTGTGTCCTTTTCAAAGAACATTCGAAGATTCTAAGATATTTAGCTCACACCGCAACTTGCTAAATTTCTTCTCATCCAAGGGCTTTGTGAAGATATCGGCTAGCTGTTCTTCAGTCTTCACATGCTCAATAGAAATGTCGCCCTTCAACACATGATCACGAAGAAAATGATGACGGATTTGAATGTGCTTGGTCTTCGCGTGCTGAACAGGGTTATGAGCAATCTTGATGGCACTCTCATTGTAACAGTAGAGAGGCACATTCTTCATGTTGATGCCGTAGTCCTTGAGAGTTTGCTTCATCCACAGCAATTGAGCACAGCAAGAACCAACAGCAATGTACTCAGCTTCCGCAGTAGACAGTGATACGCAGTTCTATTTCTTCGAGGACCAACAGACCAGAGATCGTCCGAGGAAATGACAAGTACCAGATGTTGACTTGCGGTCCACACGATCACCAGCATAGTCAGAGTCAAAATATCCAATGAGATCAAAGGTAGAGCCCTTGGGGTACCATAATCCTAGTGTTGGTGTGTGAGCTAGATATTGAAGAATATGCTTCACAGCCTTATGGTGTGATTCCTTCGGTGTAGCTTGAAATCGGGCACACATGCAAACACTAAGCATTATATCTGGCCTAGATGCACATAAGTACAATAAAGAACCAATCATGGAGCGGTATACCTTGTGATCAAGTCAATACCATTTTCATCAAGCATAGATGGCCATTTGTGGGCATAGGAATTTTGACTCCTTTGCAATCTTGCATGCCAATTTCCTCGTAACATCCTTGAGGTATTTCTCCGAGATATGAATATGCCATTGTGCTGTTGACGAATTTGAAAACCTAAGAAGAATTTCAACACTCCCATCATAGACATTTGATATTCTTCACTCATCATATAGGCAAATTCATCACTATAACGTTGGTCAGTACAGCCAAAGATAATATCATCAACGTATATTTGGCACACAAACAGTTCACAATCATAAGATTTAGTGAAGAGAGTAGGGTCGAGTGAACCGGGTGTGAAGCCATTCTTCACGAAGAATTCCTTCAAAGTATCATACCACGCCCGAGGGGCTTGCTTGAGTCCATAGAGGGCCTTGTTGAGTCTGAAGACTTTGTCAGGATTCTTTGGATCTTCAAAACCTGGGGGTTGAGCAACATATACTTCTTCCTCATGCTTACCATTGAGGAATGCACTTTTCATATCCATTTGATATAAAGTGATATTATGATGGTTAGGATAAGCAAGTAATATGCGAATAGCCTCAAGTCTAGCAACAGGTGCAAAAGTTTCATCGAAATACATTCCTTCAACCTGTGTGTAGCCTTGAGCTACAAGTCGTGCCTTATTCCTCACCACAAGGCCATTTTCATCTTGCTTGTTGCGGTAGATCCACTTTGTGCCGATGATATTATGCTTGCGAGGATCTGGACGTTTGACCAGTTCCCAGACATTGTTGAGCTCGAACTGATGTAATTCTTCTTGCATTGCCTGAATCCACTCAGGCTCTAGAAATGCTTCATCTACCTTAGTGGGCTCTGTGATAGAGACAAAAGCATAGTGCCTGCAAAAGTTAGATAAATGTGAAGCTTTTGAGCGAGTGAGAGGACCTGGTGCTTCAATGTCATCGATGATCTTTTCAACTTGCACTTCTTTTGCAACGCGAGGATGAGCTGGTTGTCGTCGACGAATTTGATCAACATTTTCTTCAGCACCATTTTCTTCAGCATTTTCCTCAGGTACATCAGCTTGACGATCTTCGTGTTCTGGAATGAATTCTTCAGTAGATTCTTCGGTAGGAATGACATCCTCAGTAGCCTTGAACTTGATAGAATCTTCAGGTGTTGGTTCATCTATCACAGAAGGTAGGTGCTCTCTTTGCGAGCCATTAGTTTCATCGAACCACACATCTACAGTTTCAACAATCTTGTGAAGAGCGATGTTGAAGTCCCTGTAGGTGTGCGAGTCCTTTCCGTAACCAAGCATAAAACCTTCATGTGCTTTCGGTGCGAATTTAGCATTGTGATGAGGATCTCTAATCCAACATTTAGCACCGAAGACTTTGAAATAACTCACATTGGGTTTCTTGTCAGTGAGGAGTTCATAGGCAGTCTTCTTGAAGAATTTGTGAGGATATACTCTGTTGATGATGTGGCACGCGGTGTCAATTGCATCAATCCAAAAACGATGAGGCGTTTTGTATTCATCAAGCATAGTGCACGCCATCTCAACAAGAGTTCTGTTCTTGCGCTCCACGACGCCATTTTGCTGAGGAGTATAAGGAGTAGATAACTCATGAGTAATACCAAGTTCATCAAGATAGTCAGTAAGATCGGAATTCTTGAACTCAGTTCCATTGTCACTCCTGATGTGCTTGATCTTCACACCAAAGTTGGTTGAATCCCTCGAGGAAAATCGTTTGAAGACTTCCTGCACTTCATGTTTGTAAGTAACAATGTGTACCCATGTGTAACGAGAGTAATCATCAACAATAACAAAGCCATATAGAGATGCATCATTAGTCACAGCAAAATAATGATTAGGACCAAAGAGATCCATGTGAAGCAATTCAAATGGTCGAGTGGTGGTCATGATGGTCTTCGCTGTATGCTTGGCCTTAGTCATCTACCCAGCTTCACAGGCTCCGCACAAGTGATCTTTGAGGAATTTGACATTCTCAATGCCAATGACATGCTTCTTCTTCGCGAGCGTGTGCAGATTCCTCATGCCAGCATGACCAAGTCGTCGATGCCATAGCCAGCCTTCTGAAGCTTTTGCATGTAAGCACACGGCAGGTTGTGGTCCTGTAGAGAAATCAACAATGTACAAGTCTTCTCTCCTAAAGCCTTCGAAGACTTTGGATTTGTCAGCTTCCATGATCACAACACAACGATACTTGCCAAAGACAACAACCATATCAAGATCACAAAGCATTGAGACAGACACGAGGTTGTATCCTATGGACTTGACAAGCATGACTTTGTCCATGTGTCGATCCTTAGAGATCGCAACCTTACCTCGACCCAATACCTGACTTTTGCCTTTGTCAGAGAAGATGATATGATTCAGATGTGACGGTGTTAAGGGAGCATCCATCAAAAGATTCTTGTCACCAGTCACGTGATTTGTACATCCACTATCGAGGACCCACTCGTTTGCTTTGGGTTGATCATCCTACAGATGAATTAGTGCAGCTTACAAACTCATATACTTCATCAGTGAAGAATATGACATCAGTATCATTAGTTCAATTTCATCAAGCAATAACATAGATAAACAGTGTCAGGACGTGTGAAATGAAAGTTCATTTCATCAAGATTAGCTCAAGTCCTTTCGTGCATTGTTCAGTCTCCAAGAAATTCTTCACTGCTTTGAGCACGATCGAGACCTGACCCTGCATAAGAGATTAGTTCTTTTCTTCACCACCCACATCCGGAGGGGTGGCAAAGAATTCATCACTCTGTGAGCACCATATGGGAAAGGTGGCAAAGATGCCAAACCATTTCGCTTTCACATAAGAGGGGTTAGGTAAGCATATGAATAAGCAGAAATTCTTCGAGGACTTATGAACATAATGATTTGAAGAATAATGCACATATTCATAGCCCTTAGCTCTACCCTGTGAAACAGAGTTGTTAGCACGATGATGTTCATATGAGGATTTTGATCCTTTTGAGGAATTTGATCCATGTGAGGAATTTGGTCCGTATGAGGACTTGGATCCATATGAAGAATTTGGTCCATATGAAGAGTTTGATCTGGGTTCCTATTCTTCACTGGTGGTGTCATGAGGACATTCACCTGAAGACTTTCAACATAACTTTTGGGAACCCAGATTTTCTTCTTAGGGGAACCGTTCCTGCAGTTAGTGCCAACATATCTAGCAATTTCTCCACCACCTCATGGTCGGTGATGTCAGTGGCACCGAGCGCTTGAAGCTCATTTGAGATATCAGTGAGGCGATCGAAGGTTTGCTGAACATTTTCATTGTCGAGTCTTTTGAAGCAGTTGAAGAGATTGCGAAGAACGTCAACACGAGAGTCACCTTGAGTTGAGACTCCTTCGTTTACTTTGGAGAGCCTATCCCAGATAAGCTTAGCAGCTTCCAGAGCACTCACTCTACCATACTACCCTTTACTCAGATGACCACATATGATATTCTTCGCTTGAGAATCGAGTTACTTGAATCTCTTCACATCAGCAGCATTCAGGGAAGGTGTGACTGAGGGAACACCATTTTCCACAACGTACCAGAGATCGTTGTCAATTGCTTCAAGATGCATTCGCATCTTATTCTTCCTGTAGGGGTAGTCCGTGCCATCGAAGGTAGGACACCCAGCAGAGACCTTGATCATACCTACGGTCGACATAACTAGAACTCCAGGTGGTTAAACCAAAATCACACAGAACACGGGAGTACCTTGCTCTGATACCAATTGAAAGTGCGTTATATCGACTAGAGGGGGCAGTGAATAGGCGATTTTTATGAATTCTTCACTGAGGAATTTGCCGGTGAGGAATTCCTTAGCGAAGAACTACTTGCAGCGGAATAAGTACTCATAAGTAAGCATGACATAATACACCTGTAGTCATCATGATGAAGTGAAGAGAAACACAGAGTACAGAAAGCGTAAACACATGATAACACAAGATGAAGACAAACAGACTGAAGAAATTGAACTGAGGAAATTGAGAAAGTCTTCAGTCAAAGTCTTCAAACACAGATATGAACAATCACTCAACACAGTAATGAAGAAATGAAAGAGTTGAGGAAATAGAACCAGTAAGGTTGGTGAAGACAATGATTTGGTAGACCAGTTCCAACTGTTGTCTTAGTTGTACGTCTGGTTGGAGCGGCTGAGTATTTAAACTCAAGGACACACAGTCCCGGACACCCAGTCGCTGAGCACGCAGCTCAGGACACCAAGTCCTCACCGTATTCTCCTTGAACTAAGGTCACATGCACTCGCCCAATCACTCGTGGTAAGTCTTGAGCGACTTCCAAACCTTCACAGACTTCGTCACTCGGCGATCCACAATTCCTCTTGATGCTCTAGACCATGACGCCTAACCGTCTGAAGAAGCACAGTCTTCAAAGGTAACAAGCGTCGGATCCACGCAGGATCAATCTCTTCAGTGATGCTCAATTACTTTGGGTTTGTAGTTGTTTGGGTTTGGGTTTTTCCTCACTCGATGATTTTCGCTCAAAGTCCTCGGAGGATGGGTTGCTCTCAAATGACAAGTGTCAGTTTCTCTCGGAGCAGCCAACCAGGTAGTGGTTATAGGGGGCTGCTATTTATAGCCTATGGAGCAGCCCGACATGATAATACATAAATGTCCTTTGATGATATGACCGTTAGGTGGATAAGATATTTTGGGACAGCTGGCACGCAGCACAGCAATGGTCGGAATTTTGACTTTCAAATTCCTCGGGGCTATCATGTTCCTCATCGTAGGCAATCCAAGACCGGCGAATTCCAAACTCCTCGGTCAAGATAAATTCTCAACACCGTAAGAACTTCGCCTTTGTCATCAAGAAATTGATGAACTATATGAGATTTCCAATGGCTTCACTCAAGGGATTGGTAGGTGTAGGATTTGAGTTGAGCATCACATGGAAATTTTTCCTTAGTATTTCCTCGACCCCCTTTAACAAAGACGGTGTTTCCTATGACTCAAGAAGGAGAAAACAAAACTATGAAAACGAAAGTCTTCAAGCTTCATATTCCTTGCATGAATATCAAGTCTTCACGGACACACCAATTTCTTCACTTTCAAAGTCTTCATGAAAGTCTTCAGAATACGAAAATCTTCAAATAAGATATTCATTTTTAGGGGTCGACTTTCTCTGTAAATATCAAACTCCTCATAGACTTATATACCTGTGTACACTCATAAACACATTAGTCCCTTAACCTATAAGTCTTCAATACACCAAAATCACTAAGGGGCAGTAGATGCACTTACAGTAGGAATGACATCCTTAGTAGCCTTGAACTTGATAGACTTCTCAGGTGCTGGTTCATCTAACATAGAAGGTAGGTGCTCTCTTTGCGAGCCATTAGTTTCATTGAAACGCACATCTACAATTTCAACAACCTTGTGAAGAGCGTTGTTGAAGACTTTGTAGGTGTGTGAGTCCTTTCCGTAACCAAGCATAAAACCTTCATGTGCTTTAGGTGCAAATTTAGAATTGTGATGAGGATCTCTAATCCAACATTTAGCACCGAAGACTTTGAAGTAACTCACATTGGGTTTCTTGTCAGTGAGGAGTTCATAAGCTGTCTTCTTGAAGAATTTGTGAAGATATACTCTGTTGATGATGTGGCATGCAGTATCAATTGCCTCAATCCAGAAACGACAAGGCGTCTTGTATTCATCAAGCATAGTGCAAGCCGTCTCAATAAGAGTTCCGTTCTTGTGCTCCACGACGCCATTCTGCTGAGGAGTATAAGGAGCAGATAACTCATGAGTAATACCAAGTTCATCAAGATAGTCATCAAGACCAAAATTCTTGAACTCGGTCCCATTGTCACTTCTGATGTGCTTGATCTTCACACAAAAGTCGGTTGAAGCCCTCGAGGAATATCATTTGAAGACTTCCTGCACCTCATGTTTGTAAGTGACAATGTGCACCCATGTGTAATGAGAATAATCATCAACAATAACAAAGCCATATAGAGATAAATCATTTGTAAGAGTAGAATAATGATGAGGACCAAAGAAATCCATGTGAAGTAATTCAAATGGTCGAGAGGTAGTCATGATAATCTTTGCTGGATGCTTGGCCTTTGTCATCTTTCCAGCTTCACAGGCTCCGCACAAGTGATCCTTGAGGGATTTGACATTCACAATGCCAATGACATGCTTCTTCTTCGCAAGCATGTGCAAATTCCTCATGCCAGCATGACCAAGTCGTCGATGCCATAGCCAGCCTTCTGAAGCTTTTGCAAGTAGGCATATGGCGGGTTGTGGTCATGTAGAGAAATCAACAATGTACAAGTCTCCTCTCCCAAAGCCTTCGAAGTCTTTGGAATTGTTGGCTTCCATGATCAGAACACAATGATATTTGCCAAAGACAACAACCATATCGAGATCACAAAGCATCGAGACAGACATGAGGTTGTATCCTAAGGACTCGACAAGCATGACTTTTTCCATGTGTCGATCCTTTGAGATCGCAACCTTACCTAGACCCAATACCTGACTTTTGCCTTTGTCAGCGAAGATGATATGCTTCAGATGTGACGGTGATAACAGAGTATCCATCAATAGATTCTTGTCACCAGACATGTGATTTGTACATCCACTATCGAGGACCCACTCATTGGCTTTGGGTTGATCATCCTGGAGATGAATTAGTGCATCTTACGAACTCATATACTTCACCAGTGAAGAATATGACATCAATATCATCAGATCAATTTCATCAAGCAATAGAACAGATAAACAGTATGAGGACGTGAGAAATGAAGGTTCATTTCTTCATGATTAGCCTACGTCCTTTCAGGCAATTTCAGGTCTCCAGCAAATTCTTCATACGTTTTAAGCACGTCAGGAGACCTGACCCCGCATAAGAGATTAGTTCTTTTCTTCATCACCCACATCTGAAGGGGTGGCAAAGAATTCATCACTCTGCGAGCACCATATGAGAAAGGTGGCATAGAAGCCACTCCACTTTGTTTCACATAAGAGGGGTTAGGATAAGCATATGAATAAGCAGAGAAATTATTTGAGGACTTATGAACATAATGATTAGAAGAATAATGCTCATATTCATAGCCCTTAGCTCTACCCTGTGAAACAGAGGGGTTAGCACGATGATGATCATATGAGGACTTTGATCCTTTTGAGGAATTTGATCCATGTGAGGAATTTGGTTCGTACGAGGACTTGGATCCGTATGAAGAATTTGGTTCATATGAAGAATTTGATCTGGAGTTCCTATTCTTCACAGGTGTTGTCATGAGGACATTCACCTGAAGACTTTCAAGGCAACTTTTGGGAACCCAGATCTTCTTCACAGGAAAACCGTTCCTGCAGTTAGTGCCAATATATCTAGCACATACTTCACCATTCTGATTTTTGAACAATTTATAGTTGGAGTCAAATGACTCATCAGAAGAATGAGGAGATTCACATGTAAAGCCAGATAAATTGGATGGATCAACTAGAGGTCCCTTTGCAGCAACCCATCAGGTTTTGGGATACTGCTCATGCTTCATGTTCCATCAGCATTGAGTTTCCTCTCAAAGGCAATACCCTCTTTCCTAGGGTTCTTGTTGAGGATCTGCTTTTTAAGCACATCACAAAGAGTCTGATGCCCTTTGAGGCTTTTGTACATGCATGTCATGTACAATTCCTTCTGCCCTGCATCATCAGTGATACTAGCAATGTCCTCAGATGAGGAATTAGTGATAGAAGAGATAGATGAAGAATTTGTAGCATTAGAAGCATTTGAACATTCAGGTGAAGAATTAGCAGTTTCACGTTCAATGCACTTCATACATGGAGGAACAAATTCTTCCTGAGTAGCGCTGATTTGTTGAGCAAGTAATGAATCGCGCTCCTTCTGAAGATCTTCATAACTCACTCTTAGCTTCTCAAGGTCTTGCTTACTTTAAAGAAATTCATAAGAAAGCTTCTCGTGATCAGATAAGAGAGTGTTATGATGACCTTGAAGGTTGTCAAACTTGGACTGAAGTCTCTGAAGATTTTCAGTCAAGGTTTTAGTGCGATCCATTTCTTCACCCAACATATCATCATTTTTATCTAGCATGTTTTGAACCTTTTCAAAAGCCTTTTGTTGTTTCACAGCAATCTTAGCAAGTTTAGAGTAGCTGGGCTTGAGGTTTTCATCAGATTCATCCTCACTATATTAAGAGGAGGCGTATTTAGTTACCTTGGCACCCTTTGCCATGAAGCAATAGGTGGGAGCATAGTCATCATTGTCTTCATCAGCCTTGTTGGTGACGCCATTTTCTTCAGAGTTGAAGATGGACTTGCTGACAAATGCAGTAGCGAGAGCTAGGCTCGCCACACCAGACTCGGACTCCTCAGATGCCTCCTCATCCTCATGTTCATCAGATTCAGCCTTAGAGTCCATTTCCTTGCCAATGAATGCCCGAGCCTTCTTGGAGCTGCTCTTCTTGTGAGATGAAGACTTCAAGGATTTTTATGATGAGGACTCTGAAGATTTCTTCTTCTTCTTTGCGTCATCAGAACTGTAATCCTTGTATTTCTTCTTCTTTGATTCCTTATCCCACTAAGGACAATCTTGAATGTAGTGACCAGGTTTCTTGCATTTGTGGCATAGCCTCTTCTTGTAGTCACTGGATGAGGAATCATTGCTCCTTGAAGATTTTCCAAAACGACCACGTCTTGAGAACTTCTGAAATTTCTTCACGAGCAGTCCTAGTTCCTGGCTCAGTTCTTCCGGATCACCAAGGCTGCTAGCAGAGTCTTCATCTACAGACTCAGAGACTTCCTTGGCATTCAGAGCACGTGGTCTGCCATAGCTCAAACCATAGAGATCTCTCTTCTCAGCAAGCTGGAACTCATGAGTATTTAGCCTCTCGAGGATATTAGTGGGATCAAGTGTCTTGTAATCAGCACGTTCTTGAATCATTAGTGCCAGAGTATCAAATGAAGAATCGGGCAAACTCAACAATTTCTTCACCACCTCATGGTCGGTGATGTCAGTGGTGCCAAGCACTTGAAGCTCATTTGAGATGTCAGTGAGGCGATTGAAGGTTTGCTGAACATTTTCATTTTTGAGTCTTTTGAAGCGGTTGAAGAGATTGTGAAGAATGTCAACACGAGAGTCACGTTGAGTTGAGACTCCTTCATTCACTTTGGATAGCCTATCCCAGATAAGCTTAGCAGTTTCCAAAGCACTCACTCTTCCGTACTGCCCTTTGCTCAGATGGCCACATATGATATTCTTGGCTTGAGAATCAAGTTGCTTGAATCTCTTCACATCAGTAGCGTTCACAGAAGGTGTGACTGAGGGAACACCATTTTCCACAACATACTAGAGATCGTTATCAATTGCCTCAAGATGCATTCGCGTCTTATTCTTCCAGTAGGGGTAGTATGTTCCATCGAAGGTAGGACACCCAGCAGAGACCTTGATCATACCTGGGATTGACATAACTAAAACTCTAGCCGGTTAAACCAAAATCACACAGAACAAGGGAGTACCTTGCTCTGATACCAATTGAAAGTGCCTTATATCGACTAGAAGGGGGTGAATAGGCGATTTTTATGAATTCTTCACTGAGGAATTTGCTGGTGAGGAAATTCCTAAATGAAGAACTACTTGCAGCGGAATAAGTACTCAAAAGTAAACATAGCAGAACACAAGCGTAGTCATCATGATGAAATGAAGATAAGCACAGAGTACAGAAAGCGTAAGCACAGGAAAACACAGGTTGAAGACGGACAGACTGAAGAAATTGAACCGAGGAAATTGAGAAAGTCTTCAGTCAAAGTCTTCAAACAGATATGAACAAGCACACAACAACAGAAATGAGGAAATGAAAGAGTTGAGGAAATAAAACCAGTAAGCTTGGTGAAGACAATGATTTGGTAGACCAGTTCCAACTGCTGTCTCAGTTGTACGTCTGGTTGGAGCGGCTGAGAATTTAAACTCGAGGACACACAGTCCCGGACACACAGTCCTCACCGTATTCTACTTGAGCTAAGGTCACACAGACCTTGCCCAATCACTCGTCGTAAGTCTTCAGGTGACTTCCAGACCTTCACGGACTAGGTCACTCGACGATCCATAATTCCTCTTGGAAGCTCTAGACCATGACGCCTAACCGTCTGGAAGAAGCACAGTCTTCAAAGGTAGCAAGCGTCGGATCCACACAGGATCAATCTCTTCAGTGATGCTCCATCACTTTGGGTTGTAGGTGTGTTGGGTTTGGGTTTTCCTCACTTGATGATTTTTGTTCAAAGTCCTCGGAGGATGGGATGTTCACAAATGACAAGTGTTGGTTTCTCTCGGAGCAGCCAACCAGCTAGTGGTTGTAGGGGGCGGCTATTTATAGCCTAGGGAGCAGCCCGACATGATAAGACATAAATGCCCTTCAATGATATGACCATTATGTGGGTAGATATTTTGGGACAGCTGGCGCATTGCACAGCAACGGTCGGAATTTTGACTCTCAAATTCCTCAGGGGTATCATGTTCCTCACTATGTAGGCAATCCGCCTGGCGAATTCCTAACTCCTCGGTCGAACAAATTCTCGAGACCGTAAGAACTTCGCCTCTATCATCAAGAATATGACGAATCAGTATGAGATTTCCAATGGCTTCACTCAAGGGATTGGTAGGTGTAGGATTTTGAGTTGAGCATCACATGGAAATTTTTCCTTAGTATTTCCTCGACCCCCTTTAACAGTACGGTGTTTCCTATGACTCAAGAAAAATAAAATGAAACAACGAAAACAAAAGGCTTCACGCTTCATGTTCCTCGAATGATTGCCAAGTCTTCAAGGTCACACCAATTTCTTCACTTTCAAAGTCTTCAGAAATCCAAAGTCTTCTGTTGAAGAACTTCATTTTTAGGGGCGACTTTCTCTATAAATATCAAACTCCTCATAGACTTATATACCTGTGTACACTCACAAACGCATTAGTCCCTTAACCTATAAGTCTTCAATACACCAAAATCACTAAGGGGCAGTAGATGCACTTACACCGAGGAACCAACTCCAGCAACTCATTGACGCACCCGGATGCTTGGCCTCACCGGAATGTGCTACTTAAAGTGGCGACACCCAGCTAAACTCCACAGCAGAGTACATGCTCCTCCCTGGCACCTCATCTACCATGACCTCGAGTGGGAACGTTCTGCGGGGGAGCTTGTCTTTAGGGATGAAGCTCCAGGTCGCTGCCCTTGCTCAACTCATCGCTCGCAACACAATGCCAGCGTAGGCGGACACAGACGTGGCCCCACAAGCGATGGACGCGCCGACGGCCGACAATGAGAGTCCCGACAGCCACGTGTCCTAGCGCCGCCATCCAACATTGTGGGGGGGGGCATGTGGTAGGTGAGCAGCGATAGACCTTCCACGTCCATCGTCATCAACCTCACGTCCACAGGCATCGCCAAGGATGCGGACTCCTCCGAGGATGATTAGGGCATGGGAGGCGGCAGGTCATAGTGTGCCAAGTGGGCCGGTCAGTTTCCCATGTTCTACTCTTCCTCGCCGAAGACCGGACCTTCACTTCACAGGTCTTGAACCCCGCTGCTGTTCATGGAGAGGGCAGATGGAGGATGTGGTCGCCGATGCAGAATACAAAGGAAAGTGGACGTCAGCTGATAGAGGCAAAGGTGTCCCGTCTTTCGATGAGATGATGGATATCGCTTTGCTGGAAGTCAGCATTGATGATCCCACTATGAACGTGCGAGCACGTCGCACCTTAGCAATCGCTAAACCAACTCCGAGAGGTTATTGACCACGCCGGAGCACGATCAACCTGACCACAAGGGTCTGTTTCCTGCGAGCAAATGAAAAACTAGTAAGAAATTGAGGTTGCAATCCGGATATTGCGAATATAAGATGAAAGCTTTATTGATCAAGGTGGGGTTCTGTGACGCCTTTGTCTGGTCGTTGAACACAAACGAAGTACACGAAGTTGCAGCTATGGTGAACTTTAATCTAAACAAAACCCAAAGTCTAAACGACGCCCTAAGGGCTGTATATATGGAGGAAGAGGGGGAATTTCGTGGCCCTTGAGGAAGGGGTCCGAAACCAACCCTAACTCTTGTTTCCCCACACATACGGACTCTAAAAATAGCCTATAATCAAGTATTTCGAAATTACATGGGCCTGGCCCAATAATAAGGTGACGCAACACCTAGAATAGCCTCTGGACGAAAATTATGAAGTAGCATCTTGTATATTTCGTCCAAGGCTTCATGCACTCATTATGGTGGCTTCCACGTCCTGAAATCATCAACAGTAACTCCGTTTGTTCCTTTGCATGCCATCATCTCCATGCTTGTTCTTGCTCCAATGTTCATCCTTATCAAAGCTAGGCCCTTCATTTGTAAGCAAAACAAATGTATCCAATTTAGGCATCATCATATTCTCATGAACATTAGAATCATTACCAAGAAACAAAAGTACATGGTAATTTAATTGGCGTGGGCGAGCTCTAGTAATTGGTCCAGTATGTATAGCAGCAGGGGTTGTGGGTGTAACAATGGTATTGATGTCCTCATCATCCTCCCCTTCTTGAAATGAAGTCGTCCTCGACGGAAGCTCATCTTCCTGACCCAAATAAGGCTTCAAATCTGCAATGTTAAAAGTAGGACTAACCCCGAAATCTGCAGGCAGCTCAATTTTATATGCATTATCATTTATTTTCTCTAACACCTTAAAAGGACCATCAGCACGTGGCATTAGCTTTGATTTGCGCAAATCAGGAAATCTATCCTTACGCAAATGTAACCAGACAAGATCTCCAGGTGCAAACACAACACGTTTTCTACCCTTATCTCCAGCAAGTTTATATTTAGCATTCATACGCTCCATGTTTTCCTTAGTTACCTCATGCATTTTTAAGATCAATTCAGCACGTTGTTTAGCATCAAAATTAACCTTTTTCGAAGATGGAAGAGGAAACAAATCAATAGGTGCACGAGGTAGGAAACCATACACAATTTCAAAAGGGCACATCTTAGTAGTAGATCGCAATGAACGATTATAAGCAAATTCAATATGAGGAAAGCATTCTTCCCACATTTTCTTGTTATTCTTCAAAACAACCCTAAGCATAGTAGACAAAGTTCTATTGACTACTTCAGTCTGTCCATCAGTTTGAGGATGACATATACTACTAAAAAGTAGTTTAGTCCCCAACTTAGCCCATAAACATCTCCAAAAGTGGCTAAGAAAGTTAGTATCACGATCTGAAACAATTGTATTTGGCACACCATGCAAGCGAATAATTTCACAAAAGAATAAATCAGCAACATTAGTAGCATCATCGCTTTTATGACATGGTATAAAATGTGCCATTTTCAAAAATCTATCCACGACAACAAATATACTATCCCTCCCCTTCTTTGTTCGAGGTAAACCTAAAACAAAGTCCATCGATATATCCTCCCAAGGAACACTAGGTACAGGCAAAGGCATATATAAACCATGAGGATTGAGTCGTGACTTAGCTTTTTGACATGTAGTGCAGCAAACAGCAAAACGCTCAACATCACATCTCATCTTTGGCCAAAAGAAATGTGTAGCAAGTACATCCTCTGCCTTCTTCACGCCAAAGTGTCCCATTAATCCTCCTCCATGCGCTTCCTGCAACAACAAAAGACGAACAGAGCTAGCTGGAATGCATAGCTTGTTAGCACGGAACACAAAGCCATCATTAAGAACAAACTTGTTCCATGTTCTTCCTTCTTTATAATTCTGCATTACATCTTTAAAATCAGCATCATGCACATATTGATCTTTTATGGTCTCCAAAACAAATATTTTGAAGTCAAGTTGTGAAAGCATAGTATAGCGACGAGACAATGCATCAACAATAACATTTTCTTTACCCTTCTTGTGTTTAATAACATAAGGGAAAGTCTCAATGAATATTTAGCATGTCTACGATTCAGTTTAGCTTGACTTTTAATATGTTTCAAAGATTCATGATCAGAATGTATAACAAATTCTTTGGGCCATAAATAATGTTGCCATGTCTCTAAAGTCCGAACAAGGGCATATAATTCTTTATCATAAGTAGAATAATTCAGACTAGGCCCACTCAATTTTTTAGAAAAGTATGCAACAGGTTTGCCATCTTGTAATAACACACCTCCTAATCCAATTCCACTAGCATCACATTCAAGCTCAAAAGTCTTATTAAAATCAGGAAGTTGGAGTAAAGGAGCATGTGTCAACTTATCTTTCAATACCGTGAAGGCTTCTTCCTGTGCGATACCCCAAACAAAAGGCACATCCTTCTTTGTAAGCTCATTGAGAGGTGCAGCAATGGTGCTAAAATCTCTCACAAAACGCCTATAGAATCCAGCAAGGCCAAGAAAACTCCTCACTTGTGTGACTGTTTTGGGCTGCGGCCAACTCTCAATAGCTTCAATCTTGGCTTTATCAACTTCAATTCCCTGTGGAGTAACAACATAGCCAAGAAAAGACACTCGGTCGGTGCAAAAGGTGCACTTCCCAAGGTTACCAAACAAATGTACATCACGTAGAGCAATAAAAACAGCACGTAAATGTTCCAAATGTTCCACCAAAGATCTGCTATAAATCAATATGTCATCAAAGTAAACTACCACAAAATCGTCCAATGAAAGCACGTAAAACTTCATTCATTAATCACATGAAAGTACTAGGTGCATTAGTTAACCCAAAAGGCATGACTAACCACTCATATAATCCAAACTTAGTTTTAAATGTTGTTTTCCATATATCCCCCAATTTCATACGAATTTGATGGTATCCACTACGCAAATCAACTTTGGAGAATATTGTAGAGCCACTCAATTCATCAAGCATATCATCTAGCCTAGGAATAGGATGACGATAACAAATAGTAATATTATTAATGCCTCTACAATCAACACACATACGCGATGTACCATCCTTTTTCGGCACTAGAATAATAGGAACAGCACAAGGACTAAGGGATTCGCGTAACCTTTGTCGAGAAGCTGTAGTACTTGACGCATAATCTCCTTCGTCTCCTGTGGATTGGTACGGTATGGTGCATGGTTGGGTAGCGATGCACTGGGAATTAAGTCAATTTGATGCTCAATCCCTTGAATAGGTGGTAATCTCGGTGGTACATCTTGTGGGAAGACGTCAGCGAGCTCCTGCAAAATTTTAGTGACAGCAGGGGGCAAAGAGGAAGGCACGTCCTCAAATGAAAAATAATGCCTCTTTGCACACAAAAGCATAGCAAACAGATTTGCTAAAATCTAGCTCATCAATATCAGATTTAATGGCAAGTAAACATGCACTTTTCAATTTAATTTCAGAAGCAACACTAGATGGTTTATTATTAGGCTTCATTTGTTGCTCAAATTCTTTTGCCACAATCTCATTTTCACTCTTATTCTTCTCCTGTTTTGCTTTATTAGATCTATTAATATCATTTTTCAAAATGGAATCAGGAGTCATAGGAAGCAACGTAATATTTTTATCCTTATGAACAAGAGTATACTGATTGTTTCTACCATGGTGGACATAATTTTTATCAAATTGCCATGGTCGAGCAAGTAATAAGGAACATGCTTGCATAGGTACCACATCACAATCAACATAATCAGCATATGTAGAGATACTAAAATGCGCACAAACAGTACGTGTTACCTTAACCTTGCCACTGTTGTTGAACCATTGGATGTAGTAAGGATGTGGATGTGGTCCTGTGGTGAGAGATAGCTTCTCCACCATCTCCATGCTAGCCAAGTTGTTGCAGCTCCCTCTGTCTATGATAACGTGCACAGAATATTCCTTCACAACTCCCTTTGTATGGAACAAATTATGCCTCTGATCTTGCTCAGCTTGTGTGACCTGCACACTCAAAACACGTTGAGCAACTAAACATTCATACCTGTCAGCGTCTTGAGGAGCCATGTATTGCGTCTCATGATCAGAATCATAGCCACCATGTTATTCATGTGTAATAAGGGCCAAAGTCTCCTCATCATAGTCACTAGCGGACTCATACCCACCATCCTTAGTAGCAATCATCACACGCTGAGATTTGCATTCTCGCGCATAATGACCTCTTCCCTTACAACGACGATGAATAATATCACTTGTGTGCCCTATTGATGCCATGGAAGAAGAAGAGTTCTGTGTAGGTCCGGCAGGTGCGCTCTTGGCAGATAGTGGTGGTTGTGCCTGCTTTCTTGTATCACAGTTGGAGGTGGCACCTGATGGAGGTGCTGGTGCAGTGGAAGTAGAAGATGCACGCGGTGTCCATGAGGAAGGTCGACCTGCAGAAATGTTAGTGCGCGCCATTGCTTGTCGATCCTCCACTTCACGTTCAGGTTTACAAGCAAGATGGAATAAACGAGTGATATTACTATACTCCTTATACTCTAGAATGGTCTGAATCTCTCTATTTAATCCACCCATAAAATGTGCAAGCATAGCTTCATTCTCCTCAACAATACCACATCTAATCATGCAAGTTTGTAATTCCTGATAATATTCATCTACAGAATTTTTTCCTTGTCTTAAACGCTGCAATTTTTGAAGAAATTCACGTTGATAATATGGTGGAACCCAACGAGTACGCATAGCAGTTTTCAAAGTAGCCCAAGTAGCTAGAATTGGATATAATCTACAATGTTCAGACCACCATACACATGCAAAACTAGTGAAAGCACAAACAACAGCAGCAACCCGTCTCTCCTCGGGATATTGCAAACATGTAAAACGTTGTTCAGTTTCTAACTCCCAAGTAAGATTTATATCAGGAACATATCTACCCTCAAATGGTGGAATATTCAATTTCATTTTAGGAATATGGTCATTATCTCGTACCTGAGGTGGTGGTGCAGGCCTACCATTGCGATTATATACCTGAGGTCGACCTGCTGGTGGTGGTGCTGATGGCTGCACATAGTTCTAATTTTGATCAACCTCATCCTCATAATCGCCCGCATACTCATCATCCTCCTGGGTACCAGCAGCAGCAGTAGCAGGAGCCAAAGAAGCATCAACAACAGGTACAGCAGCACCAGAAGTTTGGCCATCCTCAAGAGGAACACGCTTCGCTCGTCCATACTGATTCGGAAGGGGGCGCTGTTGTTGTCGTTGTAGAGGTGCGATAGGTGCAGCCGGCGGTGGTTGTGGAAAACGTGGGAGCAATTCATTAAACTTGTTATCAAGCTTTGTTTCGAACGTCTTCTCAATGCCATCTATCTTCTCCATGGCCTCTTCAAATCTGTTTAGCACATCTTGCACCTGTCCACTCATCATTTGCTGATATTTATCATGTAGTTGTTTGTTCGTCAGGTTCTCCCAATCAGTCTCATCGGCTTGTGATCCTGCCATGGTTAGCAGCAAATAGAAACCCACAAGAATACGATCCTACAGACTACTAAGAACTGGTGGTGGTGTATCACAAACCCGTCAAGCAAATCTCAAATTCTTACCAGTTCTTACCCAGCAGCAGGAGGTGATCGGCAACCGTTGTAGTCAAAACTCTCAAAGCTTGGATAAAGCGATTACCAGGGAGAGTCAAACGCACGACGTAGATGTATGTGGAGCTGGGAAGGCTTATAATATGGTATCAAAAAGGGTCAGCAATAATCAATTCAAAGATGCAAAGTTGAATAAACGCTCAAAGACCGTACTGTGATGGTCCTAGGCTAGACCGTGCTAGAGACGCGAGCCTAGAACACTAACAAAACCGCGGCGCTGCACGTAAACAAGGGAAAAGCACACTCTGGAATTTATTTTTTCGCTCTGTTTTTTTTTGCGCTGCTCTTTTCAGGTCAAACTGACAGGATGGGCACGAAATTTATTTGACAATTTTTTTTTCAGAAATCAGGGCAGCGACGACGAAAAAGTGCAACAAAAAATCACTATGATGGCGAATGTCTCAAAACACTCCCTGGGACCTAAAAATAGGATAGGGAAAAAATCGGTCGCCGAAATTATGGCCTAAAAACTGCCCGGGGGTCTCCAGACTTTTTTTTTCGAAACCTACTCAGGCAAGGAAACACGAATCGAAAATTTGATGGATCTCGGAAACAAACGTAATACGAAAAGAACTCGGATTGGTGGTGGATATATGGTGGTAGGATATGGCAGCGGTCGTGGTATATGATAGAGATGGTGGTATATGGATATGGATCGGTGGTATATGGCAGCGTTGGTGGGATATGGCAGCGGTATGGCAGCGGTGGTGGAAGAAGGCAGCGTTGGTGGGATATGGCAGCGGTGGTGGTATATGGCAACAACGATGAAGGTGGTGTGGCAGCGGCGTGACAAACTGTGACAGAACTCAAAACTCTAAAGGACTAGACGCTAAGACCAGCAACTAGACACGACGATGCAACCGCAAATTCAACAAAGCAAAACCCTAAAAAGATTATGCAAAAGCTCAGATTGGTTCGGATATGATGAACTAACCCTAATTTTTTTGTGTGTGGCTTTTTCGTGGACTGTAGGTATGAAGAACAGACTCGATCTAAACTACCAAAAACTATAAAATCTCACCGAGCAACCTGGAACTCTGATACCACATGATAGAGGCAAAGGTGTCCCGTCTTTCGATGAGATGATGGATATCACTTTGCTGGAAGTCGACTTTGACGATCCGACTACTTAACGCGCGAGGACGCCGCGCTTTAGCAATCGCTAAACCAACTCCGAGAGGTTATTGACCACGCCGAGCACGATCAACTCGACCACGAGGGTCTGCTTCTGCGAGCAAACAAAGAACAAGCAAGAAACTAAGATTGCAATCTGGATATTGCGAATATAAGATGAAAGCTTTATTGATCAAGGTGGGGTTCTGTGACGCCTTTGTCTGGTCGTTGAGCACGAACGAAGTACGCAAAGTTGCAGCTATGGCGAACTTTAATCTAAGCAAAACCCGAAGTCTAAACGACGCCCTAAGGGCTGTATATATGGAG
This sequence comes from Aegilops speltoides, assembly GCA_021437245.1. Taxonomy (NCBI): domain Eukaryota; kingdom Viridiplantae; phylum Streptophyta; class Magnoliopsida; order Poales; family Poaceae; genus Aegilops; species Aegilops speltoides. The sequence goes on from CM038144.1 coordinate 211,223,853, forward strand.
GAAGAGGGAAGAATTTCGTGGCCTTTGAGGGAGGGGTCCGAAACCAACCCTAACTCTTGTTTCCCCACACATACGGACTCTGAAAATAGCCTATAATCAAGTATTTCGAAATTACATGGGCATGGCCCAATAATAAGGTGACGCAGCACCTAGAATAGCCTCTGGAAGAAAATTATGAAGTAGCATCTTGTATATTTCGTCCAAGGCTTCAAGCACACATTATGGTGGCTTCCACGTCCTGAAATCATCACATGTAACTCCGTTCTTTTTCCCCTTGCGCATGCCATCATCTCCATGCTTGTTCTTGCTCCAATGTTATGGAGGAAGATGGGGGAATTTCGTGGCCTTTGAGGGAGGGGTCCAAAACCAACCCTAACTCTTGTTTCCCCACACATACAGACTATAACAATAGCCTATAATCAAGTATTTCGAAATTACATGGGCATGGCCCAATAATAAGGTGACGCAGCACCTAGAATAGCCTTTGGACGAAAATTATGAAGTAGCATCTTGTATATTTCGTCCAAGGCTTCAAGCATTCATTATGGTGGCTTCCACGTCCTGAAATCATCACTTGTAACTCCGTTCTTGTTCCCCTTGCGCATGCCATCATCTTCATGCTTGCTCTTGCTCCAATGTTCATCCTTCTCAAAGCTAGGCCCTTCATTTGTAAGCAAAACAAATGTATCCAATTTAGTCAGCATCATATTCTCATGAACATTAGAATCACTACCAAGAAACAAAAGTGCCTGGTAATTTAATTGGCGTGCGCGAGCTCTAGTAATTGGTCCAGTATGTATAGCAGCAGGGGATGTGGGTGTAACAATGGTATTCATGTCCACATCATCAGCCTCCACCATTGTCGGTGTACAAAACTCGGGGCCCTCTTTGTACCCCTTACTTGTGCACGGGCAGTCAGAGTCGCACCTGTGGCCATGCTTAGCGGGGCAGAGGAAGGAAGGAAAAGTACAAGACTACCGAAGCGGCTCTCAAACCAGGGACGCCAAAAGGTAAAGCGACAAGCTGGGCTTCCCCTGGCAAGACCCTTGCCGAGGCGGCCTATGCAGCCCCGGTAAGAGCCTTGCCGGGGCAACTTACCAAAAGCCAGCAAGGCCACCACCCTTGAGCCTGAGAGTTCCGACACCATCGACAACGCTGGAACCAAAGCTCGGGAGGGGGCCTGCATAGTGGCATGCAGATCTTTGTGAAGACAAGGGCATGCGAGGCCAAGATAGGAACCAGAAGACGACGATCCTCGGCAAGATCCTTGCCGGGGACGACCGCGATGTTGCGGCAAGACCCTTGCCAGGACCCCGGCAAGATCCTTGCCGAGGACGTCAGCGGGGCCGCGGTCAGGCCCACATCTGCCATGACTCCACCACCATTCCCATGCAGCTGCCAGCCCAGCCAGCTAGGCGAGCACCTGCGTGGCGACGTGCAGCCTCTATACCGACTCAGCAAGCACCTGCGTGGTGGCATGCAGATCTTCGTGAAGACAATGCCACCACACCAACTCAGCAGCCTGCCAGCTTACATGGCGCTGCACGCCTTGTTGGCCTGGACGCATGTCGAAGCAAGGCAAAGCGGCGACAGATGGGACAGGCTTCGTTGTCGTCCCTGATAAAGCAAGAGGACACCTAAGTAGCGCATTTAATTCATTTTGTCCTGTGGTGTCAGGTAATAAGCTCAGCCACTGTACACCTTTCCACCTCCTGTGTGCCACTGTGGCGACCCCTTTTCCTATAAAAGGAGGCCTGAGGTATACGGAGGAAGGATTCGGATCTTTTGGACTACGCACACACCCTAGCTAGTTCAAGAACTCAAGAACACTCGAATATACACCAAAGCAGGACTAGGGTATTACGCATCCTCGCGGCCCGAACCTGGGTAAACGATCTTTGTGCTGACTCCTAGACCGCTCTTTCCACAACCTCGCGCCCGCCGACCGTAGTAGGGATTCCAGTGATCCCATAGGTGTCGTTTTCTACCGACATCTTTGGTGTGCCAGGTAGGGGCCGCGAATTGTGAAAATTCGGTCTAGCAGCTAGTCTAGCAGTTCTTCATCGCCATGGCTCCCAAGATGAAGACGATGACGGCGATCGGTTCATCCGGAGCCGGACGGCCCATGCCAGTGCGGGCAAGTGGCGGGGTGGTCATGGACGAAAGTCGACACGTGGCCCGCGAACACCCACATCGCTCTGGCAGTCAAAGCCTGGTGAGTGGCGTCGTTCGTGCGCAAGATGACGGGCCGCATGCTACCAAATCTAAAGACGGAGCTGGGCCCCCCGCAGGCGGCGTCGTGCCACCTACAAGTGGCGCGGCGATCTCCAAGACACCTACGCTAGCGCCCACGACGCTTTCTTCCCAAGTTGTGCGTGATGATCAGGGTCACCACGCTGGTGACCCCGGGCGCCGCCGTGGGAAGAGTCCTGCGCATCCTTCGCGGGACGAAGGTGGCCAGCATGCACGCCAAAGTGTTGGCGAAAATGGCGTACAGCCACAAAGCCGTGATAGAGCTCCTTCTAACCTGGTTAGGAGTCGGAGCGCGTCACGGTCCACGCAGCTTTCGCCGCCACCCACGCTAGCAGAAACTTTGGCGCGCGCGCAGCTGCTCCTCGATTTTCCTCCTGCTGCGGAAAAGCTCGACGAGTGGAGAGCCACCATCCGGAGTCTCGTCGGCATCGCCAACAAAGATGAGCCGCGCCCAGCGGGGCCCTAAGGCCTCCGCTCCGTCGAGCCACCGCATGCCAAGGGTTGAAGGGACGGAGGTGATGCAGCCACGCTGGACTCTCCTCCCCCACGCAAGTTACCGTGGGTGTCGGTCCGTCGTCATGACGCTTGTGAAAAAAATTCCATAGCGTCGTCCGACCCACAGACCCACCGCGATCAGCGCCAAGTTCTCCGGAAGCGAGCCCTTGAAGACGCTCAAACCACCATCGAACACCGGCATGAAGCACACCACCAGTCAGATAGGCGGGCAGGGCCCACTATGGACCACCCTGCACCGGGAGGCTATGGTGGCCTACCCTACAAGGTGGGTTGCCCAGCCTTTACCCGTGAGCTACAGCAGTTCCAGTGGCCCTCCCACCGCATGTTCAACCCCGAGGTTGGCAATAAGTACAACGACTAGGCTCACCCGTCAGAGTTCCTCAACATCAACACCATCACGATGCAAGCTACTGGAGCCCACGACGACAAGGTGCTTATCAATTACTTCCCGTTGGCACTTAAGCCCAATGTCATGTCATGGTTGATGCACTTGCTGGCGGATTCCATTTCTTCTTGGTCAGATTTGTGTCATGAGTTTGTTGGTTCCTTTACTGGGGGACATCAAGCTCATGGCCAGGCAAGCGATTTACATATCATCCCCCAGAATGAAGGTGAAAACCTGCGCAAGTACATACAAAGGTTCAGCCGGGTGCAGTACAACATCCCAGATGTTCACCTCGCTGCCGTGATCAGTGCATTCCATCAGAATGTGCGCAACTGCAAGATGCGTGAAGAGCTGGAAATGAACAAGGTCAAAGATGTGGCCGAACTTTATGTTCTGGCCGATAGGTGCGCTCGACCTGAAGAGGGGAGGAAGTACCCCGGCGAGGACGCTGGTGCAGAAACCGACTCCACAAAGAAGACACCGCCGCCCCGACGAAGAAGGGCCAGCGTCGCAACAAAAAGCGCAAGGGCAAAGCCGTGTTTGCCGTCGAGGGATCCGACGACACCGGCGCTGCCAAGAAGGCCAAGGCAAGCGACCCCGGCATGGAAATTGTCGGGTGCGCTACTTGCCGGGCCCTGGCAGCTGCCTACAAGCCAGGAAGCTCTAACAAGCAGTACTAGAAGATCCACCTCACCAAGGGCCACGACCTCTAGAACTGCCGACAACTTGAGCTGCTTGTTGAGAAGCAAAAAGCTGAGTATGAGAGGCGGGACAAGGAGAAGGGACAGGACGGTGCCAAAGGATCTGACAAGAGCCGCGCCAAGGATAACCAGCAAGAGAGGCCCGCCCGGGGCCGCGACAAGAAGTAGGAAGACGATGATCATGACGAGGACGACGAGTCCGGCGAGCCTGAGTTTCAGAAAGCCATGGAGGCCATGTGTGTCGACGGTGGCGCCTCGCTGCACAACTCTCATCGCCAGCTCAAGCGGTGGACGCGTGAGATCGCAGCGACGGAGCCATCATTCGACGCTCAGAAGCCACTGAAATGGTCCAGCACGCCTATGATTTTTTTACACCGAGGATCACCCTGATCGCACAACTGTGGCCGGGTGTCTACCGTTGTTGGTTTCACCAACGATATGCAACCTCAAGGTGACGAAGATGATAGTTGACAGTGGGGCCGGTCTGAACTTGATCTCGCCTATTGTGGTCAAAAGGCTACAGATTCCTAATGGAGACCTCGAGGAAATGGGCACATTTCAAGGGGTCAACCCGGGAAGGAGTCAGTCGAAAGGTAAGGTCACGCTGCCCGTGACGTTTGGAGGCGAGTTGAACTACAGGACGGAGAGGATTGTCTTTGATGTATCCGAGATCCCCTTGCCCTACAATGGGATCCTCGGCCGCCTGGCACTAGCCAAGTTCATGGCGACGTCACATTACGCCTACAACACGCTAAAGATGCCTGGGCTGATGACCATCATCACCGTCCCCTCCGACAGGAAGGATGGGCTGATCTGCGCCGACCAATTCTACCGGGAAGCAGTTGCAGCGACTGCCGCCAAGGCACTTGCTCCTGCCACTGAAGCCCCGGGAGGGAAGAAGACTGGCAAGACCTCTCGCACCCACTCCGACAAGCGCACCTCTTCTGAGTGCTGTGCTCTCGTCAAGGACGTGCCAGAGAGCTCCACCGGCAAGAGAAGAGATCCAGAGTTGCACCACCAGAGACCAAGAAGGTGTCCGTTAAGGAGGATGGCACGGGATGGGCTTTCGCCATAAGCTCCACTCTCGATAGCAAATAGGAAGGCGCGCTTGTCACTTTCCTGAGGGCGAATGTCGATGTGTTTGCATGGCAAGCATCCGACATCCCCGGCATTTCCAGGGAGGTGATTGAGCACCATCTTGTTGTCTATCCTCATGTGCGACCCGTCAAGCAGAAGGTCAGGAAGCAAGCTTTGGAAAGGAAGGAGTTCATCACAGAAGAGATCAGGAAGCTAGAAGCGGTAGGCTTGGTGAGAGGATTACTCCATCCGACGTGGTTGGCCAATCCGGTGGTGGTGCGCAAGGCAAATGGGAAGTGCATGCTGTGTATTGGTTACATGGATATCAATATGGCATGTCCAAAATACCATTTCCCGTTGCCACTCATTGACCAGATTGTTGACTCCACGGCCGGGTCTGACCTGTTATCATTCCTTGATGCCTACTCAGGATACCACCAGATTTTCATGACGAGAGAAGATGAAGAGAAGACAACATTCATCACCCTGTGTGGTGCGTATTGCTTTTTACAGATGCCTTTCGGGTTGAAGGGTGCTGGCTCAACATTTGTAAGAGCAGTCCACATTGGTTTTGAGCCCCAGCTACATAGAAATATGGAAGCTTATATGGATGACATAGTGGTCAAAACCAAGGACAAGGCAACACTTGTACAAGATTTGGAAGAGACGTTTGCAAATTTGCGCAAGGCAACCTCCAGCTGAACCCTAAGAAGTGCATCTTCGGTGTTCCGTCCGGCAAACTTCTCGGGTTCTTTGTGTCACAGTGTGGTATCGAGGCGAATCCAGACAAGATCAAGGCCATTGAGTAGATTGAGGCACCTAGGCGGATCAAGGATGTGCGTCGACTCACTGGCTGCGTTGCCGCCATGAGCAGATTCATCTCCAAGTTTGTTGAGCGTGCCCTTCCCTTTTTCAAAATCTTGAAAAAGGCAGGCCCAATGGAATGGACCCCAGAGGCCGAAGCAGCGTTGCAGGATTTGAAGAAATACCTCTCCTCCATGCTGATACTGGTTGCGCCTAAACCTCAAGAGCCGCTGCTATTGTATCTAGCGGCAATGAATGAAGTGGTCAGTGCCGCGCTAGTGGCACAGAGGGAGGTCGACGAAGGGGCAGTGGCAATGGCAGGACTAACAGATGGTGAGCCAGAGGCCCCCCCCCAGCAGGGCCTGGTACCGGCAAGGCGAGGCCCCCGGCAGGGTCGGGCGCCGGCGGGACAGGGCCTGCGCAACCAAATGAAGTGGTGCAGAAGAAGAAGATGATGCAGCACCCGGTTTACTTTGTCAGCTCCCTCTTGCAGGGGGCTAGGTCAAGGTACTCCGTGTGCAGAAATTGCTCTTAGGCCTCCTTATGGCCTCGAGGAAGCTGCATCATTACTTCCAAGCGCACGAGATCACCGTCGTCACCCGCCTCCCGTTGCAACGGATACTGCATAACCCGGACGCAACCGGGAGGATTGTTGAATGGGCCTTGGAGCTGTCGTGCTTTGGTTTGAAGTTTGAAAGTACTTCAGCGATCGAGAGCAGAGTCTTGGCAGTGTTCATTGCAGAGTAGACCTCGACGCTCGACGAAGACATCCAGGAGACCACTCTTCCCGTCAAGGAAACAAGTCACAACTGGATTATGTACTTCGACGGGGCTTTCTCGCTACAAGGCGCCAGTGCTGGTGTGTTGCTCGTCGCACCCACCGGAGAGCACCTCAAGTATGTAATCTAGATGCACTTTCCCAAGGAGATGTCGATGAACAACACTGCTGAATACGAGGGGTTGCTTGCTGGTCTCAGGATCACGGCAGACCTTGGGATCAAAAAGCTCGTCGTCAGGGGTGATTCACAGCTTGTTGTCAGGCAAGTCAACTAGGATTATGAAAGCCCGTTGATGGAGGCCTATGTAGATGAGGTGAGGAAACTGGAGGAGCATTTTGACGGTATACAGGTGGATCATGTTCCCGGAGTGGAGAACGACATTGCCGACTACCTGTTGAAGTGCGCTACCTTCAAACTACCTATGGAACCAGGTACTTTTGTGCTTCGGTTAACTCAACCATCCATTGAACCATCGATAGAGCAGAACAAGCGGAGGAAATCAAGCCCCGGCAAGTACTTTCCCACCGAGCTCCCAGGGGCCGCTAGTAAAGATGTTTCGATGGACACTAAGCCTGCCATGGGGCAACCGACTCCGACAGGGCGTCAAGCCCTGGCCGTAGAGACAGCCGCTCCCATGGCAGAGGAAATGACTTTAGTCCTTGCCGACGAATCCCAGGCTCCGGCATGGGCACAACATACCATTTGATTCCTCCAAACAAGGGAGCTTCCTGAAGAGCAGGAAGAAGCGGAGAAAGTAGCCCGTCGGTCTGCCATGTATTAGTTCGTTGACAATGTTCTGTACAGACAAAGACCAAACAGAGTGAAGTTGAAGTGCGTTCCCGGGAGGAAGGACTGGACCTGTTGGTAGAGATACATGGAGGCATATGTGGCTCCCACATAGGGTCGAGGGCCCTTGCCGGCAAGGCTTTCCGACAAGGTTTCTTCTGGCCCACTGCCCTCCAGAATGCAACAGCACTAGTAACCAAGTGTGAAGCATGTCAGTTCCATTCAAAGAAGCTTCATCAACCAGCTCAAGCCCTTCAAACAATCCCTCTCTCCGCCATTTTCGTCCAGGGGCTCGACATATCGGGCCCTTCCCCATTGTCGGGGCTTTGAGTACTTGTACGTTGCAATAGACAAGTTCACAAAGTGGCCGGAGGTGGAAGCAGTGAGGAAGGTGACAGCGCAATCAGCCGTCAAATTCTTCAAGGGGCTAGTCTGCCATTTTGGTGTACCAAATAGAGTCATCACCGACAATGCCACGCAGTTCACAAGCCGCACCTTCATGCAACACACCCAAGACCTCGGCAGCAAGGTCTGTTTCGCTTCCGTGGCACACCCATGGAGCAATGGCCAGGCGGAGAGGGCAAATGCTGAAGTACTGCGAGGCCTGAGGAGGAAGTCTTTTGACAGGCTGCACAAGAGCGGAAGGCGCTGGATTGATGATTTGCCGGCGGTTCTTTGGTCGATCAGAACGACGCCAAATCGAGCCACCGGCCAGACACCCTTTGCCCTGGTATACGGGGCAGAGGCAGTTCTCCCCACGGAACACACATACGGGTCACCTTGAGTGCTTGCTTATGACGACTTTGAGCAAGAGTGATTGCGGCAACATGACGCAACGCTCCTCGAGGAAGATCGTCTTCGGGCGGCTGTGAGAGCAGCGTGCTACCAGCAAGCCTTGCGTCGCTACCATAGCCGCAAGGTTCATGCCCGAAGCTTTGAGGACGGCGACCTTGTTCTTTGGCGCGTTCAATCAGCCAAGAATTCCAAAAAGTTGACGCCAAAGTGGGAAGGCCCTTATCGGGTAATACGAGTCACCGTCCCGGCGCAGTCCGCTTGGAGACCGAAGATGCCATTCCATTGAGCAACTCCTGGAACATCGAACATCTTTGCAAGTTTTGCCCATAAGGCGCGGTTGTCGGCCCCCCCGGCAGACCACCTTTTGTACAAGCCTTGCCGACAAGGCATGTAACCTCTCGCATAAAGCCGCATACGCACTCGAGCATATATAAATGAAGCGTTGGCGCCCTAAGTTATAGCATGCATGCTAGGTTGAGTCTCTCCCTTTGTTAGGGTTGATAGTGCTTAGCGGCGACTAACCCCTAGCATAGAGGTCGAGTGTGCGTCTCTCTGTTCCTTTCTGTCCTCTTTGGTTCACATGGTACATGGACATTTCTACCGAGCTATCTGGAAGAAAGAGACCAAGCCGGCGCTCCGGTCCTGGCAAGCCAAGGTTGCTGGGGGCTGCAGACACAAGGGTCCAACCACGGCAAGCCAAGGTTGTCGGGGGGCTGCAAATACAGATAAGTCCTTTATCCCCTGTTGTGCATTTCTGTATGGAATTGGGACGTATGAAACCTCGTTTTATTCCTAGGCTACTGTGCTCCCCTTTTCCTGTACCCGAGAACTATTCCCTGGGTCAGAACTTGGTTGTAGTCGCGGTGACAAGAAAGCAAACGAGGGCCTAACCCTACTTTGCCCCTGCCTCCGCCAAGAGCGTGAGTATGGTCGAATGAATTAAGGGGACGGCAAGGCCAGTTGCCGGGCGACAATCATTATCTTAAAAATAACAAGGATTCATTCCTTGGCATGGGCTTCTCTCATGCACAAAGAACACGGCAAGCACCCTTCTTTCATTAATACATCCCATACAGGTACAGTTCATACCGAATGTAAACATGAGCAAGGGGATTACAAGGTTTAAATCTGACAAGTGCCCGTAGGCTTAAAAACTAAAAAGAGATAAGATGCCCATAATCCCTTTCTTGTCCCTCTCCCAGGAAACGGAACAAGATGGCAGGAGGGCAAAAGGAGTGCCTAGGCGAGGTACGAGCAGCAGAAGACACCAAGAGAACATCCTGGTGGCCGTCCGGAAGGGGGTTGGTGATGATGGTGCCGGAAGAAGAGCCGAAAGATGAGGCAGCGGGCTGACAATACGAGACGAAGGCATCGGTGCCATCGTACTCCGACTTGACGGCCTGCCACCCACCTTCTTCGTCTTCTCCGGCCTTCCCACGCCAGCCGCCCAAGGAGACGACCCCGAGAAGTTCAAGGAGCTGCCCCCACCCCAGGCAAATCGCTCTGCCGGGGGAAAGACCAGGTGCAGATGATGATGATGCCGACGTTGCCCGAGGACGGTGTGTCCGACGCCTAGTCGGACCTGTCCTCGTTGTCTTCCCCACAGGTCTCCTCCTCGTCACTATCGCTCGAGGAGGAGCCTTCGTCGTCGGTCGGGCTCTCCGGGCAGCACCCTAACTTGATTCCCGAGCGCCCAAAGACCTTGACGGAGAGCAAATCGCTCTCCACTAAAATGAACTGGAGAACGTGCCCCTTCATCAAGCAGTGGGCGCATGCGAAGGTTTTCCAACCCCAACGGAGGAGCATCACGTGAGGGACGGGGAACCTTGTGTTCACCCACATGTCGCCATTGCAACACCCCTTCATGTGAAGCCTCAACCTCGATGGCTGGTCAATCTCCAGCACCCTCGCAAACGCCTCGGGAAGACGAAGGCAGTTGCGTGGTGGCTTGCGCAACTATAGGATGAACTCCAGCGCCGTGTCCCCGACATGGACGCTCGATGAAGCAGGAGGAGATGGTGGAGAAGATGGCGATGAAGACGGTGGCGACGCGGGTGTCCCCCTTCCGTGCCCACCTCTGCCTCGACCGCCTCGCCGACCGCGGCCCAGTCCAGCGCCTCCGCCTCGAGCGTGGCCTTCACCTTGGGCGTCCGGCTCTTCCTTAACCACCATGGCTCCCTGGCGAGAGGAAGACCTAGTCACCTCCACAGAGGAACAACCACGACTGCGCCCTCTCACCATGACAAGGGAAGGACAGAGACCAGACTGGGAGAAGATGGATGCGGAAAGACGCTGTCCCTCCCCCCTTTTTATAGGGATACGGGGCCGAGCGAGCCTGAAGGCGACTGCCCCAATCAACCAATCTAGCTACCGGGGGCGCAAGGAGACGGGACCGACCCGCTGCTCCAATCGGTGGCGCCCGGCCCCCCCGCCCCGGCATTAAAGCCCGTACCCTCTGTGTCCACCACCTACCCTCCCCGAGGCATGGAGGACACGTGGCGGGCGAGCCAGGATTCAGATGGCAAGTGGAACGGCTGTTTCACGCCCCGTGATCATGGGGTGCGGGTGCCATAATGGCCACGACCAGAGTCCACCTAGTAAATGAGCCGTGCCCTGCGGCTTACCTTGTTTTTATGGGGAGGACGCGGACCGCCTCTTTACTATTAAACGCGAGTGACACAAGCATGCTGCAGTCACCCCACGCACGACCCCCACGTCACGCATTCAACGCGGGTCGTGGGGAAGCGCAACTGGCGATGGAATTACTGCGGTAAAACTCTGCCCCACCTGCCCGGCACCGTTCTGGGCCTAGCCCAACAATGCGTCGTGCTTATGTATGGCCCAGACCCGGGGGCTCCTGTCGGTGTACAAAAGTAGGGGCCCTCTTTGTACCCCTTTACTTGTGCACGGGCAGTCAGAGCCGCACCTGTGGCCATGCTTAGCGGGGCAGAGGAAGGAAGCAAAAGTACAAGACTACCGAAGCGGCGCTCAAACCAGGGACGCAAAAGGTAAAGCGACAAGATGGGCTTCCCCCGGCAAGACCCTTGCCGGGGAGGCCTACGCAGCCCCGACAAGGGCCTTGCCGGGGAAACTTACCCAAAGCCAGCAAGGCCACCACCCTTGAGCCTGAGAGTTTCGACACCATCGACAACGCTGGAACCAAAGCTCCGGTGGGGGCCTGCATAGTGGCATGCAGATCTTTGTGAAGACAAAGGACCTGCGAGGTCTATATAGGAACCACAAGATGACGATCCTCGGCAAGATCCTTCCCGAGGAAATCCACGAGACCTCCGGCAAGATCCTTGCCGGGGACGACCGTGATGTCGCGGCAAGACCCTTGTCGGGACGCCGGCAAGATCCTTGTCGAGGATGTCAGCGGGGCCGCGGTTAGGCCCACATCTGCCAAGATTCCACCGCTGTTTCCATGTAGCTGCCAGCCCAGCCAGCTAGGCGAGCACCTGCATGGCGACGTGCGGCCTATAGACTGACTCAGCAAGCACCTGCGTGGTGGCATGCAGATCTTTGTGAAGACCTTGCCACCACGCCAGCTCAGCAGCCTGCCAGCTTACATGGCGCTGCACGCCTTGTTGGCCTGGACGCGTGTCGAAGCAAGGCGAAGCGGCGACGGATGGGGTGGGCTTCGTTGCAATCTCTGATAAAGCAAGAGGACACCTAAGTAGCGCATTTAATGTGTTTTGTCATGTGATGTCAAGCAATAAGCTCAGCCACTGTACACCTTTCCACCTCCTGTGTGCCATTGTGGCGACCCCTTTTTCCTATAAAAGGAGGCCTGAGGCATACAGAGGAAGGATACGGATCTTTTGGACTACGCACACACCGTAGCTAGTTCAAGAACTCAAGAACACTCAAATATACACCAAAGCAAGACTAGGGTATTACGCATCCTCGCGGCCCCAACCTGAGTAAACGATCTTTGTGCTGGCTCCTAGACCCGCTCTTTCCACAACCTCAAGCCCGCCGACCGTAGTAGGGATTCCAGTGATCCCATAGGTGCCGTTTTCCACCGACAACCATAGGATAGATTTAGGGTTGAGTTTATTTTCTTTTTTTGACCTAAAAGTTCAAAATGTAATGAAAATCTGCTATGTTTGCATGTATCTCGTCCGATGTATATGAAATTTCATAGTAATAAGATGTATTGTATGAAAATGTATTGAATGATGATTCTAATCATATTAAACTTGGTATTGTGGTTGTCATTGTCTTTGTATGTATAAACTCGGTCAAAATTTAGAATGTTTGACCCGAGATAAAGCTAATATGCGAAGTAAATAAAAACAAAGGGTTTACATACATAATATCTCTTAGGCCCTCCGAAAGTACATCCACTACACATTCACGCATTTCACATATTTCTCTCGCTCTGTCTGTCAAACCAACTAAGCCAAACTCCTAGCATATAGTGCGGGAAAAGACCCGGCTGCACCATTTTAGTCGGAATTAGTATTGATGGATCATGCGAAGCACCAAGTTTAAAAGGAAAAGGCAGTACACTTATAGCACACCTTTGACTTATCTACTCGAAGCAACCCTGAGGATTGAACGAAGTCTAGCCAACCTCACCAAGAACCAGGAAAGCTTAGAGCAAGTAATTGAAGCTAAGATATATGATCTTGATGTAATTGAAAGTGCGTTATATCGACTAGAGGGGGTGAATAGGCGATTTTTATGAAATTCTTCACTGAGGAATTTGCCGGTGAGGAAATTCCTTAGCGAAGAACTACTAGCAGCGGAATATGTACTCAGAGGTAAACATAACAGATACACACATAGTCAAGATGATGAAATGAAGACTAAGAGCAGAGTACAGAAGCGTAAACACAGATAACAAGATGAAGACAAACAGATCAAGAAATTGAACTGAGGAATTTGTGAAAGTCTTCACCAAAGTCTTCAAGCACGATATGAACAACATGCAACATGTAATGAGGAATTGGATGAGTTGAGGAAATAGAACCAAATACTTGGTGAAGACAATGATTTGGTAAACCAGTTCCAACTGCTGTCTCGCTTGTACGTCTGGTTGGAGCGGCCGAGTATTTAAACTCGAGGACACACAGTCCCGACACCCGATCTCGAGCCGCAACTCAGACACCCAGCCTCACCGTATTCTCCTTGAACTAAGACCACGCAGGCCTCGGCCCAATCACTCGTGGTAAGTCTTCAGTGACTTCCAAACCTTCACAGACTTGGTCACTCGGCGATCCACAATTCCTCTTGATGCTCTAGACCTTGACGCCTAACCGTCTGGAAGAAGCACAGTCTTCAAAGGTAACAAGCGTCGGATCCACGCAGGATCAATTTCTTCAGTGATGCTCAATCACTTGGGGTTTTGTGGGTTTGGTTTTGGGATTTTCCTCACTTGATGATTTTCGCCAAAGTCCTCGGAGGATGGGTTGCTCAAATGACAAGTGTCAAGTTCTTCGAGCAGCCAACCAACTAGTGGTTGTAGGGGGCGGCTATTTATAGCCTAGGGAGCAGCCCGACATGATAAGACATAAATGCCCTTCAATGATATGACCGTTAGGTGGATAAGATATTTTGGTCCGCCGGTAAGAAGACAAAGAACGGATCGGAAATTTGACTCTCAAAGTCCTCGTGGCTATCATGTTCTCATCGTAGGCAATTCGCCTTCGGCGAATTCCTTAACTCTCGATCAGAAAGAAAGTCCTCAAGGAATGTAAGAACTGTGGTCTCATCCTTCGATGAATTTGATCGAATCGTATGAGATTTTGAAAGTGCAACTAATCCCGGGTGGTTTTGGTAATTAATAACAACATATATATCATTGAACTAATAGTTACTTGAGAATCATTTCGAGAGTTCAAGTGATATGGGTATGGCAAGGACTCAAGAAGTGGACCCCAAAATGCTAAGGCAAGCATTGGCAAAAGCTCAAGACTCCATTTTTGGTTTAGTGATCCAAGATCACATTGAGTCCATAGGAAAAGCCAATACTATTAAAAGGGATGAGGTTATGATGATGATCCGTTGCTCAAGTGCTTAGTGATACATCTCCTAAACTATCAAGAACTTTCACCGCCATAGACACTCATAAGTAGTCTCGGTCCCACCGATATTCCAAACTCACCACACCGAGATGAACCACCTCAGCCATAAGCCAAACCCTAGTAAACTCGGATTTTCCGATTCGAACTCGGTCTCACCGAAACATGAGTTGCCAAGTTTCAGAACCTTCATCATCAAATCGGGTCACCGAGATGATGAAGTCGGTCCCACCGAACTGGCATGCTCTTGTCATTGCACTAATCGGACTAACCGAGATTGTATATTCGGTCCCACCGAAAATCCCAACGCTCACATTATTTGAACTATCGGTCTCACCGAGTTGTCCACTTTGGTCCCACCGAGATTGCTCAAATGTGTGTAACGGTTGGATTTTGTGTGGAGGCTATTTATACCCTCCACCCCTCTTCATTCGTGGAGAGAGCCATCAGAAAGAACTACCACTCCTACCTTACATTTCTGAGAAGAGAACCACCTACCTTGTGTTGAGATCAAGTTGCTCCACTCCCACCATATGAAGCTTGATCTCTAGCCTTCCCAAGTTGCTTTCCACTCAATCCTTTCTTCCACCACAGCCAAATCAGTGAGGAGAGTTGAGTGTTGGGGAGATTATCATTTGAAGCACAAGAGCAAGGAGTTCATCATCATCTACAACATCTATTACCTTTTGGAGGGTGGTGCCTCCTAGATTGGTTAGGTGTCGCTTGGGAGCCTCCGTCGAGATGTGGAGTTGAACCAAGAAGTTTGTAAGGGCAAGGAGATCGCCTACTGTGAAGATCTACCCCAGTAAGGCTAGCCTCCGTGGGCGTGAGGCCATGATGGAATAGACAAGGTTGCTTCTTCGTGGACCCTTCGTGGGTGGAGCCTCCGTGGACTCAAGCAGCCGCTACCCTTCGTGGGTTGAAGTCTCCATCAACGTGGATGTACGATAGCGCCACCTATCGGAACCACGGAAAAATCACCACGCTCCAAAATTGCGCTTGCTCTTCTCCACCTCTCTTTACTACATGTGCAATTTACTTTCCGCTGCCTATACTCTAGAATTGCATGTGTAGGGTGATGCTTGACTTGATCATAATTGTGAATCTGCCAAAAACTGTTCTTTGTCAAAAGGCAGAATTTTTATATTGACAAGTAGTCTAATCACCCCCCCTCTAGACATACTTTTGATCCTACAAGTGGTATTAGAGCTTTGGTCTCCATTGTATTGGTTTCCATTGCATTGGACTCCATAAGCTTGGTTTCACAACCTAGGAGAGTATGGCGTCTAGTGAGGGTAATTTTCGTAGAGGTCCTTACTTTGATGGTACAAATTTTGCTAGTTGGAAGCATAAAATGAAAATGCATATTCTTGGTCATAACCCATCCGCATGGGGCATTATTTGTGTTGGTATGCAAGGTGAATTCTTCGAGGAAGGAAAAGTTCCGTATCGCGAAGGTACACCGGAAGAATTGCGGATGTTGCAAAACAATGCTCAAGCTTGTGACATTCTCTTCAATGCCTTGTGTCCCGAGGAGTTCAACAAAATCAGCCGTCTTGAGAATGCAAAAGAGATTTGGGATACTTTGGTTGAAATGCACGAAGGTACCGAGTCCGTGAAGGAATCAAAGCTAGATATTCTTCAAGGTCAACTTGACAAGTTCAAGATGAAGGATGGTGAAGGAGTCGCTGAAATGTACTCTAGGCTTGCTCTCATCACAAATGAGATTGCCGGCTTAGGAAGCGAAGAAATGACCGACCGATTCATCATCAAGAAGATTCTCGAGCTTTGGATGGAAAGTATGACACCGTGTGCACTTTGATCCAAATGATGCCAAACTACAAGACTCTCAAGCCAACCAAGTCATTGGAAGAATTGTTGCTCATGAGATGACACTTAAGGATAAGGAAGAGCTTCACAACAAGTCAAGTGGTGCTTACAAAGCTACAAGTGATGCTCCCACAACCTCAAGTGACAAGTTAGTTTCCAATGAAGAGATAAGCCTAATGGTCAAGAACTTCAACAAATTCTACAAGAATAGAGGCAAAGAGAGAAGCTCAAAGTCTAGATCATATGATGAAAAGAGATCTTCTAGTCGTGATCGAATCGCTACAATTGTGGAAGACCCGACACTACTCAAATGAGTGTACGGCTCCCCACAAGAGAAGAGAAGAATCTCCAAGAAGAAGAAGCTCAAGAGATGAGTCACCTCGAAAGAGAGAAGGAGCAGAGATGATCGTTATGAACGAAGACCCTCTCGGAGAAGCAAGGATTCGAGAGGAAAGACAAGTCATCAAGGAGCTACACAAGAAGAAAACATCAAGCTCATGTAGGTGAATGGGTCTCCGGCCCGACTCCGACAATCAATCGAAGGAAGCTATCACTCCGACTCCGACTACAAATCAAGATGAAGGTGTTGCGGTCTTGCTCTCAGATCCTCCAACTCCAACTCCTACGACTTATTTGATTCACCAAATGAGGGAATTGGAAGATGCTTCATGGCTAAAGGCCCCAAGGTATCACACCCTGAATTCATTGACTTCGATAGTGATGAGGATGACTTGCTTGGTGAAGATGAGCTCTTGCATGATAAATCCAAAGGAGCCTAGTAACGATGAACATGCTAGTAGTCTTTATAGTCGAGAAGAGTCGAATGACAATGCTATGAAGGAGATTGAGCGCCTAACTAAAGAACTAAACACTCTTAAGTTAGCTCATGAAACAACTCAAGAAGATCATAGAGAGCTCCTAAGATCTCATGAGAAGCTACGCTCGAGAAGCTCACTCTAGAGCAAGAACATGAGTTTCTAAAAGCAATCAATGACGATCTTCAAAGAAGAGTTCTTCATATCTTGCCAAACGACTTCTCTTGTCTAATTTCTTGCCACCCATTAAGACTAAGCATGACAAGCATAAGAAAAATTCTTCCTCTAGCAAAGAATAATAACCATGCTAAATCCAATGTTGTTGCTTCTAGTAGTTCTCTTGATTCCACTAACAATGTTTCAAGCCAAGTTACACTTGAGCAAGAGAATAGTTTATTGAAAGGGATCATAGAGAAAGGTGTCTACAAGAGCCTTGCCGAAGCAAGAACTTTGAGGAAATTGTTCGCAAGCAAGGAAGGCACCGAAGAATCAAGGAATTGGTTTTGAGCGAAAGTTCAACGCCAAGGCGTTGAGGGAAGAAGGTCAATATCCTACTCCACAGTTTGTTCCTCAAAAGGAGAAGTATGATCCTACTTCTTCCAATGTGGAACAAGCTCAAGATGACCTTCCACCACAAGACCACAAGCTAAAAGGCAAGGACAAGCTTCAAGAGGAGATTGATGCATTTGTTGAAGCACCTCAAGCCATGGTCAAGTGGGTTCCCAAGGAAACGCCAAGTTCTACTTCGTCAAGCTCAACTACAACCCCAAGGATTCCCATCAAGATGATGTGGATCCCAAGAAGAAGAACTAGAAAGTTCTTGAGGGTGACTCCGCCAACATACTTCACTCACATTCATTTTGGCAAAAACTTGTGCAATCAACTTCCACATCGTGCACTAGTTCATGGAGTCACAAACCCTCTTGTTGGTAAGTCAAGGGACAAGGTAATCATTGCTTTCATGGACATCATCTATTGTGAACTTCAATCTATGTCCATGGATATCCTTGTTTGTTCCTTGTGGGACTAACCCATGTAGGTATTGAAAGTGCCCAATCCAAAGGATAGCTCCCAACTCTTGATGATCTCCATCAACATTGAGCATCCACATCTTCAACATCTACATGAAGTCTTCTACGACAACCCAAGGTTAGTTTGACCCTTTAAAAGGGTTCTCACATCTAGGGGAGCTTTGCTCTAAAAATTGAGCTAAAGCATCTTCAAATGATGTGAACACATCAATGCTTTATGTAAAAGTGGTAACCCCACTTGTGCTTAAACGATGAGTATGACCTATGATCAAATGTTCTCATTTGGCTCCTAAGTCAATATACTCATATAAAGATGACCTAGTCATCGACAAATTGTGTGTTAGTTGCTAGAGTTTTGGTTGTGCATGTTTGACACATATTTCATTTGCTATCTTATTGTGTGAGCATGTTGGATGCATGATTTTATCCATTCGAGGACATCCATTTGTTGTTTTGGTCGCTTTTGATTTTTCCGACCAAATGGATGGACAAGAATGCCTAAGTACCTCCCCTAGCTATCTATGCTTTCTTGTCTCAAATTCTATTCATGCTTACATCACAAATTTTGAACAAGTCATTTTCGACCCTCCGGTGAGGAGCACTCGAGCCACCGATCCGTCAAGGGCTAATTTCCAAAACCTTCTAATTGATTTCGGTCGCACCAACTCACTCAAACTCGGTCGAACCGAAAGCATTTAGACTGATCTAGGTTTTCATCTCGGTGAAACCGAAGTTGTGATTTTCGGCGTGATCAAGTGCATAATCGCTTAGCAGTTATCCATCTCGTGCCACCGAAGTTTTACAACTCGGTCCCACCGACAAATCAAGGGGTATATATTCCGAGGGCGCGCTGATTCCTCCTTCAAATGTTTCGCCCCCACACCCTTTGCTGCCGCCGCCTTGGTCTCCGGATCGCCGCCGTTGTGCTCAGTCGCCGCCGCAGTCTCCGTCGCCGTCAACGGCCATCTCCTCCGAGCCGTTGCCGCCAGAGAAAAACTCCACCAAGTTAGGGTGAGTTTTGATCCCACTCATGCTCCCATCTCCGATTCAATGCACGCTTGATTGCCTAGTATCTTGCCACGATTGAAATCCTCCTGTACACCGATTGGTTCGTTTGAACTAGATTCGAGTAAAAGTTTTAGGGTTAGGTTTCATGAACACATCTCGGTGAGACCGATTTTATATTTTCGGTATGACCGATTTGGCCTATGGCCATTGCACTGCACCCTTCGGTCCAACCAAGTTGTGCAAAATCGGTGTGACCGAAATGAAGATTCTGCGAAACCCTAGTGTTTCTGGCAGGACCGAAACCCACTTCGGTCAAATCGAAAGTGGTGTGCCAAGCTCCTGTTTAACACTTCGGATTCACCGAACCTTAAACTCGGTCTGACCGAAATGTCTTCTGTGAAAACTTAATACTAGAATTTGAACTCATTTTTTTGCAAAACTTCTGCATTTTGTGATGACTCTTCTTCTCTGCCTACACCTTATCTATTCACAGGTTGTCACCATGTCGATGCCAAAGGATGTGGAGAACAGGTCGAGACACCCATTGCGTACATTCCAGAGGCAGCACTAGTCCCGATCCTAGTAGCTCATCCGATGATGGTGAGAGGAGTACACCAAGTGGCATGCCTCCTGCAGCCACCAGAGCTAGAAAGAAGAGGAATTCAGATGATGAGGATTCAGATTTTGTTGTTGAGGAAGAGGTGACCTCAAAGCCTAAAAGGAATGGAAGTACATTGACAGCAAAGAGCACAGAGATTTCTTTCCACATGTGCATGAAAGTTTCACTGCATGTGGAGTTGCAGATTTTGTAGGTCAGAAATTGACCAGTTGGAACAATGAGATGATAATGCAATTTTATGCCACACTCACTTCTACCCCGATGGAAAGATTATGTGGATGACTGAAGGTCAAAGGTTTTCTTCTTCAAGAAGAATGGGCAGAAATTCTGAATGCTCCAAAGGCAACGAGAAGATGATATTGATGTATATGGGATTCCAAAGAAGAATCATGAATCCATGGAAAACATGTACAAAGAGGTTCCAATGCAGAGGATTTGGAAATCTAGAAGCTCGGCTCACCTACCATCTCCAGCAGGCTTACCTACCACTAATACCATTTTGAGGCATACCTTGATGCCCAAATCTGAGATGATCGCATGATCGAGGATACTCTATCAACATGCTGCACATACTTGATGAGAGAGCACCTTTCAAGGTGATGGACTTGATGGTAGAGACCATTAAGAGGACTGCAACTGACCACAAAAGGTCATGTGGATTTGCCCCGCAGATTCAGATGCTTATCAATGCCAAGTTTGGCACGGGCACATTCTTGTTGGATAGAGAACATTTACCGTTGCAGCCAGAGCATGAAGACAATGTTGTTGTGATGGATGAGGAGGATCCGACATCTGTTGAAGGTCAAGCCAAGATCGCAGCTGCTAAGAAAGCCAAAGCTGACAAAGCAGCGAAGAGAGCAGCAGCTAAACCAAAGAGTTTCGGAGAGCAAATTCTTGAAGCTACTCAAAGGATTGAACAACGCCTGGCCAGCATTGAACAGTCTCAGGAGAGCTTAGAGAGGATTGTTGACGAGAAGATCCACGCTCTGGACGTGAAGTCGATCAAGTACAAGTGACCGCCAACAAGCTCGAGGCGATATTGAGGAAGCAAAGCAGGACAAGGCGAGCTTATGCGTGAGTTGCAGGATGACTTAGTCCAGATTCTCATCGACAGATCGCTCCGGTTCCCAAAGGATCCCGATCAGTTGCTATTCCAAAGGATCGACACCAGACTACAACTTCAAAGACCTCCCACAGCCCAAAGAGCTTGCTCCTACTCTAGCTCCAGCTCCAAAGTCCACTCCTCCAAAGACAGACATCACCAAGTCTTCGCCGATGTTGTCATATCCACTCCGACATCAACCTGCACGGAGCCGCCAACAGAGTTCCACAAGTGACGCTTAGCTCTATGCTTTTTCAAACTTTTGGTAACTTGTTGCCAAAGGGGAGAAATTGTATAGATCATAGGGCTTCGAGAGAGAGTGTTGTTGTCTTTGCGCTTTTGCTCTTTCGTTCTTTTGTGGTTTCTTTGAGATACTTTTGGTTTTCGAGACATTCAAGGTGTTTGATACTCCGCTTGATTCTACCTTAATGAGTGCTTGGTCGCACTATGCTTTAATGTGTGCTTAATGCTTATCATATGCCATTCCTATCTCGTATGACCATTTACTCATGTCTTGGTGATTGGGTGCATGCTGTTCATTCTTATCATTTTGTGCGCTCCACCAAGATGTATGTGACATGGAAGAGTGACCCATGATCCTAATCGATTGTGCATTTGCATTCAAACGCAAATCTTAAATAATGCACAAATTTAGGGGGAGCTCTTGCTTATCACATACTTCTCAAAGCGATGATATTATTCATTGATTATATCCTTTGTCGAAGCTTTGATCTATATGTTGTCATCAATTACCAAAAAGGGGGAGATTGAAAGTGCAACTAATCCCCGGGTGGTTTTGGTAATTAATAACAACATATATATCATTGAACTAATAGTTACTTGAGAATCATTTCAGAGAGTTCAAGGATATGGGTATGGCAAGGATCAAGAAGTGGACCCCCAAAATGCTAAGGCAAGCATTGGCAAAAGCTCAAGACTCCATTTTTGGTTTAGTGATCCAAGATCACATTGAGTCCATAGGAAAAGCCAATACTATTAAAAGGGATGAGGTTATGATGATGATCTGGTTGCTCAAGTGCTTAGTGATACATCTCCTAAACTATCAAGAACTTTCACCGCCATAGACACTCATAAGTAGTCTCGGTCCCACCGATATTCCAAACTCACCACACCGAGATGAACCACCTCAGCCATAAGCCAAACCCTAGTAAACTCGGATTTTCCGATTCGAACTCGGTCTCACCAAACATGAGTTGCCAAGTTTCAGAACCTTCGTCATCAAATCGGTGTCACCGAGATGATGAAGTCGGTCCCACCAAAACTGGCATGCTCTTGTCATTGCACTAATCGGACTAACCGAGATTGTATATTCGGTCCCACCGAAAATCCCAACGCTCACATTATTTGAACTATCGGTCTCACCGAGTTGTCCACTTCGGTCCCACCGAGATTGCTCAAATGTGTGTAACGGTTGGATTTTGTGTGGAGGCTATTTATACCCTCCACCCCTCTTCATTCGTGGAGAGAGCCATCGAAAGAACTACCACTCCTACCTTACATTTCGAGAAGAGAACCACCTACCCTTGTGTTGAGATCAAGTTGCTCCACTCCCACCATATGAAGCTTGATCTCTAGCCTTCCCAAGTTGCTTTCCACTCAATCCTTTCTTCCACCACAGCCAAATCAGTGAGGAGAGTTGAGTGTTGGGGAGATTATCATTTGAAGCACAAGAGCAAGGAGTTCATCATCATCTACAACATCTATTACCTTTTGGAGGGTGGTGCCTCCTAGATTGGTTAGGTGTCGCTTGGGAGCCTCCGTCGTCGAGATGTGGAGTTGAACCAAGAAGTTTGTAAGGGCAAGGAGATCGCCTACTGTGAAGATCTAAGGCTAGCCTCCGTGGGCGTGAGCCATGATGGAATAGACAAGGTTGCTTCTTCGTGGACCCTTCGTGGGTGGAGCCTCCGTGGACTCAAGCAGCCGTTACCCTTCGTGGGTTGAAGTCTCCATCAACGTGGATGTACGATAGCGCCACCTATCGGAACCACGGGAAAAATCACCGCGTCTCCAAAATTGCGTTTGCTCTTCTCCACCTCTCTTTACTACATGTGCAATTTACTTTCCGCTGCCTATACTCTAGAATTGCATGTGTAGGGTGATGCTTGACTTGATCATAATTGTGAATCTGCCAAAAACTGTTCTTTGTCAAAAGGCAGAATTTTTATATTGACAAGTAGTCTAATCACCCCCCTCTAGACATACTTTCGATCCTACAGATTTCCAATGGCTTCACTCGAAGGGATTGGTAGGTGTAGGATTTTGAGTTGAGAATCACATGGAAAATTTTCCTTAGTATTTCCTCGACCCCCTTTAACAGTACGGTGTTTCCTATGACTCAAGAAAGAGAAAATGAAACTACGAAAACAAAAGTCTTCACGCTTCATATTCCTCGAATGAATATCAAGTCTTCATGGTCACACCAATTTCTTCACTTTCAAAGTCTTCAGAAAGTCTTCAGAATTTCAAAGTCTTCAGTCGAAGAACTTCAATTTTAGGGGTCGACTTTCTCTGTAAGTATCAAACTCCTCATAGACTTATAGACCTGTGTACACTCACAAACGATCAGCTATTTAACCTATAAGTCTTCAATACACCAAAATCACTAAGGGCACTAGATGCACTTACAATCTCCCCTTTTGGTGATTGATGACAACATAGGTTATGTTTTCAACGGGATAAACATATGAAGTGTAAATACTGATATTGAGGAATTTGATTGCAAGATATAGAAGAACTCCCCGATGTGTGCATAATGAGGAATTTGCTTTTGAGACAATGCACATTTGAAGAATTTAATCATGGAGATCTCCCCTATATCTTGTAATTCATACACGCATTTGATATGTAATATGAAGAATTTGAAATGCATGATGAAATATGGTGCTCGATGAGATTCAAAGATGCGTGCAATGATATTGACGAGGAATAAGCATGCGAATAACACATCAAAAGTATCGAGCATAGTGCACAAAGACAATGCACCGCTCAAAAGTATCGTATAACCATCGACTTAAGATTACAACTCGATCCAATAAAAGTTTCGAAGAACGAGAGTTGTAACTTAATAAAAATGCCCATAGTATAAACCCGCTTGAAGACTAACTCAGATTTCTCCCCCTTTGTCATCAAATGACCAAAAGGATCGAAATTGAGGACTAACGCCCCTGAAGATATTCAAGTTGATGGAGGACCGCCAAACGTTGTCGGGGTTGTTTGTTGAAGTAGGGCCCGCCGCAGTTGTCGCCTAAATCTTCATATTCATCGGCCACGCGATGAAGAATAAGAGCCGACCACCGATCGTGAACTTTGACTCTCTTGAATTTCTTCTGAGGTGGTGCGCACCAACAAAAGCTTCTTGAAGACCCATAGTCTTCAATTCTTCCGCTGAATATACATGATTAAGAACAGCCCAAAGCGGTTGAGGGTTTCATGAAGGTAATACTGGTTTTCTTCACCGCATTATGAGTTGAGGTCATATTGTGAAGAATTGCAGCAAATTGGCGCTTCACCCATTTCTGATTATGCTCAACCTTCCGATGAAGACCGAGGAGTAACTCACGATCACCATCACCCTCGGTGCGCTTGCTTGAGGCTGTTGCTTGGTTGAGGTATTTGCGGCAAGGTGTCATGCGTTGCAGAATCGTCATTGGTGGAGTAAGATGCAGCCTTGCGAAATTGACCATCCAATGGACGAGTGCCTTCATCAATTACAGCTGCTGCCTTGCCCTTGTCATCAGATGATGAAATTGGTCGCTTGAGGACTTCAATGGGCGGCAAGTAGCTGCCATGATTCAAAGTGTCAGCCTTGTAGTTCAGTGAAGATCTTGCCCTTATGAATCTCATGATCCAAGGCGCATATGGCTTCAGCTCAAAAGGTGACATTGCAACATTGGCCAGAGTCCTCATGAAGAAATCATGGAAGTTGACAGGAACGCCATGAATGATATTGAAAAGCATGTTCTTCATGATGCCTACGACATCTTCTTCATTTGAGTCGTGGCCTTTTATGGGACTCATTGTCTTCGTTAAGATTCTATAAACAGTCCGAGGCACATACAAAGAAATCCTTGACGAAGAATTTGGTTCGAGGGGCTTGACCGGCTTCAATGGCTTTCATAAGCACTTGCATAAAGTGATCGAGACAATTCTTGGTCATTGTAGATGCAACGTGCAGATTCATGGGGAGGATTAAGAGGAAGGACACGGCAATTCAGTTGTCGGTGCCTTGTAGTGAGTATTCTCGTCATCCAATCCAATACCCATGAGTTGATGTCACAAGATCTCCGGTGATGTGCAGGGTGGCATAGAACTGAAGAATGAGTTCTTCATTCCAGTCACAAATGTCAGTGTAGAAATTCAGCAGCCCTGCATCATGAAGAACACGGAGTACTGGCTCGAAGCACGGTAGTGATTCCATATCCACATGAGGAATATGCTCATGGTCAAGATCTTGTCCTTGTCAAACAAAGCACCGAGGAATAGAAGTTTGCTTGTGTTGGAGTCCGAAGCGCTTTTCCTCATTCAAGCAGAGTCATATGGATTATAGGCGATGAAGAACACGTGCTCGTAAAAGAAGTCTTCAGCCTTGAATTTTGCTTGCTTGAGAACGGATTCTTTGGCTTGGGCAGAGGAATATCTCGTGATTTGCAAAGACAACCTCGTGGATCGCGATCTCGTGTTCTTCAGTCGAGGAATTTCTAGTTCCTCTCCTTGTGCAGTTTGAGGATCAAGAAGGGTTCTTCAAATACTAGTGGCTGGAATTTCTTCATTTACAGAGGAAGTGGGATGAGTTTCTTCAGAGCCCATTTGAACAGCTTGTAGCCGGGGACGAGAGGAACTTGTTGAAGCGGAGTGAAGAGAGGAGTATTGGGATGCCGACTTTCCCAAAAGTCATCGCTCATCACCGTGTAGTGCACCCAATATCCACGTCTTCGTCTTCTTTTCAATTTCTCAACACCGCCTCTTCACCGTGAACCGAGGCACGGTGAGGAAACAATCTGGGGTTGAAGGGAAAGCTTCCACTTTAATTTCTTCATCAAGCTGTTCTGAAGTAGCAACAGATTGATTTTCTTCATCAGATCCGCTTGGGATCTTGTAATCTTCTCCATAAGGAACAATTTCCTTGGACGACATGGAGGAAATGGGAATGGCATCAATAGGATTTTCAATAGAGCTGGTCATTGGCTTCATTTTCTTCGCAGCCGAAGAATTTGACGCAGCTGATGCCTTCCTTTCCTTCATGCAGCTCGTTCTGCAGCCTTTGTCTTCTTCACTTCATTGGCAGAAGGAAGAATTGGAGACGGTGTTGGTGCAGGAGGAGCTGAGGATTGTGGTACAGTTTCTTCAAAGAATCGGTGCAGCTTCCTATTTCCTTCAGATTCTTCAGCGCACCACTAGTGGATGCCCCGGGAATTTCTTCAAAGAAATGGAATGGAGTCATCAGCCACGAACTTGTGTTCTCATCAAGACGCTGCAAGTCATCAGCGATCTTGGCATGTTCTTCAAAGCAGTCGAGCGAGTCTTCACTGAGGATTTTCTTGTTGCGATGGAGCTGCAACAGCTTGATATTTTTTCATCGATTGACGAATCTCACCTTGGCTCCTTGCCATTCAAGATTATAAGCTTCGAAATCCTTGCTGAGGGCTTGGATTTCAGATTGAGCTTTGAGAAGTTCTTCAGGAGTCAAGTTGAATAAGTTCTTCCTCAGAAGCTTCTCCTTTCTGGCTTTTGCTCTCTTTAATTCACGAGCCTTTTCAAATTTCCATTTCTCTTCAGCGATGAAATGGTTAAGCATATGACTTTGACCAGCAGTGAGTGGCAGATCCGGTATAGGAGTGTTTGGATCGTGATGCCACAGGTCAATGAAGTCAAGGATCTTCTTTGGATCCAGAAGTAAAGGCACACTTGTTCTTTTGGCTCTAGCGGCCTTGGTCAGTCTGTCTCTGATGATTTCTTCAAGTTCTTCATTAGAGGCTTCATCATCAGAAGGCACATTGAATGCAACCTGTTTCTTCTTTGGACTAGGCCGAGGACCGCGTCCAGCTGTTGCTTTTGTCTTCAGCAGAGTGGGGCCTGCTGAGGATATTGGTGCAAATGAGGAACTTGCCGAGACACCGTAGCAATTGAGAAACCCCGAGTCCTTTGACAAGTAGCCGATGCATGTGAGTTGAGGACTTGGAGGAGCTGCCGAGGATTTTGAATGAGCAGCAAGCAGCCTCGAGGAATTTGCCGTGAGGGCGCGGCCGAGGAACTGGCCGTGAGGGCGCCGACGGTGAAGCACTTGGCTTGCGTCAGCAGCTTCTTTGGCATTGATTTCTCGGCTTGACCGAGGGCTCAAGCAGAAGCAGCAGCAGCAGAATCCTCATTGAATTTCCTCACCGCCTCCTTGGCCTATCTTGCCAATTTGGCTTGACGCTGGACCATTCTTCAGAAAGTCTTCACCACTCTTGATGCTAGTGGGATCACGACTTGGCCAAAGCCAAGGAGCTCTTGGGCATGGAGGGTTTAAAGCTAATTTCCTCATGTACTTGGGAGTGACATAGCGGTATTCCCTCCATTCTCGTGCCCATCTTCGTTCTATCCTCTCAGATCGACTTTGCGCTGATTTTTGGTCTCCTTGCCAAACTTGGATTCATCAGTGTGCAGAGTCTTTGTATATTTCCTCAGAATCTCAAAAGCAGTCATGACTTCGGTTTCTTTCCTCCTTCTGTGGTCTCTTGCCTTCCGCCATTTTCTTCGTGAGGAATTTGAACAATAGAGCACTCAAGAAGTATGCAGTTTTTCTTCGAGAAACGCTGCAAATGAGTTAAGTTGATGAGAACCTAGTGATTCAGCAATGACATGAGTACTGTGAATAGAGTGTAGGTGCAAGGAATTTGGAGAGGTCATATGCGTTCTCGTAAGATTTTTCAAAAGGAACAAGTTTTGAGGAATTTGACCAGTTGAGCCTTGAGGAATTTCACTAAGCGCTTGCCTTAGGTTCCAGAGTTGTACAGATTGAAAATCCGCACAATTGAGGAATCTTGAAGAAATGAATGCTTAGAGAGATAAATCAAGAGCATATAGTGTGTGAGGTGTTCATATGTGAAGATTTGAAGAGCAAAAACACCTTTGAAGATTTTCAGAAAGATTTGAGAATCAACGCGAGTAATAAAAGTGACTTTTAATTACCCGAACTGAAGAACACGACGAACAGGAGTGAACTGTAGCGGAGTTCATCACGTTAGATCTCCCACGCCCTAACTTGGTAGAGGGAGACAGCTACGGCGGCGGCGGAGTGAAGATTTCCGCGACCGGCGCGAGTACGACGGCGATGAGGTCGAGGCAGTGAAGCTTTTCCTCATCGGCGGCGATGGAGTAGCAGCGGCGCTAGGGTTTGAGGAGAGCTCGAGCGAGAGACGGCGATCGAGCGGAGTAAATGAAGTGAGGAGGGTAGAGGGGTATTTATAGCCACGGTGAAAAACTGTTCGCCCGAAGATTTTGGGACGAACGTGCCCCTGCCCTTTCTCCTTCACGCGACATGTGTCACCCACGTACTGTGCTGATGAGATCGTGTAAGATTGTGGGTGATTAAACTAATACATCGTGGGATGCGGAACGGTTTAAGCGGTAAAACCGAAAACTTGGATAAGATTTGTTTAAAAGTTTAGTTCGCAATTTCTTCACTGTCAAGGACCAAAGGAAGACTTTGAACGAAGTTTCAATCGAACGCATATGAAGAATTTGTGAATAGATTGGATTGAGTATAGCATAGAGGGGAAGGGTCCGATCACATTCACTTAGCAGAAATCGCAACTTGAAGAAATAGCAATAAGTGAATGATGTAGAGGACATAAACTCATATATATATATATATAGCCAATGAAGAAAAACGTCAGAAACATTGAAGATTTTGCAAAGTTGAAGAATTTGAAAAACTGAGGAATTTCAAAATGAGGAAAAACTAAAATTGAAGATTTTCAACTTTTGTGGTGGCGTAGCCCACCGTATAAGAATGATGATTTCAGACACCGCGTACAATTATCATAGGGTTCTGAGAATCAAATTCTTCATTAATTTCTTCACACTTAGAGTGTTATTCTTCATTGATTGAAGAAAAACGATTCTCATGTGTTGCACATCTAAGTCATCAATTATGCATAAGGGTTAGGATGTGTGTCCTTTTCAAAGAACATTCGAAGATTCTAAGATATTAGCTCACACCGCAACTTGCTAAATCTCTTCTCATCCAAAGGCTTGGTGAAGATATCAGCTAGCTGTTCTTCAGTCTTCACATGCTCGATGGAGATATCGCCCTTCAGTACATGATCACGAAGAAAATGATGACGAATCTGGATGTGCTTAGTCTTCAAGTGCTGAACTGGGTTGTGAGCAATCTTGATCGCACTCTCATTGTTGCAGAGGAGAGGCACATTCTTCACATTGACGCCATAGTCCTTGAGGGTTTGCTTCATCCAAAGCAGTTGAGCACAGCATGAGCCAGCAGCAATGTATTCAGCTTCAGCAGTAGACAGTGATACGCAGTTCTGTTTCTTCGAGGACCAACAAACCAAAGATCGTCCGAGGAAATGACAAGTGCCAGATGTTGACTTGCGGTCCACACGATCACCAAAGATAGTCGAGTCGTAATATCCAATGAGATCAAAAGCAGAGCCCTTGGGGTACCATAATCCTAGTGTTGGTGTGTGAGCTAGATATCAAGAATATGCTTCACAGCCTTATGGTGTGATTCCTTCTGCAGCTTGAAATCGGGCACACATGCAAACACTAAGCATTATATCCGCCTAGATGCACATAAGTACAATAAAGAACCAATCATGGAGCGGTATACCTTGTGATCAAGTCAATACCATTTTCATCAAGGCATAGATGGCCATTTGTGGGCATAGGAATTTTGACGCCTTTGCAATCTTGCATGCCTAATTTCCTCAAGACATCTTTGAGGTATTTCTCCGAGATATGAATATGCCATTGTGTCACCGATTTAATTTGAAGACCTAAGAAGAATTTCAACTCTCCCATCATAGACATTTGATATTCTTCACTCATCATATAGGCAAATTCATCACTATATCGCTGGTTAGTACAGCCAAAGATAATATCATCAACATATATTTGGCACACAAACAGTTCACCATCATATGATTTAGTAAATAGAGTAGGGTCGAGTGAACGGTGTGAAGCCATTCTTCACGAAGAATTCCTTCAAGGTCATACCACGCCGAGGGGCTTGCTTGAGGCCATAGAGGGCCTTATTGAGTCTCAAGACTTTGTCGATTCTTGGGATCTTCAAAACCAGGGGTTGAGCAACATATACTTCTTCCTCAAGCTTACCATTGAGGAATGCACTTTTCACATCCATTTGATATAAGATGATATCATGATGGTTAGCATAGGCAAGTAAATGCGAATAGCTTCAAGTCTAGCAACAGTGCAAAAGTTTCATCGAAATCAATTCCTTCAACCTGTGTGTAGCCTTGAGCTACTAGTCGTGCCTTATTCCTCACCACAAGGCCATTTTCATCTTGCTTGTTGCGTAGATCCACTTTGTGCCAATGATATTATGCTTGCGAGGATCCAGGCGATTGACCAATTCCTGACATTGTTCAACTCGAATCGATGTAATTCTTCTTGCATAGCCCGAATCCACTCGGCTCCATAAATGCTTCATCTACCTTAGTGGGCTCTGAGATAGAGACAAAAGCATAGTGCCCACAAAAGTTAGATAAGTGTGAGGCTTTTGAGCGGGTGAGAGGACCCGTGCACTGATGTCATCGATGATCTTTTCCACTTGCACTTCTTTTGCAACGCTGTGGATGAGTTGGTTGTCGCCGAGGATTTTGATCAGCATTTTCTTCAAACCATTTTCCTCATCATGTTCTTCAGTGCATCACCGACGCTCTTCACGAACAGGATGAATTCTTCAAAGAGATTCTTCAAGAGGAATGACATCCTCGCTTGCCTTGAGCTTGATAGCATCCTCGGTGCTGGTTCATCTAACATGTATGTAGGTGCTCTCTTTGCAGCCATTAGTTTCATCGAACCACACATCTACAAAGGTCAACAATCTTGTGAAGAACAATGTTGAAGACTCAGAGGTGTGCGAGTCCTTTCCGTAACCAAGCATAAAACCTTCATGTGCTTTTGGTGCAAATTTAGAATTGTGGTGAGGATCTCTAATCCAACATTTAGCAATCAAGACTTTGAAATAACTCACATTGGGTTTCTTGTCGTTGAGAAGTTCATAGGCGTCTTCTTGAAGAATTTGTGAAGATATACTCTGTTGATGATGTGGTAGGCAGATCAATTGCATCAATCCAAAAACGCCGAGGCGCTTTGTATTCATCAAGCATAGTGCGAGCCATCTCAACAAGAGTTCTGTTCTTGCGCCCCACGATGCCATTCTCACGAGGAGTATAGGGAGCAGATAATTCATGAGTAATACCAAGTTCATCAAGATAGGCATCAAGACCGAATTCTTGAACTCGGCCCATTGTCACTTCGATATGCTTGATCTTCACACCAAAGTTGGTTGAAGCCCTCGAGGAAAATCGTTTGAAGACTTCCTGCACTTCATGTTTGTAAGTAACAATGTGTACCCATGTATATCGAGAATAATCATCAACAATGACAAAACCATATAGAGATGCATCATTAGTGACTGCTGAATAATGATTAGGTCCGAAGAGGTCCATGTGAAGCAATTCAAATGGACGGGTAGTGGTCATGATAGTCTTCGCTGGGTGCTTGGCCTTGGTCATTTTTCCGGCTTCACATGCTCCGCATAAGGATCCTTGAGGAATTTGACATTCTCAATGCCAATGACATGCTTCTTCTTCGCAAGCGTGTTCAAATTCCTCATGCCCGCATGACCAAGTCGTCGATGCCATAGCCAGCCTTCAAGCTTTTGCAAGTAGACACATGGCTGGTTGTGGTCCCAGAGAGAAATCAACAATATACAGATCTCCTCTCCTAAAGCCTTCAAGACTTTGGAATTGTCACTTCCATAATCACAACACAAATGATATTTGCCAAAGACAACAACCATATCAAGATCACAAAGCATTGAGATCGACATGAGATTGTATCCTAAGGACTCAACAAGCATGACTTTGTCCATGTGCTTATCCTTAGAGATAGCAACCTTACCAAGACCCAATACCGACTTTTGCCTTTGTCAAAGAAATATGATATGCTTCAGAGGTGACGGTGATAAAGGAGCATCCATCAATAGATTCTTGTCACCAATATGTGATTTGTACATCCACTATCGAGGACCCATTCAGTGGTTTTGGGTTGATCATCCCGCAGATGAATTAGTATAACTTACAATCTCATATGCTTCATCAAGGAAGAATATGATATCAAGTTCATCGATGATTTTCATCAAGCAAGAAATGATATAGCAAGAGGAGGACGTGTGAAATGAAAGTTCATTTCATCATGATTCGCCTACATCCTTTCGTGCATTTTGTCGTCCCCAAAGAAATTCTTCAGACGTTAGAGCACGCCCGAGACCTGACCTCGCAGAAGAGATTAGTTCTTTTCTTCACCACCCACATCCGGAGGGGTGGCAAAGAGTTCATCATCCTGCGAGCACCATGTGAGAAAGGTGGCAAAGATGCCAAACCATTTCGCTTAGCATGAGAGAGGTTAGGGTATGCATATGAATAAGGAGTAATTCTTCGAGGACTTATGAACATAATGGTTTGAAGAATAATGCACATATTCATAGCCTTTAGCTTTACCTGCATGAGACAGATTTGTTAGCACAATGATAATCATATGAGGACTTTGATCCAGCTTGAGGAATTTGATCCTCGTGAAGAATTTGGTCCATATGAGGATTTGGATCCATATGAAGAGTTTGGTCCATATGAAGAATTTGATCTGGGGTTCTGTTCTTCACGTGTGGTGTCATGAGGACATTCACCAAGACTTTCAACACAACTTTTGGGAACCCAGATTTTCTTCATAGGGAACCATTCCTGCAGCTTAGTGCCAACATATCTAGCAAATACTTCACCATTCGATTTTTGAACAGTTTATAGTTGAGTCAAATGACTCATCGTAAGAATGAGGAGATTCACATGTAAAGCCAGATAAGTTAGATGGATCAATCGAGGTCCTTTGCAAAGAACCCATGAGGTTTTGGGATACCGCTCGGGCTTCCAATATGTTCCATCGGCATTGAGTTTCCTCTCAAAGGCAATACCCTCTTTCCTAGGGTTTCTATTGAGGATCTGCTTGAGCACATCACAAAGTGTCTCGATGCCCTTTGAGGCTTTTGTACATGCTCGTCATGTACAATTCCTTCAAATTTCGCATTGTTAGTGATACTAGCAAAGTCCTCGATGAGGAATTAGTGATAGCAGAGGCAGATGAAGAATTTGTAACAGTTGAAGCATTTGAACATTCATGTGAAGAATTTGCAGATTCACGTTCAATGCACTTTAAGCATGGAGGAACAAATTTTTCCTGAGAAGCACTGATTTGTTGAGATAGTAATGAATCGCGCTCCTTCTGAAGATCTTCATAACATACTCTTAGCTTTTCAAGATCTGCCTTTCTTTGAATAGCTTCAAGAGAAAGCTTCTCATTGTCTTGCTTTTCTTGAAGAAATTCATAAGAAAGTTTCTCATGATCGATAAGAGAGAGTTATGATGACCTTGAAGGTTATCATACTTAGACCAAGTCTCAAGATTTTCACCAAGGCTTTAGTGCAATCCATTTCTTCACCCAACATATCATCACTTTTATCTAGCATGTTTTGAACCTTTTCAAGAGCCTGTTGTTGTTTCACGGCAATTTTAGCAAGTTTAGAGTAGCTGGGCTTTAGATCCTCATCAGATTCATTTTCACTAGAGTCGAGGAGTTGTATTTGAGTACCTTAGCTCCTTTTGCCATGAAGCAATAGGTGGGGCGTAGCCATCATTATCTTCAAGATGCTTGTCGGTGGAGTCAGCTTCTTGATGTTGAAGATGGACTTGTCGACGAAAGCAAAGAGTAACGGCCGACTCGCCACACCGCACTCAGATTCTTCAGACTCTCTCCTTCATCATTTTCCTCAGATTCAGCTTCAAAGTCCATTTCCTTGCCAATGAATGCCCGAGCTTTCTTGGAGCTGCCCTTCTTGTGAGATGAAGACTTTGATGGTTTTGAAGACGAAGATTTTGATGATTTCTTCTTCTTCTTCATATCATCAGAACTGTAGTCCCTGTATTTCTTCTTCTTCATTTCCTTTTCAGACTGAGGACAATCTTGAATATAGTGACCAGGCTTCTTGCATTTGTGGCAAAGTCTTCTCTTGTAGTCACTGGATGAAGAATCATTTCCTCTTGATGATTTTCCAAAACGACCACGTCTTGTGAACTTCTAGAATTTCTTCACAAGGAGAGCTAGATCCTGGCTCAGTTCTTCAGGATCACCAAGGCTACTACCAGAATCCTCACATTCAGAGTCAGACACAACCTTTGCCTTCAGGGCACGTGGTTTGCCATAGTTTGAGCGATAGAGATCTCTCTTTTCAGAAGTCGAACTCGTGAGTGTTAAGCCTTCGAGGATATCGGCAGGATCAAGCGACTTGTAGTCAAGACGTTCTTGTATCATTAGTCCCAGAGTATCAAATGAGGAATCAAGCGATCTCAGCGGTTTCTTCACAACTTCGTGATCGCGATGTCAATGGCACCGAGGGCTTGAAGCTCATTTGAGATGTCGAGAGGCGATCAAAGGTTTGTTGGACATTTTCGTTGTCGAGTCTTTTGAAGCGGTTGAAGACATTCAAGAACATCAACTCGAGAGTCACGCTGAGTTGAAACTCCTTCATTTACTTTGGACAGCCTATCCCGTATAAGCTTAGCGCTTTCCACAAAGACTCACTCTCCCATACTATCCTTTGCTCGGATGGCCACAGATGATATTCTTCGCTTGAGAGTCGAGTTGTTTAAATCTCTTCACATCGGTAGCGGTCGGTGTTTCAAAGGATGGGGACACCATTTTCCACAACATACCGTAGATCATTATCAATTGCCTCAAGATGCATTCGCATCTTGTTCTTCCAAAGAGGGGTAGTCCGCTCCATCAAAGGTAGGACACCTAGCCGAGACCTTGATCATACTGCGGTCGACATAACTAGAACTCCGTGGTTAAACTAAAATCACACGTAACAAGGAGTACCTTGCTCGATACCAATTGAAAGTGCGTTATATCGACTAGAGGGGGGTGAATAGGCGATTTTATGAAATTCTTCATCGAGGAATTTGTCGGTGAGGAAATTCCTTAGCTAAGAACTACTAGCTGCGAATATGTACTCAGAGGTAAACATAACAGATACACACATAGTCAAGATGATGAAATGAAGACTAAGAGCAGAGTACGTGAAGCGTAAACACAGGATAACAAGATGAAGACAAACAGATCAAGAAATTGAACTGAGGAATTTGTGAAAGTCTTCACCAAAGTCTTCAAGCACGAGATATGAACAACATGCAACATGTAATGAGGAATTGGATGAGTTGAGGAAATAGAACCACCATTGGTGAAGACAATGATTTGGTAAACCAGTTCCAACTGCTGTCTCGGTTATACGTCCTGTTGAGCGGCCGAGTATTTAAACTCGAGGACACACAGTCCGGACACCCGCTCTCGAGCCGCAACTCAGACACCCAGTCCTCACCGTATTCTCCTTGAACTAAGACCACGCAGGCCTCGGCCCAATCACTCGTGGTAAGTCTTCAGTGACTTCCAAACCTTCACAGACTTGGTCACTCGGCGATCCACAATTCCTCTTGATGCTCTAGACCTTGACGCCTAACCGTCTCGAAGAAGCACAGCTTTCAAAGGTAATAAGCGCCGGATCCACGCAGATCAATTTCTTCGATGCTCAATCACTTGGGGTTTTGTGGGTTTGGTTTGGGATTTTCCTCACTTGATGATTTTCGCCAAAGTCCTCTTGAGGATGGGTTGCTCTCAAATTACAAGTGTCAAGTTCTTCGAGCAGCCAACCAACTAGTGGTTGTAGGGGACGGCTATTTATAGCCTAGGAACAGCCCGACATGATAAGACATAAATGCCCTTCAATGATATGACCATTAGGTGGATAAGATATTTTGGTCCGCCGCCAAGAACACAAAGAACGGTCGGAAATTTGACTCTCAAAGTCCTCGTGGCTATCATGTTCCTCATCAGTGTAGGCAATTCAGACCGGCGAATTCCTAACTCCTCACCAGAGCAAAGTCCTCAAGGAATGTAAGAACTGTGGTCGGTGTACTAAGGTAGGGGTACCTCAAGATTCTTAACTTGTGCACGGGCAGCCCCCAGCCCCCCCAGCAGCTAGATCCATCCAATGCTTGCCGAGACCATCTCCGCCCGCACTAAGCCGCTCAAGAACAAAGTATATAAGATAGAAGCTCAAGACCCCTGCAAGAGGAGCTTGCCGAAGGCCATTCCAGCTCAAGGCTACATTACTCCTGCAGATCCCCATGAGAGGAGCTCGCCGGGAGGACTAGAAGATCATGTGGCGAAGACACGCCGCTGCGCCAGGCTGCGGGCGAGGACCCGGGAGCGGCAAGTCACAGAGCCCGACAAGCCCCGGTCCGCAAGATCAAGGCCCCGCAAGGTGCTTGCCGGGAGAGCTATGCTACGCGTCCGCACTCCAGCTCATCCGCCCACGCCGCCTCCAGCCTTCTCTAGAGACGCTGCGGCGGGTGGCCGTGGCCGCATGAGGAATGCGGTGGCACTCCACGGTGGTGGCTTCGCCGCCGTGGCGAAAGAAGACGCGATGGCGGAGCTTTTGGGCGACGGCGACGGGCATTTAATGCCCTTGTCCCCTCTGTCAAAATTAGGTAGAAAGCATCAGTAGCTGCACTGCTCCCCGCACCTGCTCCAACTACCACCTCTTTACGCTTTTACCCCTCTACCTCACGCTGACACTGCCGGTGACCCTTGCCCTATAAAAGGAGGCCCATGCACAACGAGAGGAGGTTCCACGACTAGCCACTCTCGCGTGAAGGCTCGAGCCCTCGGCAACTCTAGCGCCGGATTCGCCGCCACACACCACTCCACCGCTTTCGCCGCATTCTTGAGCAAGATCTAATACAACACAATGCAGCAAGAGGGTTTACGCGACCATCGCGTCCGGCCGGGTAAAATCCTCGCGTGCATCGCCGACCGCTTCTCCGCGCAACCTCCGCCCGCATCAACACACGGCGGGCCCGGCCCCATAGGTGCCGCGCCACCCATCGGCATGCGACATCTCGGGCGCGCTGTAGGGCGCCGAGGTTGTGCGAACTCGATCCGCGTTCGCGCCGCCAGCTTTTCATCAACCTCTCGGTTTCACACCGACTTCATCGACAATCGCGCTATGGCCTCAAGACGAGAGCTTCGAGGGTCGCAGACCCATCTCCGTCCTTCCGCCGCCACCGAGCCGACGGCAAAGCGGAGGAAACGCCGGAGGAAGGGTGGACACCGGCGAGGGCGCCGCGGTGCCACCAGATCCAGGACAGACGGAGGACCACGCCGGCCTCCGTGAGATCAAGGCCCAATCCAGCATATAGCGGCCCAGCGGCGCCATACTACGAGAAGGTGGTATCCGCCACCGAGGCAAGAGCAGCAGGGGTTCGCGGGGCGCCCGGACTGCTGTTCATGCATGAGTAAAGCGAAGAGGTCGAGGCAGATTCGCTCCCCTAACATTGTTAGGGACCCGAGTGTATCCGCCCCCTCGCACCGCCGCTTCCCGCCTCCCTCGGCCCGGCAAGCGCCTATCCTCGAGCGCCACGATGTCGCCGAAAGACGCGCTACCGAAGCTCTAAGTCCGCAAGGACGGCTCGTGCTCCATCCGACAAGCGCATTCCTCCTGAGCGCAAAGAAGCCCGGTGAGGACAGCTTTGGTGTTCGCCCCGCAAGCGTGCCTCCCGGAGCGCCCGCCGCCGCCATGGACACACCATTGAGCTCCACCAGCGAGCGCAAAGAAAAAGAAAGCTAAGTCGCCGAGCCTTCGTGCAGAGCGCTTTTTTCATACTTTTATATGTTATACCCCTCGCGATTCGCCCTTTGTGCGCGAAACTCAGGCGCGAGGAGCTCGCTTGTGGATGGTCGCACCTTACTTCGCTCAACACGCCAACGAAGTTAAGAGTAAGCCGCGACCAGCTTCAAGGCCTCGCTTGCCCGAGCCTGCTCAGAAGTTAAGTCGCGCCGCTGCCAGACACGGCAAGGTTGCTTGCCGGAGGCGACACCGCCAAGCGGGCTGCCGACGCCCGCACTCAGCAAGCGTGTTGAGCACCGCAAGTTACCTAGAAGCGAGGGCTAAAGCACACAAAGGGTGTAGGGCGAGGGTATAACGTGGCGAGACATGCCGTGAAACGTCAGTCCGTATGAGAGACTTGGGCGCAAGAGGAGCCAAGTCGTGGCCCAGCTTGCGCATTTGTTTTGTTTCCGAGTCCGCTCAACAAACACAAGTGTGCTGCAGCACCCTTATCTTGCTTCCGAGCCACGCCGCCAGTTGCTGCCATAATCGCCCGACAAGGTTGCTTGCCGGAAGCGACGCCACCAGCGGGCTGTCCCATGGTCACTAAGCGTGTCCGCCCGGCAAGCTCCCCAAGAGCGAGAGTACAAACATACGAAGGACAAAGCCCGCATCGTATTGCTTAGCCAAGATCTATATATACATGCACATACATGTGTGTGAGCAATTGCATATCTACCTCAGCTATTTTCATGGCTAAAATTGCAGCAACAAGAAGGAACCAAAGGTCGCACCATACCGGGGCCCGGCGAGTCGTGGTCGCCGGGCCGCGGATGCCAAGGTTCTTCTTGGCGAGCCAGCCTCACTGGGGCTGCGAGCATCGAGATTCGCCTCCGCGAGCTAGTGTCGCCGGGGCTGCGATTTCAGATAAGTTTTCATCCTCATCATGCATCCTCTCATGGACCGGAGATGCGGATCGTGTCTTTGAACGATCGTGTCTTGTAAAACTCAGACGCTGGGAGGAACCGAGTCGTGACCCAGCTTATGCATTTGGTTTGTTTCGAGTCCGCTCAACAAACCCAAGTGTGCCTGCACTCTATCTTGCTTCCGAGCCTGCCAAAGAAGGTAGACGTCGCGAATCGCCCGACAAGGTTGCTTGCCGGAAGTGACACCACCAAATGGGCTGTCCCGATGTCGCTAAGCGTGTTCGCCCGGCAAGCTCCCCGATAGCGTAAGAACACACAAGGCACGAATCAAATAAAAGACTCAGATCCGCAAGCTTTCCCTCTTTTCATTAAAACATCCAGTTTAGTACAAGTCCATAGAGGATGAAAACATGATAGAGAGGATTACAAGTTCTTAAATGCAGCTAAATGCCCGAGGGCTTACAATTTGAAAAGATAAGGTGCCCGTGATCCCTCTCCTGCTTTCTCTGCTCAGAGTTCAGAGGTAGGTCAGGAGCCCCGCAAGATAAGCTTGCCGGGAAAGGAGACCCCGCAAGAGGAGCTTGTCGGGAAGGGCGAAGGAGCGCCTAGGAGAGCGTGGCGGTGACGCCGCCGCAGCCGCAGAGCAGCGCAAGGTGACGGGCATGGGGAACGATGCCCGGAGCCAGCGACAAGTCCTCAAGGCCACGAAGAGCCACGGCGCCAGAAGACCCCAAGAGAACACCCGGGGCCGCCAGAGCTTGGCGGAGACGGCGCGCGGAGGCGAGCTTGAAGACGGGTAGTGGGACGCCGGCACGCCTCGAGGGCTACTCGCTCTCGTCCGCGACGTGAACGGCATTGCCGCCACTCCCCTCTTCCTCTTCCGCTGCCTCTACGCCAACCGCCCAAGGAGACGGCCCCGGGAGTTCAGGAGACCGCAACCCGTAAGATGGGGTTGCCGGTGGCGACGAGGCAGCGTGTCCGACGCCTAGTCGGGCCCGCCATCCTCGCCGCCGCTGCCGCTCTCCTCCTCGCTCACTTTCGCCGAGGAGGAGCTCGCTATCCGAGGAGCTGTCCACACAGCAGCGCACCGGGTTCCATAGTCGCTGAAGACCTTGACGGCGAGGAGGTCACCATCCAAGAACTT
Organism: Aegilops speltoides; assembly: GCA_021437245.1. Classification (NCBI taxonomy): domain Eukaryota; kingdom Viridiplantae; phylum Streptophyta; class Magnoliopsida; order Poales; family Poaceae; genus Aegilops; species Aegilops speltoides. The sequence continues at coordinate 211,263,434 of CM038144.1, forward strand.
AAAATGGAGGGTGAACCCCGCCGCTGCTTATGGATCCGGCGAACGCCTTCCACCCTCGGTCGAAGAACATCACGCCGGGCGGGGACACGACACTCACCCGAAAGTGCCGCTGATCCCGCAGCCCCTCATGCGTAGCTCCATCACGTCGGCGGATCCGCCCCATTGCGCCCGCTAACGGGCCGGCAACCGGCGACGACGAGGTGCCCGACGGCTTGATGAAGAACTCCTGGGTCATCTCCGGTGGACCGCGCCGTGGTCGAGACGCCGGAGGAGACGGGGAGGCTCTCACCACGACCGCCTCTCCTCGACCGCCTCGCCACGCCGGCCTCGATCATGCCACGCCTCTTCTCTCCCTCTCGTGGCGGCTCCGCCGCCACGGAGTAGGACGGGAATGGTGCGCTGCCTAGAAGCAACCAGCGCCGCCATCGCCGAAGAGCCGGATTCTCCTTCCATGGCGGCGAAGGAGGACGAAGACGGCGAAGGGAGAAAGGGATGAGTGTGGCTGCCAGGCACCCCTTCCGCCCTATTTAAAGGGGCGAGGTGGGGACTCAACCGCCCGCCAACCAATCAGGAAGCGAGGAGGCCAGAGGAGCGGGCCGACTCGCCCTCTCGCCTGTGGACGGCTCGGTCTCCCACCTTCGCCCACCACCCCCCATGGATGAGGGTCAGCGTGGCGGCGAGCCGAGCGACAGTGAAGCGACCCGCTCGCGCCACGATCACGGGTGGGTGCCTTAAAGGCTGCATGCGCCGCCCACTTCTCCACGACGCCGCAATCGACGTGCCGCTGCGGAGAGGAGGACGACGATGCAAAGAGCAGATTCGACGGGCCATGGGCTTCAGCGCCTGCAATCGCCTTGGGCCCAGGAGGTTGCGCGGAGAGCGGATCGAGGCGATGCACGCGGGATTTTTACCAGCCGGGCGCGATGGTCGCAGAAACCCTCTGCTGCATTGTGTTGTATTAGATCTTGCTCAAGAATGCGAGCGAAACGGTGGAGTGGTGTGAAAGCGCCAATCCCGGGCGCTAGAGTTGCCAGGGGCTCGAGCCTTCGAGAGTGGCTAGTCGTGGAACCTCCTCACGCTGTGCATGGGCCTCCTTTTATAGGGCAAGGGGTCACCGACAGTGTCAACGTGAGGTAGAGGGTAAAACGTAAAAGAGGTGGTAGTTGGAACAAAGTCGGGAACAAGTGCAGCTACAAAGCTTTCTACCTACTTTTGATGAGGGGGACAAGGGCATTAAATGCCCGCCGCCGTCGCCCAAAAAGCTCCCGCCATCGCGTTTTTTTCGCCACGGCGGCGGCCACCACCGTGGAGTGCCACCGCATTCCTCATGCAAAGCACGGCCACCCGCCACGCGTCTCGAGAAGGCCGAGGCGACGCTGCGGCGATGAGCCGGAGGCGGCACGAGATAGCTCTCCCGGCAAGCACCTTGCCGGGCCTTGATCTTGCCGGACCCGGGCTTGTCGGCTCTGTGACTTGCCGCCTCCCGGGTCTCGCCAAAGGCAAGCGCCGAGGCGTGTCTTCTGCCACATGATCTTCTAGTCCTCCCGACGAGCTCCTCTCGCCGGGATCTGCAGGAGTAATGTAGCCTTGAGCTCGAATGGCCTTCCGCAAGCTCCTCTTGCCGGGTCTTGAGCTTCTATCTTATATACTTTGTTCTTGAACGGCTTGGTGCGGAGCGGAGATGGTCTCCGCAAGCATTTGATGGATCTAGCTGCGGGGAGCTGGGGCTGCCTGCACAAGTTGGGGTACCGAGGTACCCCTACCTTAGTACACCGGCAGAGCCCCGGCCGGGCCATACAAACTGCGCTCTCACATCGATGAATTTGATCGAATCTGTATGAGATTTCCAATGGCTTCACTCAAGGGATTGGTAGGTGTAGGATTTTGAGTTGAGCATGACATGGAAATTTTTCCTTAGTATTTCCTCGACCCCTTTAACAAAGATGGTGTTTCCTATGACTCAAGAAAGAGAAAATGAAACTACGAAAACAAAAGTCTTCACGCTTCATATTCCTCGAATGAATATCAAGTCTTCATGGTCACACCAATTTCTTCACTTTCAAAGTCTTCTAAAGTCTTCGAATTTCAAAGTCTTCATCGAAGAACTTCATTTTTAGGGGTCGACTTTCTCTGTAAGTATCAAACTCCTCATAGACTTATAGACCTGTGTACACTCACAAACCCATCAGTTAATTAACCTATAAGTCTTCAATACACCAAAATCACTAAGGGGCACTAGATGCACTTACAGTAATGATCGCAGAGGTTTAGTCAGTTGTGACAAAGCTGAAGGATGATGTTGTCGGATTCAGGGCTCCAAAGACCCAAGAAAAGGTTCAAACTCTAGGGCGTCTGCGAAGAACTCAATCCCTTCAGCCAACCAGTTTGTTGCCCCCATGGCCTAGCCCGATGAATAAGGAAGAAGATGGACACGGAAGTTTACCCAGGTTCGGGCCACCTTGCGGTGTAAAACCCTAGTCCTGCTTTGTGGTGGATTTGCCTCACAAGGGGCTGAGGATGAACTAGTACAAGGGAAGAAAAACCTCACGAGGTCTGCTCTGGTGAGGGTGTGAGTTGAGGATGGATCGAATCTCCCTCTATTGTGGTGCCTAGCCTATACTTATAGTGGCCTTGGTCCTCTTCCCCCAAACTGTAGGCGGGAAGGGATCCCACAATGGCCAATTTGAACGAGGACAAGTAGTGCATCTTATCTTGACAAAAGGTGGTCTTCTCCTGCAAAGCTCCTGGTCGTGACGCTGCTGTGGGCTCAGCGATGACATCCGTCATGCCGTTCTGGCGGTCTTGGTCTTGTTGCATGGGAATGGAAACCTTTGGATGATTCCTCGGGACTCCGCGCCTACGCTTGCCTCCTTAGCACCAAAGAGGAAACATGCTCCTCTGGGCTCGCTGGCGCCCGCCTAGCCTTGGTGGTCATGGCCTGCGTCACCGCAACCTCATGAGGTTGAGCAACTGCATAGAAAACTCCGCTCCTCAGGAGGCAGCCTTGGGAGGCCGCTCCCTCCGGAGGTCTTGGCGTCATCCGCCTCGCGAGGCTTGGCCCTTCGTGAGGGTCTTGACTTGTTGGTGTCGTAGATAGGCCATACCAGGCCATCGATGATGCCACGCGGCGGGCCGTAGGTAGGCAAGTCTGGGTACCCTAGTTCCCAAAACACCGACAGTAGCTTTGAGGCGAAGCCAAAGGGCAAGGGTGGAGCACCGCGGCCCCAATTGCCTGTGGACCGAATCAACGTATGGCGCTTGATGGGACATGGGCGTCTCCACTTCCCCACGCCGCCTCGGCAATTGCTCATGCTAACAAAAGGCTGGCATCCGCCCTGCATCATCATTGTCTTCTCTTTGCCTTGCTCCAGGTCCCCTTTCCTCCTGCCGATAGCATCTCCAGATCTGGTCGAATTCTTCCACCCATCCGTGTTTCTTCTCCCAAGTTCGCTGTAGATGGCGTCTGGGAAGGCGAAGTCGGTCACATAGGCTGCGAGCTCCTCCTCCTCTCCTGCGCTGGCCCTCGGCACATCCTCCATCACCGAGAGGAAGCACCTTGCCTCCGTGCTCCCACTTACGGCGGGCGCTGACAACAAGGGGAAGGAGATGACACTCCTGACTCGCTCTGACAAGTGGGGGACCCTGGCAGGGACAGTCTATCCCTTCTTCCTCCACAGCGTCTTCGCGGGGCTCATCCCGCCCTTCTCCAGGTTCTTCACCGCAGTCCTCGAGCATTACCAGGTTCAAGCTTTGCATCTTCAGCCCAACTTCATCCTTCTCCTGTCGATCTTAACCTTCTACTGTGAGGCGTTCGTGGGCGTGATGCCCTTCGTTGTTCTCCTCCGCCACTTCTTCTACCTCCGGATGCACGACCTATCCCAGCGCTCTTGCTGCGTCTCCTTCACCATGGTCCATAGCGGCAACACGCTCATGAGGGCCGGGAAGAAGGTGGAGAACTTCCAGTGCAAGTGGGTCTTCATGGACGCCAGGCGCCTCCATGCACGGGAGTTGCCGACCGAGCTGCCGGAGAAGCTTGATTGGTGGGGTCATGAGAAGCTCAGGGATCCCCGAGCGGCACCAGTCCTGAAGAAGATGACGGCGGACATGGAGGCCGGGGTGCTGACCGAGGCCATGCTCGTCAAGGAGTTCCTGACGCACCGCATGGCCCCGCTTCAGGCGCACTCGTGCCCCATGTGGGATTTCAAGGGTGCAGGGGATGAGATTCGTCTGTGCTCAGGGAGACTGACCGGCGAGGAGCTGGACAAGGCCATGCACACTCTGCTTGAGAGGGATCCGGGCAGCCTCCCTACGGCCCACATCCCGCTGTACCGTCGCGCTGATGGGGCGGCGCTGGTCGCTGCCATGCCCATCTTCGATGAGCCGGGACTCATGCCTCCTGAGCTCCCCAACTTCCCGGTGCAAGTGTCTTCTGTAGATGACCCTGAGGAGAAGGGAGAGGAGGAACCGGAGACGACTATGGACGACGTGGCAGAGACCTCTCCTCCGTCACAGAGCGAGCTTCTCCGCGGCCTTTGCAACGATGACGATACCGCCGAGCCCCCGGTCGTGGAGCCCCCACGCTCCACCGGGGTCATGACGAGGTCCGGGGTCACTCCCTTGTAGAAGCTAAGCCGAGCGACCCCGAAGAAGAGCGGGGTAGCACACCCTCCTCTAGGTGATGTCCCCACTTAGCGGTCCATTGATGCCGCACCTAGGCCAGCCTTCGCGTGCCCCGCCAAAGCTCAGGACGTGGCCAAGCCCACGCCCAGGAAGAATGGAGGCTCCCTGGCCCCGGCCAAGAAAAGGGCGTACATCACCTCTGACGAGTAAGTGTCTTACCTTGTTTTTGTTTGATATCCTTGATGCATGCTCACAATACTCCCCTCCTGGTGACCAGGATGGAGACCATGGTGAAGAAGAGGCGGGAGGGAGCCGGGACCCCGGAGACACCACCGTTTGTCGTGGCCGAGGTGGCCTTGGCTCAGGCGGAGGTGGTCGGCTCCTGCTCCCTTGTGACGGAGCACGCCCTTCAGAACATGGTGGTAGAGCCTCAGGAGGAGGCTACCTCCATGGGCTAGTAGGTTCCGGAGCCGCTCGTTGATGTGGCACCTGCGGGGGGTTTAGGGGCTCCGGAGCCCCCAGCTGCCCCTGCTGCTGCGGTGACGCCAGCCCAGGCGCTGGTGCCACCTCCACCCCAGGCCCATGTATTGGCGAACTGCAGCCCCTCGTTAGGCCCGGGGCTCTGGAGAAAGCGTACACCACGCTGGATCAGCTCTCGGGAGATCTCCAAGATACCGACACATGCATGCCGATGGTACGCATGGGGCTGATCTTGGGGTGGCTTCAGGCCGACGCATCTATTAAGACGTCCTGGAGCCGGGCCGAGGCTGCCTTCGCAGGGAGCGGGAAGGAGGCCGGCGAGGCCATGGTGACTCACGACACAGCGCTGGCCGACGCGGCATCCGCCAAGGAGCGCTGCAGCAAGGCAGAGACTGAGCTGAAGGCCCTCTGCGAGGAGCAGGCTGCCTACACCTGTCGGCTTCTGGAGCGAGAGGAGGAGCTCAAGGCCCGGGTGGCGATGCTCGCCGACCCCGATGCCAAGCTGGACCAGGCGACCAAGGACCAAGCCATGGAGCGGGACCGCCTGGCCAAGCTGAAGGAGGAGGTGGACAAGGCCTAGGCATCCCATGCCCAGCTTGTCTCCTGGCAGGCGCTGCACTCCCTTTACGGAGAAGGGTACGAGGAGCCACTGGTGACTTTGGAGGGTGGCCCTATTGTGCTTCTCCCCAAGCTTGCTGAGGCGCTTGAAAGCATCGCCGCCGGAGCGGACTCCATGGTGGAGGGGGAGTGCCCCGCGCTTTTCACCGCGACCGCGAAGCGCGTTTTCAGCCACCTCCATCTCCGGGATCCAGGCTTCGACTTCAGCGCACTGATCGAGATGGTGGCCCCTGACTCCCTCAACGCTGTTGCCGAAGCCATGAAGAAGCAGGTGGAGGCCCTGTTGGGGAAGTTCCTCGTCGTCCCCAACCCCGCAGCTACGTCGACCGGAGCCGACTACGAAGATGGCAGCGGCATCATCGTCGAAGGGCTCCCCAAGGCGGGCGACACTTCCTCCTAGTTCGACCCTGCAACATCCATGGTGCCTCGCGGAGGCGTGAGAACTTATGCTTAAATTCGTGCAACATTATGCTTTGTAATAACTAGCTAGGACTCCGCGATTTGCTTTCTGTGCTTAATTTCCTTTCTGGTTGCCTTAGTGTTCTGCGTCGGCTGGGCCTGGCCCCATGCATACCTCAGCCACCATTGGGGCGTCCGGATCACCACGATGAGACCAAGGGGTGAGGTGCTACGTGGCGAGTGAGGCCCCTGAGTCGCGATGCTCAGGAGTCCCCCTAGACGTACGAACAACCCTCATGAAGGAAACATGAGCAGCGTTTGAGTTAATCTGGAGTCCCCATACCTTTCCTCGCCAGCTTTTGCCGAGGCGGGTCGCGAGAAAACCAGGTGCAAGAGACCTGGTGTGGTGGCGTGCGCCAAGCATGGCCTGAGCTTAGCCCCCGTGCCCCCCAGCCCCCTCACGCTGCCCTCCCAGAGGGAAAGCGGCGCTGTGAGGCCAGAGAGCGAGCCTAGTGGCCCTCCTGAGGTTATTGCAGCCGCTAGGGTGCCCTGAGTTGTTTATTCACCAACGCGGAGCATGGTGCTTCCACTCTTGTGTGGGCATAGCCGCTCCTCAACTGTGTCGTCCGCTAGCACAGAGCATGGGGCTTCCACTGGTGCGTGGGTGGGAGATCCCTCGGCGGGAGACTCCGGGGCGTGTACAGCCCCGTCCATACACGTGGGTAGCACGGCAGGACTGGAGGAGGTGTATATGGGCACCCGTGAGCCAGCTCGGGACTCACGGGGCCCTACCTCAAGGTCGGTTGCACCTAAATTTTAGTTTCGGAGCATTTGTAAGGACCCTGCGAGATATTTAGGTGACCTGGGCCGAGTGAATCTCCAGAGGATATCGCATGAGAAGGCCAAACACCAACGACCCAAGGAGGTGACGTGAACGGGGCCGGCCCGGTAGACAGAGCTCAGCCATTGGGTTTATCAACGCTGCAGGGACGGACCCAAGCACAGACGCGTGCACAGTCTTCTCATGCAACAATCCTAAAGAAAGACAACCGGCGCGCGGCTCCCGCGGCGGAGAGGCACTGGGTCGCGCGCCCTGACTCATCCACTCACGATTAGCTCATGCGAGAACAAGGCACCAAGGACCACGGGAGGTTACGTACACAGGAGCTAGCCCGCGAGACAGAGCTCGGCCACTTGGGTTTAGTGATGCCGCAGGGACGGACCCGAGCACAGACACCGTGCCAGTCCTTAATCATGAGGCGGTCGTGGATGGGTTTGTAAGGGCGCATGACGTTCATGGTGGCGAAGCACTGAACATGCAGGTGATAATATAAAGCAACACATGAAAGTGTGAGGCCAGTTCTAATACATGCGCAAAACGACACACGCTGCAGGGGCGAACCGTACAACTTCAGGATAGTGCAGCCCGAGGGGCATCCTCAACTAAACAAACCAAAAAGTCACATGGCACCGTTGCTATAGAAGTGTTAGAGTAGCTGGAGATGCATGCTGCAGAATTCGCTCCTCATGAGCCGGACGGCTCCTGAGTCCCCGGGGGCTCCGGAGGTTCCGGGGGCTCGCGAGGTTCCGGCACCTCCTCCATCAGGATCGCCTGGCGCCTGGCCTCGTGAGCTACGAGAATGCCCTACATGTAGCACTGGTGCGAGGTAACTGTGGGGGTGGCTCCCCATACCGGCCAATGCGGTACGACCAGAAGAGCTCTTGAGAAGCCGCCCTATTGAGACCTGGGATGTTGATGCAAACGCGCAGCTCGCCACCCATGTCAGGGGTGGTAGTTGTACTGGATGATGCGGGGCGACACTCGCCACGCATGGCTTGCGCCACCTAAAGCTCCTTGATTGCCTTGGTGATGAATTCCTGAGCGTCTGGCGCCTCGTGACTTGTGCCTTGCTCACGGAAGCGTGCGTTGAAGCACGCCTCCACATGGTGCCTGAATGCCTCCCTCGCGACACTGTCTAGGTCATATGCCCTCTAGACAAGAGCCCCCGAGCCTGTCCTGAGAGGGGCACCGGGTGCACCTTCCTATGCGAGAGGGAAAGGCGCCCCAACAGTGGGCGTGGGGCCTGAGGCACGATTGTCGGGTGCCCCAGCCCCCGATGCTTCTTCTTGGGGGTGGCCTCAAGATGCAGGATGACACCCTTGCCATCGGATTTCTTGACTGCTACGGCCAGGTAAGCGCGCTCAAGGGAGCACACTGCATCCTTCTCGTCATAGGCGACCATGATGAAGCCGCCATTTCCCGGAATCTTGAGGACAGTGTAGCCATGGTGAGTTGCTGCCATGAAATCGGTGAGGGTCGGATACCCGAGGATGGCATTGTATGGGAGGCGAATGTGGGCGATGTTGAAGTAGACGAGCTCGGTGTGGTAGTTGTCGCTCTTGCTGAAGGTGACAGGGAGGCGAAACTGCCCTATGGGGATGGTGGAGCCATCGGTCACCCCTGAGAAAGGCTTGGTGGGCAGAAGTTGGTCATATGGCACCTGGAGCGTGTCAAACGTCTTGACGGAGAGGACATTGAGCCCCGTGCCACCGTTAATGAGAGTCTTGGTGACGAGGACATTGTTGATGGTTGGTGAGCAGAGCATTGGAAGCGCGCCGGCGGCGGCCGAGCACTTGAGCTGGTCTGCAAAGTCGAAGGTGATGGCGTACTTGGACCACCTGAGGGGACGCGTTGCCTCAAGCTTGTGGAGGGCCACGTTCACCTCACGAGCGAACTGCTTGAAGATGCGATGAGAGGCGGGAGCCCGGGCACCACCCAAGATGCAGGCAATGGCACGAGGCTCTTGGAAGCACCAAGCCCCATCGTCTTGGCATTGGTCGTCGTTCCTCCTTGGAGGTGGCGGCAGCGGAGGGAGGCCAGCATTGCCCTGAGGACGATCCTCGTGAGGCTAGGCATGCCAGGGGCCGTCGTGAGGTGGGCCCTGCCAGCGGTCCTCACGAGGCTGATCACGCCAGTCCTGATGAGGGTCACGGTTGTCCCAGCGGCCTCCACCACTGCCTCCTTCGCAGTCGTAGCCACGGTCGTTGCGCTCTGGACGACGGCCAAGACGCCCGTCGCGGAGTTCCCTGAGCTCCTGGTAGTCATTGGTGTTGTGGTTGTGGACATTGTGGAAGACGCAGAACGGATAGCTGCCCTTGGAGGATTCGGCACGGTCACAGCCGCGCTTCACCTCAGGTTCTGTCACGAGCACGGCGGGGCCCTTGCACTTCACGTCCTTAGCCTTGGCCTTCTTGTCCTCGGGCTTGACCTCCTGAGGCTCCAGGAGGGAGAGGCGACCTTCCTCTGCCCTCGCGCACCTGGTGGCCATGTTGAACATCTCTAGGGTTGAGCGTAAGTCTTCATGGATGGCGAGTTCCACCTTCATCTTGATGTCCCGAACACCATCAGTGAATGCCGAGATGATGGCCTCGTTCGACACCTTCAGGATCTTGAGGCGAACGTTGGTGAAGCGCTGCATGTACTTGCGCAAGGTTTCGCCTGGCTGATGCTTGATGCACCGCAAGTCGCCGGCTGCAGTGGCGCGGTCGCGAGTACGCTGTAAGTTGGCGATGAAGCGCTCACGGAGCTCGTCCCAGGAGGAGATTGACCCCACTAGGAGGTTCAGGAGCCAAGAGCGTGCACCATCCTTGAGGGACATGGGGAACCAATTCGCCATGACCTTCTCGTCACCGTTTGCCACCTTGATGCTTAGCTCATAGAGCTAGAGGAACTCAGCGGGGTCAGGGGTGTCGTTGTAGCGTGGAGGTAGATCCGGCTTGAACTTGTCGGGCTACACGACACGGCGCAGCTCCAGGATGAAAGCACGACAACCTACCGCACTCATAGGGGCCAGCCGCAGAGGAGGAGCCTGATCTTGATGCCCGTGGGCTGCCGCCTCTGGCGGCACACGGTCTTGACGTGGTGGTGCTGGAAGCGCACGCGCTTCTCCTTGGGGCCGCTGCACCACCTAGCAGCTTGATTCATCGTGCCCCAGTGCCCTGCGCGGTGGGTCGTGCTGGGGTGCTTCACGCTGGGGCTTGGGGACGATATCACACCGAGGGCTACCTCGCCCGCTTGGGACGGGGGACGCAGCGAGTGAGATGGCGCAGGGGCCTCTCCAGCCGTGCGGACGAGCTCGGTGATACGGTCAAGCAAATCCTCATAGAGGTCATCGGCCGAATGATAGGGCAGAAGCTCGCGCACCATGAGAAGCATAGCCTGCGCGTTCGCCGGCCCGCGACGAGCATGAGAAGATGACACAACGGCTAAAATAAGCGAGGGAGTTATGCTGCGACCACCATGCCGCACGGAAGGCGACAGCGACAAGTCCTGCTGCTCGTGGGCTGCAGGACCGGTGGCGTCATTGGCCACAGGTGAAGGTGAGTGATGAGGGGCGCTGTTACCCGCGGGTGCCGTCTGAGCGACCTTACCGGCCCGGTGTTCAGCACAGACACGGCGAGCGTCGGCCATAGGAACACGCACCGGAAGCGGAGCAAATGGTGGAGAAGAGGCTTCGACACGCCCCTACCTGGCGTGCCAAATGTCGGATTCAGGGCTCCGCAGACCCAAGAAAAGGTTCAAACTCTGGGGCGTGTGTGAAGAAGTCGATCCCTTCAGCCAACCAGTTTGTCGCCCCCACGGCCTTGCCCGAGAATAACGAAGAAGATAGACATGGCAGTTTACCCAGGTTCGGGCCACCTTGCGGTGTAAAACCCTACTCCTGCTTTGTGGTGGATTTACCTCACGAGGGGTTGAGGATGAACAAGTACAAGGGAAGAACAACCTCATGAGTTCTGATCTAGTGAGGGTGTGAGTTGAGGATGGATCGGATCTCCCTCTATGGTGGTGGCTAGCCCATACTTATAGTGGCCTTGGTCCTCTTCCCCCAAAAGATAGGTGGGAAGGGATCCCGCAGTAGCCAATTTGAACGGGGACAAGTAGTACATCTTATCCTGACAAAAGGTGGTTTTCTCCTGCAAAGCTATTGGTCGTGGCACTACGGTGGGCTCAGCGATGACATCCGTCCTGCCGTTCTGGTGTTCTTGGTCTTGTTGCATGGGAATGGAAAGATTTGGCTGATTCCTCGGGACTCCACGCCTGCGCTTGCCTCCTTAGTACCAAATAGGAAACCTGCTCATCTGCGCCCGCTGTCGCCCGCCGGGCCTTGGTCGTCATGGATTGTGTCATCGCAACCTCATGAGGTTGAGCACCTACATAGAAATATTCGCTCATCAGGAGGCAGCATGGGGAGGCCGCTTCCTCCGGAGGTCTTGGCGTCGTCCGCCTCGCGAGTCTTGGCCCCTCGCGAGGGTCTTGACTTGTTGGTGTAGTAGATGGGCCGTACCAGGTCGTCGATGAAGCCACGCCACGGGCCGCAGGTAGGCAACTCTAGGTAACCTGGTTCCCAGAACACCGATAGATGTTGATGTTGCTTGAGCTGTTGGAGAGGACAGTGGAGATGACAGACCAACAACTGATAGGTTCCAGTCAGTGCCTAGGGCACGCAGGTTCGCTGCCATGCCTGATGCAGACACAACGACTACATAGTATGCACCTGTTGCTGCTTCTACAGTGCCACCTCCAGTTTCCACTCCACTAGCCCCACAGACATCAGCTGAAGCCTTTGCAGATACACTTCTCTCCATGCCATCTATGCACATCGGAGCTGCTAGCCAGAGATCGCCATTAGGAGCTGCTGAGGATCATGCCTAGAGAGATGTATAGCTCTATACCTATTCGAACTTTTTGGTACTTGTTGCCAAAGGGGGAGAATTTCTATAAATCATTAGGCTTCGAGAGAGAATGTCTTGCTTTTGCTCATTGGTTTTCTTGAATCTTTTGCTACTAGTTTGTTTATGCTACTTTGGTACTTTATGCTTGTGATATACTATGTGTGTGATTGATCATACCATGCATCATGTGATGCTTACATTTATCCCTATTGTTATCCTTGTATGATCATTCACTTGTGTTTTTGGTGATGAGTGCTTTCTATTCTATTCATTTCACTTTGTGCACTCCACCAAGTTGTATGTGACATGGAAGAGTGACCCATGATCCTAATCAATTGTGCATTTGCATTCAAACGCACATTTTTAATAATGCACAAATTTAGGGGGAGCTCTTGCTTATCACATATTTCTCAAAGTGACAATGTATTTCATTCATTTAATCATTTGTCAAAGATTTTATCTATATGTTGTCATCAATTACCAAAAAGGGGGAGATTGAAAGTGCAACTAATCCCTGGGTGGTTTTGGTAATTCATAACATATATCTCATTGAACTAGTGATTGTGGACCCCTCAAAATGCTAAGGACATGGATTGGCAAAAGCTCAAGACTCTACATTTTTGGTTAAGTGATTTAAGATCACATTGAGTCCATAGGCAAGCCAATACTATTAAAAGGGGATGAGGTTTTGATTATGGTCTACTTGCTCAAGTGCATAGTGATATTGCTCCAAAACCATCAACCACTTTCTCTATCCAAAACCCTTCATTCCAACTCGGCCCCACCGAAACTTATCTATCCGGAGCCACCAAGTTCATCTGGACATAGCCAAAGCCAAAACCTAACAAATCGGATCCATCGATATGGTTCTCGGTCCCACCGGTTTTTCCTGCCAACCTTCTGTAACCAGTTGCAAATATTTTGGTCTTGCTGAGAGTTGCAATCAATCCCACCGAGATGCTTGGCAAACCTTCTGTAACCTTGTTGCAATTATTTTGGTCCCATCGAAATTGCAATCGGTCCCATCGACAGGGCGTGCCAACCTTTCTGATGCCTTGTTGCTTCACTTCAGTCCTACCTAGTTGATGCAATCGGTGCCACCGAAACGAGGATTGCTCTAACCTTTGCACATCAATTCATCTGAGTTGTTCCAATCGGTCCCACTAAGATTCCTAACGTTCATATCTTTTACATAGGTTGGTGCCACCGAGATTTCTTATCGGTGCCACCGAGTTGGTCAAAACTATGTAACGTTGGATTTTGTGTGAAGGCTATTTATACCCCTTCCACCCACCCCCCCTCTTACTTAGTAAGACAAACATCAGAACATGCCTAAACTTCCACTACTTATTTTTTGAGAGAGAACCACCTACTCATATGTTGAGATCAAGAGATCCCATTCCTACCATTTGAACCTTGATTTCTAGCCGTACCCAAGTTGCTTTCCATTCAAATCCTTCTTCCAGCATAGCCAAATCCGCGAGAGACAATTGAGTGTTGGGTAGACTATCATTTGAAGCACAAGAGCAAGGAGTTCATCATCAACACAACGTCTATTACCTTTTGGAGAGTGGTGTCTCCTAGATTGGTTAGGTGTCGCTTGGGATCCTCCGACATGATGTGGAGTTGAACCAAGAAGTTTGTAAGGGCAAGGAGATCGCCTACTTTGTGAAGATCTACCCGAGTGAGGCAAGTCCTTCATGGACGATGGCCATGGTGGGATACGCAAGGTTGCTTCTTCGTGGAATCTTCGTGGGTGGAGCCCTCCGTGGACTCGCACAGGTGTTACCCTTTGTGGGTTGAAGTCTCCATTAATGTGGACGTACGATAGAACAACCTATCGGAACTACGCCAAAAATCACCGTGGCCCCATTGTGTTTGCTTTCACCAAACCCTTCATTTACTTACATGTGCAATGTCTTACTTTCCGCTGCTATGCTCTTAGAATTGCATGTGTAGGGTGTTGCTTGACTTGCCATAATTTCTAAAATCTGCCTACACCTTAAATTGGAAAAGGTTAGGTTTTATTTTTTCAAGTAGTCTAATCACCCTCCCCCCTCTAGACATACTTTCGATCCTACATGAATTTGTCAACAAGATCTACGTCGCCATCACAGACGTAGAGTTCGAAGTCGTACTTTCCACGAGGGTGACTTAGTGCTCCGTCCGATACAAGAACAGATAGGTATGCATAATATTTCACCCCCATGGTAAGGCCCCTTTGTCATCAGCAAGAATCTCAACAATGGGTCATATTATCTAATTGACATACGCGACACAACAAGTCAAGAACCTCCAAGGAGGAGACCAACAGGGCTTGGAATATTGCTCCTCTTCAGTCTTATTATACTTAGAGCCAGTGGCTCCAACTTATTGTAAATACCTCTGTATATATCTTCATGATAATTATAATAAAGCCAACATCCTTGAAACTCGGTGACTCTGTCGTTTCGTCTCATATATTGTGCATGAGTCTTTATTCTTTGATCATAGGTCACTTGGGGGCTCCAACTCATCGAGTTTAGCTATTAACATCCCTCTTGACTCGGCATATGCCATTATGAATCTTTGTTAAACCTGCATGTGTGCTCGATGCTACTCTACCAAGGTGACCAGGTGTACTCTTGATAAGTCAATCAAACATTGACCCTTAACTCATCAGGTTAAAACACCGGCTTAAGTCACGTGAGAGCCGACTTACACAAATCAAGGATAAACCATGGGCTATCATGCCAGGTTCATTGATGCAAGACTTGTGCCCCGAAAGCCGGTCTGATGTCGAGCCTCAAAAGTCGGCTTAAATATTCTTCATATTGTTTATCTATCTGCAATAATTATCTATTTTATTCCCATTGCGCAATATTTTGTTTTGTAGGAATTCATTTATACTATGAAGTTCCGGCCAGACATAGAGTCCGGGTTGTTATCTTACCAGATTATATCCACGATGGCATACTTGGATCGCATTGCGACCAGTCACACATGATGATGGCTTTGGTCGGGGTATAGTATAACAAAGGATGAGGAATGATACATGTCAGGGAACACAAATAAGGGTTTTTATTTCCCCTGGCTTGTGCACGGACAGAAAGCCTCTGCCCCGATGGCCAGGGCCTGGTAGGGAAATGGCTACGTCAATGCAGTCTAGACCATCAAGGCGCATCCAGAACCATCACAAGGCTGAGCCAGAGAAACCGTTCTTCTTGAGATCAAGGAGCGTATCAAGAAGAGCAAGCTAAACATATATGTCAAAGTTCTAAGAGAAGTGTCCCTTGCTGGCTAGGCGAGGCTGGCAAGGTCGACGCAGCAAACAAGAGAAAAGACAAACCGCGCCAGCTGTGCCTCCGGGGTGATCGGAGGCCGAAGCGCGCACCCCCCCAAGAAGGCCCGGGAAGCCCTTGCCCCCTGCAGGCACAGGGTAAATGCCACTGCTCCACCACATCGCAACGCCAATCACTTGTCGATGCGGTGTCGAGCCCCCAGGTAGCTAAGTGGCTCTCACTAAGCATGTGACATTATGATAGAAGACAGATCATGCTCATTTGACACCCACCCAAGGGTGTGTCAAGGTGATAAGCAAAGCTAGCTAAGTGGTGGTACAAGCTTGTCGGGGATGCACCCTCGCACGCCACCTAAGGTAGCATTTATGGCATTTTGTCCTAAATGACAAAGTTAGGTATGATAGCACCATTGGCTATCTAATCATGAGATAGTGACTGTTTTGCCACTTTGGTTACCCCTTAAGTTATAAACGGAGGCCCAAGGCAACCTAGAGAGGATTGGTACCCCTTCACACTTGTACGCGTGTAGCAGCTCTCCCCGAGGCCCGTTGTCGAGCTTGAGCACTGCATGTTTTGGATTTCCTCCAATTCAATCCACCAAAGCAGGAGTAGGTTTAGCGCTTCCCAGCGGCCCGAACCTAGGTAAAAAATGAGCAGATCCTCATCGTCGTGTTGGATCATGGCTTCTGCTCTTTGTGGAACGTGATCTCCCCCTTGCCGAACCAGAAGGGGCTCATGGCCCCATATGTGATCGTGTTCTCTCACGACATCCTTGGCACGCCAGGTAGGTGGAATCGCTTACGAGAATTTGAAGTAGTGAACAACGCATCAATCTTCATCGTCACCATCTTCGTCCATGGCTTCGAAGAAAAGGAGCGATACTGATCCCTATCCTCATCGTTTCCAGACTCTAGCTCTCGTCTCCACGGCGGCGACAGAGACAGCGAGCATGAGGGACGAAGGCGATGTGGTTGGCACGGCTGGCATGGATGATGTGACCACCATGCCGCCCACGGCCAGAGGGAAAACCAGGCCGTGCAGTGGTGCCGCCCTCCCTGCGGCCCCCTATTGAGCGCGTCTGATCCCAATGTCATGCCCAATATGCGACCCTATCCGAGAGGAACTCGAAGGTCCCACCAAGGATAGAAGCGCATATTGAAGACGCTTTGCAAGGTGCATATCATTACATCATACCATTACATAATAGATGGGGATACATACAAAAGCCATACGATGCCACATGAATACAACAACAACATACATAAGAGCAACATCCGACTATGGACGAAACATAAACAGAAACTCAAACGACATCCACCCTGCTAGCCCAGGCTGCCGACCAGGAACCTATCCCCTGATCAAAGAAGAAGAAGCAGAAGAACTCCAAATCAAACAAGCATCGCACTCGCGTCAGATCATCGCATTACCTATACCTGCAACTGTTGTTGTAGTAATCTGTGAGCCACGAGGACTCAGCAATCCCATTACCATGGGTATCAAGACTAGAAAAGCTTAATGGGTATGGAATGGATAAGTGGTGAGGTTGCAGCAGCACTAAGCGTTATATGGTGGCTAATTTACGAGTACAAGAATAAGATGAGAAACTACGCAAATAGTCACAAACTAGTAATGATCAAGAAGTGATCCTGAACTACTTACGTTCAAACATAACCCCACCGTGCTCTCTTATCGAACTCCTCGAAAAGAGATGGTCACGGTTACACATGCGGTTGGTGTATTTTATTTTGGATCTGGTGTCAAGTTCTCTACAACTGGATACTAAAAACTCCCATCTGCCGCATAACCGCAGGCATGGCTTTCAAAAGTTTAAACCCTGCAGGGGTGTCCCAACTTAGCCCACGACAAGCTCACGATCTGCGGAGACAATCCTCCATCGCAGTACAAACTGATCAAACTTGGGATCCGGTGCACAAGACATTTCGAGTAAAACAAAACCAGCTAGACCTCCCGATGTGTCGACACCCTGATAGTAGCCTTGCGTATCTCGTCCGAGGCCACGATTGGATGGGACAAGTGATAAGTCTCCAACGTATCTATAATTTTTTATTGTTCCATGCCATTATATTATCCATCTTGGATGTTTTATATGCATTTATATGCTATTTTATATGATTTTTGGGACTAGCCTATTAACGTAGAGCCCAATGCCAGTTTCTGTTTTTTCCTTGTTTTGAGTTTCGTAGAAAAGGAATATCAAACGGAGTCCAATTGACCTAAAAATTTACGGAGATTATTGTTGGACTATAAGAAGCCCACGGAGCATCGGAGATGGACCAGAAAAGTGCCGAGTCAACCATGACGGTGGAGGGCGTACCTTACCCCCTGGGCACGCCCCCCTACCTCGTGGCTGACTCGGGGACCCCCTAACTTGTTCCTGATGCCAACACCTCTTATATATCCCCAAACCTCCAGAACAGAACCAAGATCGAGAGTTCCGCTGCCAAGCCTATGTAGCCACGAAAAACCAATAGGGACCCTGTTCCGGGACCCTGCCGGAGGGGGGAATCATCACCGGTGGCCATCGTCATCATCCCGACGCTCTCCATGACGAGGAGGGAGTAGTTCACCCTCGGGGCTGAGGGTATGTACCAATAGTTATGTGTTTGATCTCTCTCTCTCTCGTGTTCTTGATATGGCATGATCTTGATGTACCGCGAGCTTTGCTATTATAGTTGGATCTTATGATGTTTCTCCCCCTCTACCTTCTTGTGATGGATTGAGTTTTCCCTTTGAAGTTATCTTATCGGACTGAGTCTTTAAGGTTTTGAGAACACTTGATGTATGTCTTGCATGGAATACTCGTGGTGACAATGGGGTATTCTATTGATTCACTTGATGTATGTTTTGGTGATCAACTTGCGGGTTCCGTGACCATGGGAATCTATGCATAGGGGTTGGCACATGTTTTCGTCTTGACTCTCTGGTAGAAACTTTGGGGCACTCTTTGAAGTTCTTTGTGTTGGTTTGAATAGATGAATCTGAGATTGTGTGATGCATATCATATAATCAAACCCGCAGATACTTGTGGTGACATTGGAGTATCTAGGTGACATTAGTGTTTCGGTTGATGTATGTCTTAAGGTGTTATTTTACTATGAACTCTAGGGTTGTTTGTGACACTTGTAGGTATAGCCCAATGGATTGATCGAAAAGAATAACTTTGAGGTGGTTTCATACCCCTACAATAATCTCTTCGTTTGTTCTCCGCTATTAGTGACTTTGGAGTGACTCCTTGTTGCACGTTGAGGGATTGTTATATGATCTAATTATGTTATCATTGTTGAGAGAACTTGCACTAGTGAAATTATGAACCCTAGGCCTTGTTTCGAAGCATTGCAATACCGTTTTCGCTCACTTTTGTTACTTGCTACCTTGTTGTTTTTATATTTTCATATTACAAAAACCTATATCTACCATCCATATTGCACTTGTATCACCATCTCTTCGCAGAACTAGTGCACCGATACAATTTACCATTGTATTGGGTGTGTTTGGGAGACAAGAGACCCTTTGTTATTTTGTTGCAGGGTTGTTTGAGAGAGACCATCTTCATCCTACGCCTCCCACGGATTGATAAACCTTAGGTCATCCACTTGAGGGAAATTTGCAACTGTTCTACAAAACTCTGTGCTTGGAGGCCCAACACGAGTCTACAAGAAGAAGGTTGCATAGTAGACATCAAGCTCTTTTCTGGCGCGGTTGCCGGGGAGGTTAGTGCTTGAAGGTATATCTTTAGATCTTGCAATCATATCTTTTAGTTTCTTGTTTTATCACTAGTTTAGTTTATAAAACAAAGCTAAAAATGGAATTGGGGTTGCCTCATATGCTTCATCTTTTTAATGTCTTTCGTGAAAATAAATATTCCGATAATTGTGCCAAAGTGTTAGATGAAGAATGCAATAAAATGTTTGGCATAAAATCTTTGTATGATGAGCATGATTGCAATGTTGTTAGTATGAATTCCTTGAATATCCATGATGCTAATGATATGCAAAGCTATAAGCTTGGGGATGCTATGTTTGATGAATATGATATTTTTAGTCCCCCCAAGTTTTGATGAGATATTTATTATGATGAAAGCATACCTCCTATTTATGATGATTATATTGATGAAAGTGGGTTTGGAAGAGTGTCAACTTTAGAAAGTAATGATCCCTATTTTGGAGGGTGTTGAATCTTATTGTGATAATGATGAAAGTGGATTTGGAGAGGTCATGACTTTATATAGTGATGAATCCACTATTTCAGAAGAGGTTCCAATTGATTATAAGAACAAAGTTGCTATCTACGATGATTATTGTGATGGCATATATGCTATAAAGAATAATGATAACCATGAAACTTGTCATCATGATTTTAATTTTCAATTGGATTATGCCACACATGACAGTTATTTTGTTGAGTTTGCTCCCACTACTATTCATGAGAGGAAATTTGCTTATGGGAGAGTAATACAATTTCTATGCTTTTGCATCATGAAGATAATGCTTTATGTGATGGTTATATTGTTGAATTGATTTATGATGCTACTGAAAATTATTATGAAGGAGGAATATATGCTTGTAGGAATTGCAATAATATCAAGTTTCCTCTCTATGTGTTGAAAATCTTGAAGTTATGCTTGTTTTGCCTTCCTATGCTAGTTGATTCTTGTTCCCATAAGTTGTTTTCTTACAAAATCCCTATGCATATGAAGTGGGTTAGACTTAAATGTGCTAGTCATATGCTTCATGATGCTCCCGTTATGTTTCAATCCTTATCTTTTATGTGAGCATCATTGAAATCATCATGCTTAGCTAGAAAGGCATTAAAGAAAAGCGCTTGTTGGGAGACAACCCAACATTTATGATGTAGGGTGGAACCCTAGATGGGGATCTTTCACGAATTGGAGGGGAATCCCCAAGAACACGAAGAACATAAGAGAGGGAAAACACTCAAATTGACTAGATCCAATCACACATATGCTAGATCCAAGAACGCACAAGAGGTCACAATGAATCCAAGGACAACAAAGGAAAGATACAAGGTACTAGTTCATCCCAATCCTATGAGGAGAGAGGTCTTGATGATCCTATGATGGGGATCCTTCCCTAGATGGGGTCTTGATATCCACAAGAGGATCTTCTCCCTTAGGAGGTCATGATCTCCATGGGAGGAAGATGAGCAAAGCTCTCTCTTTGTCTATCCAATACTTTTCTATCCTCTAAATGAGCTAGGGAAGGGGTATATATAGTCTAGAGACCAAATAAGAGGAGGAGGGGGGAAACATGGGTAAAAACCCAAAGAGGCACGCAGCCCTGAGTGGACCGGCACCGGGGCAACCGGGCAGCACCAGACCGGTCAGGAACCGTTAAGGAAGGACCGGGCACCCGAGGGTCCTAGGCCCGGGCACCTGGGGTGGGAGCTGGCGGCTGGCACGGGGCAGGCCGGGCACTCGGGGTTGAGGGCCCGGGCACCCGGGGGCGAGCTGGGCGCGGCCCAGGGAGGGCTGGGCACCCGGTGTCCAGAGGCCGGGCACCTGGGGTGGCCTGGAGGTGCACAGGCAGGGTGGCCGGGCACCCGGGGCCGAAGGGCCGGGCACCCGATGCAGCCAGGGGCGATGCCCAACGGTGGCCAAGCATGCCCGGGCGCCCGGAGTGTCCAGGTCCTCCACTCCTTCGAGCTCTTTGCGACTTCTCTCCTCTTCCTTCTCCTTGGGTGCTTCATAGACGCTCGTGTATCCGTCCTCACCTTCTCACGATCATGTCCTTGGTACGTAAGAGTGCATAACATCTCCATTTGAGGAAGAATCTGACTCTCGTGTGAATCCAAATGAAACTCGGAGAGGAAAGAGTTAACCTTGGTTTCGATGGTGCGTGCACGTGCTCTTGTCTTTGGTCCTCGTGGTGCTTGACGAGTTGTAGTTGAGTCCATGGGGGTGACGTAGGGATGCTCCGCATCATCTCCCCTTGGGAGATATCCGTCCACGGATCGTGATCTTCATCACCATGGAAAGAGAGGGCGTCACCGTGTAGACGTGGGCAACCACCAAGTACTCATCATCATCAAGCTTGAAATGGGCACTCTCCAATGTCACACTGTCTCGTGATTCCTTCAAAAGGAGCAAGTAGAAAAAACACTTGGAAAAACAAATGTGGTTAGCGTTAGAGAAACACCAAGCATTCAAGAGGTGAATCACCAAACAAGTGTCGTCATCAAGCATAGCATATGGTATGACAAGGGAGTGTGGCATGGCATGTAAGCACATAAATTGGGCACATAGAAAAGCATCATGTAAACAATCATGCAAAGGTGAGGTAAAGATGCTAATATGTGGGACAAGTAAACAAGCATCTACCTCAATGTTATAGCAAGCATGCATAAGACTCTCAATGAACGGTCTATGTTAGGCATAAGAGTCATTCACAACACCCAAGAAGATGATATGACTAAACACATGCGTCAAGTGCAAGACAATCCAAGCATAATGTGAATAGGGTGTAGTGAAAATCGAGTGGCACTCAACACAATATAAAGAGCAATTGTTCATCATGTGTGAGGCAATCAAGGCAAGCATGTAGCAATCAATGGGACATGGCATATGTGAAGGAATGACATTGTTGCAACCAAACATGTGATAGGAGCAAGTAATCCAAGAATTGGATGCAACGCACAAGTCATATATATCATGATGCATGGAAGTGTGAAAATGGCAAGTCAAAGCAAGATCTCTAACAAGTGCGCAATCAAGTGGTCCAAGATGACCAATAAGTCTCATGGTGCAAGCAACACAAGTAGTATGATCCTCAATATCCATGCGCAAGAAAGATGTCACCTTGAAGGCGAAACACAATCAAGTGCGACGTAGAAGCGTCGTGATCGAAGGTGGTTCGCTCTCAAGAGCTCGAATGGTCAACTCACATGAAGTGGAAGTCGAGACGAAATCCAAGTATCCAACACATGCACACAACAAAACAAAGAACGTATGCGCATGGTAGATAAACACATCATCCATCATGATGGTTCTCTTCTCTTGCACATAACCGTTAGAAGCACAAGTGCATGAATAATAAGATGCAACAATGGCTATATTCATGACACTAGGTATATGGTGCAAAGAGGTAATACAAGCATGCTTCACAAGAAATATGTCAAAAGCTCCAAATATATTCGAGAATGCTATGGTGGCAATCTCATTATCAAGACTAAAAGCATTGTTGCACTCAATACATGGCAAATCATTTAGCATGAGAGAAGCAACACATGGAGATATATGACAAGAAGCAATGACAATCATGTGCAAAGCATGTAGATGGTTGTCATCAACCGCATGAAGTGAGCAAGTATGAATCATGGGTGATGCAACAAGGCAAGGAATCATAGTAATCAAGTCGTGCAAGCTAGTAGTGTGAAAATGCAACATACTAGAAGAAATTATGGCAATCATGTCATGTGTGCAAGTAGTAGGCATAGGCAATGCACATGGCATATCGCAAGCACGATTGCAAAGCAAGATCAATTCATCATCTTAGGAATGTGGCATAAAGCAAACATGGCAATAACAAGCAATAACTCCACCAAGCTTGCAAATACACATACGAGTAGTAGAATCAACCATCATGTGTAATGCAAAGCATGGGTCACAAATTCATGGCAAATGTATAGGAATGAGCATATGATGCAAAGTGAACATGGTAGGATGGGCATATAATATGTAATGGACAATAACCCATAACCATGTGAGAGCCATGTAGAAGAAATGTGCGAAGTCTTTGCGCGAAGAGAGCGGTGGGAAAGACACTCCAAGGGATCCCAAGTCATGGTTGCTCTCTAGAGCTCGTTTTGTCAACTCGTGGGATTGCGAGGTTGACAAGTATTCATGGGTACCTACACAAAAGAGACACAAACCAAAGAAAGTGTGTGCATGGTAAATGTACACATTATCCATCATGATGTGTATGTGCATGTGAGTGTTAGCACAAGATAAGCATCGCTCAAAGAAACTCGAGGGATGGTAGAGAAATATGTCATCCATCATGCAATGATAGTTATTGTGTTCAACATGATTGGGACGCAAAATATAGCAAGTGTGTGGCACAACAATATCATTTTCATTCATGGGGGCATATGGTATCATGCAATGGATAGGATGGATCAAAATCTCCTGAAATGTATGAGGAAACTATGGGGGTCTCCTCATAAGCAATAGTGGAAACATCCTATGTAGAATATGGAGAACATCCAAAACAATGCATATCCGAAGCTAGGTGGTCATGGCATGGCATATGAGATAAATGATGCAAAGGGAGCATATCAATATCATCACAAGAAAAACAAATGCCAATAACCATGGGCCTGTCATCTATGCCATATGTGCAAATTGGGTTTATTTTAATGGCATATGCATAGTTACTATGAAGAGATTGCAAATATGACATATGGTTGATCTCATGCATAGCATATGACAAGTCAAGCCGATTGTCAAACATGATGTGACCAAGAGAATTATCACAAGAAAAATCCTATGTAACATGGCATCACAACTAATAGACTCCACATGGCAATCATCAAACTCATCATAAATGGGTAAATCATCGCATGGGGAAGTCGAACTAAAATGAAGCATGCCAATAGGTGGATCAACATCATGCAAGCAATCAATACCAAGGATGTCCACTAGTGGGACTAGAACATCACCGTCACCTATGTTACCTTGTTCATTCCACTCAAGTGGTGTAGGCGAGGTGGCAAAGACCAAGTGGTGGTCATCATCATCAACTCGATGGAACCATGTGGGGGGCTCATCATATTCCACCATGGCCATCGTCTTGTCCATAGGATGGATGAAGTCGTCGCGGAGCGGCACGTCATCATATATGGGACCTAGCACCAAAGAAGAAGACACAATAAAGGTAGAGGTTAAGTCGTTAGAAATCATAGTGGCCTCACATGCCCTATAAACTACCTCACTCTTTCTATATGGTGGTGTCTCACTCGCTCCCTCAAGGTAGGTGCCTCAATGTCACATATGGTGGAGTCACTCAAATCACTCAAGTGGTGGTGGTGGTGGCTCTCCTCACATGGGAACACATCATATATGGGGCTAGTGGTGAAGTCACTCTCACTCTCAATATGGTGGCACAAGTCACTCAAGTAATCATACGTCACCGTGGTCGAAGGGAAAATCCCATCCTCAACCATCTCGTCGTCGACGCGGTGGATGAAGGCCGAAGATGGCACATCATCGCTCTCCTCCATGACCGAAGGGAAAATCCCATGCTCGATCATCTCCTCACCATCGTCATGGATGAAGGCCGATGTAGGTGTACTCGTCGGAGGTAGGCAAAGATGTCGTACGTCCAAAGGCGAAGATGCCTTGATAACACTTGGCGAAGATGCCGAAGTGGTGGTAGTAGCCGTTGTAAGTGCATCTAGTGCCCCTTAGTGATTTTGGTGTATTGAAGACTTATAGGTTAAGTAACCGATGCGTTTGTGAGTGTACACAGGTCTATAAGTCTATAAGGAGTTTGATATTTACAGAGAAAGTCGACCCCTAAAAATGAAGTTCTTCGACTGAAGACTTTGATATTCTGAAGACTTTCTGAAGACTTTGAAAGTGAAGAAATTGGTGTGACCATGAAGACTTGATATTCACTCGAGGAATCTGAAGCGTGAAGACTTCTGTTTTCGTAGTTTCATTTTCTCTTTCTTGAGTCATAGGAAACACCGTACTGTTAAAGGGGGTCGAGGAAATACTAAGGAAAAATTTCCATGTGATGCTGATCTCAAAATCCTACACCTACCAATCCCTTCAAGTGAAGCCATTGAAATCTCATACGATTCGATCAAATTCTTGATGTGAGACGCAGTTCTTCCGTCATCGATGACTTTGCTCGACCGAGGAGTTAGGAATTCGCCAGTCTGAATCACCTACACAAAGAGGAACATGATAGCCCCGAGGACTTTGAAAGTCAAATTTCCGACCGTTCTTTGTCTTTGCGCCGCGGACCAAAATATCTTATCCACCTAACGGTCATATCATTGAAGGGCAATTATGTCTTATCATGTCGGGCTGCTCCCTAGGCTATAAATAGCCGCCCCCTACAACCACTAGCCGGTTGGCTGCTCCGAGAGAACTTGACACTTGTCATTTGAGAGCAACCCATCCTCCGAGGACTTTGAGCGAAAATCATCAAGTGAGGAAAATCCCAAAACCAAACCCACAAAACCCCAAGTGATTGAGCATCACTGAAGAAATTGATCCTGCGTGGATCCGACGCTTGTTACCTTTGAAGACTGTGCTTCTTCCAGACGGTTAGGCGTCAAGGTCTAGAGCATCCAAGAGGAATTGTGGATCGCCGAGTGACCAAGTCTGTGAAGGTTTGGAAGTCACCAAGACTTACCACGAGTGATTGGACGAGGCTGCGTGGTCTTAGTTCAAGGAGAATACGGTGAGGATGGGTGTCCCGAGTTGCGGCTCGAGATCGGGTGTCCGGACTGTGTGTCCTCGAGTTTAAATACTCGGCCGCTCCAACCACGCATAACCGAGACACAGAATTGGGCTGGTTTACCAAATCATTGTCTTCACCAACCGACCGGTTCTATTTCCTCAACTCATTCATTTCCTCATTCTCGGTTGTATATTGTTCATATCTGTGCTTGAAGACTTTGATCAAGACTTTCACAAATTCCTCGTTCAAATTCTTCATCTGTTTGTCTTCATCTTGTTATCCTGTGTTTACGCTTCACGTACTCTGTTCTTGTCGCCATTTCATCATGCCGACTATGTGTGTAATCTGTTATGTTTACCTCTGAGTACTTATTCATTGCAAATAGTTCTTCGCTAAGGAATTTCCTCACCGCAAATTCCTCGATGAAGAATTTCATAAAATTGCTTATTCACCCCCTCTAGTCGATATAACGACTTTCAATTGGTATCGAGCAAGGTACTCCTTGTTCGTGTGATTTTGGTTTAACCACCTGGAGTTCTAGTTATGTCGACCGCAGGTATGAAGAAAGTGACATGCCCTATCTTTGACGGTCATGACTATCCCAAGTGGAAGGCCATGATGAAGAAGCGCCTCATGGCAAAGAACAGCGAGCTGTGGACCGTCACTAAGATTGGCCTTACTGATCTATGCAAGATGGCGAATGCTGATGATATTCGCAAGTACACTCGACTTGATCTCATAGCGAAGGATATCATCTGCTCCTGCCTATCCAGAGACCAATTCAGGCGAATTATGCATCTGGAAAAATCAAAGCTCATCTGGGACCGAATCTCCGATGTTTATGAAGGTCATCGAACATGTCATGATCCCTGTTTTGAGGACTTCAAGGAATCTCTCAAAATGATGACTTTTGAGCCAGAATCATCATCATCTGCACCTTGTCTTATGGCAAATGGTGCTGAGGTAACCGAATGCTCCTCATCCGAGTCTTGTGATGATGAATCTGATATTGATGAATCTGATAATGATGAATCTGATGATGACATTGAATCTTGCTATACCAAACTCATTTGTGTTGCTACTAAACAACAAATGGTTTTGGAACAAACTCAAGATATGCTAGAAAGAAGTGATAATATGTTGCGCAAGGAAATGGATCAGCCAAAAGCTTTGGGTGAATGTCTTCAGAGAATTCACTCCAAGCTTGACGTCCTTCAAGATCAACATAATACTCTCTTGACTGATCATGAGAAGCTTTCTCTTGAAGCTATTCAAAGAAAGGCAGATCTTGAAAAGCTAAGAGTATGTTATGAAGATCTTCAGAAGGAGCGCGATTCATTACTAGCTCAACAAATCAGCGCTTCTCAGGAAGAATTTGTTCCTCCATGCTTAAAGTGCATTGAACGTGAATCTGCTAATTCTTCACCTGAATGTTCAAATGCTTCAAATGTTACAAATTCTTCATCTGCCTCTGCTGTTACTAATTCCTCATCTGAGGACTTTACTAGTATCACTGACAATGCAGGGCTGAAGGAATTGTACATGACAGGCATGTACAAAAGCCTCAAAGGGCATCAGACACTTTGTGATGTGCTCAAAAAGCATATTCTCAACATAAACCCTAGGAAAGAGGGTATTGCCTTTGAGAGGAAACTGAATGCCGATGGAACATATTGGAAGCCTGAGCAGTATCCCAAAACCTCATGCGTTGCTGCAAAGGAACCTCCAGTTGATCCATCTAACTTATCTGGCTTTACATGTGAATCTCCTCATTCTTCTGATGAGTCAATTGACTCCCACTATAAACTGTTCAAAAATCAGAATGGTGAAGTATTTGCTAGATATGTTGGCACTAACTGCAGGAACGGTTCCCCTATGAAGAAAATCTGGGTTCCCAGAAGCTGTGTTGAAAGTCTTCAGGTGAATGTCCTCATGACACCACATGTGAAGAAACGGAACCCCAGATCAAATTCTTCATATGGACCAAATTCTTCACGAGGATCAAATTCCTCAACTGGATCAAAGTCCTCATATGATTATCATCGTGCTAACAAATCTGTCTCGCAGGGTAGACCTAAGGGCTATGAATATGTGCATTATTCTTCAAACCATTATGTTCATAAGTCCTTGAAGAATTACTCTGCTTATTCATATGCTTACCCTAACCCCTCCTATGCTAAGCGAAATGGTTTGGCGTCTTTGCCACCTTTCTCACATGGTGCTCGCAGGATGATGAACTCTTTGCCACCCCTACAGATGTGGGTGGTGAAGAAAAAGAACTAATCTCTTCTGTAGGGTCAGGTCTCCAGACGTGCTCGAACGTCTGAAGAATTTCTTTGAGGACCGACAAATTGCTCGAAGGACGCAGCGAATCATGATGAAATGAACTTACATTTCACACGTCCTCATCTTGCTATATCTGCTCTTCGCTTGATGAAATTCATCTGATGAACTCGATATCGTATTCTTCACTGATGAAGCATATGAGATTGTAAGTTACACTAATTCATCTGCAGGATGATCAACCCAAAACCACTGAATGGGTCCTCGATAGTGGGTGTACAAATCACATGACTGGTGACAAGAATCTATTGATGGATGCTCCTTTATCACCGTCACCTCTGAAGCATATCATATTTGCTGACAAAGGCTGTAGGATCGAAAGTATGTCTAGAGGGGGGGTGATTAGACTACTTGACAATATAAAAGTTTAGCCTTTAGATAAAGACAAGTTTTTGGCAAGTTCACAATGATGATCAAGTCAAGTATCACCCTACACATGCAATTCTAGAGTATTGGCAGTGGAAAGTAAATTGCACATGTAGTAAAGAGAGGTGGAGAAGAGCAAACGCAATTTGGAGACACGGAGATTTTTTCTCGTGGTTCCGATAGGTGGTGCTATCATCAATCCACGTTGATGGAGACTTCAACCCACGGAGGGTAACGGCTGCGAGAGTCCACGGAGGGCTCCACCCACGAAGGGTCCACGAAGAAGCAACCTTGTCTATGCCATCATGGCATACGCCCACGGAGGACTAGCCTTACTCGGGGTAGATCTTCACAGTAGGCGATCTCCTTGCCCTTACAAACTTCTTGGTTCAACTCCACATCTCGACGGAGGCTCCCAAGCGACACCTAACCAATCTAGGAGGCACCACCCTCCAAAAGGTAATAGATGGTGTTGATGATGATGAACTCCTTGCTCTTGTGCTTCAAATGATAATCTCCCCAACACTCAACTCTCCTCACTGATTTGGCTGTGGTGGAAGAAAGGATTGAGTGGAAAGCAACTTGGGAAGGCTAGAGATCAAGCTTCATATGGTGGGAGTGGAGCAACTTGATCTCAACACAAGGGTAGGTAGTTTTCTTCTCGTAAATGTAAGGTAGGAGTGGTAGTTCTTTCGATGGCTCTCTCCACGAATGAAGAGGGGTGGAGGGTATTTATAGCCTCCACACAAAATCCAACCGTCACACACATTTGACCAATCTCGGTCGGACCGAAGTTGACAACTCGGTGAGACCGAAAGTTCAAAACATGTGAACGTTGGGATTTTCGGTGGGACCAAAATACAATCTCGGTGAGTCCGATTCTTCCAAAGACTAGGGTTTGCCAATCTCGGTGGGACCGACTTTATCATCTCGGTGACACCGATTTGATGACGAAGGTTCTGAAGCTTGGCAACACTAGTTTCGTGAGACCGAGTTCGAATCGGAAAATCCGAAATTTCTAGGGTTTGGCTTTATGGTGAGGTGGTTCATCTCGGTGTGGTGAGTTTATGGAATCGGTGGGACCGAGATTACTTATGAGTGTATATTTGAAGTGAGAGTTGCTGATAGTTTGGGAGATATATCACTAAGCACTTTGAGCAACCAGATCATTAACATAACCTCATCCCCTTTTAATAGTATTGGCTTTCCTATAGACTCAATGTGATCTTGGATCACTAAACCAAAAATGGAGTCTTGAGCTTTTGCCAATGCTTGCCTTAGCATTTTGAGGGGTCCACTTCTTCAGTCATTGCCATACCCATATCACTGAACTTTCTGAAATGATTCTCAAGAAATTGTTAGTTCAATGATATATATGTTGTTATTAATTACCAAAACCACCCGGGGATTAGTTGCACTTTCAAAGGCAAAAGTCAGGTATTGGGTCTTGGTAAGGTTGCTATCTCTAAGGATAAACACATGGACAAAGTCATGCTTGTTGAGTCCTTAGGATACAATCTCATGTCAGTATCAATGCTTTGTGATCTTGATATGGTTGTTGTCTTTGGCAAATATCGCTGTGTTGTGATTATGGAAGCTGACAATTCCAAAGTCTTCGAAGGCTTTAGGAGAGGAGATCTGTATATTGTTGATTTCTCTACAGGACCACAACCAGCCATGTGTCTACTTGCAAAAGCTTCGAAGGCTGGCTATGGCATCGACGACTTGGTCATGCAGGCATGAGGAATTTGAACACGCTATAAGAAGAAGCATGTCATTGGCATTGAGAATGTCAAATTCCTCAAGTATCACTTATGCGAGCATGCGAAGCGGAAAAATGACCAAGGCCAAGCATCCAAATAAGACTATCATGACCACTACTCGTCCATTCAATTGCTTCACATGGACCTCTTCGACCTAATCATTATTCAGCAATCACTAATGATGCATCTCTATATGGTTTTGTCATTGTTGATGATTATTCTCGATATACATGGGTACACATTGTTACTTACAAACATGAAGTGCAGGAAGTCTTCAAACAATTTTCCTCGAGGGCTTCAACCAACTTTGGTGTGAAGATCAAGCATATCAGAAGTGACAATGGAACTGAGTTCAAGAATTCTGGTCTTGATGCCTATCTTGATGAACTTGGTATTACTCATGAATTATCTGCTCCTTATACTCCTCAGGAGAATGGCGTCGTGGAGCGCAAGAACAGAACTCTTGTTGAGATGGCTCGCACTATGCTTGATGAATACAAAACACCTCAGCGTTTTTGGATTGATGCAATTGATACTACCTGCCACATCATCAACAGAGTATATCTTCACAAATTCTTCAAGAAAACTGCCTATGAACTCCTCACTGACAAGAAACCCAATGTGAGTTATTTCAAAGTCTTCGGTGCTAAATGTTGGATTAGAGATCCTCACCACAACTCTAAATTTGCACCGAAAGCACATGAAGGTGTTATGCTTGGTTACGGAAGGACTCGCACACCTCTGAGTCTTCAACATTGTTCTTCACAAGATTGTTGACATTTGTAGATGTGCGGTTCGATGAAACTAATGGCTCGCAAAGAGAGCACCTACCCTCTGTGTTAGATGAACCAGCACCGAGGATGCTATCAAGCTCAAGGCAACCGAGGATGTCATTCCGATCAAGAATCTGTGAAGAATTCATTCCTGTTCGCGAAGAACGCCGAGTGATGCACTGAAGAACATTATGAGGAAATTGGTCTTTGAAGAAAATGCTGATCAAAATCCTCGGCGACAACTAACTCATCCACGCGTTGCAAAAGAAGTGCAAGTGGAGAAGATCATCGATGACATCAACGCACCAGTCCTCTCACCGCTCAAAAGCCTCACACTTATCTAACTTTTGTGGGCACTATGCTTTTGTCTCTATCTCGAGAGCCCACTAAGGTAGATGAAGCATTTCTAGAGCCGAGTGGATTCAGGCTATGCAAGAAGAATTACATCGTTCGAGCTGAACAATGTCCGGAATTGGTCAATCGCCCAGATCCTCGCAAGCATAATATCATTGGCACAAAGTGGATCTACCGCAACAAGCAAGATGAAAATGGCCTTGTTGTGAGGAATAAAACACGACTAGTAGCTCAAGGCTACACACAAGTTGAAGGAATTGATTTCGATGAAACTTTTGCACCTGTTGCTAGACTTGAAGCTATTCGCATTTTACTTGCCTATGCTAACTATCATGATATCATCTTATATCAAATGGATGTGAAAAGTGCATTCCTCAATGGTAAGCTTGAGGAAGAAGTATATGTTGCTCAACCCCTGTGTTTTGAGGATCCCAAGAATCGACAAAGTCTTCGACTAAATAAGGCTCTCTATGGCCTCAAGCAAGCCCCTCGGGCGTGGTATGATACACTGAAGGAATTCTTCGTGAAGAACGGCTTCACACCCGGTTCACTCGATCCTACTCTATTTACTAAATCATATGATGGTGAACTGTTTGTGTGCCAAATATATGTTGATGATATTATCTTTGGCTGTACTAACCAACGATATAGTGATGAATTTGCCTATATGATGAGTGAAGAATATCAAATGTCTATGATGGGAGAGTTGAAATTCTTCTTAGTACTTCAAATTAAATCGAAAGACAATGGCATATTCATATCTCGGAGAAATACCTCAAAGATGTAATGAGGAAATTCGCATGCAAGATTGCAAAGGCGTCAAAATTCCTATGCCCACAAATGGTCATCTATGCACTGATGAAAATGGTACTGACTTCGATCACAAGGTATACCGCTCCATGATTGGTTCTTTATTGTACCTATGTGCATCTAGGCCAGATATAATGCTTAGTGTTTGCATGTGTGCCCGATTTCAAGTTGCACCGAAGGAATCACACCATAAGGCTGTGAAGCATATTCTTCGATATCTAGCTCACACACCAACACTAGGATTATGGTACCCCAAGGGCTCGCTTTTGATCTCATTGGATATTCTGACTCTGACTATGCTGGTGATCGTGTGGACCGCAAGTCAACGTCTGGCACTTGTCATTTCCTCGGACGATCTTTGGTCTGTTGGTCCTCGAAGAAACAGAACTGTGTATCGCTGTCTACTGCTGAAGCTGAATATATTGCTGCTGGGTCTTGCTGTGCTCAATTGCTTTGGATGAAGCAAACCCTCAAGGACTATGGCATCAACGTGAAGAATGTGCCTCTCCTCTGCGACAACGAGAGTGCCATCAAGATTGCTCACAACCCAGTTCAGCACTTGAAGACTAAGCACATCCAGATTCGTCGTCATTTTCTTCGTGATCATGTGTTGAAGGGCGATATCTCCATCGAGCATGTGAAGACTGAAGAACAGCTGGCTGATATCTTCACCAAGCCCTTGGATGAGAAGAGATTTAGCAAGTTGCGGTGTGAGTTAAATATCTTAGAATCTTCGAATGTTCTTTGAAAAGGACACACATCCTAACACTTATGCATAATTGATGACTTAGATGTGCAACACATGAAGAAACGTTGTTCCTCAATCAATGAAGAATAACACTCTAAGTGTGAAGAAATCAATGAAGAATTTGATTCTCAGAACCCTACGACAATTGTACGCGGTGTCTGAAATCATCATTCTTATACGGTGGGCTACGCCACCACAAAAGTTGAAAATCTTCAATCTGAGTTTTGCCTCGTTTTTGAAATTCCTCATTTTTCAAATTCTTCAACTTTGCAAAATCTTCAGTATTTCCGTCGTCTTTCTTCATTGGCTATATATATATATATGAGTTTATGTCCTCTACAGCATTCACTTATTGCTAATTCTTCAAGTTGCGATTTACGCTAAGTGAATGTGATCGGACCCTTCCCTCTATGCTATACTCAGTCCAATCTATTCACAAATTCTTCATGTGCGTTCGATTGAAACTGCTCAAAGTCTTCACTGGTCCTTGACAGCTGAAGAAATTGCGAACGAAACTTTTAAACAAATCTTACCCAAGTTTTCGGTTTTACCATTAAACCATTCCGCATCCCACGATGCATTAGTTTAATCACCCACGATCTTACACGATCTTATCTGCACAGTACGTGGGTGACACACGTCGCGTGAAGGAGAAAGGGCAGGAGCATGCTCGTCCAAAATCTTCGGGCGAACAGTTTTTCACCGTGGCTATAAATACCCTTTACCCTCCTCACTTCATTTACTCCGCCGATCGCTGTCTCTCGCTCGAGCTCTCCTCAAACCCTAGCGCCGCCACTACTTCATCGTCGCCGGTGAGGAAAAGCTTCACTGCCTCGACCTCATCGCCGTCATACTCGCGCCGGCTGCGGAAATCTTCACTCCGCCGCCGCCGTAGTCGTCTTCCTCCGCCAAGTTAGGGCGTGGAAGATCTAACGTGACGAACTTCTCTAAAGTTCATCTCTGTTCGTCGTGTTCTTCAGTTCGGGTAATTAAAAGTCACTTTTATTACTCGCGTTGATTCTCAAATCTGTCTGAAAATCTTCAAAGATGTTTTTACTCGTCAAAATCTTCACATATGAACACCTCACACACTATATGTTCTTGATTTATCTCCCTAAGCATTCATTTGTTCAAGATTCCTCAATTGTGCGGATTTTCGATCTGTACAACTCTGGAACCTAAGACGAAACGCTTAGTGAAATTCCTCAAGACTCAAACTGGTCAAATTCCTCAAAACTTGTTTTTTTGAAAAATCTTCTAAGAACGCATATGACCTCTCCAAATTCCTCGCACCTACACTCTGTTCACAGGTACTCATGTCCGCTGCTGAATCACTAGGTTCTCATCAACTTAACTCATTTGCAGCGTTCCTTGAAGAAAAACTGCATACTTCTTGAGTGCTCTATTGTTCAAATTCCTCACCAAGAAAATGGCGTAAGGCAAGAGACCGCAGAAGGGAGGAAAGAAACCGGAAGTCATGACTGCTTTTGAAATTCTGAGGAAATATACAGACTCATCGCACACCGATGAATCCAAATTTGGCAAGGAGACCAAGAACCAGCGCAAAGTGCGCATATAGAGAATAGAAAGGAGATGGGCACGAGAATGGCGAGAATACCGCTATGTCACTCCCAAGTACATGAGGAAATTCGCTCTGAATCCTTGATGCCCAAGAGCTCCTCTGGCACCTGGCCAAGTCGCTGATCCCACCAGCATCAAGCGTGGTGAGGACTTTCCTGAAGAATGGTCCAGGTGCCAAGCCAAATTGGCAAGACAGGCCAAGGAGGCGGTGAGGAAATTCAATGAGGATACTGCTGCTGCTGCTGCTACTGAGCCCTCGGTCAAGCCGAGGAAATCAATGCCAAAGAAGCCTGCACGCAAGCCGAGTGCTTCACCGTCAGTGCCCTCACGGCCCAGTTCTTCAGTCGCGCCCTCACGGCAAAATCCTCATTGCTGCTGCTCATGCAAAATCCTCGTGAGTCCCTCCAAGTCCTCAACACCTGTGCATCTTGCTACTTGCCAAAGGACTCAAGGATTCTCCATTGCTTCTGGTGTTTCAGCAAGTTCCTCAGCTGCACCAATGTCCTCAATAGGCACCACTCTGCTGAAGACAAAAGCAACTGCTGGACGCGGTCCTCGGCCAAGTCCGAAGAAGAAACAGGTTGCATTCAACGTTCCCTCTGATGATGAAGCCTCTGATGAAGAACTTGAAGAAATCATCAGAGACAGACTGACCAAGGCCGCTAGAGCCAAAGGAACCGGTGTACCTCTGCTTTTGGATCCGAAGAAGATCCTAGACTTCATTGACCTGTGGCATCAGGATCCACACACTCCTCTTCCGGATCTGCCACTGACCCCTAGTCAAAGTCACATGCTGAACCATTTCATCGCTGAAGAGAAATGGAAATTTGAAAAGGCTCGTGAATTGAAGAGAGCAAAAGCAAGAAAAGAGAAGCTTCTGAGGAAAAACATCATCAACTTGACTCTGAAGAACTTCTTAAAGCTCAATCAAATCAAGCACTCAAAGCAAGGATTTTGATGCTTACAATCTTGACCGGCAAGGAGCCAAGGTGAGATTCGTCACTCGACGAAGAAAATGTCACCGTTGCAGCTCCATCGCAACAAGAAAATCCTCGGTGAAGAAACAGCTCAGCTGCTGAAGAACATGCCAAGATCGCTGATGACTTTCACATCTTGATGAAAACACAAGTTCGAGGGCTGATGACTCCATTCCACCGCTGAAGAAATTCCTGGGCATCCACCAAGTGCGCTGAAGAAATCAAGGAAGCAGGCAATCGCACTAGCCATACCAAGAAAATGAACCACAGTCCTCAACTCCTTCTGCACCAACACCAACTCCAATTCTTCCTTCTACCTATGAAGTGAAGAAGACAAAGGCTGCAGAGAGAGCTGCAGTGAAGAAAAGGAAGGCATCAGCTGCGTCAAATTCTTCGGCTGCGAAGAAATTGAAGCCAATGACCAGCTCGATTGAAAATCCTATCGATGCCATTCCCATTTCCTCCATGTCATCCAAGGAAATTGTTCCCTTTGGAGAAGAATACACTATCCCAAGCGGATCTGATGAAGATAATCAATCTGTTGCTACTTCAGAACAGCTTGATGAAGAAATTGATGTGGAAGCTTTCCCCTCAACTCCTGTTGCTTCCTCACCCGTGCCTTAGTTCACAGCTGAAGAGGCAGGTGTTGAGGAAACTGAAAAAGAAGATGAAGACGTGGATATTGGGTGCACTACACATGATGAATGATGACTTTTGGGAAAGTCAAGACCCCAATACTCCTCTCTTCACTCCGCTCCAACAAGTTCCTCAGTCCCCCACTACAACAGTTCAAATGGGCTCTGAAGAAACTCATCCCACATCATCTGTAAACGAAGAGATTCCAGCCACTAGCGCTGAAGAACCAACTGCTGATCCTCAAACTGCACAAGGAGAGGAACCAGAAATTCCTCGACTGAAGAACACGAAATTGCGATTCCCGAGGTTGTGCTTCAAATAACAGATATTCCTCTGCCCAAGCCAAAGAATCCATTTTCGAGCAAGCAAAAGTTCAAGGCTGAAGATTTCTTTTACGAGCATGTGTTCTTCTTCGCTTATAATCCTTATGACTCGCTCGAATGAGGAAAATACGCTCGACTCCAACACAAGCAAATTTCTATTCCTCGGTGCTATTCGACAAGGACAAGATCTTCACCATGAGCATATTCCTCATGTTGATATGGAATCACTACCGTGCTTGAGCCATTACTCCGTGTTCTTCACGATGCGAGGCTGTTGAATTTCTGACCGACATATGTGACCGGAATGAAGAACTCATTCTTGAGTTCTATGCCACCGCACATCACCGGAGATCTTTGAAGACATCAACTCATGGGTTCTGGATTGGATGACCGAGAATACTCACTACAAGGCACCAAAGAATTGAATTGCTTCGTGTCCTTCCTCTTGATCCTCCCCATGAATCTGCTCGTTGCTGTACAATGATCGTGAACTGTCGATCACTTCATGCAAGTGCTTATGAAGCCATTGAAGCCTGGCCAAGCTCCTCGAACCAAATTCCTCGTCAAGGATTTGCTATATGTGCCTCGGATCGTGTCTGGGATCTTGACGAAGACTATGAGTCCAATCAAAGGCCACAACTCAAATGAAGAAGATGTCGTAGGCATCATGAAGAACCTGCTTTTCAATATCATTCATGGCGTTCCTGTCAACTTCCATGATTTCTTCATAAGGACTCTGGCCAACGTTGCAATGTCACCTTTTGAGCTGAAGCCATATCGCCTTGGATCATGCGATTCATAAGGGCAAGATCTTCATCAACTACAAGGTCGACACTCAACCATGGCAGCTTCCTGCCGCCCATTGAAGTCCTCAAGCGACCAATTTCATCATCGATGACAAGGGCAAGGCAGCAGCTGTAATTGATGAAGGCACTCGTCCATTGGATGGTCGGTTTAAAAGCTGCATCTTACTCCACCAATGACGATTACGCTCGCGCATGATACTTGCCGCAAATACCTCAACCAAGAAACAGCCTCAAGCCACGGCGCCCGGGTGATGACTGATCGTGAGTTACTCCTCGGTCTTCATCGGAAGGTTGATCGCAATCGAAAATGGGTCAAGCGCCAATTTGCTGCAATTCTTCACAATATGACTTCAACGATAATGCGGTGAAGAAAAACCGATACTACCTTCATGAAACCCTCAACCGCTCTGGGCTATTCTCAATCATGTCTATTCCATGGAAGAATTGAAGACTATGGGTCTTCGTGAAGCTTATGATTGGTCCGCACCACCTCCAAGAAATTCAAGAGAGTCAAAGTTCTGATTTGGTGGCTAGCTCTTATTCTTCATCGCTAAACCGATGAATATGAAGATTT
Organism: Aegilops speltoides; assembly: GCA_021437245.1. Classification (NCBI taxonomy): domain Eukaryota; kingdom Viridiplantae; phylum Streptophyta; class Magnoliopsida; order Poales; family Poaceae; genus Aegilops; species Aegilops speltoides. The sequence continues at coordinate 211,301,070 of CM038144.1, forward strand.
GGGCGACACTGCGGCCGCCCTACTTCAACAACAAACCCGACAACGCCGGCGCTCCATCGACGTGAATATCTTGAGGCGTTAGTCCTCGCCGATCCTTTTGGTCATTTGATGACAAAGGGGAGAAATCTGAGTTAGTCTTCAAGCGGGTTTATACTATGGGCGTTTTATTAAGATACAACTCTCGTTCTTCCAAACTTTTATTGGATCGAGTTGTAATCTTAACTCGATGGTGCCTCGATACTTTTGATCATGCATTGTCTTGACTTTGCACAAAGCTCTAATACTTTCGTCGCTTCGATGCTCGATTTTGATCGTGTTATGCTCGATGCTTTTGAAGCACTAAGCTCAATGTGATACTTGAGCTCAAAACCCTTTGTGTGATATTCCGCATGCTCATTCCTAGTTAACACTATTGCATGCATCTTTGAATCTCATCGGCACCATATTTCATCATGCATTTCAAATTCTTCATAGTATATGTATCAAATGCGTGTATGAATTACAAGATATAGGGGAGATCTCCATGATTCAAATCTTCAAATGTGCATTGCCTCAAAAGCAAATTCCTCATTATGCACATATTCGGGGGAGTTCTTCTATATCTTGCAATCAAATTCCTCAATATCGGTATTTACACTTCATATGTTTATCCCGTTGAAAACTTAACCTATGTTGTCATCAATCACCAAAAGGGGAGATTGTAAGTGCATCTAGTGCCCTTAGTGATTTTGGTGTATTGAAGACTTATAGGTTAAGTAACTGATCGTTTGTGAGTGTACATAGGTCTATAAGTCTATAAGGAGTTTGATATTTACAGAAAAGTCGACCCTAAAATGAAGTTCTTCGATCAAGACTTTGATATTCGAAGACTTTCTCAAGACTTTGAAAGTGAAGAAATTGGTGTGACCATGAAGACTTGATATTCACTCGAGGAATCTGAGCGTGAAGACTTCATTTTCGTAGTTTCATTTTCTCTTTCTTGAGTCATAGGAAACACCGTCTCGTTAAAGGGGTCGAGGAAATACTAAGGAAAAATTTCCATGTGATGCTGATCTCAAAATCCTACACCTACCAATCCCTTCGAGTGAAGCCATTGGAAATCTCATACAGCTTCAGTCAAATTCTTGATGATGAGACGCAGTTCTTACAGTCATCGATGACTTTGCTCGACCGAGGAGTTAGGAATTCGCCAGTCACGAATCACCTACATGGAGGAACATGATAGCCCCGAGGACTTTGAAAGTGAAATTTCCGACCGTTCTTTGTCTTTGCGGCGGACCAAAATATCTTATCCACCTAACGGTCATATCATTGAAGGGCATTTATGTCTTATCATGTCGGGCTGCTCCCTAGGCTATAAATAGCCGCCCCCTACAACCACTAGCCGGTTGGCTGCTCCGAGAGAACTTGACACTTGTCATTTGAGAGCAACCCATCCTCCGAGGACTTTGAGCGAAAATCATCAAGTGAGGAAAATCCCAAAACCAAACCCACAAAACCCCAAGTGATTGAGCATCATCAAGAAATTGATCTGCGTGGATCCGACGCTTGTTACCTTTGAAGATCATGCTTCTTCCAGACGGTTAGGCGTCAAGGTCTAGAGCATCCAAGAGGAATTGTGGATCGCCGAGTGACCAAGTCTGTGAAGGTTTGGAAGTCACCAAAGACTTACCACGAGTGATTGGACGAGGCTGCGTGGTCTTAGTTCAAGGAGAATCGATGAGGACTGGGTGTCCCGAGTTGCGGCTCGAGATCGGGTGTCCGGATGTGTGTCCTCGAGTTTAAATACTCACCGCTCCAACCAGACGTATAACCGAGATAGCAGTTGGAACTGGTTTACCAAATCATTGTCTTCACCAATGACTAGTTCTATTTCCTCAACTCATTCATTTCCTCATTACATGTTGTATATTGTTCATATCTGTGCTTGAAGACTTTGACTGAAGACTTTCACAAATTCCTCAGTTCAAATTCTTCAGTCTGTTTGTCTTCATCTTGTTATCCTGTTTACGCTTCCTGTACTCTGTTCTAGTCGTCATTTCATCATGCTGACTATGTGTGTAATCTGTTATGTTTACCTCTGAGTACTTATTCCGTTGCAAATAGTTCTTCGCTAAGGAATTTCCTCACCGGCAAATTCCTCAGTGAAGAATTTCATAAAAATCGCCTATTCACCCCCCCTCTAGTCGATATAACGCACTTTCAGCCGTAGCTTCCTCTCGGTGGTGACGGTGTTGTTGTAGTCAGTGGTGCTGTTCATCGCCATACACCTTGGGCTTGCGGTCGTCTCAAAGATGATGATGGTGCCACGTGGTACTTGCATCTTGTGGCCGCTCCGAAGACTTGCGACTTGAGCGTCTCCGCCTTGAAGATGTCGAAGCGGAAGAAGACTTGTAGTTGGCCCACACGTGTCGGATGTCATCCAATTGTGCATCCAACTTGGTGTCGATGTAGTCCATTGTCCATGTTTTGCATTGGTGAGTGTCAACGGTGAGTCGCTCAATGCCTCGCATTGCTCGTTGTAGTCCGAAGATGGGCATTTTGGTGATGTGGTTGTTTGCGCCATCATTGTCGTGGAAGACTGGAGATGAAATGTCTTGCCTATCCATCACAAGACTCGAGCAAATGTGAGTGGAAGAAAGGAAAGAACTAGACCAATGTACCTTATCCAATGTTGAATATGGATCAATGATCACTCAATAATGTAACAAGGAAATAACACAATTGGTACCGGATCTTGTCAGTTCTCACACCTACACAAGTAAGGCTTATGGTGGAACTCGGTGAGGATAGTGGCACAAAAATTTGATGCAAAATGTTAGCAAGAGTCAATAATGTTGAAAAAGATTCACAAATTCGCAAGTGAAAAAAGTAGACCAATAGCAATATGTGGCACACAGAAACACACACATAGATAAATGGGGTCGTGCAACCAAGGAATGAGCACAGAATGTGGAATCCACGGAAAACGCTCATGTTGCACAACTCAAGAGAGACGCTAGCATGATTGCTCAATAGGCAGATACGACACTTGTGCACAACCTATAAGATGCAAAATGTATGAGCTTTCTATCCCAAGTATGCTAGGCGTATGATGTTCCCGGTGTTCTTCTCAAGATGATCCAAGATGATCGGATATGACAATCTTATGTGCAATGTGGTATGATGCTATGGCTCTTGCTTACAAGCTTCTTTGCTCTCTTTTTTCTTAAAAGCTTATTCTTTTTTTGTATGGCCACTTATGCGATATGCACAAACCAAGATAGCAATTGTGTATATGCGGGAACAATCTTGTGACACAAGGGATGATATGATGATACCAATATGATATGGTATATATGCAACGGATGGTACGGATCACTAAAGTGCACAAGTCTCATTGCCGGCAATACTCAAAGGCTAGTCTCGATAGGGAAGTGACGCAAAATGGGCTAAGGGGTTAACAATGTAATGGCAAGAATGTACAATGAAGGGATACCACAATACCAAGATGATATAGAGGTGACCGTTCTTGCTTACGGTTAGGGTGTCAAAATGGTGAAGTGGTCGATGTCGAATCCTTGTCGAAGGTGAGTGGCGGTGTTGTCGATGTCGAACTGTTCCTAGTTAGCCGAAACACCCTAGGAAACGGAAAAAACCGCAAACTAAAAATCTCAAAGGAAAATGCCAAAAGGTGGTAGCGGAATCTGTTGTGGTTCCGGAGTTAGCAATGCAGAAGTGGTGGTGGTGGGTGATCGATAAGAAACCGTCCCTGAGTAGCCGAAACACCTTGGGAGAATCAAGTCACCTCTCAAGTAACCCCAAATGCTATAAGGGTCAAAAATGGGTTCGGTGGCAGAAAGAGATGGTGGTTTTATGAATGATATGGTGGATGGCCTATGCAAAGATGCCAAAATGCCAAAATTTTGATGGAGTCAAATGGTGTTGGAACCTATCTAAATGGATTGGGGATGTCAATAGATACTCAACGAGCTAAAGAACGTCAAAATCGGACCCCGGGAGCAAAAGTTATGGACGAAATGGTTTTCGTTGGTGAGCTGAAATTGGGAGGTGCGGGTGCCCGGGGTTGGGAGGTGCGGGCACCCGGGGTGGTCAGCGAGGTTGGGCGGAGAAGATGGCCCGGGGGTAAGGGGTGCAGGCACCCGGGTGGTCAGCGGAGATGCACGGGGGGTCCGGGTTCCCGGGGGTCACGGATTTGGGCGGAAATTCATGGGAAAATGGGAGAAATTGCTGGATTTCGTGGAGGTAAAGGTGGAGATGGATGGGGGATGCTAGATCCACTTGAAACCAAGCAAATCCATGGATCAAATCCAACAAAATCTCATCAAACCAACAAATCACAAAAAAAATGGGATAATTAGATTTATGCCCCTAGTTGTGTCCCACTCGTCTGTTTTACCCCTAATTCCCAAAAGTCACCGATTCTGTCCAAGTCACTTTGCTCCTCTTATGCTTTTGCCCTTTGACTGTTTGACCATTAGTTTGAAAACTTCATAACTAATTCATACTAAATCAGAAAAATGCAAATAAGATACCAAAATGTTCAGAAAAACATCACATATATGTCAGTGTCATTTGCATTCATGAAAAAACTGTTGGAAAGTGCCCATCCGAGTTTTAGCTCTTATGTTACCACCAGGAATAGTAAAATCTAAAAAAGTTCAAAAAAATTCAAAAAAAATTTGGTGGCAAAGAATGACAAATGTTTTAAGTGCCTGCCAAGTTTCATCTGGGAATAACATTCGTGGGTGCCACGGCAAAAAAAAAACAATCAGCACTCCAAAATAGATTATTTGTTTGCCATGACTTCCATGAATCTTGTTCCCTAATGAAACTTGGCAAGCACTTAGAACATTTGTCGTTCTTTGCCAATTTAATTTTTTTTTAATTTTTTCGAATTTTTTAGGGTTTACTATTCATGGTGGTATCAAAAGAGCTAAAACTCGGATGTGCACTTTCCAGCACTTTTTTCATGAATGCAAACACTGACATATAGGTGATGTTTTTCTGAACATTTTGGTATCTTATTTGCATTTTTCTGATTTAGTATGAATTAGTTATGAAGTTTTCAAACTGACGGTCAAATGGTCAAAGGGCAAAAGGATAAGAGGAGCAAAGTGACTTGGACAGAACCGGTGACTTTTGGAAATTAGGGGTAAAACAGACGAGTGGGACACAACTAGGGGCATAAATCTAATTATCCCAAAAAAAAATTGGGGCTATTTTTGGTGGGGAATTTTCGAAATTGGGGAAGAACACAATAAAATTAGGGTAGAGAACAAGAAGGGGGGCTCTAATTTCGTGAGAAACCATGGCTCATGATAGAACCCTAGATGCGGATCTTTCACGAATTGGAGGTGAAATCCCCAAGAACACGAAGAACACAAGAGAGGGAAAACACTCAAAATGACTAGATCCAAGAATACACAAGAGGTCACAATGAATCCAAGGACAACAAAGGAAACATACAAGGTACTAGTTCATCCTAATCATATGAGGAGAGAGGTCTTGATGATCCTATGATGGGGATCCTTCCCCAGATGGGGTCTTGATATCCACAAGAGGATATTCTCCCTTAGGAGGTCCTGATCTCCATGCGAGGAAGATGAGCAAAGCTCTCACTTTGTCTATCCAATACTTTGTTATCCTCTAAATGAGCTAGGGAAGGGGTATATATAGTCTAGAGACCAAATAAGAGGAGGAGGGGGGAAACATGGGTAAAAACCCAAAGAGGCACGCAGGCCCTCGGAGTGGACCGGGCACCCGGGGGCAAACCGGCCGGGCACCCGGACCGGTCAGGGAACCGACTAAGGAAGGACCGGGCACCCGGGGGTCCTAGGCCCGGGCACCCGGGGTGGGAGCTGGCGGCTGGCGCGGGGCAGGCTGGACACCTGGGGTTGAGGGCCCGGGCACCCGGGGGCGAGCTGGGCGTGGCCTAGGGAGGGGTCGGGCACCCGGTGTCCAGAGGCCGGGCACCCAGGGTGGCATGGAGGTGCACAGGCAGGGTGGTTGGGCACCCGAGGCCCAAGGGTCGGGCACCCGGTGCAGCCATGGGTGATGCCCAGCGGCGGCCAAGCATGCCCGGGCACCCGGGGGCAGGGGGTTCGGGCGCCCGGAGTGTCCAGGTCCTCCACTCCTTCGAGCTCTTCGCGACTTCTCTCCTCTTCCTTCTCCTTGGGTGCTTCATAGACGCTCGTGTCTCCGTCCTCACCTTCTCACGATCATGTCCTTGGTACCTAAGAGTGCATAACATCTCCGTTTGAGGTAGAATCCGACTCTCGTGTGAATCTGAACGAAACTCAGAGAGGAAAGAGTTAACCTCGGTTTCGATGGTGCGTGCACGTGCTCTTGTCATTGGTCCTCGTGGTGCTTGACGAGTTGTAGTAGAGTCCTTGGGGATGACTTAGGGATGCTCCGCATCAATTTACCCCTACTGTTTTTGTGTGTTCACATGATTATGCTACTATAGTAATCATGTTTTATAGCTTGTTTCAATAAAGTGCCAAGTAAAGCCTTTGGGATGGTGTGGATGATAGTTGACTTGATTCTGTGCAAAAGCATAAACTTTTGCGCACAGTCCAGGAAATTTGAAAATTCGTTAGAATGTGCTTTTGATCTGAATTTTTACACAAGATTGATATACAAATTGCCTAGATTTTTCTAATTTTTCAGAAAAAAATGGAGTTACAAAAGTATGGAAAGTTTCCAGATTACTACAGACTGTTCTGTTTTTGACAGATTCTGTTCTCTATGTGTTGTTTGCTTATTTTGATGAATCTATGAGTAGTATCGGAGGGTACGAACCATGGAGAAGTTGGAATACAATAGATATAACACCAATATGAATTTAGAATGAGTTCACAATAGTACCTAAGTGGTGATTGCTTTATTATACTAATGGAGCTTACGAGTTTTCTGGTGAGTTTTGTGTTGTGGATTTTTCAAGTTTTGGGTAAAGATTCGATGGACTATGGAATAAGGAGTGGCAAGAGCCTAAGCTTGGGGATGTCCAAGGCACCCCAAGGTAATATTCAAGGACAACCAAGAGCCTAACCTTGGGGAAGCCCCGGATGGCATCCCCTCTTTTGTCTTCGTTCATCGGTAACTTTACTTGGAGCTATATTTTTATTCACCACATGATATGTGTTTTGCTTGGAGCGTCATTTTTCTTTTGTTTATATTTTCTGCTATTATTGAGAGACATGTTGTATATATTTTAGTTCAATAAAAAAAGTCAAGTATAGCCTTTACCATGCTTATTTTACAAGTCAATATGTTGCTGTTTTGAAAATAGAAAGTTTGCTATTATATTTTGAATATTGGTGAATAGTCACAACATGATAAAATCTTGAAATTTTACACAATGAGTAACAACAAATTTTCTACAGTGTGGTAATATTTCAGAATTTTTGGAGTTAGGGATGTATGATCCCTCTTGCATTCTTTACAGACTGTCCTGTTTAGACAGATTGCTGTTATGTTTGCATATATTTGCTTGTTTAATGATTCTATTTGAGGATAGGAGTGTTAAATATGCAGAGGCATTTAGTATGCAATATCAAATAATAATTTTAGTGATTTTCTACAGTAGAGAATAATAAGGTTATTCCGTTGATTTATACTAACTTATCTCAAGAGTTCTTGTTAAGTTTTGTGTGGTTGAAGTTTTTAAGATTTAGGGAAACCGTGATATAAAAGAAATTAAGGAGACAAAAAGCTCAAGCTTGGGGATGCCCAAGGCATCCCTAATTGATATTTCAAGAAGTCTCAAGCATCTAAGCTTGGGGATGCCCCGGTTGGCATCCCACCTTTCTTCTTCAACAACTATCGGTCAGTTTTGGTTGAGCCTAAGTTTTTTGCTTCTTCATATGATATGTGATATCCTTGCAATGTCATTTTATTTTGTTTTGCTTGCTGTTTGAATGATATCCCAAGATCTGAAATTCTTAAATGTTAGAGAGTCTTCACATAGTTACATAATTATTCGACTACTTATTGATCTTCACTTATATCTTTTGGAGTAGTTTGTCATTTGCTCTAGTGCTTCACTTATATCTTTTAGAGCACGGCGGTGGTTTTATTTTGAAGGAATAGATGAACTCTCATGCCTCACTTATATTATTCTGAGTCTTGAACAACATGGTAATTTGCTTAGGTTATGAATTTAGTCCTAATATGATGGGCATCCAAGAGGGGTATAATAAAAACTTTCATATAAAGTGCATTGAATACTATGAGAAGTTTGATTCCTTATGATTGTTTTGATATATGGTGATATTAGAGTCATGCTAGTGAGTAGTTGTGAATTTGAGAAATACTTGTGTTAAGGTTTGTGAGTCTTGCAGCATGCACGTATGGTGAACCGTTATGTAACGAAGTTGGAGCATGAGATATTTTTTGATTGTCTTCCTTATGAGTGGCGGTCGGGGACGAGCGATGGTCTTTTCCTACCAGTCTATCCCCCTAGGAGCATGCGCGTAGTACTTTGTTTCAATGACTAATAGATTTTTGCAATAAGTATGTGAGTTCTTTATGACTAATGTTGAGTCCATGGATTATACGCACTCTCACCCTTCCACCGTTGCTAGCCTCTCTTGTATCGTGCAACTTTCGCCGGTACTGATAACCCACAAGTATAGGGGATCGCAACAGTTTTCGAGGGTAGAGTATTCAACCCAAATTAGTTGATTCGACACAAGGGGAGCCAAAGAATATTCTCAAGTATTAGTAGCTGAGTTGTCAATTCAACCACACCTGGAAACTTAGTATCTGCAGCAAAGTGTTTAGTAGCAAAGTAATATGATAGTGGTGGTAACAGTAACAAAGTAAAGACAGCAAAAGTAAATTTTTTGGTATTTTTGTAGTGATTGTAACAGTAGAAATGGAAAAGTAAATAAGCGTAAACCAGTATATGGAAAACTCGTAGGCACCGGATCAGTGATGGATAATTATGCGGATCACGGTTCATCATGTAACACCATAACATAGGGTGACACGAACTAGCTCCAATTCATCAATGTAATGTAGGCATGTATTCCGTATATAGTCATACGTGCTTATGGAAAAGAACTTGCATGACATCTTTTGTCCTACCCTCCGTGGCAGCGGGTCCTATTGGAAACTAAGGGATATTAAGGCCTCCTTTTAATAGAGAACCGGAACAAAGCATTAGTACATAGTGAATACATGAACTCCTCAAACTATGGTCATCACCAGGAGTGGTCCCGATTATTGTCACTTCGGGGTTGCCGGATCATAACACATAGTGGGTGACTATAGACTTGCAAGATAGGATCTAGAACACACATATATTCATGAAAACATAATAGGTTCAGATCTGAAATCATGGCACTCGGGCCCTAGTGACAAGCATTAAGCATAGCAAAGTCATAGCAACATCAATCTCAAAACATAGTGGATACTAGGGATCAAACCCTAACAAAACTAACTCGATTACATGATAAATCTCATCCAACCCATCACCGTCCAGCAAGCCTATGATGCAATTACTCACGCGCGGTGGTGAGCATCATGAAATTGGTGATGGAGGATGGTTGATGATGACGACGGCGACGAATCCCCCTCTCCGGAGCCCCGAACGGACTCCAGATCAGCCCTCCCGAGAGGGACTACGGCTTGGCGGCGGCTCCGTATCGTAAAACGCGGTGAAACTTTCTCTCTGATTTTTTCTCCCCGAAAGCCAATGTATGGAGTTGGAGTTGGCGTCGGAGGGCCACCAGGGGGCCCACGAGGTAGGGGGCGCGCCCGGGAGGGGCGCGCCCCACCTCGTGGGACAGTGTGGCCCCGGCCTTCATCTTTGGCGAGGATTTTTTATTATTTATTCTAAGATATTCTGTGGAGTTTCAGGTCATTCCGAGAACTTTTGTTTTCTGCACATAAAACAACACCATGGCAATTCTGCTGAAAACAACGTCAGTCCGGGTTAGTTCCATTCAAATCATACAAGTTAGAGTCCAAAACAAGGGCAAAAGTGTTTGGAAAAGTAGATACGACGGAGACGTATCAACTCCCCCAAGCTTAAACCCTTGCTTGTCCTCAAGCAATTCAGTTGACAAACTGAAAGAGAAAAAGAAAAACTTTTACAAACTCTGTTTGCTCTTGTTGTTTTAAACATGAAAAGCCAGCATTCAAGTCTCAGCAATTATTACGAACTAACCATACTCACAATGACACGTAGGTCTCACAATTACTCATATCAATAGCATAATCAGCTAGCGAGCCATAATAATAAAACTCGGGTGACAACACTTTCTCAAAATAATCATAACATGATATAACAAAATGGTATCTCACTAGCCCTTTCCGAGACCGCAAAACATAAATGCAGAGCACCTTTAAAGATCAAGGACTGACTAAACATTGTAATTCATGGTAAAAGAGATTCAGACAAGTCAAACCCAATATAAACCAATAATAATGAATGCAAATGACAGTGTGCTCTCCAGCGGGTGCTTTTTAATAAGAAGGGTGATGACTCAACATAAAAGTAAATAGATAGGCCCTTCGCAGAGGGAAGCAGGGATTTGTAGAGGTGCCAGAGCTCGGTTTTGAAATAGAGATAAATTATATTTTGAGCGGCATACTTTCATTGTCAACATAACAACTAAAAGACGATGATATCTTCCATGCTAAACAGATTATAGGTGGTTCCCAAACAGAATGGTAAAGTTTATACTCTCCTTCCTCCACAAGCATCAATCCATGGCTTGCTCGAAACAACGAGTGCCTCCAACATTCAACGGGTCCCAAGGGGAGTTTTGTTTGCAGTTATTTTGATTTAGTTTGCATAAAGCATGGGACTGGGCATCCCGAATACCAGCCATTTTCTCGTGAATGAGGAGCGAAGTCCACTCCTCTTGAGAATAACCCGCCTAACACGGAAGATAAGGGCAGCTCTAGTTGACATATGAGCTATTTGAGCATGCAAAACAGAATTTTATTTGAAGGTTTAGAGTTTGGCACATACAAATTTACTTGGAACGGCAGGTAAATACCGCATATAGGAAGGTATAGTGGACTCATATGGAACAACTTTGGGGTTTAAGGAGTTTGGATGCACAAGCAGTATTCCCGCTTAGTACAAGTGAAGGCTAGCAAAAGACTGGGAAGCGACCAACTGAGAGAGCGACAACAGTCGTAAACATGCATTAAAATTAATTTACACCGAATACAAGCATGAGTAGGATATAATCTACCATGAACATAAATATCATGAAGGCTATGTTGATTGGATTCAACTACATGCATGAACATGTGGCAAGTCGAGTCACTCAATGCATTTAAAGGAGGATACCATCCCACCATACCACATCATAATCATTCTAATAGCATGTTGGCATGCAAGGTAAACCATTATAACTCATAGCTAATCAAGCATGGCACAAGCAACTATAATCTCTAAATGTCATTGCAAATATGTTTACTTCATAATAGCTGAATCAAGAATGATGAATCATCATATTTACAAAAACAAAAGAGGTCGAGTTCATACCAGCTTTTCTCTTCCCAATAATACCATCATATATCATCATTATTGCCTTTCACTTGCACGACCGAACGGTGTGTATAATAATAAGAGTGCACGTGCATTGGACTAAGCTGGAATCTGCAAGCATTCAACTCAAGAGAGAAGACAAGTAATATGGGCTCTAGGTATAAATAATCAATCATGCATAAAAGAGCCACTAAGCATTTTCAATATGGTCTTCTCGACCCCCGAAGAAAGGAAAAGAAAAGAAAAACTATTTACACGGGAAAGCTCCCAACAAGTAAAAGAAGAACAAGAAATATTTTTGGGTTTTCTTCTTTAATTCTACTACAAGCATGGAAAGTAAACTAACTAATTTTTTTTTAAAGTTTATAAAACACACAAGAAGAAAGCAGGAAAAAGAAATTTAAACTAGCATGGATAATACAATGAAAGAGTATGAGCACCAACAACTAGCAATGAGTGTGTGTGAACATAAATGTAATGTCGGTGGGAAATACGTACTCCCCCAAGCTTAGGCTTTTGGCTTAAGTTGGTCTATTGCCAGGGATGGCCTGGCGGATATCCGTAGGTGAAGCTGGGGTTGTAGTGTGATGCAGCGGCTATCGCCACCTGAGCTGTAGCGTGGAGTCGAGCAACCTCCACTCTCCTTTCGTACTCATCTGCCTCCTCTCTGGTAATAATATATCTTCCTCTCGCCTGAAAATCAAAGAGGTAGGAGCAAGAAGAGCAACACGGACCACATGCCGTTTGTTAAAGATTAGTCGATACTGGTAAGGTGGTCCAGTCCTCTCAGTGAACTGGTGGGAAAACATAGAATCAAGATCTAAATAAGAAGAGGGTAACTCCATATCACCCTCACGAATGTCTACATCAAGAAAATTAGCTAAGCGGGTTGCATAAATTCCTCCAAAGAAATCTCTGTTATGCCTATTCTGATGCAAACTACGAGCTACAATGGCGCCCATATGACAAGATTGGTCTCCTAACACAGCACTTCTAAGAATGCTGAGATCAGGGGCACACATGTGACATGCTTCATCCTTAGTAGTCATACATCTACCAACGAAGAGAGCAAAATAATGTATAGCAGGAAAGTGAATGCTCCCTATAGTGGCCTGCGTTATATCTCTAGATTCCCCCACGGTTGTTCTAGCAAGAAAGTCTCTATATTCAGATTTGGGGGATCCCTGACATTACCCCAAGATGGAAGTTTGCAAGCAGAAGTAAAATTCTCTAAGTCCATGCTATAAGATTTGTCATAAAGGTCAAACATGACTGAAGGAGAATTACGCGAAGATGAAAAATCAAATCTCCCCACAAATGAACTTGTGAGGTCACGATACTGTGGGCATTTATCAGCTTCAAAGTCCTCAAGATCGGCATTACGCAAATATGCGTAGAATTCTTCTTTAATTCCCACTTGATTCATAAAATTTTCCGATGGCCATTCACAAGGTCTCACGAGTGCGTCTCTTGGTGGTTCCTCGTCACCATCACGCATTGCAAGCATGGGGCCTTTCTTCCTTAAGGAACCACCTTGGAACATCTTCCTAAGCATATTGTTTTCTCTGAAAATAATTCTGAAATTTTTAGTAACTTCAAATAAAAGTGAACCAACTTCAATAAAATTGATAGCAACAACTCCCACAAGTTCCTAGATCCTATATAAAGCATTGGAACTACTTGGAACCATATAAATTTGACATGCAAGCTCAAGAACATGGTCACCTATGCAGCACAAATTTGCAAAGAATAAAGCACTTGAACAAAAACTAATTGAACCAATGGAGGAGCCACATACCAAGGAACAATCTCCCCAAGCAGTTTTGCGAGAGGTGCTTTGAGCAAGGAGATCGAAAATCACAGCAACGGGGGCTGGAACTCGTGCTTGAGTTGGTTTTTCGTGTTTGTGTGAGACAGAGGAAGAAAATGGGTGCATGAATAAGTGGAGGAGGGCCACCGTGGGCCCATGAGGCAGGGGGCCGCGCCCCCCACCCTCGTGGCCAGGTGGCAGCTCCCCCGTGGTAATTTTTGCACAGTAAATCCTCAAATATTCCCGAAAAAATCATATTAAATTGGCATGGCATTCTGAGGACTTTTATTTTCGGAATATTTTTATATTGCACGGATAAGTCAGGAAACAGACAAAAAAAATATTATTTTACTTTATTTTTACTAAACAACAAAAAATATAAAGAGGGTACAGAAGGTTGTGCTTCTAGTTTCATCCATCTCGTGATCATCAAAATGTACCCACTAACAAGGTTGATCAAGTCTTGTTAACAAACTCATTCCGAATAATCCCCGAACCGGACAAATTTCGAATGACACTAAGTTACCTCAAAGGGGATATGAAAATCCCCAACAATATGAATATCATACTTTTTCTTGACAGTAGGGAGAGGAAATTCAAAACCTCCAAATATAATCGATGGAACTTTTCCAATAGAGTTGATACTATAAACTTGAGGTTGTTTCCTCGGAAAATGTAGCGTGCGCTCATTGCCATTAACATGAAAAGTGACATTGCCTTTGGTGCAATCAATAACAGCCCCTGCAGTATTAAGGAAAGGTCTTCCACGAATAATAGACATACTATCATCCTCGGGAATATCAAGAATAACAAAGTCCGTTAAAATAGTAACGTTTGCAACCACAATAGGCACATCCTCACAAATACCAACAGGTATAGCAGTTGATTTATCAGCCATTTGCAAAGATATTTCAGTAGGTGTCAACTTATTCAAGTCAAGTCTACGATATAAAGAGAGAGGCATAACACTAACACCGGCTCCAAGATCACATAAAGCAGTTTTAACATATTTTCTTTTAATGGAGCATGGTATAGTAGGCACTCCGGGATCTCCAAGTTTCTTTGGTATTCCACCCTTAAAAGTATAATTAGCAAGCATGGTGGAAATTTCAGCTTCAGGTATCTTTATTTTATTAGTAATAATATCCTTCATATACTTAGCATAGGGATTTGTCTTGAGCACATCAGTTAATCGCATACGCAAAAAGATGGGTCTAATCATTTCAGCAAAGCACTCAAAATCCTCATCATCCTTTTTCTTGGATGGTTTCGGAGGAAAAGGCATGGGTTTCTAAACCCATGGTTCCCTTTCTTTACCATGTTTCCTAGCAACAAAGTCTCTTTTATCATAACGTTGATTCTTTGATTGTGGGTTATCAAGATCAACAGCAGGTTCAACTTCTACATCATTATCATTACTAGGTTGAGCATCAACATGAACATTATCATTAATATTATCACTAGGTTCATGTTCATCACCTGATTGCATTTCAGCATCAGAAAGAGAGATATCATTTGGATTCTCAGGTGGTTCAGCAATAGGTTCACTAGAAGTTTGCAAAGTCCTATCATTTTTCTTTTTCTTCCTCTTAGAAGAACTAGGTATATCAATATTGTTTCTCTGAGAATCTTGCTCGATTCTCTTAGGGTGGCCTTCAAGATACAAGGGTTCCTGAGTCATTCTACCAGTTCTAGTAGCCACTCTAACAGCATAATCATTTTTCTTACTATTCATTTCATCAAGCACTTCTTTCTGAGCTTTAAGTACTTGTTCTACTTGAGTGGTAACCATAGAAGCATGTTTGCTAACAAGTTTAAGTTCACCTCTAATATTAGCCATATAATCACTAAAGTGTTTAATCATAAAGGTATTCTATTTTAATTGTCTACCAAAATAAGCATTAAAGTCATCTTGCTTAAACATAAAGTCATCAAACTCATCCAAGCACTGACTAGCAATTTTAGTAGGAGGAACTTCAGCTTTATCATATCTATAGAGAGAATTTACCTTTACTACCTGTGTCGGGATATCGGGAGGTTCTTTAGTAAATAAGTAATTGAGATCATATACTTCTTCAATAGGCGGTAAATTAAGACCATGTATTTCTTCAATAGGAGGTAAATTCTTAACATCTTCAGCTTTAATACCTTTTTCTTTCATAGATTTCTTTGCCTCTTGCATATCTTCGGGACTGAGAAATAGAACACCTCTCTTCCTCGGAGTTGGTTTAGGAATAGGCTCAGTAATTGGCTCAGGAGCTGACTCAGGAGTTGGCTCAGGAGGTGCCCAATTATTTTCATTTGCCAACATATTATTCAATAGAAGTTCAGCATCATTTGGTGTTCTTTCCCTGAAAAGAGAACCAGCGCAACTATCTAGGTAATCTCTGGAAGCATCAGTTAGTCCATTATAAAAGATATCAAATATTGCAGGTTTCTTAAGAGGATGATCAGGCAAAGCATTAAGTAACTTGAGAAGCCTCCCCCAAGCTTGTGGGAGACTCTCTTCTTCAATTTGCACAAAATTGTATATTTCCCTCAAAGCAGCTTGTTTCTTATGAGCAGGAAATATTTAGCAGAGAAGTAATAAATCGTATCCTGGGGACTTTGCACACAACCAGGATCAAGAGAATTAAACCATTTCTTAGCATCACCCTTTAATGAGAACGGAAATATTTTGAGTAAATAAAGGTGGCGCGATCTCTGGTTATTAGTAAACAGGCCAGCTATATCATCTAACTTACGAAGATGTGCCACAATAGTTTCAAATTCATAGCCATAAAAAGGATCAGATTCAACCAAAGTAATTATATCTGGATCGACAGAAAAATCATAATAATCCTGATCAGGAACACAGATAGGTGAAGTAGCAAAAGCAGGGTCGGGTCTCATCCTACCTCTAAAAGATTCTTTACTCCACTTAATTAGCAACCTCTTACGTTCAAGACTATCCTGGCAAGCAAGAACAACTTCAATAGATTCAACATTAAAAAATAACCCTCAGGAATAGCAGGCATAGGTTCATCATCACTCACATCATCGTGTTTAGGTTCAATAACTTCTCTTTCTCTAGACCTAGCAATTTGCTCATCAAGATATTCACCAAGTGGCACAGTAGTATCAAGCATAGAAGTAGTTTCATCATAAGTATCATGCATAGCATAAGTGGCATCATCCATAACATGCGACATATCAGAATCAATAGCAGTAGTAGGTTTAGGTGTCGCCAACTTACTCATAACAGAAGGAGAATCTAGTGCAAGGCTAGATGGCAATCCCTTACCTCCCCTCGTAGTTTAGGGCAAAATAGTAGTTCGATCATCTTTCAAATTCTTCATAGTGTCCAGCAGATATAAATCCCAAGTGACTCAAAGAATAGAGCTATGCTCCCCGACAACGGCGCCAGAAAAAGGTCTTGATAACCCACAAGTATAGGGGATCGCAACAGTTTTCGAGGGTAGAGTATTCAACCCAAATTTGTTGATTCGACACAAGGGGAGCCAAAGAATATTCTCAAGTATTAGCAGCTGAGTTGTCAATTCAACCACACCTGGAAACTTAGTTGATGTAGGGTGGAACCCTAATTCGTCGATCTTTCACGTTTGGAGGGGATCCTACGGAGGAAACACGAAGAACACGCGGAAGCACGAGGAGAAACACGGGGAAAACGAGAGAGAAACACCCAACCAACAAGGAATCGATCACACAAGTGCTAGATCAACATACACACATGAGATCCACAAGATACATAGTCAACTAGGGTAAGGATACAAAGGAATCGTTCATCTCCAAGAGGAGGCCTTGATGTTCTTCCCTAGATAGGGGTCTTGAATCCGCTGAGGGATCTTCTCCAAAGGAGGTCCTGATCTCCGTGGAGAAGTAACCGAGTGGATGAGCAAAGGCTCTCACACAAATATGAGCTAATCCAATGCTAACCCTCAAAGTGGGGAGGAGGAGGTCTATTTATAGTGCTAAGCCACGAAGGGGTAAGTGAGGGGCAAAGGGGTACACGGGCCTCGGCCCAAGCCATGCGCGCGACGGGGTCCCAGATGATCCGGGCGTCGGGGTTCGGATGATCCAGCTAGAGTTCCGGATGATCCGGCTTCAGCAGAAGCCTTCGGGTGCCTTCGGTGCATTTACCCGGACGATCCGGGGGAGGGTCCGGATGATTCGGCTGGGCCCGGATGATCCGGCTAGGTGTCCGGATGATCCGGGCAACTCCAGTCTTGCTCCATTCTTCTTCTTCCTTCTCCTCTTCCATGCTTGGCCTTGGTCCTTGGATTCTCCATGGTCATCTTGGTTGTACCTGAGTGTATGCAAGGTCCATGCATGAGGTAGTAGCCGTGTCTCATATCACGTAAAGTGACGGTTCGAAGAGGAGTGAATTCACCTTGTGTCCAATGGCGCATAGTCGAGGTCTCATCTTATGTATCCTTGGGGCTTGGAGAGTAGTCGGAGTGTACATGGGGATGAACGTGGGATGCTCCGCAACTTCTCCCACTCGAAATTCACCCAAAATCCCCGAAATCGTCAAATTTCACCCCATTTTCGTGTTCTTCCCGAGCTGTTCCAGTGCGTGGTTGACCTGCCCGGATCATCCGGACCAAGTCCCGGATCATCCGGACGTGCCCGGATCATCCGGCTACCGGCCCGGATCTTGCGGCTTCCTCTGCCGAAACTGCAGTTCTGCAGTCCACCATCCACCACCACCACCATCCACACTTCCACTTGCCAAACCCCAAGACTAAACCTCCATACTACCATTCGAATTTGAGTTCGACAATTTGACTGAGATTTCCGTGTCCTCTTGTGTTTCGGCTATTTAGGCGCGGTGTGACATCAACAACAAACGCTCATTTTGGTCGGCTACTCATCTTCACTACGGACGGTAACTTCGACAACATCTTTGTCATACCTTGCAATTGCATTGATAACCATCATAGACCAGCTTTTGCGTTGCTTTCCCACCGAGACTAGCCATTGAGTATTGCCGGCAACGTGACTTGTGCACATTAGTTGCATACACCATATCATACATACCATTGAGGTGCATATCTCGGAATCAACTTGTGTGTCACAAAGTTGTCATCGCATACACAATTGCTATCTTAGTTCGTCAAGTTTGCATAAGAAAAGAGCTCAAAAGAGAAAGAGCCCCTCAAGCTTTTAAGCAAAGAGGAAAGATAAGCAAAGAGCTTATAAGCAACAAGCATAGCATCATACAACATAGAGATTGTCATATAAGATCATCTTGGATCATTGCACCGAAATACCATACATATAGCATACTTGGGATAGAGATCGTTGCATTTTTGCCTAGTAGGTTGTGCACAAGCTCCGTATCCGCCTATTGTGCAATCGTGCTAGCGTCTCTCTAGTATTGTGCAACAAGAGCATTTTCGTGGATTCCACATTTTGGCTCACTTTTGGTCTGCACAATCCCATTTATCTACTTGCGTGTGTGTTTCCGTGTACCACTACTTGCTTGGTCTACTTGTTGCATATGCGAATTTGCGAATCTTCTTCAACATCTTTGAGTCAAGCTAACGATTGCAATCAATTTTGTGCCACCATCCTAACCAAGCTCCACCAAAAGCTTTTACTTGTGTAGGTGTGAGAATCGACAAGGATCGGTACCAATAGTGCTATTTCATTGTCCGCATTTGAGTGAACTTGATTCATCTTCAACTTCGGTCAAAGGTACATTGGTATTCGTTCTTCTCCTTCTACCACTCACAATTTGCTTGAAATGATGGATTGGCCAAGTTCTTCTACAAATCCACTCTTCTTCGAGCAAGACGACGACATGTCATCATACGTCACCAAGAGCCACCTCTTTGGCGCGCAACGAGCTCTCCATCAAGAGCAACAAGCAATGAGCGAGCGCATCGACAACCTTTCCACCGACTTGCGACTCTCCGAGCAACGTACACGAGACTACTTCGACAACAAACTCGACGCGCACAAGAAAGAGAACGATGCAAGAATGGACGAGATCCGCGCCTTGTTGGTGAACCGGCGTACTTCTACTTCCTCACACTCAAGACGGAGCCACTCAAGTCGCCACTCCGACGACTCCTTCTCCGACACAAGTACACCGTCATCGAACACTCTTTGACGAGCCGCGCGTCAAGACCGTCATGCATCTCGCAACCCGCTACATGACAAGCATCCCCAAGAGCAAGTTGATGAACAAGTTCCTCGTCCTCAATTGAACCAAGTGGCGTTTGCTCAAGCTCAAGAACGACAACGTCTTCGTCGCCAACAAGAACAAGAACGAGCGCGCCTACATCAAGAGCAACAAGATGCCAGGGCTCAACGTCTTCAACAACAACAATGAGAAGCACAAGCTCTTGAGGCGGAACGTGCCCTTCAAGCATCAAGTCGAGCTATCGCCAACCGCAATTGCGAAAGGCGCAATCAAGAGGAAGCCCTTCGAGAAGAAATACAAGAGAGGAATTACCATCCGCGTGCACAACGTCAAGCCCCACAAGCTCCTCCACAAGCTCCTCAAGCTCATCCCCAACCTCAAGGTCAACAAGAGCAAGTTGATCATGGACTTCCTCCTCGCCAAGAGCAACATGAGGATGATTACCCTCCACGTCAAGAACATCATCATCAACATCGACCTCAACACAATGAAGAACAACGCTATGGCAAGCTCAAGTTCACAATGCCCAAGTTCAATGGAACCAATGATCCCGAAGAGTACCTCTCATGGGCATTGAAGGTCGACAAAATCTTTCGTTTGCACAACTATGAGGAAGAGAAGAAGATCGCTATGGCATCACTTGAGTTCCAAGACTATGTGCTCATATGGTGGGAACAAGTCCTTGAGCGCCGACAAGCAAGAGGTGAACCTCCAATCACCACTTGGGCTCAAATGAAGGATGTCATGAGAGCACGCTTTGTGCCCACCTACTACAACCGTGATCTCTTCAAGAAGCTACAACTCCTCAAGCAAGGAACAAAGAGTGTTGAAGAATACTACAAGGAAATGGAGATTGCCATGATTCGAGCCAACGTCATGGAGGGTGATGAGCAAACAATGGCACGATTCTTGAACGGACTCAACCATCCCATCAAGAAGATCGCCGACTTCCAACCCTACTCCAACCTCATTGAGCTCGTGCATCAAGCTACAAAGGCGGAACGACAAGTGCAAGATGACTTCAAGTACGCCAAGTACTCATCCAAGACATACGGCTTCTCCAACAACCAAGCTTCAACAACTACTCCAACTTCGACATCAACCAAGCCTTCTCCAAACAACGACGACAGGTCAAGTTACAAGAAAGCTTCCACAAGTTCAAGTCGTCCTCCTCCTACTACAAGCAACTCCAAGCCGCGTGCTTCATCATCTACTCCAAACGATGAGACCGTCAAGACAAGCTCCTTCAAGTGTTTTACTTGCGGCGGCCGAGGCCACAAGTCATATGAATGCACCAACAAGCGGACCATGATACTCAACGACGATGGCACCTACGACTCAATGAGTGAAGATGAAATGGACGCTATTGAGCAAGTGGCCATGCACCGGCGCATCAACGAGGATGAAGATGATCAAGTCTTTTGTGATGAAGATACAAGTCCCGCTCTTGTTGTCTCCAAGGTCTTGACACTTCAACATCAACAAGAAGAAGACCAAAGATGCACATCTTCCACACAAAGGCCGGCATCAATGGGAGATCCGTCAAGGTCATCATCGATGGAGGTAGTTGCCACAACTTGGCAAGCGAAGAACTATGCTCAAAGCTCCAATTGGTCAAGAAGAAGCATCCGTAACCCTACAAGGTTCAATGGCTAAGTGACTCCGGCACTATACGAGTTGAGCATACGGTCCAAGTATCCTTCAAAATCGGTGCATATGAGGACACCTTAGAGTGTGATGTGGTCCCAATGACCGTTTGCCACCTCCTCCTTGGTCGGCCATGGCAATTCGACCGTGGTGTCTACCACAATGGGCGTACAAACCACTATAGCTTCAAGATGAAAGGCAAAGAATATGTCCTACGACCCATGTCTCCTAGTCAAGTGATAGCCGACAAACAAGCCACCAACCAAAGAGAGAAGAGTGAGAAAGTGAGCTACCAAAAAGTGAGTGAGAGCCACAAGCCAAATTTGAGCGCCTCTTCGCCTAGAGAGAAAAACCTCATACTATTCGCCACCAAACATGAGATGAGAGAAGTGTGTGAGAACCCATTGAGTGTGATGCACTTTGTCCTTGTGTGCAATGATGGCGAACCAAAAACTAACACCACTCATGAGCTACCTTTGGTGTTTCAATCTCTTTTGCAGGAATTTCAAGATGTTTTCCCCGATGAGCTACCTCCGGGTCTACCTCCTCTACGAGGCATTGAGCATCGAATTGACCTCATTCCCGAGCACCACTTCCAAACAAAGCTCCATACCGTGTCAATCCCAAGAAACCAAGGAGATTCAACGGCAAGTACAACAACTAATCGACAACGGTCATGTACGTGAAAGCTTAAGCCCTTGTGTCGTTCCCGTTATTCTTGTGCCTAAGCCCGATGGAAGTTTCCGCTTGTGTTCCGATTGTAGACCCATAAATGCTATCACCGTGTGCTATAGGCATCCCATTCCTCGCTTAGATGATATGCTTGATGAACTTAGTGGAGCCAACTTTTTCTCAAAAATTGATCTTAAAAGTGGCTATTATCAAATACGCATTCATGAGGGTGATGAATGGATAACTGCTTTCAAAACCAAATTTGGCTTATATGAATGGTTGGTTATGCCTATGGGTTTGTCGGAAGCTCCCGGAACTTTTGTGCGCCTCATGCATCATGTACTTCGTCCATACATTGGAATCTTTGTTGTGGTTTACTTCGATGATATTCTTGTGTTTAGCAAAACCATGAAAGAGCATCTTGATCATGTTAAGCTTGTTTTGCAAACACTTCGAAAGGAAAGTCTTTATGCCAACTTGAAAAAATGCACTTTTGGAGTTGACAAACTGGTTTTCTTGGGTTTCGTTGTCTCTTCCAAGGGTGTCCATGTTGATGAAACTAAGATCAAAGCAATTAAAACTTGGCCCCAACCCACCAATTTGCAACAAGTGCAAAGTTTCCTTGGTCTTGCAGGGTTTTATCGCTGCTTTGTGAAAAACTTTAGCACTATCGCAGCTCCTTTGCATGCCTTGAGTAAGAAGAATACTCCTTTTGTTTGGGGACCTTTGCAATCCAACGCTTTCGATGAGCTCAAGTCTTTGCTTACTCATGCTCCGATTCTTGCTTTGCCCAATTTTGACAAAACTTTTGAGGTCCATTGTGATGCAAGTGGTACCGGAATAGGCGGAGTTTTAATGCAAGAAAAACGAGTCATTGCTTATTTTAGTGAAAAACTCTCCGGTGCTCAACTTAACTATCCCGTGTATGACAAGGAATTGTATGCTTTAGTGCGTGTGCTACATGTTTGGGAACATTATCTTAGACCTCATGAGTTTGTCATCCATACCGATCATGAAACGCTTAAGTACTTGAAAGGTCAAACTAAATTGAACAAGCGTCATGCCAAATGGAGTGAATTTATTGAATCTTTTCCATATGTGATCAAGTACATTAAGGGCAAGGAAAATGTAGTTCTTGATGCAGTTTCACGATATGCACGCTTGTCACCCAACTTGAGTTGAATGTTATTGGTTTTGAGCACATCAAAGATTTGTATGCTAGTGATCCATCTTTTGCACCTCATTATGCTAAATGTTTGACGATACATCTTGGGAACAATATTACCTCAAGGATGGTTATCTTATGAGAGCTAACAAACTATGCATACCCGAGTCTTCTCTTCGTTTGCTCCTTTTGCAAGAGGCTCATGGCGGTGGACTCATGGGACACTTTGGCCGCGACAAGACATTCGCCACGCTCTCCAAGAACTACTTTTGGCCAAAGATGTTTCGAGACGTCTCACGCTTCACCACAAGATGCTCAACATGCCGCAAAGCTAAGTCAAAAGCTCAATCTCATGGTCTTTACATGCCTCTTCCTATTCCTTATCAACCTTGGGAAGACATTAGCATGGACTTTGTACTTGGTTTGCCTAGAACACAAAATGGAAAGGACTCCGTATTTGTTGTTGTGGACCAATTTTCTAAAATAGCACATTTCATCCCTTGCAACAAGGTAGACGATGCTTCACATATTGCAAATCTCTTTTGTAGGGAAATCTTGCGCCTCCATGGAGTACCAAAGTCAATCGTCTCCGACCGTGACGTCAAGTTCTTGAGTTACTTTTGGAAAACTCTTTGCGCCAAGCTTGGAATCAAGCTCCTGTTCTCTTCCGCATACCATCCTCAAACCGACGGCCAAACGGAGGTGACGAACCGGACGCTCTCCACTCTACTTCGCGTGTTGATCAAGAAAAACATCAAGGAGTGGGAGGCGTGTCTACCCATCGCTGAGTACGCCTACAACCGCTCAAGACATTCGACGACCAGCAAGTCCCCCTTCGAGGTCGTCTACGGTTTCAACCCATTGTCCCCATTGGACATTCTACCTCTACCTCTACAAGAGCGCACCAACCTCGACGCAAGTGCCCGTGCAAGCTACATCAAGAAGATGCATGAAGATACAAGAAAAACCATCGAGCGCCAAGTACAACGACTAGCGACCAAGCTCAACATCAACAAGCAACCCATGATCTTCAACATAGGCGATCTTGTGTGGCTACACCTTCGCAAGGAACGCTTCCCCAACGAACGCCCATTAGTTTCTTTGATCATTGGTGGAAATGTATGGTTGGCACGTCTATGCGGAACTGGTGGTGGTGGTTGATGAAGAAGCAATTGTCCCTAAGTAGCCGAAACACCTTAGGAGACTCTAATCACAACTCAAACAACCACATATGCAATGGGGAACAAAATGGGTTAGGTTGTGGAAGTCGGTGGTGGTAATGCGGATGATATGGTGGAGGGCTTAGGCAAACTTGCAAAATTTCAGAAAATATGATGGAGTCAAATGATGTTGGTGGTATTTTTGTGGGATGGGGGTGTCAAGAGCTTCAAAACAAGCTAAAGAACGTCAAAATCAGACTCCGAATGAATTAGTTATGGCCAAAACAAAAATCTGTCAGTGTCAGTTTCAGGGTTAACCGGACATCCGGGAGGATGTCCGGATGATCCGGGCTAGATCCGGATGATCCGGGTGTATAGCCGCATGATCCGGGTTCGTCAGCGCCGGTTCTCTTGTCATGATCATTGTCTCTTGTCTCCATTAGTTGCATCTCTCATATCACCTTGTATTGAGTGCCAACTTGCTATGCTTATTGATCTTGGAGACTTGGACACTATACTTGTGATGCATGCTTGTTTGATTGAGCCTCTCGTATTTGGATGTTCTTACATCATATGCCTCCATACTTTGAAATGCTCCCTTGTACTTTCTTATGATGAGCATGATGCATACACTTGTCGGGTATCTTACCTCACGAATGATAGGCGTTGCATTTGCACTAACCTCATTTGTTTTTCCGAGTGTTTGCCATGTTCTTTCATTTTGGAGGATTCACAAGGCGGTGCCATTACGCGACAACTTGGTCATGTGAAGGCATACACGATGTGTGACACCAACATCTTCGACATTCTCCTAAAGGTGAACTCCTTCCCTTTGAGCCATCCTCAAGTTTGCATATTGGATGGGTCACTCTTTCATTGTTGTTTCCTTCTTGTTGTCTACATGATACATCTCGCGACCGGAGGAGCGACATTGGAGATTGGCTACATGGACCATCACATTGAGGAGCGCTCGCACTTATGGGACGCACCTTCGGAATTCCACTCATGCCACGACATCGAGCATTGGTACATCAACACTCCTTTGACACATTGCACTCACACATCCATATTTGTTGATTGTGCTCATAAATGTCATGCTCGATGGAAATATCATACTCACCGCAAGTTTGCACCCTATGCATGGATTGACTCACATTGTGATTGCCTTGTTGCAACTTGTATTCCCATGACATCCATGATATATGAGCTTGTGCATTTCCTTAGCAAATTTGTTGTGATCTTCCTTGAAGGCATATTCATACATCATGATCATATTGTCCATCATCAATTGCATGATAACATATACATATTGAGCATCCATTGCCATATTCATGCTATTGATAAACCGTCTCACTATGACATCATTTTGCACCGTGGTTGCATTGATCATATTTACAACACATTTGTGTGCACAATGATTGTTTTTCCTCCCATGAATGCTTTGCATCTCATTCTAGATCATCTTGATAAGCTTCATGCGCTTTGTCACAACCATTCTTGCCGCACGGACTCATTCTTACATGATGGACACTTTGTGTGCACTAACCATTGTATTTCCGAGTGTTGCTTGTGTTTGCTCTTTTTGCATGTCTATCACTCCGGCGACACCTTGGACTACACGGATTGCACCATGTCTTCAACTACGTCCTACTACAAGTCCGTCCACGACACTCGTTTCCATGGTGATGAGGATCACGATCCGAGGTCGGATCTTTCCCAAGGGGGGGGATATGATGCGGAGCATCCCACGTTCATCCCCATGTACACTCCGACTACTCTCCAAGCCCCAAGGATACATAAGATGAGACCTCGACTATGCGCCATTGGACACAAGGTGAATTCACTCCTCTTGAACCGTCACTTTCGCATATGAGACACGGCTACTACCTCATGCATGGACCTTGCATACACTCGGTACAACCAAGATGACCATGGAGAATCCAAGGACCAAGGCCAAGCATGGAAGAGGAGAAGGAAGAAGAAGAATGGAGCAAGATCGAGTTGCCGGATCATCCGGACACCCACCGGATCATCCGGCCCAGCCGGATCATCCGGACCCTCCCGGATCCTCCGGTAAATGCACCAAGGCTTCTGCTGAGCCGGATCATCCGAACTCCAGCCGGATCATCCGGATCCCGACGCCGGATCATCCGGACCCGTTCGGATCATCCGGCCTTGCTCAGCAAGATGGCTTGGGCCGAGGCCGTGTACCCCTCGCCCTCACTTACCCCTTCGTGGCTTAGCACTATAAATAGACCTCCTCCTCCCCACTTTGAGGGTTAGCATTGGATTAGCTCATATTTGTGTGAGAGCCTTTGCTCATCCACTCGGTTACTTCTCCACGGAGATCAGGACCTCCTTTGGAGAAGATCCCTCAGCGGATTCAAGACCCCTATCTAGGGAAGAACATCAAGGCCTCCTCTTGGAGATGAATGGTTACTTTGTATCCTTACCCTAGTTGACTATGTATCTTGTGGATCTCATGTGTGTATGCTGATCTAGCACTTGTGTGATCGATTCCTTGTTGGTTTGGTGTTTCTCTCTCGTTTTCCCCGTGTTTCTCCTTGTGCTTCCGCGTGCTCTTCGTGTTTCCTCCGTAGGATCCCCTCCAAACGTGAAGGATCGACGAATTAGGGTTCCACCCTACATCATTAGTATCTGCAGCAAAGTGTTTAGTAGCAAAGTAAGATGATAGTGGTGGTAACGGTGACAAAGTAAAGACAGCAAAAGTAATGTTTTTGGTATTTTTGTAGTGATTGTAACAGTAGAAACGGAAAAGTAAATAAGCGTAAACCAGTATATGGAAAACTCGTAGGCACCGGATCAGTGATGGATAATTATGCCGGATGCGGTTCATCATGTAACAGTCATAACATAGGGTGACACAGAACTAGCTCCAATTCATCAATGTAATGTAGGCATGTATTCCGTATATAGTCATACGTGCTTATGGAAAAGAACTTGCATGACATCTTTTGTCCTACCCTCCCGTGGTAGCGGGGTCCTACTGGAAACTAAGCGATATTAAGGCCTCCTTTTAATAGAGAACCGGAACAAAGCATTAGCACATTGTGAATACATGAACTCCTCAAACTATGGTCATCACCGGGAGTGGTCCCGATTATTGTCACTTCGGGGTTGCCGGATCATAACACATAGTAGGTGACTATAGACTTGCAAGATAGGATCTAGAACACACATATATTCATGAAAACATAATAGGTTCAGATTGAAATCATGGCACTCTGGCCCTAGTGACAAGCATTAAGCATAGCAAAGTCATAGCAACATCAATCTCAGAACATAGTGGATACTAGGGATCAAACCCTAACAAAACTAACTCGATTACATGATAAATCTCATCCAACCCATCACCGTCCAGCAAGCCTATGATGCAATTACTCACGCACGGCGGTGAGCATCATGAAATTGGTGATGGAGGATGGTTGATGATGACGACGACGACGAATCCCCCTCTCCGGAGCCCCGAACGGACTCCAGATCAGCCCTCCCGAGAGAGATTACGGCTTGGCGGCGGCTCCATATCGTAAAACGCGATGAAACTTTCTCTCTGATTTTTTTCTCCTCGGAAGCCAATATATGGAGTTGGAGTTGGCGTCGGAGTGCCACCAGGGGGCCCACGAGGTAGGGGGCGCGCCCAGGGGGGAGGGGCGCGCCCCCCACCTTTGTGGACAGGGTGTGGGCCCCCTGGTCTTCATCTTTGGCGAGGATTTTTATTATTTATTTTAAGATATTCCGTGGAGTTTCAGGTCATTCCGAGAACTTTTGTTTTCTGCACATAAAACAACACCGTGGCAATTCTGCTGAAAACAGCGTCAGTCCGGGTTAGTTCCATTCAAATCATACAAGTTAGAGTCCAAAACAAGGGCAAAAGTGTTTGGAAAAGTAGATACGATGGAGACGTATCAGGTACCATACACCCACCATATACCTTCCTCAAAACAGCCACCATACCTACCTATTATGGCATTTCCATAGCCATTCCGAAATATATTGCCATGCAACTTTCCACCATTCCGTTTATTATGACACGCTTCATCATTGTGATATTGCTTTGCACGATCATGTAGTTGACATCGTATTTGTGGTAAAGCCACCGTTCATAATTATTTCATACATGTCACTCTTGATTCATTGCACATCCCGGTCCACTGCCGGAAGCATTCATATAGAGTCATATTTTATTCTAGCATCGAGTTGTAAATTTTGAGTTGTAAGTAAATAAAAGTGTGATGATCTTCATTATTAGAGCATTCTCCCATGTGAGGAAATCAAAAAAAAGAGGCCAATCAAAAAAAGGCCAAGGAAGCCAATCAAAATAAAAAAATGAGAGAAAAAGAGAGAAGGGGCAATGTTACTATCCTTCTTCCACACTTGTGCTTCAAAGTAGCACCATGATCTTCATGATAGAGAGTCTCTTATTTTGTCACTTTCATGTACTAGTGGGAATTTTTCATTATAGAACTTGGCTTGTATATTCCAACGATGGGCTTCCTCAAATGCCCTAGGTCTTCATGAGCAAGCAAGTTGGATGCACACCCACTTAGTTTCTTTTTTAGCTTTCGTAAACTTATAGCTCTAGTGCATCCGTTGCATGGCAATCCCTACTCACTCACCTTGATATCTATTGATGGGCATCTCCATAGCCCGTTGATACGCCTAGTTGATGTGAGACTATCTCCCTCTTTTTGTCTTCTCCACAACCATCGTATTCTATTCCACCCATAGTGCTATGTCCATGGTTCACGCTCATGTATTGCGTGAAAGTTGAAAAGGTTTGAGAACATCAAAAGTATGAAACAATTGCTTGGCTTGTCATCGGGGTTGTGCATGATTTGAGTATTTTTTGTGATGAAGATGGAGCATAGCCAGACTATGTGATTTTGTAGGGATAAGCTTTCTTTGGCCATGTTATTTTGAGAAGACATAATTACCTTGTTAGTATGCTTGAAGTATTATTGTTTTTATGTCAATATTAAACTTTTGTTTTGAATCTTACGGATCTGAATATTCTTGCCACAATAAAGAAAATTACATTGATAAATATGTTAGGTAGCATTCCACATCAAAAATTCTGTTTTTATCATTTACCTACTCGGGCACAAGCAGGAATTAAGCTTTGGGATGCTTGATATGTCTCCAACGTATCTATAATTTTTTATTGTTCCATGCTATTATATTATCCATCTTGGATGTTTTATATGCATTTATATGCTATTTTATATGATTTTTGGGACTAATCTATTAACCTAGAGCCCAGTGCCAGATTTTGTTTTTCCTTGCTTTTGAGTATCGCAGAAAAGGAATATCAAACGGAGTCCAATTGACCTAAAAATTTACGGAGATTATTTCTGGACCAGAAGAAGCCCACAGTGCATCGGAGATGGACCAAAAGAGTCCCGAGTCAACCACGAGGGTAGATGGCATTCCCTACCCCCTCGTGTGCCCCCTACCTCATGGCTGACTCGGGGACCCCCCTGACTTGTTCCCGACGCCAACACCTCTTCTATATCCCTAAACCTCCAGAACAGAACCAAGATTCGCCACCGCAAGCCTCTGTAGCCCCGAAAAACCAATTGGGACCCTGTTCCGGCACCCTGCCAGAGGGGGGAATCATCACCGGTGACCATCTTCATCATCCCGACGCTCTCCATGACGAGGAGGGAGTAGTGCACCCTCGGGGCTAAGGGTATGTACCAGTAGCTATGTGTTTGATCTCTCTCTCTCTCTCTCTCTCTCTCTCTTGTGTTCTTGATATGGCACGATCTTGATGTACCGCGAGCTTTGCTATTATAGTTGGATCTTATGATGTTTCTCCCCCTCTACCTTCTTGCAATGGATTGAGTTTTCCCTTTGAAGTTATCTTATCGGATTGAGTCTTTAAGGATTTGAGAACACTTGATGTATGTCTTGCGTGGGATGCCCATGGTGACAATGGGGTATTCTATTGATTCACTTGATGTATGTTTTGGTGATCAACTTGCGGGTTCCGTGACCCTGGGAATCTATGCATATGGGTTGGCATACATTTCGTCTTGACGCTCCGGTAGAAACTTTGGGGCACTCTTTGAAGTTCTTTGTGTTGGTTTGAATAGATGGATCTGAGATTGTGTGATGCATATTGTACAATCAAACCCGCGGATACTTGTGGTAACATTGGAGTATCTAGGTGACATTAGGGTTTTGGTTGATGTGTGTCTTAATATTTTACTACGAACTCTAGGGCTGTTTGTGACACTTATAGGAATAGCCCAATGGATTGATCGAAAAGAATAACTTTGAGGTGGTTTCATACCCTATAATAATCTCTTCGTTTGTTCTCCGCTATTAGTGACTTTGGAGTGACTCTTTGTTGCACGTTGAGGGATTGTTATATGATCTAATTATGTTATCATTGTTGAGAGAACTTGCACTGGTGAAAGTATGAACCCTAGGCCTTGGTTTCGAAGCTTTGCAATACCATTTTCGCTCACTTTTGTTACTTGCTACCTTGTTGTTCTTATATTTTCATATTACCAAAAACTATATCTATCATCCATATTGCACTTGTATCACCATCTCTTCGCCAAACTAGTGAACCTATACAATTTACCATTGTATTGGGTGTGTTGGGGACACAAGAGACTCTTTGTTATTTGGTTGCAGGGTTGTTTGAGAGAGACCATCTTCATCCTAGGCCTCCCACGGATTGATAAACCTCAGGTCATCCACTTGAGGGAAATTTGCTACTGTCCTACAAAACTCTGCGCTTGGAGGCCCAACACGAGTCTACAAGAAGAAGGTTGCATAGTAGACATGACCAAGCTACGGGTGAAACCAGACCTCGAGTTTCCTCGTGGTGGCCCAGCAGGTTGCCCGGTTTGGACCAACACTCATACGGAGCACTGGCCCGGGTTGCGGATTAATTAACCTCGGGTGCTAGCCGGTCCCTATGCAAGTTTTAAATGTTATTAGGAAAATGGTAAAACCAATGTTGGCCTTGCTGGAAGAGTTTTATTCAAAGCGAACTGTCATGGGGGCCCACAAACCCCGACCTTGTTAGGAACGCAAAATCAAGGAACATAACACCAGTATGACAGAAACTAAGGCGACAAGAGTGGAACAAAACACCAGGGAAAATGTTGAGCCTTCCACCCTTTACCAAGTATATATGTGCATTAATTAAATAAGAGATATTGTGATATCTCATGATATCCATGTCCCAACATGGAACAACCTAAAACTGCACATTCAACTAGCAACGCTATAAGAGGGGCTGAGCAAAGTGGTAACATAGTCAAACAACGGTTTGCTGGGATGGTGGAAAAGGTTAGAGGCTTTTCATGGAAATTTGGGTGGCTCTATAAACAAGTGGTAGGTAGCGCGAAGCGATAGCATTGAGACAAATAGCATAGTAGAGATAGTAGTGAGATCGAAGGTGACGGTCATCTTGCCTGAAATCCCTCTAGGAAGAAGACCGAGTCCATGAAGAAGACTGTAACATCCAAATTTTTTAGATTTGAAATGTTAATAGGATCATTCTTTTTCATCATGATTTTCTATGCATATTTGAAATTTTCAGACTGTTCAAATCGTTGTTGCAACTTAAGGCAAATATTTGGAGTGGAGATAATATGACTCTCCCCTATAAATTATATTTAGAAAATGTTAATGATATTATCTGGAGTTTACAGAAACTATTTTCGGAATTTTAGAAACACAAAATTATTTTATAGTTGTTTTTATAATGCTCTTCATGTGCTAGTATTGCATAGTATATATATTTGTTTAAAGTGCATTTGTGTTTTAAAAATGTTCACGGTATTTTATATTAGTATTAGTTTTTTACTGTATGTTGTGGTATTTTGTTTGGAAGTCATTAGGTATTTTGTTTTAGCCATTTAACTGCCCTGTAGTCTGTAGAGTATTATTTTGTCCAGTGTTTACTGTTCACCTGGACCGCAGAGACTGGAGCCCAACTCAATTACCTCGCCCGCGCGCTCAATGCAGCTAAGCGACGCAGCAGCAGGCGCTAGCAGGCCTTCGGCCCATTTCCGCATAGCAGGCGGCAGCCTTTTTTTTTTGTTTTTTTTCTCATCCCCTACCTCCAGCGTGTCTTCCTGGAGACCAATCTCGATCCAAATCCTCTGTGGATTCGGCTCGGATCTTGCAGCTCTCGCCTCCCACCCTCCGTATAAATATTCCCCAAGTCCTTCTCTTCCGATTTTTGCCAAAATCCTCCCATGCCCTAGAATTCCCCACGATCTCGCCGGAGTCTGCCGTTGCCTGAAACTTCCGCCAGGCAAATCTGTCACCTACAGAGGTCCCCGAGGATCCCCGCATGCTCCTTCCTTTTTCCCTCTCTTCTCCGCGTCGCCCTGGCCCCTTTTACTGTAAGGGTCCAGCTAATAGATGCATTCAATCACCATGATTCTAGCTACAAGCCATGAATTACAAGTGGATCTCAAGGAAGAAGAAGGGATCAGAGAGCAGAGGAGGAAGAACTCGAACTACAGAGAAGTCGCTAGCCAACCAAGCCGAGCCAGGCCGAAGCCTCCCGTCCAAGCCAACTCCTTCTGTGGCCTCCGTCTCTTTATATATATAGCCTTGCTTCCTTTGCCTTCTAGGCTGGGCCCTGCCATATGATAATGGCCCACCTTGTCAAGGGAAAGGGTCGTTGACATTCCCTCCCCCATAAGATTCGACTTGCCCTCAAGTCGATGTTTGAGTAGCGCCGTCAAGATCCAAGATGTTAACACATCATACTGGACCCAGTTGTCCCAATGAGTAGCGCCACCGGGGTCCCATGGAGTCTGCAAGGCACACCGAACCCATTCTGCAGTTTCATCCTCAGGTCGATCTTGTGTCGACCCTCCCGGATCCCATGTCACTTGAGGTGTATCAAAACCACCCTTCCAACAAGCATCATTTACATTGTACAGATTGTCTCGCCACCAAGCTGAAACAGAGCAAACTCTCTGACAACGGAAAACCCATGACTGATCCATTGCCTCCTTGGAGCTGAACAAAGCAACAAACTTAGCTTGCCATATCTGCAAATGTGCTATTGTGGCACTAGGAGAAAAGCCCAAGTCTCTGCATCGTGTCATGTAGTGCTCAGAAATATATGCCTCCCCTGTAGGAAACATGGACCAAACAGCAACACGAACAATGCTATAGCAGATGCCAATTAAGTTGGCTGGAAGTATTTCCTCACCCATGCTGGAAAGCAATAATATCTTGAAAGTATCACCAGCAATTTTCCACTGTACTTGTTCTGTGATATATATCGAAACCTCTCCATGAGTGTTAAACAGAACTTCATGTTTGAACAACCAAGCAACCCTCCGATGCACCAGCGCAAAACCAGATATCATATGACAACAATCAGGCCAATAGACAGTGGACTTCCATGTCAACATACCTTGACCGAAATACCTACAGGATATTACCAGCAAGAAAGGCGGCACTGAATTTGTAATTAACAGCTGGACAAACAGGTTGTCACCAGCAGGATAGTTTAAGTGCAAAGACCATGCAATTTTCCATTGGATTGGTGCAAGCCAATACTGATGAATTTTTCCAATCGTCGGCAACATGGGGCTCACATGTGGCATTGAATAATCCCAAGAGTTCATCCCTTCTGAACATAAGTCCGCAATCTGAATCATTGTGAAGTGTGGCCAGACTATCAAAACAGTCAGGCCAAATTGATTAATCCAAGCTTTCAATTTGACAAGGTACCATCTCTTAGTGCCATCAGTTACTACTCCAGAATAAGAAGACCGCTCACTCTCCGACTCCCCAAAATAGCGAGACGTCTTCTCACCATGCCATTTAAGTGCTTGTACCAATTTCTGATGTTTGTTGCGCTTCATGTTGTCAGGAAGGAGACATGGCCATGTAGTCATGAAGCTTGTATAGCACATGTACCCGACAACAACCTGACTAACCCCTGAATTAGCAGTTTCAGAATCAGAGCACTCCCCATTAACTGACCATGCAATCGCCCATTGAAAATTTTCAAAGCCCAGTAAACTGAGGCATGAGCAAACCCAATCTTGCAAGAAACCACCAATCATTAGGAAGGCACTTGATTGACCCAAGATGTGGCAATGGTTCGAGCTTCTGAAGAATGTGCATGGAAAGTCTGATATATCAACTGTACACATAGAATAGGGCTCCCAAGCAATCTTCCAATTCATCAGGTGAAAAAATTGAAACACCAGTAGTACCTCATAGCCATTATAGAAGTCAGAAGCACAAGCTTGTAAAAGGTTGCAGCTCATCAACTCAAGACCAGAGCATTGGGCCATGATTTCCAGATATATGTTAGCGAACTTAACATGCCTTCGAAATAATGTGCACCAAATCTCAGCTGCTGAACACTCACACATGAATCGCATTGAGATATTGTCGATAGCAGAACAATCATAGCAGAGTGACCAAGCAATTTCCCATTGAACTTGTTCTGAAACCGAGAATGAAACATCTCCAAGAGTGTAAAACAAAATTTTATACTGCAATATTGCCTCACTGAATGACCAGGGGATCCTCCATTGCAGCCATGGAGGCAAGGAAAAAGTTCCATAAGTTTAAGATGTTTTTGCTGGTTGTAGGCAAGGAAAAGGAATTCCCACTGGTTCAGATTGCAACGCATCTCTAGTTGATTGTACTCTTGTGCAACAGAATGGTCCTGGTAAGAAGAGCATCAAGATTAATTTTGCAGATTGACCAAGTACCTTACACCAGTGAATGACAAGTCCACTCCCTCCAATATCTATAGCAGGTTGAGAGGTTGGCCAGAACACTTCTGAATTATGCATGACCACAAGAGTTGATAATCGTGATACAACTACAGCCACATTGTCTATTTTTCCAAAATCCTGTTGGGCAACACTTATTGTCACAATGGTGTTATTCTCAGGCATGGCCAACGCGCCGTCGATGGGGCATGGGCCTAGTACTAAGCACCTGGTGGGAACCAAGATGTCCAGGCTGATGTCAAACAATACGTGCACTTCTGCATCTGTGCCAATACCAGAACACCCAGTCGAGCAGATAGCAGCCAGTGCAAGGATGCCAATTACATCAACATCGGGGGCCTTGTCACTCACATCAAGCTCCAGAATGACGCTGTTACTTGTTGAGGATGCAGAGGGTGCTGTGGACAAGGTGGAATTGGACGGTGGTACCCTGATGGCACCCTTGGACGACTCAAGGTGGCGATCGTCCGCTGCCGCTGATGCTGCTGCCCACGCAGCCACTGGCAAGTTGCTGCCGAAGGCGACATCATGGCCAGGGCTGGGGAATGCCCGGAGCAGGGGCGAAGAGGACTCCAGGCATGCCAGATCAGTTGGCATCACGTCCACCATGAGAAGGGTCGCCGTGTCGACTTGGACGACACCATCGACAAGGCAGGGGTCCGAGGTCGAACAGCTGGCGGCCGACGAAGCAGTGGCGTCGATCTCTGGGGCGATCTGGGCATCGTTGCTGGAGATGGCTACCTCACCGTGGCGCTCGGCCGAGGCCAAAGCTGCAGCCCACTCCGTGTACGGCGTGTCGTCGTAGAAGTATGGCAGCGCCATCCCATCGTCATCTGGCATGGTGATGATGGTGTAGATCGGTGGTACTAGGTTCACGATGAGGAAGCAGCACCCCTCGTAGAGAGCTTGTCCGTCGAGAGCAGCACGGGCCCTGACCGCCTTCCAACGTGAGCCGAACTGGACATAGGCCTCCACGCCATACATCCCGTCAACCACCCTCTCGAATGCGCATAATACATACTGAGCACCAGAGCGAAGGAACACTTGGTGAAACACCTCCATTGTCACTGGCTGGAGCACGTTGCTCATCCTGACATGAAGTACACCTTGAGGACATGAAATTTTGTGCTGAGGCATTGCGTCAAACAGGTTGCAGACCGTGGTGGAAAATAAAATTTGGGGCTAGGATCTATGGCTTTGAATACCAAATGTTAGGGTCCAGCTAATAGATTCATTCAATCGCCATGATTCTAGCTACAAGCCATGAATTACAAGTGGATCTCAAGGAAGAAGAAGGGATCAGAGAGCAGAGGAGGAAGAACTCGAACTACAGAGAAGTCGCTAGCCAACCAAGCCGAGCCAGGCCGAAGCCTCCCGTCCAAGCCAAGTCCTTATGTGGCCTCCGTCTCTTTATATATATAGCCTTGCTTCCTTTGCCTTCTAGGCTGGGCCCTGCCATATGATAACGGCCCACCTTGTCAAGGGAAAGGGTCGTTGACATTTACCCTTGAGCAGAGCACCAGATCGAGTGCAACGACCTCGCCCCGAAACTTGACGCTGTCAGTTCTGCTCCAGCCGGTCCTCGCCGACGCTAACAGAAGCCCCGGTCGCCCAGGAGGGTGTTTTCGAGTTCTCTGCCTATATCCGCATCCCGTGGTTCAGTCCCCGAGCTCCGAAGACCTCTCCAGCGTGCAGTCCTAGCCGGCCGCTCCGTCTTACTCAACTCCGGCGGCCACCGAGCCCTGTCTCTCCGGTGAGTCACCTTGCACCGTCCGATCCCTCCCCAATGGCTACGATTAGATCCCTGTTTTTTTCCTTGAAACATTTTGCATTATAAACCGGCTATCCGCCGCTTAAGCCTAGCAGTGAACACCTTCACCGAATCCTGTCCCGCAACATCGCACATCCACAGCAGCCGCAGCAGTTCTTCCAGGAACGTTGTTTTGGCACAATTTTTTTGGGCAGATTCCATATCATATTTCAGTTTCAGTATATCTTGAGATACGTAACTTCTAATTCATCGATTCTTTTTCGTGTGTACTCGTAGTGACCAGGAGAATACTGTAGGACTACAATTTCACATTTTTGCGTTGTTTAAATTTGAATTCAAACTCCGGAGGCCATATCTTTCACACCGTTCATCCAAATTAGTTGATTCTTTTTGCATTATGATCCTACTAACATGTAGATAAGATATACCCGCTGATATGTTCTGTTATTTATGTTTTTATTTGAATTCCTTGATGTTGACTTTATTATAGTGTTACATGAGTATGATTTATTTATCGATGCCTTCGTTAATCGTATAGATTGTCCGGAGTGTGAAGCGGGTCAGCATTAAGCATTAGAGTACTTCAGCACGTTCAAGGCAAGTTTGCACTTTTGATTTTGCTCATCCTATATTCTGCTATCATGTGTGGTTTGATGCTATGAAATATGTTTGGCCTGATATGTGTATCCCGTGTTGTCATGTTTTGGCATTAGCTGTGTTATGTGATGGTATGAGTAGCTTGTGATGGTAGACGTGGACATATGTCGACTGATGCATGGAAGTGGTGAGTCTTTATAGTTGTAGGCTCGAGACTTTTTCTCAAGTGAATGCGTCACTGGCTGAGCGCTCTATTGTCCCTAGAGAATGCGCCAGGACTGAGCGCACTTGAGTTGTCGGGGCTTTTTCTCACGTGAATGCGTCACTATCTGAGCGCTCTATTGTCCCTAGAGAATGCGCCGGGACTGAGTGCACTTGAGACATCTTGAAGATCTTTATCATCTGTGTTGTTTGCACCTTGCCTATGTCGTGGAGGTAGGTGAAGGTAGTTTTACGTGAAACCAAACTTGAGTGTTTTGTTTGTCATACTTTGCTTGTGGATGTAGGTTTGCTTTATCATATTGCGTGATTTGCCCATATATTCAATGTATTGACCCTTTGTGGCTGCACTTATCATGTTGCAGGATTTTCAGATGATCAGTGAGATACAGTAGGGTCGCGAGTCTTCACTCAACATTTTTGCCAGTGGGCATTGATGGACTCATCGTTTATTATGCTATCTTTCTGCTGTTATTATTGTATAAGTTAGCCATGTGCTATTCAGTTTGTAATACTTTATAAATTCTGGAACATACGTTATAGTAAATGATGCACTTGTTATTTGATATTCATATGTACTGTGTGTGCTAGCGAGTCGATCCAGGGACTAGCACAATGAGCACAGAGACATCGAATCTTATCAGGTTCGGGTCGTTACAAAGACGAACGGGCATAGACGAACCAAGCGTAGTCGAATGAATCCTCACGGTCACGACGAAACATGAACTATCGAGAAGAAGCCCAATCGGAAAGAAGCAAACAACATGGTAAACACACACGCATAAACATGACATGATGCAAAACCAAGTATGATGCATGTCCAGTTTAAATAGGCATGGCATGGCAAAGTGCACCAAACAATACTACAATTTAAGTGGAGCTCAATATGCAACGAGTTGCATATTGGCGAGACACCACATTCGATTATTTAGTTTGCTCTTGTTTATGTATAAGGCAGGATTAAATGTTGGTTAACATGGCATGACGTGCGACACATTAAAACTATACTATCTGAGCAATTTTAAAGGAGGCCGGAACAACATATAACATTTCCAGAAAAATCCCCACATGCATTTTTTAAATTTGGTATTGTTCTGCCTAAACACAATTTTTAGTGTTGTTAAACAGGGAAATAAAGCGCACCACGTCAATCTATGCATTTTCTACCTCATTTACATATAAAGAACATTTAAATTCGAGCTACGGTTATTTATTTATGAAATAAACCATTTTAACATGTCCTTTGTGCAAATTAATGCAAACAGCTATTTAAACATCTTTAACATGGATGAAAGTTTGATATTGTGAAAGTGCCTGAAATTCTAAACATTTTACATATATGACTTGTTTAAAACTAATGCATAGTTATTTAATTATGATCAATGCAAATTAATGGCATTTCTGAAATTATGTGAGCACTGGATATATGACAAAATCACAGAATAGAAAAAACGTTGCGGGCTGAATGCAATGCACTGTGTAGGGCCCCAAACGGATCTGGCCCGAAATGACTTTGTGCGTGATGCATGGTTATTTAATTATGAGCAATGCAAATTAATGGCACTTATGAAATTATGCATGCACTAGATATATGACAAAATCACATAAGAGAAAAAAAACGTTGCGGGCCGAATGCAATGCACTGTGCATGGCCCCAGACGGATCTGGCCCGAAATGACTGAGTGTGTGGGAGCAAAAAATAAAATGAAACAGGGGCCTCCTGGGACTCGAACCCCACGCTGTGAGACGACCACTGGGATGACTATGAGTTTGTGTTAACTGAGGGGGTCAGCCTTACATAAAGAAGAACAAGGGCTTGATCTGCAACAGAAGTGCACTTGAGATAAATCACAGACAAACTATAACTGAACCAACAGTTCGAGCGAACCTAACTGAAAATAACAGAAACAAGATGAAAAAGAAACAGGGCAAATATAAAACAGGGGCGCCTGGGATTTGATCCCAGGCGCTCTAGCCACTGAGGTAGTTGTCTCCTTGTGATACAAAGGGAGATCGATAGAATAAATAGCATGTGCGCATCGCGAGCAGGACCAAAATTGAAGCGTGCGCATGACGAGGACTCGCTGCGTGCGCATGACGAGGACTCGCTGGTGACGGGAGCCAGTAGCAACAGCTACCATGGTTGCGGAGGACCGGCGGGGGTGCAGAAACGTGCCAGGGTGCGTGTGTTGGAGCAACGACGTGAGGGTGTGCGTGTGCAAGGGGCTAAGCAGAGGAGCTAACGAAGCTGCTACCATGGCGCTCATGGAGATCAACTCCTTCTTGCGTATCTCAGGACCTAGAGGATGAAAACTAGCGCTAGGTAAAGTCCAGGAGGGTGAGAGCTCGCGGTGGGTAGGATGGTGTAGTCGGTCGTGCTCGGGGATGAATGGAGGCGACGAGGGAAGGCGTCGACCGGCGTTGTATATGAAGTAGCACGAAGCAGGGGAGAAGATGACGACGAACTTAGCGACGTAGTGGAGGTGACCTAGTGCGGGGAAGACGCCTGAACATACGTAGTGGATGTTGAGGAAGAAGATGGACATGTCGGAGACGAGCTTGACGCCCTCCGGTTGCGAGCATGACAACGGACGCCGGCCGGGTTTTTCTCTTGGGTGCTCTGTTCTTGAAGAAGAAGAAGAACCAGAGAAAGTAGAGGCCTTGTGGCAGCGGCGAGAGGGGAAAGAGGGAAACCCTAGGGCCTGGGCTTGGGGCTTTATAGGGAGGCGAGGGCGCCGTGGTAGCCACGGTGGCCATGTGTGCACTCTCTCCCGAGAGTTATTGTGAGAGAGAGATCGAGGTGGAATAAAAGGTGCGGAGTGAGGGGATGACAGGTGGGGGCAGTTGGGTGCATTTGGGAAATTTACCAGGTAGAGAGGCGTTGGGCTGGATCGGCTGGGTTGCTGGGTTGCTGAAGCTATTGGAAGCTGGGTCGCTGCTCTCTCTCCCTTCTCCCATTTATTTTCTTTGAACTATTTTACTAAACAGTAAAATACCAAGGAAAACCCCAGGGACTTAGGAGAGGTATTTGAGAGAGGTCAGAATATCCTCGTGCTCCTGGAAATGTGCACCATTTTAATAAAATGGTTTGGGAATTTTTAGAGGTCGAAAAATAAAACAAGTTTGAATGAAATTCAAACTTGTGCCATTTTTGAACCCAACCAAAACAACTCCAAAATAGATGAAATTTGACAGAGAGGTAGAAATCATGGTCTAAGATTTATAGGAAATGTGGACATTTATCTAGGCCTGAAAAATGCCACTTTGGGAATATAGCCAAATTGAAACATGAAGGAGGTGATGGTGCATGGCTAGGTTTGAGAGAGATATCAAAGGGGTTTAAGAATAGCACCATACATAGAGCAAGTAAAAAAACAATATGAAACTCACAATGCACATGATGAGCATGATGAAATGCAAAATAACAAGGGCACAATGCAACATAACTAGTTAGATGAGTGTTATGCAAGAAGCAAAGATATGACAAAGCGCTCAACATGATCATGGCATCAACACAGAGGAATAAAATAGGCAAAATAATTATGATAATGCGACAAACAAAATAAACACACGACAACAACGAAAATAAAGGAAGGCATCTAGAGCGTCGGTCTCGGCGTATCACACCCAAGAGGTGCTGCTAGGGCAGACGGTCGAGAAAATGGTGCGTACTTGGTCTCTCTCTTCCTTCTCACTCGCCAATGATTGGGTCGTGTAGGGGCGATGCCGGCAGCGTCGATGAGCCCGCGTGGATCTCGGTCTTGCATTTATCCCGCAGGGTAAATCCTAAGTTGAACGCTGGTGCGAATCCATTGGTTGGCACCCCCGACAGGCAAACCCGGCATGGCCCTATGCGCTAGCATGACCTTCACGCCAGTTGCTGAGGGATCATTGGAAGTAAAGGGAAAGGAGAGAGGAGCTAGTTCTTTCCATTTTCCACTATGTTTCATTATTTGCAAATATTGATGCTGACCCTTCCAGTCCGTGCCGGGGCTGGGCACGTGGCTAGTGGACTATCTAGTCCCTCCCTTATGTTCCTTCCCAGTTCCCCTCTTTTCAGGGTGAAAATTGATATATGTGCAGGTCTCCCTAGGAGATGCAGAGGAGAAGGACAACCACACATGGAGGAGGAGATGCTATGCGTAATCAAATATGCACCCCGGCAGGAGGGGAGCATAGCCAAAAGCTAAGTTGGTATGCTTATTGACTTTTCTTCAGGGCTTGCACTCGCGCATCCCTCGGACAACCGAGGTTTCTTATGGCAAGTCCTCTGTATGATGGAACCTTACTGTATTTGTCTGTGCCCT
The DNA here is from genome assembly GCA_021437245.1 of Aegilops speltoides. NCBI lineage: Eukaryota > Viridiplantae > Streptophyta > Magnoliopsida > Poales > Poaceae > Aegilops > Aegilops speltoides. Next base: position 211,342,850 of record CM038144.1, read on the forward strand.
TGCTTTGTTTCAAGCCTGCTCAACAAAGTGGGTGGCAACATCAAGGACTATGAAGAAAAACCCACTGGCAGGGTGTCCTTGCCAGTAGAATGCTAAGGACTCGTTCCTCCAAGCAATCGTGGCAGCATGCTGTTGGCGGGCAACCAAAGTACGCGAGGAAACTAACCATACTAATACCAATGGTTAAACATAAGAGGGATAGTGTGCGTTCGCATACAAATATCAGTTTGACAAGCATTAAAGCAAGAACAGTACAGAGCCTAAAAAGGGATACATATTGTGTCTTGTTACAAGGCAACACGGTAGCAAGAATGTCTCAAGGCTAGACCTGGCGATCTCCCTAAGCTTATGGGACTGAGAGGAACCTGTCGGCAAGAGGGTCGGCCTTCTCCATGGCGGCAGAAGTGCCGGCACCTGGTGGCAGCTTCTTGAAGCCATCAGCGAGGTTGAGGTCTGGTGGAAGAAGGCGAGGTTGCTCAAGGCCAGGAAGAGAGTGTTGCGAGCAAGCTTCCGGGATTCGTCAACAAAGCAGGCAGCCCTATCGTCTTCGTACATCTTCTGCCCTTCGATCAAGCCTTCAAAGAAAAGTGTCAGCTTGACACTTGAAACTTCATGCTTACTAATAGAGAAGGCCTAGCTCTTCATGTCCATTTTTTGCAATATGTGTTGGGGAACGTAGTAATTTCAAAAAAAATTCTACGCACACGCAAGATCATGGTGATGCATAGCAACGAGAGGGGAGAGTGTTGTCTACGTACCCTCATAGACCGAAGCGGAAGCGTTGACGCAACGTAGAGGAAGTAGTCGTGCGTCCTCCCGGTTCAACCGATCCAAGCACCGTTACTCCGGCACCTTCGAGTTCTTGACACACGTACAGCTCGATGACGCACCCCCGATCTCCGATCCAGCAGAGGCGCAGGGGGAAGTTCCGTTAGCACGACGGCGTGGTGACAATCTTGATGTTCTCCTGTCGCAGGGCTTCGCCTAAGCACCGCTACAATATGACCAAGGTGTAATATCGTGGAGGGGGGCACCGCACATGGCTAAGGAACGATCTCAATGATCAACTTGTGTGTCTAGGGTGCCCCCCTACCCCCGTATATAAAGGAGGGAGGGAGGAGGTTGCCGGCCCAAGGGGGCGCCATAGGGGGGGGAAACCTACTCAAGTAGGTTTCCTCCTTTCCTAATCCAAGATGGAGGGGAAGGAAGGAGTAGTAGTAGTAGGAAGGAAGAGGGGAAGGAGAGAAGGAAAGGGGCGCCCCCCTCCCAATTCGGATTGGGCTTGGGGCGCGCCTCCCTTGCTCCTTCTCCTCCTTCCAATAGGGCCCAATAAGGCCCATATACTTACGGGGTTCCGTAACCTCCGAGCTCGGATATTCCCAAACTCTCCGGAACCTTTCCTGTCCAAATATATCCGTCCAATATATCAATCTTTATGTCTCGACCATTTCGAGACTCCTCGTCATGTCCGTGATCACATCCGGGACTCAACAACCTTCGGTACATCAAAATACATAAACTCATAGTATAACCGCCATCGAAACCTTAAGCGTGGGACCCTACGGTTCGAGAACAATGTAGACATGACCAAACATGTCTCCGGTCAATAACCAATAGCGGGACCTGGATGCCCATATTGGTTCCTACATATTCTACAAAGATCTTTATCGGTCAAACCACATAACAACATACTTTGTTCCTTTGTCATCGGTATGTTACTTGCCCGAGATTTGATCGTCGGTATCCAATACCTAGTTCAATCTCATTACCGCAAGTCTCTTTACTGGATCAGAATACGTCATCTCATAACTAACTCATTAGTTACATGCTTGCAAGGCTTAGGTGATGAGTATTACCGAGAGGGCCCAGAGATACCTCTCCGACAATCGGAGTGACAAATCCTAATCTCGAATTATGCCAACTCAACATGTACCTTCGAAACACTTGTAGAGCACCTTTATAATCAACCAGTTACGCTAGACGTTTGGTAGCACACAAAGTGTTCTTCCGGTAAATGGGAGTTGCACAATCTCATAGTTGCAGGAACTTTGTATAAGTCATGAAGAAAGCAATAGCGGATACTAAACGATCAAGTGCTAGGCTAATGTATGGGTCATGTCAATCACATCATTCTTCTAATGATGTGATCCCACTAATCAAATGACAACACATGTCTATGGTCGAAACATAACCATCTTTGATTAATGAGCTAGTCAAGTAGAGGCATACTAGTGACTATAGTTTTGTCTATGTATTCACACATGTATTATGTTTCCGGTTAATACAATTCTAGCATAAATAATAAACATTTATCATGATATGAGGAAATAAATAATAACTTTATTATTGCCTCTAGGGCACATTTCCTTCAATCTGAGCATGAGGTGTTCAGCGATGTCGACCATGCTCTTGATCCAGAGGTCACGCTGCTGAATCTGGTTTTCATGCTTATCTTCTGCGTCTTTTTGGAGAGTCACGCCATTGGCCAGGTCCGTCATCAACAGTTTTTCGCGGCAACCGACGGATTCGAGCTCCTTCTCCAGGGAGGCAAGCCCGGCTTTCATGTTGGAGATGGTGTCGTTAGTGGTGTTGAGATCTTGTCTCTTAGAGGAAAGCTGCGATTGCGCTTCTTCCAAGATAGCCTTTGCTTTCTGGGCTTCCTCTTTGAGGGTCATGATTTCCTTGCTACTCCCGGCAAGGTCCTTCGACAGCTTGCTCAATTGGTTGTCAAGGTTGGCCTTGGCGAGAGAGGCGGCGACTAGCTCATCAGTAACCTTCTTCAATTGGGCTGAGGATTTGAGGGTGAGCGTGCTAAGAGTGGCCTTGTGGCTGTCCTCCAAATCCCTAGTACGCTGTTGAACAAGGGCCTCCAGTTCCTCGTCCTTGCCGCGAGGAGTGGCTTCGAGGTTCCCTTCACGAGCGGAGATGTCCCTCTCCTTGGTGTTTAGAAGCACTTCGCGCTCCGCCAAGCGTACCTCCCGGGCAACAATGACTCCTTGGCCATAGTCAGCACCTCCTCTTGCCGCATAAGGGAATGGGCTCCTTCTTGTACCACTCGCGCAACTCATTGCCTTTATCCGCCAGCTTCCTGTCCATGAGATCAACAGAATAGCGCTGCTCTTTGATTGCCTGCCACTTGAGGCTATACCTGTGTTGCGCATCTTTGAACCCTGCCGCCATGGATTCCAGGAAGGCTAAATCCTGGGCGCTATCAGCAGAATTGCCAGTTTCCTCGACTCTCTGGGATAGCGGCACCAGAATGCATCTGATCTCTTCATCAAAGTCTGCACCCGCTGATAAGCAGGGGGCTGCGAGCCTAGGTTGAGCGAGAATTAACACCAGCCCACTTAGAGAAGGGTGTGAGGCTGCGGCCAGGGGATAGTTCATGGGGAGAGGACCCATAGATCAGAGAGGGGCTTTCTTCACGATGACTGTACCTGGGCCGGATGTACTGTCGGGGATTTTCTCTGTCTCCCCATGGGGTTTCCTGGATATCCCTCGCAGTCCGTTCCTAGCCTTCCATGGCAGCGATCCTGGTTGCTTCCTCGGCAGCATCCTTCCCAATACTTCAGTTGCCGGTGCACAATCTGCAACCACCCCTTTGGTGGTTGTGATCTCGACGCGGGCGTACCCCTTGGTGGAGGTTCTTGCCGGTGATTCCCTTACTTGAGTTTGGGCCAAAGTGGACCCCTCTTTATGCGACCCACCTGGCTGGCTCTCGCTTACTCCTTTGGTGGGGGGTGGAGGGCGTTCCTCGCATCTCCACGAGCGAGAGAACATTGCCCCATGCCTTCACACCGGGGGCTAGACTGGGGGCTAGGCATGGGATCCCGTGTCGTGTCCCCCGCCAGCCCCGCGCTTACAAATGGCTCGGCACCACCACATGCTTGGCCTGTTTGGCCCGCTGAGCAAGGGTTTCCTCATCCCTACCGAGTCAACAAAGACAAGATTGATGTCTACTACACAACTTTATTCTTGTAGACTCGTGTTGGGCCTCCAAGGGCAGAGTTTTGTAGGACAGTAGCAATTTTCCCTCAAGTGGATGACCTAAGGTTTATCAATCTGCGGGAGGCGTAGGATGAAGATAGTATCTCTCAAGCAACCCTGCAGTCAAATACAAGAAATCTCTTGTGTCCCCAACACACCCAATACAATGGCAAATTGTATATGTGCACTAGTTCGGCAAGGAGATGGTGATAAAAGTGTAGTATGGATACTAGATATGAGTTTTTGTAGTGCGAACAATAAAAAACAGCAAGGGGTTATTTTACTACGAACTCTAGGGCTATTTGTGACACTTATAGGAATAGCCCAAAGGATTGATCGGAAAGAATAACTTTGAGGTGGTTTTGTATCCTACAATAATCCCTTTGTTTGTTCTCTGCTATTAGTGACTTTGGAGTGACTCTTTGTTGCACGTTGAGGGATTGTTATATGATCTAATTATGTTATAATTGTTTAGAGAACTTGCACTGGTGAAAGTATGAACCCTAGGCCTTGTTTCGAAGCATTGCAATACCGTTTTCGCTCGCTTTTGTTACTTGCTACCTTGTGCTACCTCTTGAGCATGCATTGGTTTTTCCCTTGAAGAGGAAAGGGTGATGCAGCAAAGTAGCGTAAGCATTTCCCTCAGTTTTTGAGAACCAAGGTATCACTCCAGTAGGAGGCTCCTCAAAAGTCCCACGCACCTACACAAACAAACAAGAACCTCGCAACCAACGCGATAAAGGGGTTGTCAATCCCTTCACGGTATCTTGCGAAAGTGAGATCTGATAGAGATAATAAGATAAGATAAATATTTTTGGTATTTTTAGGATATAGATTGGAAATATAAAAGATGCAAATAAAAGTAGATGGAAAACTTATATGATAAAAGATAGACCCGGGGGCCATAGGTTTCACTAGTGGCTTCTCTCAAGATAGCATAAGTATTACGGTGGGTGAACAAATTACTGTCGAGCAATTGGTAGAAAAGCGCATAGTTATGAGATTATCTAGGCATGATCATGTATATAGGCATCACGTCCGTGACAAGTAGACCGACTCCTGCCTGCATCTACTACTATTACTCCACACATCGACCGACTCCTGCCTGCATCTAGAGTATAAAGTTCATGAAGAACAGAGTAACACATTAAGAAAGATGGCATGATGTAGAGGGATAAACTCAAGCAATATGATATAAACCCCATCTTTTTATCCTCGATGGCAACAATACAATACGTGCCTTGTTGCCCCTGCTGTCACTGGGAAAGGAACACAAAATCAAGGAACATAACAGTGGTATGACGGAAACTAAGGCGGCAAGAGTGGAACAAAACATCAGGCAAAAGGCCGAGCCTTCCACCCGTTACCAAGTATATATGTGCATTAATTAAATAAGAGATATTATGATATCCCATGATATCCATGTCCCAACATGGAACAACCTGCAACTGCACCTGCAACTAGGAACGCTATAAGAGGGGCTGAGCAAAGCGGTAACATAGCCAAACAACGGTTTGCTGGGATGGTGGAAAAGGTTACAGGCTTTTCATGTCAATTAGGGAGGCTCGATAAACAAGTGGTAGGTAGCGCGACATAGCGATAGCTTCAAGACAACTAGCATAGCAGAGATAGTAGTGAGATCCAAGGTGACAGTCATCTTGCCTGAAATCCCTCTAGGAAGAAGACCGAGTCCATGAAGAAGACGAACGGGCATAGACGAACCAAGCATAGTTGAACGAATCCTCGCGGTCAAGACGAAACATGAACTATCGAGAAGAAGCACAACCGAGAAGAAGCGAACGACATGGTAAACACACACACATAAACATGACATGATGCTCAACCAAGTATGATGCATGTCCAATTTAAATAGGCATGGCATGGCAAAGTGCACCAAACAATACTACAATTTAAGTGGAGCTCAATATGCAACGAGTTGCATATTGATGTGACACCACATTCGATTATTTAGTTTGCTCTCGTTTATGTATAAGGCAAGATTAAATGCTGGTTAACATGGCATGAGGTGCAACACATTAAAACTATACTATCTAAGCAATTTTAAATTAGGCCGGAACAACATATAACATTTCCCCCTATTCTTATTTCATACTTACAAAACCCATCTAGGGATGGTTTCCCCCTCTGATACGAAATTTGATCTACCCTCCCTCATTCCACGCGCGACCAATCTTGACCAGTGTCATGCCCAATATGCGATACTATCCTAAAGAGACTCGAAGGTCCCACCAAGGATAGAACCGCATATTGACACGCTTTTGCAAGGTGGATATCATTACATCAACATTACATAATAGATGGGGATACCTACAAAAGGCATAGAATGCCACATGAATACAACATCATCATACATAAGAGCAACATCCGACTGCGGATGAAACACAAACAGAAACTCAAACGACATCCACCCTGCTATCCCAGGCTGCCGACCTGGAACCTATCCCCTGATCGAAAAAGAAGCAGAAGAAGGACTCCAAAACAAGCAAACATCGCTCTCGCGTCAAGATCACCGCAAAACCTGTACCTGCAACTGTTGTAGTAGAAATCTGTGAGCCAAGAGGACTCAACAATCCCATTACCATGGGTATCAAGACTAGCAAAGCTTAATGGGAAAGGAAGGAGTAAAGTGGTGAGGTTGCAGCAGTGACTAAGCATTTATGGTGGCTAACATACGCAAATAAGAGCGAGAAGAGAGCAAACGGAACAGTCGTGAAGCTAGCAATGATCAAGAGGTGATCCTGAACTTCTACTTACGTCAAACATAACCCAAAACCGTGTTCACTTCCCGGACTCCGCCGAGAAGAGACCATCACGGCTACATACGCGGTTGATGCATTTTAATTCAGATCTAGTGTCAAGTTATCTACAACCGGGCATTAACAAATTCCCATCTGCCACATAACCGCGGGCACGGCTTTTGAAAGATAATACCCTGCAGGGGTGTCCCAACTTAGCCCATCACAATCTCTCACGGTCAACGAAGGATATTCCTTCTCCCAAGAAGTCCCGATCAGTCTCGAAATCCTGGTTACAAGATATTTCGACAATGGTAAAACAAGACCAGCAAAGCCGCCCGAATGTGCCGACAAATCCTGATAGGAGCTGCACATATCTCGTTCTCAGGGCACACCGGATTGTCCAAACTTCCGGTAGGCCAACCCAGCCCCTGGTGACCACCAACGGCTGACAGGTTGGACCAACACTCACGACGAGCACTGGCCCGGAGGGGGGGGGGTAAAAAAGATGACCCTCGGGCTCCAGAAACCCAAGGGAAAAAGGGCTAGGTGAGGCAAATGGTAAAACCAAGGTTGGGCCTTGCTGGAGGAGTTTTATTCAAAGCGATCTGTCAAGGGGGTCCCATAAATCACCCAACCATGTAAGGAACGCAAAATCTGGGAACATAAAACCAATATGACGGAAACTAGGGTGGCAAGAGTGGAACAAAACACCAAGCATAAGGCCGAGTCTTCCACCCTTTACCAAGTATATAGATGCATTAATAATACAAGAGATATTGTGATATCCCAACATAATCCTGTCCGCCATGGAGCAATCTTCAACTTCACCTGCAACTAACAACGCTACAAGAGGGGCTGAGCAAAAGCGGTAACATAGCCAAGCAACGGTTTGCTAGGAAGGGTGGAAAAGGTTAGAGGCTGACATGGCAATTTGGGAGGCTTGAGGAACAAGAGATAGGTAGCGCAGCATAGCGATAGAACGAAGCAACTAGCATAGCAATGATAGTAGTGAGATCCAGGGTGACGGTCATCTTGCCTGAAATCCCTCTAGGAAGAAGAACGAGTCCATGAAGAAGATGAAGCCACGAAGACGAACCAAGCGTGATTTAACGAATCCTCACGATCGCAACTAAACGGGAACTATCGAGAAGAAGCACACAACATGGTAAACACACCACACATATACATGACATGATGCTCAACCAAGTATGATGCAAGACAAGACTACATGAAGCTACTCATGGCAAGAGATGATGCAAACAAGAGCAACACATCAAGGCAAGTTTAAATGAGGCCGGAAACGACATATAACAGTTCCGATAAGTCCTAATATGCAAGTTTAGAAATTGGTCCAGAACTGAACAAACACTAAGTTGAAGTTATTAAACAGCGAGTTAAAGAGCACCAAGAGGATCTACACGAAATTCTAGTCAAGTTACATATAAAGTTCAATTAATTCGGAGCTACGGCCTAGAAGATATGAGCAAAACAAGTTAAGCATGACATTGATGCAAAACACATATAAACATCAAGCAAACACCTCAAAACAAGGATGCAACATGATAATATGAAACTTCATGCAAAATCAAGCAAAATTCATATAGAACACACTCAAAACGGAGCAACGGTTCAACACAAACACTCTATACAAGTTTAAAGGACAAGTTGTCCAAAACAGCAACTAGGCATCTAGCAAGCATCAAAACAATATGCTACAACATCTCAACGTGAAAACAAAAGGCATGGGCGTGAAGTACAAGTAAAGCATGACAAAACATGAACACTGAGCTATCTCCAGAAAATAATATAACATGCTCAAAAGGACGTGGCAAAATTGCAAATAATAACAGTTTCAGGCTTAGCAGAAATAACATCAGGTTGCAATGTTTAGAGCTATCAAACAATATGTTACAGGAAGCTATCATGGCCAAAAAGGAATGGCATGCTAGTACTAAATACAAAGAACAAAACTCCCACACTGAACTAATTCTAAAGATCAACAGAAAAGATGGTATCATCCATGCAAACATGGCAAATGATATGACAGATTCATACATGGCAGGAACAACAATAAGTAGGCATGTTGGTGAGCTTTAACCACTCACCACAGAGCAATACATGGCATTATAAGGCAACTAATAGTAAGAAGACATGTTTTTGAAGCTAAGCATGGAAAGAGCAAGTTATAGGGTGCATGGATCACTAGCAAAGCTCATGGCAAAACTGAACTTAATGTTAACAGGCTGACATCAACATTATTTAGCAATTTGAGAGCAAGATAACAACAAGCTACATTAGGCTATAAATGCAACCAAGTAAATGTGTTGATAGACTATGACATTTGTAACAAAACATCCTTAGTGAACATCTCCAGATTATGCACAGAATGACTTGTAACAGCAGGTTAACATAGCATCATGATATAGCAGGATCAGTCTAGCAAAACAGCAACATCAAGTACCTTACTTCAAAAGCTCGATGCACTCACTACAAGACTCACAAAAACTCATGGATTGCACCACAGGGAAGATGGCATGACATAGCTCAAAACTCATGTAGACATCAAGCTCATAAGATGCACACATAAAATGCAATGAAAAAGACAAAACAGCAAGTTATAACAGTTTCAGCAGGTTAACATCATATAGCACTCTTGCAACGATGATTAGGGCATCAAGATGGACTCAAATGAACATGGTGCAATGGAACGAAATGAAGAGCATCTCACAGCGAACATTTTGATATATGATACACGTAAAATAGAGCAGTATGCAACAAGTTATGGCATGATGAATATGGGCACATAATGATATAATTTCGGGACTTGGCAGTTTTTCTGAAAAAAGGAATGCGCGCGGGATAGCTACATCACGCACGGGCGGGGTTTAGCAGCGGGGCTCACCATGGGCTTGGCCCAGGTAGGACGATGAGGCAGGCCGGCGGTGTGGGCTTGTTGGGCCGGTGGAAGAGGCAGTGGCCCACGGGGCCGAGTTCAACTGCACACGGGAGCGAGCGGCTTCTCTGCTCGCTCCCGAGCTAGGTCATGGTGGCGACGGCGGTAGATGACGATGGCGGTAAGGCGACGGCGAAGGCGGGGCGGCGCCGGTGAGGAAGGGAGCGGGCGGATCCAGGCGGGAGGCGGCGGATCCGGCCGCGGGGAAGCACCGGCGAGGGGCGACGGCCTCCAGGGGGAACGGACGGTGACAGGAGACGGGGCGGCGGCGAAGGCGAGCTCCAACGCGGCGGGGTCGAGGCGGCAACACGGGATCTGGCGGGCGCAGCCGCGTATCGGCGACGAGGAGGCGGCGAGGGATCCAGCGACCGGTGGCGGAGGCGCTGGTGCGGGCGATGGGGAGCGCGCGATCCGCTTCGGATCGGGCGGCGGGCGAGAGAGCGGGAGCAGGCCCAGATCGGCTGCGGCGGGCCTCCCTGGCTCGGCAGGCTCTTGGCGGCGCTGGGGCGGCGGGGGCGACGTGGAGACACCAAGTGGCCGCTCCTGGTTGGTTACGGGAGGCTGCTGGGGTGAGGTGGCGCACGGGGGTTGGATGCATGCGCTGGCGGCGGCGCCAGGTGGCAAGGAGGGAGCGGGATGACGCTGAAAACAAGGCTGGTGGCGGCTGATCCGAGGAGAAGGGGTCTAGGGGTAGGGGAAGACTAGGGTAGCCCATTTTTGGGAAGGAAGGGGTGTATATATAGGGTAGGTGCTAGGGTTTGGGGTCTAGGGGGTTGTTTTCGGTCATCGAAACGTGATCTGACGGTCCGGAGCGGAGGGGTAGTGTAGGTGGGCTAGAGGTGGGGTTAGTGGGCTGTGTAGGAGAGGATTTGGGCTGAGAGGAGAGAAGAGTAATGCAGCCCGGTGGCAGTTTCGGAGACCGAAATGTCCGACGAAGGTACCGACAGTGGTACCGCTATATGTATAATGGTTGGGCTATCAGATGAGCTCCGAATGCGACGAAACTTGACAGGTCTGTCTACACTATAATAAGACCGCATGCCAAGTTTCAACCCATTCCAAGAACATTTTCGGCCATTCACGAAACGAGGACTGAGAGGGGGCGACGGGCATGCAGGAGAGGTCTGTACTCCGAACGGACAACGGAGAGAACCGGGGGAACCCGAACGGATGCAAGTTTTGAAAAACATGCAGATGAAATGCAGATGATGACATGGCAAAATGCAACGACATGGCAACAATGGCGAATAACTGGAAGACACCTGGCGCATCGGATCCGGGGCGTTTCAACCAGCTCACCACCCCTTTCACTCATGAAGAAATTGATGGTGTTGTTAAGGGCATGCCTCCTGACCTTGCGCCTGGCCCTGATGATTTTAGTGGGGCGTTTTGATGGCCTGTTGGCCCATTATACGACACGATTTCTATGCCCTATGTGAGCAGTTCTATAATGGTACGCTTGACGTGACAAGTATCAATGACGGTCTCATCACACTCATACCGAATATCAACTCACCTGAGACGATCAATGACTACAGACCTATTGTGTTGCTAAATTGCTGCCTTAAGTTACTCACCAAGCTGATGGCTGACAGACTACAACGCGTCATTCTTACCCTTATTCACCGTAATCAATATGGGTTTATCAAGGGCCGCACTATTCAAGATTGTCTTGCATGGGCATATCAATATCTGCACCAATGTCAAAGCTCGGGTCGGCCAATAATCCTTCTTAAGCTCGATTTTGCCAAAGCATTCGACACTATTATGCACGAGCCGATGATTAACATCATGCAGCAAATGGGTTTTAATGACAAGTGGATCTCTTGGATCAAGTGTCTCTTTTCCTCGAATCGCTCATCTATCCTTCTTAATGGTGTCTCTGGCCGTCAGTTCCTTTGCCGATGCGGTGTGAGGCAAGGCGACCCCTTGTCCTCCCTCATCTTTGTCCATGTAGCTGAGCTCTTACAAGCCGCAGTCAACGATGCATTCGAACAAGGAGATCTCCACTTACCTTTCCCTTGTAATGGGCAAACTGACTACCCGGTCATTCAATACGCCGATGACACCCTCCTTGTTTGGCCTGCTTGCCCTAATCAAGCGCTTCATGTCAAGGAAATTCTTTCTGACTATGCATCCTCCATCGGCCTCAAGATCAACTTTCACAAGTCCACGCTTATACCAATAAACCTTGATGCTAGCTCTACTGCTGGCTTAGCCAATATCTTTGGATGCAATGTTGGTACGATGTTGTTTAACTATCTTGGTCTACCCCTTGGCACAACCAAGCCCACAATCCAAGAGTTCATGCCCTTAGTTTGCAAATTGGAGCGTCGCCTCACTGCCACCATCGCCATGATGTCTTATGGGGGGAGGCTCTCTTGGCTTAATGCATCTATCACCTCCCTTCTGGTTTTTGCCATGTGCACGCTCAAGTTCCCTCCCAAACTCATTTAAATCTTGGACTAGATTAGAAGGAGATGTCTTTTGACGAAGAAAACTGAGCAAGGTGACAAGTGCAATTCCCTGGCGGTATGGGAGTTGGTGTGTAGGCCCAAAAGCAAAGGTGGGCTGGGGGTGATTAACATCAAAATCCACAATGAAGCTCTCTTGCTGAAATTTCTGCACAAATTCTATAACAAGCATGACATTCCATGGGTCAAAATGCTTTGGGATAATCAATATGTTAATCAAGTGCCACATGTGGACTAGGTTGGATCCTTTGGTGGAAAGACATCCTCAGGTTAACCCCTATCTATAGAGGAATTTCTCGCGTCCAAGTGGTAGATGGCACAACTACGCTGCTTTGGAAAGACCTATGGTGTCATTATGTGCTTGAATCCTCACACCCACATGCTTTCTCCTTTGCTTCGCGTGAGGATATGACGGTTGCTGACTTCTGGGCCACCACCGATCTGCATGAAACCTTTCACCTGCCACTATCCCCTCTTGCTCTTAGTGAGGTGTAGGATATTCAGCAGGCCTCGTCCAACTTATATCCTTCAACAGCTTTGACTGACATCTGGCACTACACTCGGGGCACTGCTGAATATAGACCGAAAGACTACTACAACAACTTCTTTCATGATGCAACAGCTCACCCTGCCTTTTGGTGTCTTTGGAAATCCAACTGCACGATGAAGATCAAAGTATTTGGCTGGTTGCTGCTACATGATAGGTTTAACACACGTGACATGCTTTGGAGGAGACACTATAACATTGGTGATGATTTTACCTGTCTTCTTTGCGGGCAAAACATTGAAGAGACAGTGGAGCACATGGTTTTTATGTGCCAGTTCAGCAAGAGGTGTTGGGCCAAGCTACAAATTGATTGGCCTAGTTTTGAAAACAGGTTCGCTGCCTTACAAAATGCCCAAACAGATTGGCCGAACCCCTTCTTCACCGAAATATTCTTGACTGCTGCATGGAGCTTGTGGAAAGAAAGAAATACCAAACACTTCTGAGGTGTTGCCCCCAACATTGCATCTTGGTTTGCTCGCTTCAAGGAAGATCTGGGGCTTTTACAACATAGAGTTTAGGTAGCCCATAGAGCTGCCCTGCTCTCCTACTGTGACACACTTAGTTGAGTCTTTTCTTTTTTCCACTCTTATAATAAACACAGCCTAGTGCAAATCAGTAGATATGGAGTAGCTGCCCACCCCTGGTGGTGACACCAGGCGTGGAGATTATGTGTGTGTGAACTATATGTCTATGTAAACACCCCATTCATATAGATATATGAAAATATATGGTGGGAGTTCTCTCCCACTGTCAATTCCATCAAAAAAACATATAACATTTCCAAAAAAATCCTCACATGCATATTTTGAATTTGGTAATGTTCTACCTAAACACAATTTTTAGTGTTGTTAAACAGGGAAATAAAGTGCACCATGTCAATCTATGCATTTTCTACCCCATTTACATATAAAGAACATTTAAATCCGAGCTACGGTTATTTATTTATGAAATAAACCATTTTAACATGTCCTTTGTGCAAATTAATGCAAACAGCTATTTAATCATTTTTAACATGGATGAAAGTTTGATATTGTGAAAGTACCTGAAATTCTAAATATTTTACATATATGACTTGTTTAAAACCGATGCATGGTTATTTAATTATGAGCAATGCAAATTAATGGCATTTCTAAAATTATGCAAGCACTAGATATATGACAAAATCACAGAATAGAAAAAAATGTTGCGGGCCGAATGCAATGCACTATGCAAGGCCCCAGACGGATCTGGCCCGAAATGACTGAGTGTGTGATGCATGGTTATTTAATTATGAGCAATGCAAATTAGTGGCATTTCTGAAATTATGCATGCACTAGATATATGAACAAATCACATAATAGAAAAAAACATTGCAGGCTGAATGCAATGCACTGTGCAAGGCCCCAGACGGATCTGGCCCGAAATGACTGAGTGTGTGGGAGCAAAAATAAAATCAAACAGGGGCCTCCTGGATCTCGAACCCCATGCTGCGGCGACCACTGGGATGACTGTGAGTTTGTGTTAACTCGGGGGGTCAGCCTTTCATAAAGAAGAACAAGGGCTTGATCTGCAACAGAAGTGCACTTGAGATAAATCGCACACAAACTATAACTGAACCAACAGTCCGAGCGAACCTGACTGAAAATAACAGAAACAAGATGAAAAAGAAACATGGCAAATATAAAAACAGGGGCGCCAGGGATGTGATCCCCAGACCCCTCGGTAGAATAGTGGTTGCTTGCTACCTCTTGAGCACTGCGTTGGTTTTCCCTTGAAGAGGAAAGGGTGATGCAGCAAAGTAGCGTAAGTATTTCCCTCATTTTTTGAGGACTAAGGTATCAATCCAGTAGGAGGCTCCTCAAAAGTCCCTCGTACTACACAAACCAACAAGAACCTCGCAACCAACGCGATAAAGGGGTTATCAATCCCTTCACGGAAACTTGCAAAAGTGAGATCTGATAGAGATAAAAAGATAAGATAAATATTTTTGGTATTTTTATGATATAGATTGGAAAGTAAAGATTGCAAATAAAAGTAGATTGGAAACTTATATGATAAAAGATAGACCTGGGGGCCATAGGTTTGACTAGTGGCTTCTCTCAAGATAGCATAAGTATTACAGTGGGTGAACAAATTACTATCGAGCAATTGATAGAAAAGTGCATAATTATGAGATTATCTAGGCATGATCATGTATATAGGCATCACGTGCACAACAAGTAGACCAAAACGATTTTGCATCTACTACTATTACTCCACACATCGACCGACTCCTGCCTGCATCTAGAGTATTAAGTTCATAAGAACAGAGTAACGCATTAAGAAAGATGACATGATGTAGAGGGATAAACTGAAGCAATATGATATAAACCCCATCTTTTTATCCTCGATGGCAACAATACAATGCGTGCCTTGCTGCCCCTGATGTCACTGGGAAAGGACACCACAAGATTGAACCCAAAGCTAAGCACTTCTCTCATCGCAAGAAATATCAATCTAGTAGGCCAAACCAAACTGATAATTCAAAGAGACTTGCAAAGATAACCAATCACACATAAAAGAATTCAGAGGAGATTCAAATATTTCTCATAGATAAACTTGATCATAAACCCGCAATTCATCGGATCTCGACAAACACCGCAAAAAGAGTTACATCGAATAGATCTCCAAGAAGATCGAGGAGAACTTTGTATTGAGATTCAAAGAGAGAGAAGACGCCATCTAGCTAATAACTATGGACCAGAAGGTCTGTGGTAAACTACTCACAACTCATCGGAGAGGCCTTGGAGATGATGTAGAGGCCCTCTGTGGTCGATTCCCCCTCTGCCGGAGCACCGGCGAAGGCTCCAAGATGGGATCTCACGGATACAGAAGGTTGCGGCGGTGGAAATAGTTTTTCATGGTGCTCCTAGATGTTTTCGGGGTGCGTGGATATATATAGGCGAAGGAAGTAGGTCAGGGGAGCCACGAGGGTGGGGGCGTGCCTACGCCCCTAGGGCGTGCTCTCCTGCCACGTGGTCACCTCGGCTGCTTCTTAACGTCCACTCCAAGTCTCCTGGATTGCGTTTGTTCCAAAAAGATCGCTCCCGAAGGTTTCATTCCGTTTGGACTCCAAAAACTGAAGCGTGCGCATGACGGGGACTCGCCAGTAACGGGAGCTAGTAGCAATAGCTGCCATGGTTGCGGAGGACCGACAGGGGTGCAGAAACATGCCAGGGTGCATGTGGTGGAGCAACGACGCGAGGGTGTGCGTGTGCAAGGGGCAGAGCAAAGGAGCTAACAAAGCTGCTACCATTGCGCTCATGGAGATCAAACTCCTGCTTGCGTGGATCAGGACCTAGAGGACAAAAATGAGCGCTAGGTAAAGGCCAGGAGGGTGGAGAGCTCGCGGTGGGTAGGTGATACTTCTTGAGCATGCGTTGGTTTTGCCTCGAAGAGGAAAGGGTGATGCAGCAAAGTAGCATAAGTATTTCCCTTAGTTTTTGAGAACCAAGGTATCAATCCAGTAGGAGGCTACACTCAAATCCCTCATACCTGCACAAACAAATAAGAACCTTGCAACCAACGCGATAAAGGGGTTGTCAATCCCTTCACGGCCACTTGCAAAAGTGAGATCTGATAGAGATAATAAGATAAATATTTTTTGGTATTTTTATGATATAGATTGAAAAGTAAAGATTGCAAAATAAAATAGATTGGAAACTTATATGATGGAAATAGACCCGAGGGCCATAGGTTTCACTAGTGGCTTCTCTCAAGATAGCATAAGTATTATGGTGGGTGAACAAATTACTGTCGAGCAATTGATAGAAAAGTGCATAGTTATGAGAATATCTAGGCATGATCATGTATATAGGCATCACGTCCGCGACAAGTAGATCAAAACGATTCTGCATCTACTACTATTACTCCACACATCGACCGCTATCCATCATGCATCTAGAGTATTAAGTTCATAAGAACAGGGTAACACATTAGGCAAGATGACATGATGTATCGGGTTAAACTCAAGCAATATGATATAAACCCCATCTTTTTATCCTCGATGGCAACAATACAATACGTGCCTTGATGCCCCTACTGTCACTGGGAAAATACACAACAAGATTGAACCCAAAGCTAAGCACTTCTCCCATTTCAAGAAAGATCAATCTAGTAGGCCAAACCAAACTAATAATTCGAAGAGACTTGTAATGATAACAAATCATACATAAAAGAATTCACAGGAGATGCAAATATTGTTCGTAGATTATCTTGATCATAAACCCATAATTCATTGGATCTCGACAAACACACCGCAAAAAGTATTACATAGAATAGATCTCCAAGAAGATCGAGGAGAACTTTGTATTGAGATCCAAAGAGAGAGAAGAAGCCATCTAGCTAATAACTATGGACCCGAAGGTTTGAGATAAACTACTCACACTTCATCAGAGAGGCTATGGTGTTGATGTAGAAGCCCTCCATGATCGATTCCCCCTCCGGCGGAGCACCGGAAAAGGCCCCAAGATGGGATCTCCCGGGTACAGAAGGTTGCGGCAGTGGAAAAAGGGTTTCGTGGTGCTCTCAGATGTTTTCAGGGTATATGAGCATATATAGGCGAAAAAAGTCAGTCAGGGGAGCCACGAGGGTGACGGCGCGCCTACCCCCCTGGGCGCGCCTTCCTGCCTCGCTGCTTCCTTGACGTCCACTCCAAGTCTCCTGGATTGCGTTTGTTCCAGAAACGACTCTCCCAAAGGTTTCATTCCGTTTGGACTCCATTTGATTTTCCTTTTCTGCAAAACACTGAATTAGGCAAAAAAAAACAATTTGGACTGGGCCTCAAGTTAATAAGTTAGTCCCAAAATTAATATAAAAGTGCATAATAAAGCCCATTAAACATCCAAAATAGATAATATAATAGCATGGAACAATCAAAAATTATAGATACGTTGGAGATGTATCAGTAGGATGGTGTAGTCGATCATGCACGGGGATGAACGGAGACGGCGAGGGAAGGCGCCGACCGGCATTGTCCATGAAGTAGCATGAAGCAGGGGAGAAGACGACGACGAACTTGGTGACGTAGTGGAGGTGACCTAGTGCGGGGAAGACGCCTGAATAGACGTAGTGGATGTCGAGGAAGAAGATGGACATGTAGGAGACGAGCTTGACGCCCTCCGGCTGCGAGCACGATGACCGACGCCGGCGGGGTTTCTCTTGGGTGCTATGTTCTTGAAGAAGAAGAAGAACCAGAGGAAGTAGAGGCCTTGTGGTGGCGGCGAGAGGGGGAAGAGGGAAACCCTAGGACATGGGTTTGGGTCTTTATAGGAGGGGCGCGGGCTTGGGGCTTTATAGGAGGGGTGCGGGCGCCGTGGTAGCCATGGTGGCCATGTGTGTGCTCTCTCCCGAGAGTTACTGTGAGAGAGATATCAAGGTGGAAGAAAAGGTGCGGAGTGAGGGGATGACAGGTGGGCGCGACTGGGTGCATTTGGGAAATTTTACCAGTGAGAGAGGAGTTGGGCTGGATCGGCTGGGCTGCTGGGTTGCTGAAGCTATTGGAAGCTGGGCCGCTGCTCTCTCTCCCTTCTCCCATTTTTGAACCGAACCAAAACAACTCCTAAATAGATGAAATTTGACAGAGAGGTAGAAATTACGGTCTAACATTTCTAGGAAAATGTGGACATTTATCTAGGCTAGAAAAATGCCACTTTGGGAATATAGCCAAATTGAAAGAATAAGGAGGTGTTGGTGCATGGCTAGGTTTGAGAGAGATATCAAAGGGGTTTAAGAACAGCACCATACATAGAGAAAGTAAAACAACAATATGAAACTCACAATGCACATGATGAGCATGGTGAAATGCAAAATAACAAGGGCACAATGCAACATAACAAGTGAGATGAGCATGGTGCAAGAAGCAGAGATATGACAAAGCACTCAACATGATCATGGCATCAACACAAAGGAATAAAATAGGCAAAATAATTATGATAATGCGACAAACAAAATAAACACACGACAACAACGAAAATAAAGGAAGGCATCTAGAGCGTCGGTCTCAGGGTGTCACACCCAAGAGGTGCTGCTTGGGCAGACGATCAAAAAAATGGTGTGTACTTGGTCTCTCTCTTCCTTCTCACTCGCCAGTGATTGGGTCACGCAGGGGTGATCCCGTCAGCGGCAATGAGCCCGCGTGGAGCTCAGTCCTGCATTTATCCCGCCAAAATCCTAAGTTGAACGCTGGTGCGAATCCATTTGTTGGCACCCCCAACGGGCGAACCCCAGCACGGCCCTATGCACTAGCATGACCTTCACGCCAGTTGCTGAGGGATCATTGGAAGTAAAGGGAAAGGAGAGAGGAGTCGGTTCTTTCCCTTTTCCACTATGTTTCATTAGTTGCAAATATTTATGCTGGCCCTTCCGGTCCGTGCCGGGGCTGGGCACGTGGCTAATGGACTATCTAGTTCCTCCCTTCTGTTCCTTCCCGGTTCCCCTCTTTTAAGGGTGAAAATGGATATATGTGCATGTGATGTAGGGAGGAACCCTAGGGGACGATCTTTCATGTTTGGAGAGGATCCCTACGAGGAACACGAAGAACGCGCGGAAGAAAACGAGGGAAAACACGGGGGAGAACAAGAGAAACACTCAACTGACACGAATATGATCACACAAGTGCTAGATCATCGAGGGACAAAGTAATAAGAGATCCAAAGTCAACAAGGGACGATACAAAGGTAGCCATTCTTCTCCGTGAGGAGGTCTTGATTGTCTTCTCCAGGTGGAGGTCTTGAATCCGGGTGGATCTTCTCCGAAGAGGTGCGGTCCCTCACGAGGAGTAGATCCAATCGGATGAGCAATGCTCTATCTCAAATGAGCTAAACCAATGCTAACCCTAGAATGTAGGTGGAGAGGGAGTTATATAGTCTAAGGGGCGAAGGGGTACATGGGCCATGACCCAGAGGCGCTGCACGCAGGCAGGAGGGGACTGGATGTCTGGGCATCGGGCCGGATGTCCGGGCGCTCGCGAGGGACCGGATGTCTGGGCTGTCAGGCCGGATGTCCGGGCTGGTGGGGTTGACCTTGCTGCTCTCTGGATAGACAGGGGCCGGATGTCCTGGTGGAGGGGCCGGATGCCGGGGCTTCGGGAGGGACCGGATGTCCGTTGTGACGGCCGGATGTCCGGGCTATCGGGGCAGCCTTCTGTGCTCCCTAGATGGCATGTCCGGATGTCCAGGCAGGAGGCCGGATTTCCGGGGCGTAGGGCCGGATGTCCGGGCTGGACGCCGGATGTCCGGGCCCTGTAGCTTCTGTTGTAGACTCCTGGCCATGTAGATCTCCAAGGGCCGGATGTCCGGGGCCATGGCCAGATGTCCGGTGCCTGGAAGCTGTTCTCGCCTTCTTCCATTAGTTCTCTTCTTTCGTGGACTTGGTGGCTTGATCATCTTCATGTGCACCCTCGGAAGGTTCCTCTTGGTACCTAATCATGCACAACATTCCGAACTTAGGTAGTAGCCATGTCTCGTGAGGATCATATGAGATATCACTAAGGAGAGAACTCACCTCGGTCTCGAGATCTCTAGCTCTTGCTCTTGTCATGGGTCCTCTTGGTGCTTGGTGAGACGATGGTAGATCCATCGGGATAACCGAAGGATGCTCCGCATCATCTACCCTCCCTTGGGAAAGATCCGACCTCGGATCGAAATCCTCATCACCATGGTACGGGGAGAGATCGGTGACGTTAAAGATGTCGCTCACGTTGTACTTGTCGCGTGGGAGATCGATCGTGTAAGCATTGTTGTTGTAGCGTGCTAGCACCTTGAAGGGTCCATCGACTCGAGGTAGAAGTTTGGTCTTGCGTTCATTGGGGAAGCGGTCCTTGCGAAGGTGTAGCCCCACGAGATCTCCAATGTTCAATATCATGGGTTGCTTGTTGACGTTGAGCTTGGTCGCGAGTCGTTGTACTTGGTGCTCGATGGTGTGCCTTGTATCCTCATGCATCTTCTTGATGTAGCTTGCGCATGCACTCGCATCCATGTTGGTGCGCTCTTGTAGTGGAAGAGGTAGAATGTGTAATGGGGACAACGGGTTGAAGCCGTAGATGACCTCGAAGGGGGACTTGCCGGTAGTCGAATGTCTTGCATGATTGTAGGCGTACTCGGTGATGGGTAGACACATCTCCTACTCCTTGATGTTCTTCTTGATCAACACGCGAAGTAGAGTGGAGAGCGTACGGTTCGTCACCTCCGTTTGGCCGTCGGTTTGAGGATGGTATGCGGATGAGAACAAGAGCTTGATTCCGAGCTTGGCGCATAGCGTCTTCCAAAGGTATCTCAAAAACTTGACGTCGCGGTCAAAGACGATTGTCTTTGGTACTCCATGGAGTCGCAAGATTTCCCAACAAAAAGGATTTGCAACATGTGAAGCATCGTCTATTTTGTTGCAAGGAATGAAATGTGCCATCTTAGAAAATCGGTCCACAACAACAAACACGGAATCCTTTCCATTTTGTGTTCGAGGCAAACCAAGTACAAAATCCATGCTAATGTCTTCCCAAGGTTGATAAGGAATAGGAAGAGGCATGTAAAGACCATGGGATTGAGCTTTAGACCTAGCTTTGCGACATGTAGAGCATCGGTTGGTGAAGCGTGAGACGTCGCAGAACATCTTGGGCCAAAAGTAGTTCTTGGAGATCATGGTGAATGTCTTGTCGCATCCAAAGTGTCCCATGAGTCCGCCTCCATGAGCCTCTTGCAAAAGGAGCGAACAAAGAGAAGACTTGGGAATGCAAAGTTTGTTATCTCTTATAAGATAAGCATCCTTGATGTAATATCGTTCCCAAGATGTATGCCTCAAACACTTAGCATAAGGAATAGCAAAAGAAGGATCATTCGCATAAAAGTCTTTTATGTGCTCAAAGCCAATAACATTCAACTGAAGTTTAGTGACAAGTGTGCATATGCATGAAAGTGCATCCACAACTACATTTTCCTTACCCTTAATGTACATGATCACATAGGGGAAAGATTCAATAAATTCACTCCATTTGGCATGACGTTTGTTCAACTTAGTTTGGCCTTTTAAGTACTTAAGTGTTTCATGATCGGTATGGATGACAAACTCATGAGGTCTAAGATAATGTTCCCAAACATGTAGCACACGCACTAAGGCATACAATTCTTTGTCGTAGATGGGATAGTTAAGTTGAGCACCAAAGAGTTTTTCACTAAAATAAGCAATGGCTCATTTTTCTTGCATCAAAACTCCGCCAATTCTGGTACCACTTGCATCGCAATGAACCTCAAAAGTTTTGTCAAAGTTGGTCAAAGCAAGAATTAGAGCATGAGTAAGCAAAGACTTGAGCTCATCAAAAGCGGTGGATTGCAAAGATCCCCAAACAAAAGGAGCATTCTTCTTACTCAAGGCATGCAAAGGAGCGGCAACAGTGCTAAAATTCTTCACAAAGCGACGATAAAAACCCGCATGGCCAAGAAAACTACGCACTTGTTGCAAATTGGTGGGTTGGTTGTTGCAAATTGGTGGGTTGGGGCCAAGTTTTAATTTCTTCAATTTTAGATTCATCAACGTGAACACCCTTGGAAGAGACAACGAAACCCAAGAAAACAAGTTTGTCAACACCAAACGTGCACTTTTTCATGTTGGCATAAAGACGTTCCTTGCGAAGCGTTTGCAAAACAGCCCTAACATGCTTTAGATGCTCTTTCATGGATTTGCTAAACAGAAGAATATCATCAAGGAAAACCACAACAAACACTCCAATATAAGGTCGAAGCACAAAATTCATAAGACGCATGAAACTTCCAGGAGCTTCTGATAAACCCATAGGCATAACCAACCACTCGTACAAACCAAATTTGGTTTTGAAAGCGGTTTTCCATTCATCACCTTCTTGTATGCGGATTTGATAATAGCCAATTTTAAGATCAATTTTTGAGAAAATGGTGGCATCGCTAAGTTCATCAAGCATATCATCTAAGCGAGGAATGGGATGCCTATAACGAACGGTAATAGCATTGATAGGTCTACAATCTGAGCACATACGAAAAGTTTTCGTCTTGCTTGGGCACAAGTATAACAGGAACGACACAAGGGCTTAAGCTTTCACGTACTTGACCATTGTCGATTAGTTGTTGTACTTGCCATTGGATGTCCTTAGTTTCTTCGGGGTTGACGCGGTATAGCGCTTTGTTTGGTAGGGGCGCTCCAGGGATGAGGTCAATTCGATGATCAATGCCTCATAGAGGAGGTAGTCCCGGAGGTAGCTCATCGGGAAAAACACCTTGGAATTCCTGCAAAAGAGATTGAAACATTAAATGTAGACCGTGAGAGGTGTTAGTTTTTGGGTCCCCATCCTTGCACACAAGGACAAAGTGCATAACACTCAATGGGTTCTCACACACTTCTCTCATCTCACTTTTGGTGGCAAACATGACTAGGTTTTTCTCTCTAGGCGAAGAGGCGCTCAAGTTTGGCTTGTGTCTCTCACTCACTTGTTGGTGGATCACTTTCTCACTCTTCTCTCCATGATGGGTGGCTTGCTTGTCGGCTATCACTTGACTAGGAGACATAGGTCGTAGCACATACTCCTTCCCTTTCATCTTGAAGCTATAGTGATTGGTACGCCCATTGTGGATGACGCCGCGGTCGAATTGCCATGGTCGACCAAGAAGGAGGTGGCAAACGGAAATTGGGACGACATCACACTCCAAAGTGTCCTCATATGCATCGATTTTGAAGGAGACTTGGACCGTATGCTCAACTTGTATAGTACCAGAGTCACTTAGCCATTGGACCTTGTATGGGTGCGGGTGCTTCATCTTGACCAATTGTAACTTGGAGCATAGTTCTTCACTTGCCAAGTTGTGAAAACTACCTCCATCGATGATGACCTTGACGGACCTTCCATTGATGCCGGCCTTAGTGTGGAAGATGTGGCATCGTTGGTCTTCTTCTTGTTGATGTTGAAGAGTTAAGACTTTGGAGACAACGAGAGCGGGGCTCGAATCCTCATCACAAAAGACTTGATCATCTTCATCCTCGTTCACGCGCCGGTGCATGCCACTTGCTCAAGGGCTTCCATCTCCTCGTCACTCATAGAGTCATAGGTGCCATCATCATTGAGGATCATGGTGCGCTTGTTGGTGCATTTGTAGGACTTGTGCCTCGGCCGCCGCAAGTGAAACACTTGAAGGAGCTTGTCTTGACGGTCTCATCAGTTGGAGTAGATGATGAAGCGCGCGGCTTGAAGTTGCTTGTAGTAATAGGAGGAGGACTTGAGCTTGTAGAAGTTTTCTTGTAACTTGACTTGTCGTCTTTGCTTGTGGATGGCTTGGTTGAGGTAGAAGTTGGAGGACTCGTTGAAGCTTGGGTGTTGGAGAAGCCGTAGGTCTTGTATGAGTACTTGGCGTACTTGAAGTCATCTTGCACTTGACGTTCGGCTTTGGTAGCTTGATGCACAAGCTCAATGAGGTTGGAGTAGGGTTGGAAGTCGGCAATCTTCTTGATGGGATGATTGAGTCCATTCAAGAAACATGTCATAGTTTGATCATCATCTTCCGTGAGATTGGCTCGAATCATGTCTATCTCCATTTCCTTGTAGTATTATTCAACACTCTTTGTTCCTTGCTTGAGGAGTTGGAGCTTCTTGAAGAGATCGCGGTTGTAGTAGGTGGGCACAAAACGTGCTCGCATGACATCCTTCATTTGAGCCCAAGTGGTGATTGGTGGTTCACCTCTTGCTTCTCGGCGCTCAAGGACTTGTTCCCACCATATGAGCACATAGTCTTGGAACTCAAATGATTCCATAGAGATCTTCTTCTCTTCCTCATAGTTGTGCAAACGAAAGATTTTGTCGACCTTCAATGCACATGATAGGTACTCTTCGGGATCATTGCTTCCATTGAACTTGGGCATGGTGAATTTTAGCTTGCCATAGCGTTGCTCTTCATTGTGTTGTGGTCGATGGTGATGATGACGCCCTTGACGTGGAGGATAATCAACCTCATGTTGCTCTTGGCGTGGAGGAAGTCCATGATCATCTTGCTATTGTTGAACTTGAGGTTGAGCAGGAACTTGTCGGGCTTGTGGAGGAGCTTGAGGAACTTGACGTTGCACTCGCGGTTGGTAGTTCCGCTCTTGGATTTCTTCTCGAAGTGCTTCCTCTTGATTGCGCCGACCTCGGTTGCGGTTGGCAATGGCTCGACTTGATTCTTGAAGGGCACGTTGCGCCTCAAGAGCTTGTGCTTCACGTTGTTGTTGTTGAAGACGTTGAGCCTCGGTGTCTTGTTCCTCTTGGTGTAGACGTGCTTGTTCTTCCTCTTGGCGACGTTGACGTTGTCGTTCTTGAGCTTGTGCAAAAGCAACTTGGTGTGGTTGAGGATGAAGTACTTGCTCGTCGACTTGCTCTTGTGAATGCTTGTCGTGTAGAGGATTGCGAGGTGCACGACGGTCTTGACGCGCGGCTCGTCGAAGAGTGTTCGATGTGGGTGTACTAGAGTCGGAAAAGGTGTCGTCAGAGTGTCGACTTGAGCGGCTCCGTATTGAGTATGTAGAAGTTGAAGGAGGACGGTTCACCAACAAGGCGCGAATCTCATCCATTCTTGCATCATTCTCTTGCTTGTGAGCATCGAGCTTGTTGTCGAAGTAGTTCTTTGTACGTTGCTTGGAGAGTCGCAAGTCGGTGGCGAGGTTGTCGATGCGGTCGGTCATCGCTTGTTGCTCTTGATGCAACGCTCGTTGTGCACCAAAGAGGTGGCTCTTGGTGACGAATGATGACATGTCGTCGTCTTGCTCGATGAAGAGTGGGTTGGTAGAAGTACTTGGCCTATCCATCATTCCAAGAAAAAATGTGAGTGGTAGAAGGAGAAGAACTTATACCAAATGTACCTTGACTGATGTTGACGATGAATCAAGTTCACTCAAATGCGGTCAATGAAATAGCACTATTGGTACCAATTCTTGTCGGTTCTCACACCTACACAAGTAAAAGCTTATGGTGGAGCTTGGTTAGGATGGTGGCACAAAATTTGATGCAATTGTAAGTGAGCTTCAATAATGTTGGAAAAGATTCACAAATTTGCAAATGCAACAAGTAGACCAAGCAAGTAGTGGTACACGGAAACACACACACAAATAGATAAGTGGGATTGTGCAAACAAAAAATGAGCCAAAATGTGGAGCCTGGTGCGAGCGGGCAGTTGGGGCGCGGCTGGAGCTGGAGGGAGCCGCGGGATGGAGCGGGAGCACAGGCGCGGGCTCGACCGACGAGCAGCAGGTGGGGCGGATGGGTGAGGCTGGGTGTGGCGGGGCCGCTCAGCTCGGGCGCGGACGAGGCGCGTCTGTGCGCGGGCATAGCAGGCCCGGCGCGGGGCTGCAGGGTAGAGGCCAGCATGGGTCGCAGCTAGAGGAGGCGCCGGCGAAACGCGGCCCGGAACATGAGGAGCACGGTGACCGGACGCAGTCACGTGAACACGACGGCGAGCAGAGGAGGGTTCGAGGGGGAAACAAACGGGGAGGACTCACTGGCCCTGTAGACGTGCAAAGGCATGCTCGGGAGGGGCCGGAGTTGCGGTTCCGGCGATGGGGTGGCGGGTGGCTCCATCGGGGGCCCTTCCAGATCCAGCAATGGGGAGGAGGACGGGGACAGTGAGGCGGCCTCGGCGAGGTGCGCTGGCATTGTGGCGGGGACGGGGAGGCGTCCGGCGAGGAGGGCTCCGCGCGGCGGCGGGGTCGGGCGGTGAAGGGGTCAGGGCCCTCTGCCCCGATCTAGACGGGAGGGAAGGGGAGAGAGGCATGGGGGAAGCGAGTGGGGAAGAGGGGAGATATTTTGGGGGCTAGGTCACCGGGGGTGACCTTGTAGGCCAAAGAGGGGGGGCTGGGCCGGCCGATTAGCTAGTTGGGCCGGTGGGTCCAGCGTGGGGGGGGGGGTTCTTTTCATATATATTTTTATTTGCCTCTGTTTCCTATGTAAAAGAGCTACTGAATTATTTTTGTTAAATGTGGCACTCTACACAAAAATAGATAGGAACAAAGCGAAGTTGAATAAAAAGTTTGGGGTCAGAAGGAGTTGGCTAACCATTTTTAGAAATAGGAAAGGCCAATTTAATTATTGTTGGACCACAAGATAAAATCCCAGGGGCATTATGGGAACTCAACTGAGGTTGTTTCAACATGAAAATGATTAGGGGAATTTATAGGATAATGTGAATATTTAAGTTTTCATGTCTGACAAAATTTGAATTTGGGCTTTAAACTCGGTTTCGAATTTGTATTGTGATTGGGATCAAGCAAATATTATCAACAGTAACATGATGACATGGCACCATTAACACGGGTTTACTGTAGCATAATTATCCGGGCGTCACAGCTACGATCTTGTGCCCTCGGCAGGATATGGTAGATAGTCAGGCTTTTCGGCCTTTTTCATTTGTAGATGTTTGTACCCAGACATGTTAAGCTTCCGCATGAGCTTTGACTTGTATGCTCTGAATGCTGGGTCATGAGACCCATGTTTGTAATATCTTGCTCCTCGGAGCCTAATGAATAAATACTTGAGTTGTAGAGTCATGTTGTGATGCCATGTTGTATTTGCACATATTGAGCATATTGTGTGTATGTTATTGAAATGCTTGGTATGTGTGGGATCCGACTATCTAGTTGTTTATCCTTTGTAGCCCCTCTTACCGGGAAATGTCTCCTAGTGCTTCCACTAAGCCTTGGTAGCTTGCTACTGCTCTAGAACACTGAGGCTGGCCGGCATGTGTCATTCTTCGTTCCCGTGTCTGTCCCTTCGGCGAAATGTCACGCGGTGTCTACCGGAGTCCTGTTAGCCTGTTACAGCCCGGTTTACCAGAGTCTTGCTAGCCCAGTTGCTATAGCCCGGGTTCACTCGCTGATGACCGACACGTTCATTGATGGGTCATGCATGCATGTCCCTGTAAGTTAGCCACTTTGGGTTCACGACTAGCCATGTCAGCCCCGGCTCCTTGTCATATGGATGCTAGCGACACCATCGTATACGTGCGCCAAAAGGCGCAAACGGTCCCGGGCCTGGTAAGGCGACACCCGTGGGAATACCGTGCGTGAGGCCGCAAAGTGATATGAGGTGTTACATGCTAGATCGGTGTGGCATTGAGTCGGGGTCCTGACAGCGTTGGTATTAGAGCCTGACTGCCTATAGGATTACCAAGCCAAACTGGTCGAAGTCGAGTCTAGAAACTCTTTAGTTATATAAGGGAATTGATTGTGGGATGGAACATAAGTCTCTTTTTACTCCTTTACCTTATGCCCTTCTGATCTGAGTCATCATATCTTTCCTATGGGGTTAAGAAACTAGGCTTTCTCTTCCTTCTATCAGGATCACGTGTTACTAGTCTGTAGACTCATAAGATTGGTGGATTTAAGCCTCTGTTCAATTCCTACTACTTCTGTATGTTTACAGTTGGTCTAGAAACCTCGATATTATGATGTTAAGTGGTTATGCCACCTTCTTGTAGAATGTCTCAAATCTTTTCGAGCATTTACAACCGTTATGTTGTCCAAGTCATCCCAGGTTTCTAAACAGTCTGATGCATTTGCAAATTCCTCCTTACCATTCCGAAGCTCCTTTGTGCCAGATTAACCACACTAATCAGTGTGTTGAGGTACTCTATTGTCTCGACGTATATGTTGGATGCTATTATTATGACCCTAGGTGCCTTGGAGTACCACCTAGTAATCTAGCCATGTTTTGTGTTCCCGGTGTGATGATTCTGGCCATCATTCTCGAAAGCATCCCGTGATGCCATTTAATAGTAGATATTCTATTCTTGGGTTCTTGAACCCGAGATTCACCCTACTTACTTTGTGTTGATAGTATTTGCTAGTTCCCTTAGGTTATTAGTAACCTTTGCGATAGTCCTCGAAGTTGGTGGTTACCTTCTTCCAAGTACCATGAACTGCTTATGGCAGAAGTTCCTCGCTGAACCGAAAGATCACCACTAGAGTGCTCTTGACGGGTCCTCGATTCTATGATGTGACTCTGCCAGTTCTACCTTCTCCGCATGGGTTATCCGGAAGAAATATGTTGAACTCGGTCGACATGCTAATCCGTGCATCCACAACTCAGAAAATCATATGTTCTTTTGAGTTGTCCCTCTTTAGTTGTTTTCTGGCCCTCGTCTATCAATTGATAGTCAGGAGTAGTTATGCATTCGTGTTATCGATGACTATTATTCTTGTTGTCCGTCAAGCCATTCTATTCCGGAATGTCTAGGAGAAACAAACTCCAGTACCTTATCCATTTCAAGGATTTGATCAAAGCAGTTGTATTCCGCAGATCAAAATGCTAATCCAGCTTTTGTTCTGTTCTACCCTGGAGTATTACCATCTTTATATCAAGGATATCATGGGAATTGCACACTATCCTATGAACTATTGATATAGTGATACTTATCGCCCTCATTATTCATTTCTCGGTTTCCGTGTTGTTGCAACCAGAATGCCGACAAGTGAATCATGATGTGTGAAATCTATACTCCTAGCATCCTTGTTGCTTGGTAGTTAAAGGACAATAATTTTATTCTTACCGTGTTGGTTCTTGAATCATCATTCTAAGATAGATTATGCTACCTAGTCCTTATTTTCGGTGCACTCTTCGATCAATGAGTTAGAATTGTGTTAATCCCTCGCTCTTTTGATCATATCATCTTGCCCTGAAAAGCAAGATTGTTCTCGAGCTTAGTAACATATCGGTAGTTCATGATTTTCCGGATATCTTCTCGGAAGTATCACCAGGTTGTTCCCTGACTGCAATGTTGAGCTCGTGATCAAGTTGGCTTCTTGTAACCATCCTTTCTCCAAGAATCTGTGTTGGATACCCCTGAGCTAGATGGTTAAGTTGAACAACAACTTGGAGAGTTGGAAGATAAAAGCTCGCCTGACTTAGTTCATTTCAAAGGGATATCTTGTGTGTGTGTGTTGAAGAGAGATGATATCTTCATCAATTGGTCCTCGTGATCAGTTGTTGGATCTAATGTCTTGACAAAACCTTGACTTGAGTGTGGGCTATAATCAAATCAAATCAGAACCAACAATGTTCATAATGTTGTCTTACTCGTGGTTGATCCCTCGAGCATACACCATTACATCTTTTGGTCTGACCAATGCTATCACCGTGTTCACTTAATTGTGGAATTCCATCCATATGGAAACCTGTATGAATTGATGTGGAGCCCATCGACAACATTCCTATCTTCTCCATGATTTTGTTGGACACTAAACTAGTGTCGGAAACTTATATAAGCATTACCTTCATGTCCCGTGCAAGAAGCATATGTTTGGATGAAAGAAGTGACTTCCTCTAACTCATGTGCATCTGATGCACGTTGCCGTCGTGGATTCGAGAAAGTCAATGTTGCTTCCTCTGGAATCATCCCAAATCGATCATGCATCAGTGCGAAGTATTCAGTGGTTTGGAGACTTGCAACCTTCATTCTATATGCATTCCTAGCACCCCAAGCCACTGATTGATTTGTTCGAGGAAAAGGAGTTGTTGTGCAAATACTAGTTCATGCACAAGATTCCGATATCCTCAATGATGGTTCCCTACCAGAACTCGGTAGTGTTCATTGTAAGACTACCATGTGATCATGCTTGTTTGGGACAGCATGTTCACATGTGTGTAGCAGAACCAGCTCATGTTTTGGAGCTTGCTATCATAGTTCATTCCTCGAGAATCTTGCAACGCCATCTCGTCGATTTGTGTTGCAAACTTTCATTTTTCTTTCTAGACTCGATGAGTCTGGAATATCCTGACACCAACAAGATCTGAATCTCAGGCAGATATGATGGTTGGACTATTTTCCAAGAACTATAATAATGGTCTCTTTGTAACTCGGTAAAATGGATGTCGTGGCCAACACACCCAGCCGGAAGACCCATTATTGTAGTATCTTGATTGAGGAAGTTGACCACCTCCCCATAAGGATTTCGTAGGATACTACTCCCTAGTTGCCCTTTATGGATTTTTTGTGTTCCCGAAGTCCGACCCTTTACTTGATGTTCTAGATAACAAACCATAACTGTGAATGGGACGCGCTAGCACATCAAGGAGAACATTAGAAGCAGAGTGCTAAATGTCTCTCGGTCGATAATCTAGATTTTGTTCCTTCGCCTCACTAAGGTGGAATCTGGGAAGGTGTTATCTTCTTTTACGTCTGCATCGTCCATCACTATTCATCATGGTAGTATGTTGTGTTGCCAGGATCCTTGACACGGATATTGGTAAAACCTTGATGAATATGGAAATGCTCAAGTTCTTGAGAGCGCGCACAAGCACTTGGTGTTATCATCGGCACTAACTGGGATTGCTCCCAGTTTCCTCGGTTATGCTATAACTTTTCAAACAGTGGAATCACTCTCTACTGTTGGGTTTCCTCCCAGTTACTAGAATCATTCCCAGCATTTGCTTTTTGTTCCCAGCTTGCACCGCCATTGTGCCATCCTACCTTGGACTACCCTTCTCAGCAACTACTGATCAGGATCATCCCCAAAGTGGTCCTACCATGGGTTCCGTCCATTTCTGATGATAAGAAAAATCATCCATTGCGTTGTCTTCAACAAGGTAATCCACATCATCCATTCTAGTCTGGGTATGCCATTCCTTTGTACTCCGCCAATCGATTGTTGGTGAATTGCCTTAGGCTGGTATAAAGAGTCTCAATGATCTCTATATCAAAAGTAATTATTTTTGCCACTTAAGGGATAACTCTACGAGTCACCCTCCTTAAGGTGTCTCGATTATGGTATCATGACAACTTAACTCCTCGCTACGTTGACAACCGCTCACCACCCTCATAAGTGTGAAATTGTTGTCTACCTAGTGAGCCCTCGTCATTTGTTTCACTCCATCCCTTTGGATAGATGTGTGCTTCGTGTCTCAGCTCGAGAGATGTTGCTATGTCTCATTTCATGAGCTGATCCTGAGTTGCTCGATCTTCAAGAAGATCGATCCTTCTAGAGTTTTCCTTTCCCCTCGTTGTCATGTTGGTTGAAGTTTCCGGAGCAAGACATCGAGACAAATATGGTGATCGAATCAATGTTCTTATGAAGCGCAACCTAGATCATGAAGATTATGTTAGTTTGCATTCCCCCTTCATCTTACCCTACGCTTGAATCTCGGGACGAGATTCTTGTTTAGTGGGGGTGAGTTGTCAATCCCTAGCTTCTAGCAATGCACTAGTGCTAGCCTTTGGTGATGCATCATGTTTACTTTTTACAGAAAGTTGAAATGGGGATGACAGAACCCCCATCACCCCCTTAAACCAACTAGGGTTACTAAAATCATTTCAATGAACCCAAAATGCGCTTCTAAAAGTTCATCATCTATGCCTTGGTCTAGAACCTCTCACAAAAATGGTGCACAATTTTCTAGGACAATAGAGGGTCACTAGATTAAATCATATAGTATTTGCATTTGGGCTTGTAAATTTTATAAAATATTTTAAATGCTCAAATAATCACAAACTGAAATGTTTGCTGCTGGAAATATTCCAAAAAGTGACACTGAGCGGTTTCATGATTTTTGGAAATGCCCTGGAATTTTTAATAAAGCCCAAACAGTATAACAAAATAGAAAAAAAACAGGAATTAAAAGAGAGGGAGAGAAACTGACATGGCGCTTACCTGCAGCCCACCTGGCCAGCCCAACCGTCCCACCCCGCCACCGCAGCCCCCTCTGTCACCTTCCTCCTCGCGCTAGTAGGCAGAGCACGTGGCCGCTGCGCGACGGCACGCGCCCCGGCCACCTCCACCCTGCCTGCCTGCGTCCCAGTCCCCCTGGATCTCTCCCGCATTGCCACCCCCCGGACCTCTCTCACTCTCTCCCGTCCTTCTCCCCTCCTCTGCTCTCTCTCCCTCTCGCGCCCGAGCACAGCCGTCACCGTCATTCGCCGTTGCCGTGGCCAAAGCCACTGCCTCGCCTCGCCAACGCGCTCAGAGCTCCGCCTGGTCCCCTCTTCCTTCCCACCAAGCCGCACAGCGCCGGAAGCCCCTAGACGCCGCCAGCTCCGTTGTTCCCCTCCTCGGCCACCGAAGACTGCCGTCGTTGATACACTACCTCCGCCGCATCCCCGAGCTCGCTGAGACCGTCCTCTACCCTGCTGTGAGCTCCACCATCGTTTCCCCCTCTCCCCGTGCCCTACTTCCCTCTCTAGCCGCCATTCGCAATGAGCCCGAGAGCTCTTTGCCGCCAGCCATGTCGACACCGTTGCCTAGAGCCGCAACCGAGCACACAGTCGTGCTCAATGCACCCCCAGGAGGTCATAGCGCCCCTCCTTGCCTCATGTCGTGCTTCCTAACGTCGAAACGCTCGACGCCCGAACCTCGGTCGCTGCCGCGAGCTCGCTTCTGATGAGCTCGGTCCAACCCAGCTGCTCTCGCTTGCTCCATTAGATGCGACCGCCAGCTCCCCGTAGAGCCTTTCCGCCGCTCATTTGGTCGCGTGAGCTGCGATTACGAGCACCTCCGCCGTCTCTGGTGTCGCTGGCGATGAGCCGTGGACCAAGTCCGGCGAGGTTGACTCGTTTGACTTGGGGTTTGACACCCCAGGGTCACTGACACGCGGGCCCGCTCCTGTTAATCTTTAGTTAGTTTTAGGTTAGTGCTAATTAACCCTGACAGTTAGTTTAGACACTGACCAGTGGGCCTAGGCCCTAATTAACCTAGGTCAATGCTAACGTAACACTAACTAACTCTGTTAGTTAGTTGTTACACTGACATGTGGGTCCCAGCCATCAGGTTTGACCTGGCCCGACGCCTTTGACCTGCTGATGTCACCCCGACGTCATGGTGACGCAGTTAACCTTTTCTAGATTTATTCTTTTTCAGGAAATTCCAGAAAATGCCCTAAACTTCTAAAAATCATAGAAATTAATCTGTAACTCCTAATGCAAAGATTTATATATGAAAAATGATCAAAAAAAATCCAATCTATCCATATGTACTGGTTTCATGCATGATTAAGCAACTTAACCTTGCTGTTTAGTGCAAAACATGATAATGCACTATTTAAATTCATAATTTGAGTTTGGGATTGAACCTTTGGTTCAAAATGACCCAAACCCGTCTGATGGTAGTTGCATTAGGCCAACACATTCATGTTGCCATGTCATGATCATGCATCATATTGTGCATTGCATTGATTGTGTTCTTTCTCTATTACCGGTGTTTGTCCCCTCTCAATAGATGACGTACCGACGATGAGTTCGATGACACCGATGAAGAGCTATACTATCTTCAAAAGTGCCAGGTAAGCAAAACCACCTTGTTCATTCCGATACAATCCCACTCTCTCGCTCCTGCTCTCTTTTACTGCATTAGGACAACAACGATTCAACTGTTACATGCTGCGGTAGTTGAACCCCTTTCCTCTGCATGACATGTCATTGCCACAGTAAATAGATGAAACCCACTAGCATGAGTAGGAGTTGTTTGAGCCCTGATGTGCCTACTCATGCATGCTTGTTTGTCATGCCTGCTACTGCTTAGAGTTGAGTCAGATCTGATTCATCGGGGATGAATTGGAGATGTGTGAACATGTCCTACTATGTGTGAGCTAAGTGTGTGAACATGATTTGGTAAAGGTAGCGGTGAGAGGCCATGTAGGATTACATGGTGGGTTGTCTCATTGAAGTCGTCCTCAGGAACTAAGTTCTGTGTTTGTGATCCATGAACAGCTACTACCACACATAGGGCTCCTTAATTGACCCTCTTGACTTATTAATCAACTCGATCTCTGTCCAGGAGTTGCAACTAGTTTCTGGTGTTTGTAGGTTGTGCTAGTAGTCTACCAAGTGGCACCCAGTACAGGTGGGCTTGGGTCAGACTAGGCACCGTGGTCGGGTATGCCAAGCGCCGCCCATTTGGTGGGCTTGGAACCCTGTACACATCGTTTGGGGCCGTGAGCGACACCCCAGCTGGATCTCCTTGCGGATGGAACCTGAATGGGTGATAAACCTGGACTAGAGACTTGCATGGTTAGTTAGGTCGTGGCCGACACCCTCGCCAGGCTTCCGCTTGAAGGCTGCCGAGATAAGTGGCGAGAGCGTGTGTGAAGAAGTACACCCCTGCAAGGTTAATATGATCTATTCGAATAGTTGCGTCCGCGGTAAAGGACCTCTGGGTTGCCTATACAGTTCATGGACAAGTGAAAGTGGATACTCTAAAATACGCAAGATAAGCGTGAGTGCTATGGATGGCATTCTCGTAGGGAGACGGGAGCGGATCCATAGTGGTGTATTGGTATGGTGAATATTTGGACTCGTGTGCGCCACCTCAAAAGAGTTACTTGCAGTCGTACTTCACGATAGCCACTGATTCAAAGCTGGCTTGCTGCTGTTAAACCCCACCATCCCCTTTGTTGATGGTGATGCATATGTAGTTAGTTCTGATGTAAGTCTTGCTAGGTACATTTGTACTCATGTTTGCTTATTTTATGTTTTTGTAGAGAGAATTCCGTCTCACTAGTAGTTCTGCGTGGACTTTGACGTTTAGCTTGTTACCTCAGCTACGATCTTGTGCCCTCGGCAGGATCTGGTAGATAGTCAGGCTTTTCGGCCTTTTTCATTTGTAGATGTCTGTACCCAGACATGTTAAGCTTTCGCATGTGCTTTGACTTGTATGCTCTGAATGCTGGGTCATGAGACCCATGTTTGTCATATCTCGCTCCTCGGAGCCTAATGAATAAATACTTGAGTTGTAGAGTCATGTTGTGATGCCATGTTGTATTTGCATATATCGAGCATATTGTGTGTATGTTATTGAAATGCTTGGTATGTGTGGGATCCGACTATCTAGTTGTTTATCCTTGGTAGCCCCTCTTACCGGGAAATGTCTCCTAGTGCTTCCACTGAGCCTTGGTAGCTTGCTACTACTCCGGAGCACTTAGGCTGGCCGGCATGTGTCTTTCTTCATTCATGTGTCTGTTCCTTCGAGGAAATGTCACGCGGTGTCTACCGGAGTCCTCTTAGCCTGCTACAGCCTGGTTTACCGGAGTCCTGCTAGCCCAGTCGCTACAGCCCAGGTTCACTCGCTGATGACCGACATGCTCGTTGTTGGGTCATGTATGCATGTCCCTGTAAGTTAGCGCCACTTTGGGTTCACGACTAGCCATGTCAGCCTGGGCTCCTTGTCATATGGATGCTAGCGACACCATCATATACGTGTGCCAAAAGGCGCAAACTATCTCGGGCCTGGTAAGGCGACACCCGTGGGAATACCGTGCGTGAGGCCGCAGAGTGATATGAGGTGTTACATGCTAGATCGGTGTGGCATTGAGTCAGGGTCCTAACAAGTATGAATAAGCCGGCAAATTAGTAAGTCGGTCATTCGGTAACATTTTGTGGTTTACCAAGCATTGGGCACTCTATGCAGATGAGATTGCAAATAGAAATATTACGAAAACAACTGCGCCTACGGATCTAGAAATTGCTATGAAAAGGGAAAATAAAAGACCTAAATGAGTGCAGATACCAGATCTATTCTGTCAATGGGCATCTAATAAAGGCAATATAGAGATCCTAATTGGCATAGATGGCATGATCGCAGTATTACAATGCATGCTCTAATTGTTTAAACAAGTTCGAATCTATAGGGGAGAAAAGGCGATGAACGCCGACGAACTATGAAAGAACTGCAAAGAAAGAGCAGAGCACTTACAGATCTAAAGAAGAGAGGCCTTGAAGCACCGGAGCGCCGCTGGAGTGGTCGGGGTGCTATGGATGAAGCTTCGGTGATGTTTGAAGCGGTGGCAAAGGCACAGTCGAGTTGGCCGGAGAACAAGAAGAGGTGCGGCGGAGCTGCGGGCGCAAGGAAGACGATGGTAAAAGTAAGTCATGCAGCCCGTCGCATGTATTTATAAGATGGTAAGAAGGCGGAAGGGCAAGTGCGAAAACAGAGGAAGCGCAGTAAATTTTGGGTGAAAAGGAACCTCAATTTTCGGGCCTAACGGATGTGCTCAAAGATTCGCTATGGTGTCACATCTAAGCTCCATGAATTCAGGAAGGTGATGTCACAGCACGAAGAAACAACAAATGTCAAGTATAAAGGTGTCAAAAGCCGGCAGTATCCCATAACCCAGCCAAAAGATAAGCTGAATAGGTAAAAGAGAAGTTCTGGCTCACCAAAAGATGACCCGGACTTAATTCCAGTGTGAAGTTTAACATGGATAAATCCAAGTTAACCTCGGGGCTAATGTTGGGGATATAACAACAGTATGACGCGGCCGGGATATGACCGGGTCATCCTATGGTGGCTTGATGACCCACAACTATAGGGGATCTATTGTAGTCCTTTCGATGAGTAACATTATCGAACCCAACGAGGAGCAAAAGGAAATGACAAGTGGTTTTGAGCAAGGTATTCTCTGCAAGCACTGAAATTATCGGTAATAGATAGTTTTGTGATAAGATAATTCATAACGGGTAACAAGTAACAAGTGTAACAAAGGTGCAGCAAGGTGGCCCAATCCTTTTTGTAGCAAAGGAAAAGCCTGGACAAACTCTTATATAAAGCAAAGTGCTCCCGAGGACACATGGGAATTATTGTCAAGCTAGTTTTCATCATGCTCATATGATTTGTGTTCATTACTTTGATAATTTAATATGTGGGTGAACCGGTGCTTGGGTGCTTTCCTTCCTTGGACAAGCCTCACACTTATGATTAATCCCTCTCGCGAGCATTTATAACCCACAAGTGTAGGGGATCAACTGTAGCCTCTTTTGATAAGTAAGAGTGTCGAACCCAACGAGGAGCTAAAGGTAGAATAAATATTCCCTCAAGTTCTGTCGACCACCGATACAACTCTACGCACGCTTAGCGTTCGCTTTACCTAGAACAAGTATGAAATTAGTAGTACTTTGTAGGTGTTGTTGGATAGGTTTGCAAGATAATAAAGAGCACGTAAATATAAACTAGGGGCTGTTTAGATGAAGACACAACTAAATTAGTTTTAGTAGAGAGCTTTTTGTCACGAGAAAGTTATTTGTCCCTAGGCAATCGATAACTAAACCAGTAATCACTATTGCATTTTTATTTGAGGGAGAGGCAATTTCATAAGCACCCTTAAAAGCAAAAAATTCTTCAATTTGTTGAACATCATAGTAATTATAAGCACCCTTAGCATACGAAGATATGATTACATTATCACTAAACTCACATTGGTAGGGAAGGTGTTTCTTAGGGTTTTCAGAACAACAAGTAAAATATTTCACATAAATTCCAAGCATAGCATTGCAAACGATGAATTTGATCCAGTAAAAGTTTCCCTTTTTCAGATATACGGTGCTGCACATAACAAGCATGCTCATCTAAAGATTTGCCCTCAACTAAGCTAGTTGGGGGTTCAGCACGAGCACATAGGGATCAAGGATGATCCAAGTAAAAATGCTTTGGGAGTGTGATAAATTTTGAGTGGTTCTTCAACCACAAGTTCAGTAGGTACAACTAATTTTTTTGGTATTTTGCGTTTCCTACCCATAACTAAAGATAGAAAACAACTGAGAATAGCAAATAAAAATTACTTAGTGATAAAGCAAACAAGCACATACGAGAATATTCACCCCACACTATAACTCCCCGGCAACGGCGCCAGAAAAAGGTCTTGATAACCCACAAGTGTAGGGGATCAATTGTATCCTCTTTCGATAAGTAAGAGTGTCGAACCCAACAAGGAGCTAAAGGTAGAACAAATATTCCCTCAAGTTTTGTCGACCATCGATACAACTCTACGCACGCTTAGCGTTCGCTTTACCTAGAACAAGTATGAAACTGGTAGTACTTTGTAGGTGTTGTTGGATAGGTTTGCAAGATATGAAAGAGCACGTAAATATAAACTAGGGTCTGTTTAGATGAAGACACAACTAAATAAGTTTTAGTAGAGAGCTTTTTGTCACGAGAAAGTTATTTGTCCCTAGGCAATCGATAACTAAACCGGTAATCACTATTGCAATTCTATTTGAGGGAGAGGCATAAGCTAACATATTTTCTCTTCTTGGATCATATGCACTTATGATTGGAACTCTAGCAAGCATCCGCAACTACTAAAGATCATTAAGGTAAAACCCAACCGTAGCATTAAAGCATCAAGTCCCCTTTATCCCATACGCCACAACCCCCTTACTCGGGTTTATGCTTCTGTCACTCAAGCAACCCACTATAAGCGAATCATGAACATATTGCAACACCCTACAGCGGGAATCCCTCACGCTTGCGCGACTCGGAGGGCACAATAGGACAGCACAAATAATAAAACATGCAACTCAAACCAATCACGATCATCAATTAACCCATAGGACAAAACGGATCTACTCAAACATCATAGGATAGCCATACATCATTGGGAAATAATATATAGCGTTGAGCACCATGTTTAAGTAGAGATTACAGCGGGTAAAAGAGAGGTTACACCACTGCATAGAGGGGGAAGAGTTGGTGATGAAGGCGGTGAAGTTGTTGGTGTAGATCGTGGTGATGATGATGGCCCCTGGCGGCGTTCCGGCACCACCGGAAGCAAGGGGGAGAGAGCCCCCCTTCTTCTTCTTCTTCCTTGACCTTCTCCCTAGATGGGAGAGGGGTTTCCCCTCTGGTCCTTGGCTCCCATGGCATGGGAGGGGCGAGAGCCCCTTCGAGATTGGATCTGTCTCTCTGTCTCTCTCTGTTTCTGCGTTCCCAGATTTTGCCCTTTCACCGTTTCTTTTATATCTGGAGATCCGTAACTCCGATTGGATTGAACATTCACCATACTTCTAGTAGCCCAAAAATTCTACCAAAATTAGGAAAAAAATTATAGCAAGATAGTGCAAAAAGAATCAGAACCGTTTGACGCTCCAGTAAAAAATGTAAAATCGCGCACTACGGCCAAAGTTTCTGTCCTGCACCGAACAAACCAACAAGCATTGTAAACATCCTAAAGGCAAACCTTGGCACATTATTTTCATAATACAATGGAACTATACAAGGGGATAATTATTTTTGATGAAAAGTTTCTGTAATTAAGATTCACAAAGTTTGTCCGTGAGCATGAACATGAAGGAAATATGCCCTAGAGGCAATAATAAAGTTATTATTTATTTCCTTATTTCATGATAAATGTTTATTATTCATGCTAGAATTGTATTAACCGGAAAGATAATACATGTGTGAATACATAGACAAACATAGTGTCACTAGTATGCCTCTACTTGACTAGCTCGTGAATCAAAGATGGTTAAGTTTCCTAGCTGTAGACA
Organism: Aegilops speltoides; assembly: GCA_021437245.1. Taxonomy (NCBI): domain Eukaryota; kingdom Viridiplantae; phylum Streptophyta; class Magnoliopsida; order Poales; family Poaceae; genus Aegilops; species Aegilops speltoides. The sequence goes on from CM038144.1 coordinate 211,382,812, forward strand.
TGAGTTGTCATTTGATTAACGGGATCACATCATTAGGAGAATGATGTGATTGACTTGACCCATTCCGTTAGCTTAGCACTTGATCATTTAGTATATTGATATTGCTTTCTTCATGACTTGTACATGTTCCTACAACTATGAGATTACGCAACTCCCGTTTACCGGAGGAACACTTTGTGTGCTACCAAACGTCACAACGTAACTGGGTGATTATAAAGGAGCTCTACAGGTGTCTCCAAAAGTACATGTTGAGTTGGCATATTTCGAGATTAGGTTTTCTCACTCCGATTGTCGGAGAGGTATCTCCGGGCCCTCTCGATAATGCACATCACTATAAGCCTTGCAAGCAATGTAGCTAATGAGTTAGCTACGGAATGATGCATTACTTAACGAGTAAAGAGACTTGCTGGTAACGAGATTGAACTAGGTACTGGGATACTGGCGATCGAATCTCGGGCAAGTAACATACCGATGACAAAGGGAACAACGTATGTTGTTATGCGGTTTGACCGATAAAGATCTTCGTAGAATATGTAGGAGCCAATATGAGCATCCAGGTTCCACTATTTGTTATTGACCGGAAACGAGTCTCGGTCATGTCTACATAGTTCTCGAACCCGTAGGGTCCGCATGCTTAAGGTTTCGATGACAGTTATATTATGAGTTTATGAGTTTTGATGTACCGAAGGAGTTCGAAGTTCCGGATGAGATTGGGGACATGACGAGGAGTCTCGGGATGGTTGAGACATAAAGATCGATATATTGGACGACTATATTCGGACTTCGGAAAGGTTCTGAGTGATTTGGGTATTTATCGGAGTACCGGAGAGTTACGGGAATTCGCCGGGGAGAATTATTGGACCTTATTGGGCCATACGGGAAAGAGAAAGGGGCTGTCTAGGGCAGGCCGCGCCCCCAAGGCCTAGTCCGGGTGGACTAGGGGAGAAACGCCTCCTTCCTTCCCTTCTCTCTTCCCCTTCCTTCTCTCCTACTCCTACTAGGAAAGGAGGAGTCCTACTCCCGGTAGGAGTAGGACTCCCCCCTTGGCGCGCCTCTCCCTGGCTGGCCGCCTCCTCCCCTTGCTCCTTTATATACGGGGGCAGGGGGACACCCCATAGACACACAAGTTGATCTTCGTGATCGTTCCTCAGCCATGTGCGGTGCCGCCCTCCACCATATTCCACCTCGGTCATATCGTTGTGGTGCTTAGGCGAAGCCCTGCATCGGTAGAACATCATCATTGTCACCACAACGTCGTGCTGACGGAACTCATCCCCGACACCCTGCTGGATCGGAGTCTGGGGATCGTCATCGAGCTGAACGTGTGCTGAACTCGGAGGTGCCGTACGTTCAGTACTTGGATCGGTCGGATCGTGAAGACATACGACTACATCAACCGCGTTGTCATAACGCTTTAAACTTCTGATCTCAGGGTACATGGACAACACTCTCCCCTCTTGTTGCTATCCATCACCATGATCTTGCGTGTGCGTAGGAATTTTTTTGAAATTACTACGTTCCACAATAGTGGTATCAGAGCCAGATTTTATGCGTAGATGTTATATGCACGAGTAGAACACGAATGAGTTGTGGGCGATACAAGTCATACTGCTTACCAGCATGTCATACTTTGGTTCGGCGGTATTGTTGGATGAAGCGGCCCGGGCCGACATTACGTGTACGCTTACACGAGACTGGTTCTACCGACGTGCTTTGCACACAGGTGGCTGGCGGGTGTCAGTTTCTCCAACTTTAGTTGAACCGAGTGTGGCTACGCCTGGTCCTTGTGAAGGTTAAAACAGCACTATCTGGACGAACTATCATTGTGGTTTTGATGCGTAGGTAAGAACGGTTCTTGCTCAGACCGTAGCAGCCACGTAAAATTTGCAACAACAAAGTAGAGGACGTCTAACTTGTTTTTGCAGGGCATATTGTGATGTGATATGGTCAAGACGTGATGCTATATTTTATTGTATGAGATGATCATGTTTTGTAACCGAGTTATCGGCAATGGCGAGAGCCATATGGTTGTCGCTTTATTGTATGAAATGCAAGCATACGTAATTGCTTTACTTTATCACTAAGCGGTAGCGATAGTCGTAGAAGCAATAGATGGCGTAACGACAACGATGCTACGATGGAGATCAAGGTGGTGCGCTGGTGACGATGGTGATCATGACGGTGCTTCGGAGATGGAGATCACAAGCACAAGATGATGATGGCCATATCATATCACTTATATTGATTGCATGTGATGTTTATCCTTTATGCATCTTATCTTGCTTTGATTGACGTTAGCATTATAAGATGATCTCTCACTAATTATCAAGAAGTGTTCTGCCTGAGTATGCACCGTTGCGAAAGTTCTTCGTGCTGAGACACCATGTGATGATCGGGTGTGATAGGCTCTATGTTCAAATACAACGGGTGCAAAACAGTTGCACACGCGGAATACTCAGGTTAAACTTGACGAGCCTAGCATATACAGATATGGCCTCGGAACACGGAGACCGAAAGGTCGAGCGTGAATCATATAGTAGATATGATCAACATAGTGATGTTCACCATTGAAAACTACTCCATCTCATGTGATGATCGGACATGGTTTAGTTGATTTGGATCACGTGATCACTTAGATGACTAAAGAGATGTCTGTCTAAGTGGGAGTTCTTAAGTAATATGATTATTTGAACTTAAATTTATCATGAACTTAGTCCTGGTAGTATTTTGCAAATTATGTTGTAGATCAATAGCTCGTGTTGTTGCATTCATATGTTTATTTTGATATGTTCCTAGAGAAAATTGTGTTGAAAGATGTTAGTAGCAATGATGCGGATTGGATCCGTGATCTGAGGTTTATCCTCATTGCTACATAGAAGAATTATGTCCTTAATGCACCACTAGGTGACACACCTATTGCAGGAGCAGATGCAGACGTTATGAACGTTTGGCTAGCTCAATATGATGACTACTTGATAGTTTAGTGCACCATGCTTAACGGCTTAGAATCGGGACTTCAAAGACGTTTTGAACGTCATGGACCATATGAGATGTTCCAGGAATTGAAGTTAATATTTCAAACAAATAGCCGAGTTTAGAGATATGAAGTCTCCAACAAGTTCTATAGCTAAAAGATGGAGGAGAATCGCTCAACTAGTGAGCATGTGCTCGATTATGCAGGTACTTCAATCGCTTGAATCAAGTGGGAGTTAATCTTCCAGATAAGATAGTGATTGACAGAATTCTCTAGTCACCATCACTAAGTTACTAGAACTTCGTGATGAACTATAGTATGCAAGGGATGACGAAAACGATTCCCGAGCTCTTCGTGATGTTGAAATCGACGAAGGTAGAAATCAAGAAAGAGCATCAAGTGTTGATGATTGATAAGACCACTAGTTTCAAAAAAAGGGCAAAGGGAAAGAAAGGGAAACTTCAAGTAGAATGGCAAACAAGTTGTTACTCCCGTGAAGAAGCCCAAAGCTGGACCAAAGCCTGGCGAGTGCTTACACTTCAAAGGAAATGGTCACTGGAAGCAGAAATGCCCTGAATATTTGGTGGATAAGAAGGATGGCAAAGTGAACAAGGGTATATTTGATATACAGGTTATTGATGTGCGCCTTACTAGTGTTTATAGTAGCCCCTGAGTATTTGATACTTGTTCGGTTGCTAAGATTAGTAACTCAAAACAGGAGTTACAGAATAAATAGAGACTAGTTGAAGGGGAAGTGACGATGAGTGTTGGAAGTAGTTCCAAGATTGATATGATCATCATCGCACACACCCTATACTTTCGGGATTAGTGTTAAACGTAAATAATGTTATTTGGAGTTTGCATTGAGCATGAATATGATTTGATCATGTTTATTGCAATACAGTTATTCATTTAAAGTCAGAGAATAATTGTTGTTCTGTTTACATGAATAAAACCTTCAAATGGTCATACACCCAATGAAAATAGTTTGTTGGATCTCGATCGTAGTGATACACATATTCATAATATTGATGCCAAAATATGCAAAGTTAATAATGATAGTGCAGCTTATTTGTTGTACTGCCGTTTGGGTCATATCGGTGTAAAGTGCATGAAGAAACTCCATAAAGATGGATTTTCGAAATCACTTGGTTATGAATCATTTGATGCCTGTGAACCGTGCCTTTTGGGCAAGATGACTAAAACTCCGTTCTCCGGAACAATGGAACAAGCTACTGACTTATTGAAAATAATACATACCGATGTATGCGATCCGATGAGTGTTAAGGCTCGCAGCGTGTATCGTTATTTTCTAACCTTCACAGATGATTTGAGCAGATATGGGTATATCTACTTGATGAAACATAAGTCTGAAACATTTGAAAAGTTCAAAGAATTTCAGAGTGAAGTGGAAAATCATCGTAACAAGATAAATAAAGTTCTTACGATCTGATCGTGGAGACGAATATTTGAGTTACGAGTTTGGTCTTCATTTGAAACAATGTGAAATAGTTTTGCAACTCACGCCACCTGGAACACCACAATGTAATGGTGTGTCCAAACGTCATAATCGTACTTTACTAGATATGGTGCGATCTATGATGTCTCTTATCGGTTTACCACTATCGTTTTGGGGTTGTGCATTAGAGACGGCTGCATTCACGTTTAATAGGGCACCATCTAAATCCGTTGAGACGATGTTGTATGAACTATGGTTTAGCAGTAAACCTAAGCTGTCATTTCTTAAAGTTTGGAGTTGTGATGCTTATATGAAAAAGGTTTTCAACCTGATAAGCTCGAACCCAAATCGGAGAAGTACGTCTTCATAGAATACCCAAAGGAAACTATTGGGTAGACCTTCTATCACAGATCCGAAGGCAAAAACATTCGTTGCTAAGAATGGATCCTTTCTAGAGAAGGAGTTTCTCTCGAAAGAAGTGAGTGGGAGGAAAGTAGAGCTTGATAAGGTAATTTGTACCTTCTCTCGAATTGGAAAGTAGTTCATCACAGAAATCAGTTCCAGTGATTCGTACACCAATTAGTGAGGAAGCTAATGATGATGATCATGAAACTTCAGATCAAGTTACTACAAAACCTCGTAGGTCTTCCAAAGTACAGTCCGCACCAGAGTGGTACGGTAATCCTGTTCTGGAAATCGTGTTACTAGACCATGATGAACCTACGAACTATGAGGAAGCGATGATGAGCCCAGATTCCACGAAATGGCTTGAGGCCATGAAATCTGATATGGGATCCATGTATGAGAACAAAGTGTGGACTTTGGTGGAGTTACTCGATGATCGGCAAGCCATATTGTATAAATGGATCTTCAAGAGGAAGACAGATGCTGATAGTAGTGTTACTATCTACAAAGCTCGACTTGTCGCAAAAAGGTTTTCGACAAGTTCAAGGTGTTGACTACAATGAGATTTTCTCAACTGTCGCGATGCTTAAGTCTGTCCGAATCATGTTAGCAATTGCCACATTTTATGAAATCTGGCAAATGGATGTCAAAACTGCATTCCTTCATGGATTTATTAAAGAAGAGTTGCATATGATGCAACCAGAAGGTTTTGTCAATCCTAAAGGTGCTAACAAAGTGTGCATGCTCCAGTGATCCATCTATGGACTGGTGCAAGCATCTCGGAGTTGGAATATACCCTTTGATGAGTTGATCAAAGCATATGGTTTTATACAGACTTGCGATGAAGCCTGTATTTACAATAAAGTGAGTGGGAGCACTACCGCCTTTCTGATAAATATATGTGAGTAACATATTGTTGATCAGAAATGATGTAGTATTTTTCTGGAAAGCATAAATGAGTATTTGAAAGGAGTTCTTTAAAAGAAAGACCTCAGTAAAGCTACTTACATATTGAGCATCAAGAACTATTGAGATAGATCAAGACGCTTGATAAGATTTTCAATGAGTACATACCTTGACAAGATTTTGAAATAGTTCAAAATGGAACAGTCAAAGAAAGAGTTCTTGCCCATGTTGCAAAGGTGTGAAATTGAGTAAGACTCAAATCCCGACCACGGTAGAAAATAGAAAAGAGAATGAAAGTCATTCACTATGCCTCAGTCATATGTTCTATAAAGTATGCTATGTACCAGACCTATTATATACCTTGCTCTGAATCTGGCAAGGGAGTACAATAGTGATCTAGGCGTAGATCACTGGACATTGGTCAAGAATATCCTTAGTGAGGACTAAGGAAATATTTCTCAATTATGGAGGTGATAAAAGAGACCATCATAAAGAGTTACATCGGTGCAAGCTTTCACACTGATCCAGATGACTCTAAGTCTCAATCTGGATACATATTGAAAGTGGGAGCAATTAGTTAGAGTAGCTTCATGCAGAGCATTGTAGACATAGAATATTTTCAAAATACATACGGCTCTGAATGTGACAGACCCGTTGACTAAGCTTCCCTCACGAGCAAAACATGATCACACCTTAGTACTCTTTGGGTGTTAATCACATAGCGATGTGGACTAGATAATTAACTTTAGTAAACCCTTTGGGTGTTGGTCACATGACAATGTGAACTATGGGTGTTAATCATGTACATATATGAATATTGGTGTTAAATCACATGGTGATGTGAACTAGATTATTGACTCTAGTGCAAGTGGGAGACTGAAGGAAATATGCCCTAGAGGCAATAATAAAGTTATTATTTATTTCCTTATTTCATGATAAATGTTTATTATTCATGCTAGAATTGTATTAACCGGAAACATAATACATGTGTGAATACATAGACAAACATAGTATCGCTAGTATGCCTCTACTTGACTAGCTCATGAATCAAAGATGGTTAAGTTTCCTAGCCGTAGACATGAGTTGTCATTTGATTAACGGGATCACATCATTAGGAGAATGATGTGATTGACTTGATCCATTCCGTTAGCTTAGCACTTGATCGTTTAGTATATTGCTATTGCTTTCTTCATGACTTGTACATGTTCCTACAACTATGAGATTATGCAACTCTCGTTTACCGGAGAAACACTTTGTGTGCTAGCAAACGTCACAATGTAACTGGGTGATTATAAAGGAGCTCTACAGGTGTCTCCGAAGGTACATGTTGAGTTGGCGTATTTTGAGATTAGGTTTTGTCACTCCGATTGTTGGAGAGGTATCTCTGGGCCCTCTCGGTAATGCACATCACTATAAGCCTTGCAAACAATGTAGCTAATGAGTTAGTTACGGAATGATGCATTACATAACGAGTAAAGAGACTTGCCGGTAACGAGATTGAACTAGGTATTGGGATACCGTCGATCGAATCTCGGGCAAGTAACATACCGATGAAAAATGGAACAATGTATGTTGTTATGCGGTTTGACCGATAAAGATCTTCGTAAAATATGTAGGAGCCAATATGAGCATCCAGGTTCCGCTATTGGTTATTGACCGGAAACGAGTCTCGGTCATGTCTACAGAGTTCTCGAACCCGTAGGGTCCGCATGCTTAAGGTTTCGATGACAGTTATATTATGAGTTTATGAGTTTTGATGTACCGAAGGAGTTTGGAGTCCTGGATGAGATCGGGGACATGACGAGGATTCTCGAAATGGTCGAGACGTAAAGATCGATATACTGGACGACTATATTCGGACTTCGGAAATGTTTCGGGTGATTCGGGTATTTATCGGAGTACCGGAGAGTTACGGGAATTCGCCGGGGAGAAGTATTGGGCCTTATTGGGCCATACGGGAAAGAGAAAGGGGCTGCCTAGGGCAGGCCGCGCGCCCCCCAAGGCCTAGTCCGAATTGGACTAGGGGGAGGGGTTGCGCCCCCTCCTTCCTTCCCTTCTCTCTTCCCCTTCCTTCTCTCCTACTCCTACTAGGAAAGGAGGAGTCCTACTCCCGGTGGGAGTAGGACTCCCCCCTTGGCGCGCCTCTCCCTAGCCGACCACCTCCTCCCCTTGATCCTTTATATACGGGGGCAGGGGCACCCCATAAACACACAAATTGATCTTCGCGATCGTTCTTTAGCCGTGTGCGGTGCCCCCCCTCCACCATATTCCACCTCGGTCATATCATTGCGGTGCTTAGGCGAAGCCCTGCGTTGGTAGAACATCATCATCGTCACCACACCGTCGTGCTGACGGAACTCATCCCCGACACCCTGCTGGAATGGAATCCGGGGATCGTCATCGAGCTGAACGTGTGCTGAACTCAGAGGTGTCGTACGTATGGTTCTTGGATCGGTCGGATCGTGAAGACGTACGACTACATCAACCACGTTGTCATAACGCTTCCGCTTACAGTCTACGAGGGTACGTGGACAACACTCTCCCATCTCATTGCTATGCATCACCATGATCTTGCGTGTGCGTAGGAATTTTTTTGAAATTAATACGTTCCCCAACAGAACAAAGTTCAAGGAGCTCTCCCACATCAACAATGCTTGTCTTTCTTACTTTCACTTTCCTTTGTGGAAAGTTTTAGGTTCCCCTCTTTAGTTTTGTGTTTTAAACTAAATGAAAGCACTCAACAGAAATAAATGACTCTCTAAAACTTCCGGGTTGTCTCCCTGGCAGTGCTTTCTTTAAAGCCATTAAGCTAGGCATATAGTGCTCAAGTAATGAATCCACCCGGATCCCAAGGTATATCAAAGCCAAATTTAATTAACAATGATTTGTAATTTAGTAGTGAGCACAAGGTAACATATATCAGGCAACAACGAAGTCTAACTCTCTTCCTATGCATCGGCATGTCATAAAAGAACAATTCATGCACACAAAGTAAAGGCCAATGCATAGTATATACAGCTTCTTCCAATTTTATCATATTGGAAACATTGAGAGGTGGAGATATAGTTCCTCTCTCATAATAATTGCAAGTAGGAGCAGCAAGCACATGCATATCACATTCATCAAAATTATCATGTGCAATGGTAAAAGGCAACCCGTCAAAATAATCCTTAATAAGCACAAACTTCTCCGATAGAGTGTAGCTTGGAGAATTCAAAAAGATAATAGGACTATCATGTGTGGGTGCAATAGCAACAATTTCATGTTTAACATAAGGAACTATAGCAAGTTAATCTCCATAAGCATAATTCATATTGGCATCTTGGCCACAAGCGTAGCAAGCATCATCAAAAAGGGATATTTCAAGAGAATCAACGGGATCATAACAATCATCATAGAAATCATCCTTCGGTAAGCACGAATGGAAATTAAACAATGTATGAGTTGAAGAGTTACTCTCATTAGAAGGTGGGCATGGGTAGCTAATCCACTCTTCCTCCTTTTGTTCTTCGCTCTCCTCATCATCTCTTTCATCCAATGAGCTCACAGTTTCATCAATTTCTTCTTCCATAGACTCCTGCAAAATATTAGTCTCTTCTTGGACAGCGGAGGAGTCCTCAATATATGGTTTAACATAGGCATTAGAAGCATAATTATCATAACAATATTTAAATATGGCAAAATTTTCAGATTTTTAGAGAGTAGCATCATACTTTTCAATCAAAGAAGCAATTTTATAAGCACCCTTAAAAGCAACAAATTCTTCAATTTGTTGAACATCATAGTAATTGCAAGCACCTTAGCATACGAAGATACGATTGCAGTATCACTAAACTCACATTGGTAGGGAAGGTGTTTCTTAGAGTTCTCAGAACAGCAAGTAAAATCATATATTTCACATAAATACCAAGCATAGCATTGCAAACGATGAATTTGATCCAGTAAAAGTTTCCCTTTTTGAGATATACGGTGTCACACATAACAAGCATGCTCATCTAAAGATTTTCCCTCAACTAAGCTAGTTGGGGTTTCAGCACGAGCACATAGGGATCGAACATGATCCAAGTAAAAAGCTTCGGGAGTGTGGTAGATTTTGAGTGGTTCTTCAACCATTGGTTCAGTAGGTACAACTAATTTTTTTGCTATTTTGTGTTTCCTACGCATAACTAAAGATACAAAACAACTAAGAACAGCAAATAAAAATTACTTAGTGATAAAGCAAACAAGCACACACGAGAATATTCACGCCATGCTACGACTCCCCAGCAACGGCGCCAGGAAAAGGTCTTGATAACCCACAAGTGTAGGGGATCAATTGTAGCCTCTTTCGATAAGTAAGAGTGTCGAACCCAATGAGGAGCTAAAGGTAGAACAAAGATTCCCTCAAGTTCTATCGACCATCGATACAACTCTACGCACGCTTAGCGTTCGCTTTACCTAGAACAAGTATGAAACTAGTAGTACTTTGTAGGTGTTGTTGGATAGGTTTGCAAGATAATAAAGAGCACGTAAATATAAACTAGGGGCTGTTTAGATGAAGACACAACTAAATTAGTTTTAGTAGAGAGTTTTTTGTCACGAGAAAGTTATTTGTCCCTAGGCAATCGATAACTAAACCGGTAATCACTATTAAAATTTTATTTGAGGGAGAGCCATAAGCTAACATACTTTCTCTTCTTGGATCATATGCACTTATGATTGGAACTCTAGTAAGCATCCGCAACTACTAAAGATCATTAAGGTAAAACCCAACCATAGCATTAAAGCATCAAGTCCCCTTTATCCCATACGCCACAACCCCCTTACTCGGGTTTATGCTTCTGTCACTCAAGCAACCCACTATAAGCGAATCGTGAACATATTGCAACACCCTACAGCGGGAATCCCTCACGCTTGCACGACACGGAGGGCACAATAGGACAACACCAATAATAAAACATGCAACTCAAACCAATCACGATCATCAATTAACCCATATGACAAAACGGATCTGCTCAAACATCATAGGATAGCCATACATCATTGGGAAATAATATATAGCATTGAGCACCATGTTTAAGTAGAGATTGCAGTGGGTAAAAGAGAGGTTACACTGCTGCATAGAGGGGGGAAGAGTTGGTGATGAAGGCAGTGAAGTTGTTGGTGTAGATCGCGGTGATGATGATGGCTCGTGGCGGTGTTCCGGCGCCACCGGAAGCAAGGGGGAGAGAGCCCCCCTTCTTATTCTTCTTCCTTGACCTTCTCCCTAGATGGGAGAAGGGTTTCCCCTCTGGTCCTTGGCTCCCATGGCGTGGGAGGGGCGAGAGCCCCTCTGAGATTGAATATGTCTCTCTGTCTCTCTCTGTTTCTGCGTTCCTAGATTCTACCCTTTCACCGTTTTTTTTATATTCGGGGATCCGTAACTCCGATTGGATTGAAACCTTCGCCCAGATTTTTCTCCGAAAATTAGCTTTCTTGCTGCAAAAGAAGAGCGTCAACCGCCTTACGGGGTGCCCACGAGGGTCAGGGGCATGCCTACCCCCCTCGGGCGCGCCCACCTACCTCGTGGCCCCCTCAGGCACCGTCTCGCGTTGGTTTTTCTTCCCAAAAAATCATAAATATTCCAAAAATGGTCTCCGTCCATTTTTATCCCGTTTGGACTCCGTTTGATATGGGGTTTCTGCGGAACATAAAAGATGCAACAAACAGGAACTGGCACTGGGCACTGGATCAATATGTTAGTCCCAAAAATAGTATACAAAGTTGCCAAAAGTATATGAAAGTTGAATAATATTGGCATGGAACAATCAAAAATTATAGATACGACGGAGACGTATCAGCATCCCCAAGCTTAATTCCTGCTTTTCCTCGAGTAGGTAAATGATAAAAAAGATAATTTTTGATGTGGAATGCTACCTAGCATACTCTTGATCATATGTCTAATCATGGCATGGATATTAACACACGAGTGATTCAAAACAATAGTCTATCATTTAACATAAGAACAATAATACTTGAAGCGTACTAATAAAGCAATCATGTCTTTTCGAAACAACATGGCCAAAGAAAGTTATCCCTACAAAATCATATAGTCTGGCTATGCTCCAACTTCATCACACGAAATATTCAAATCATGCACAACCCCGATGACAAGCCAAGCAATTGTTTCATACTTTTGACGTTCTCAAACCTTTTCAACTTTCATGCAATACATGAGCATGAGCCATAGATATAGCACTATAGGTGGAATAGAGTATGATGGTGGGGGTTGTGTGGAGAAGGCAAAAAGGGAGAAAGTCTCACATTGACGCGGCTAATCAACGGGCTATGGAGATGCCCATCAATTGATGTCAATGCGAGGAGTAGGGATTGCCATGCAACGGATGCACTAAGAGCAATAAGTGTATGAAAGCTCAAACTGAAACTAAGTGGGTGTGCATCCAACTTGCTTGCTCATTAAGACCTAGGGCATTTGAGGAAGCACATCATCGGAATATACAAGCCAAGTTCTATAATGAAAATTCCCACTAGTATATGAAAGTGACAATATAGGAGACTCTCTATATGAAGAACATGGTGCTACTTTGAAGCACAAGTGTGGTAGAAGGATAGTAACATTGCCCCTTTTTTTCTTTTTTTTGGGCGGGCTTCTTTGGCCCCCTTTTTTTAATTTAGGCTTCTTTGGCCTCTCTTTTTTTATATATTTTTTATTTTTTTATGGGGAAATGCTCTATAATGATGATCATCACACTTTTATTTACTTACAACTCAATATTACAAATCGATACTAGAACAAAGATATGACTCTATATGAATGCCTCCGGCGGTGTACCGGGATGTGCAATGATCTAGCATAGCAAAGATATCAAAAAAGGACAAGCCATGAAAACATCATGCTAGCTATCTTACGATCATGCAAGGCAATATGACAATGAATGCTCAAGTCATGTATATGATGATGATGGAAGTTACATGGCAATATATCTCGGAATGCTATGAAAATGCCATAATAGGTAGGTATGGTGGCTGCTTTGAGGAAGATATAAGGAGGCTTATGTGTGATAGAGCGTATCATATCACGGGGTTTGGATGCACCAGCGAAGTTTGCACCAACTCTCGAGGTGAGAAAGGGCAATGCACGGTACCGAAGAGGCTAACAATGATGGAAGGGTGAGAGTGCGTATAATCCATGGACTCAACATTGGTCATAAAGAACACACATACTTATTGCAAAAATCTATTAGTCAATGAAACAAAGTACTACGCGCATGCTCCTAGGGGGATAGCTTGGTAGGAAAAGACCATCGCTCGTCCCCGACCGCCACTCATAAGGAAGACAATCAATTAATACCTCATGCTCCAACTTCGTTACACAATGGTTCACCATACGTGCATGCTATGGGAATCACAAACTTAAATACAAGTATTCCTACAATCCACAACTACCCACTAGCATGACTCTAATATCACCATCTTTATATCGCAAAACTATTGCAAGGAATCAAACATATCATATTCAGCGATCTATAAGTTTATGTAGGATTTTATGACTAACCATGTGAATGACCAACTCCTATCATCTATCTAAATAGATATAAGTGAAGCAAGAGAGTTTAATTCTTTCTATAAAAGATATGCCCACTCTCTAACAAATATAAATGAAGCAAAAGAGCATTCTACAAATGGTGGTTTTCTATGTGAAGAGAAACAGGAAATCCAAACTTCAAATGATATAAGTGAAGCATGTGAAGCATTCTATAAAGCCATACTCAAAAGATATAAGTGAAGTGCAATGACAATTCTATAAATCAACCATGGACTATCTCATACCAGCATGGTGCATAAAAGAAAAGTGAAAACTAAATGCAAAAGACGCTCCAAGACTTGCACATATCGCATGAACGAAACGAATCCGAAAACTTACCGATACTTGTTGAAGAAAGAGGGAATGCCTTCCGGGGCATCCCCAAGCTTAGACGCTTGAGTCTCCTTGAATATTTACTTGTGGTGCCTTGGACATCCCCAAGCTTGAGCTCTTGCCTCTCTTCCTTTTCCTCATAACGAGACTTCCTCGATCAAGCACTTCATCCACACAAAACTTCAACAGAAAACTGGGTAAGATCCGTTAGTATAATAAAGCAAATCACTCCTCTAAGTACTATTGCAAACCAATTCATATTTTGTTTTTGCATTGCGTCTACTGTAATACTTTTCCATGGCTTAATGCACTGATGGAAATTGATAGTTTCATCAAAACAAGTAAACTATGCATCAAAAATAGAACCTGTCAAAAACAGAACAGTATGTAGCAATCTGAACATTCACCATACTTCTGGTACCCCAAAAATTTTACCAAAATTAGTAAAAATAAACAATTTGTATAGAAAGACAGTTAAAAAAGAATCAGAACCGTCTGATGTCCCAGTAAAAAATGTAAAATCACGCACTACAGCCAAAGTTTCTGTCCTGCACCGCACAAACCAACAAGCATTCTAAACATCCTAAAGGCAAACCTTGGCACATTATTTTTATAATACAATGGAATTGTACAAGGGGATAATTATTTTTGATGAAAAGTTTTTGTACTTAAGATTCAGAAACTTTCCGTGAGCATGAACAAAGTTCAAAGAGCTCTCCCACTTCAACAATGCTTGTCTTTCTTACTTTCACTTTCCTTTTTGAAAAGTTTTAGGTTCCCCTCTTTATTTTTGTGTTTTTAAACTAAATGAAAGCACTCAACAGAAATAAATGACTCTCTAAAACTTCCGAGTTGTCTCCCTGGCAGCGCTTTCTTTAAAGCCATTAAGCTAGGCATATAGTGCTCAAGTAATGAATCCACCCGGATCCCAAGGTATATCAAAGCCAAATTTAATTAACAGTGAGCACAAGGTAACATATATCATGCAACAACGAAGTCTAACTCTCTTCCTATGCATCGGCATGTCATAAAAGAACAATTCATGCACACAAAGTAAAGGGCAATGCATAGTATATATAGTTTCTTGCAATTTTATCATATTGGAAACATTGAGAGGTGGAGATATAGTTCCTCTCTCATAATAATTGCAAGTAGGAGCAGAAAGCACATGCATATCACATTCATCAAAATTATCATGTGCAATGGTAAAAGGCAACCCGTCAATATAATCCTTAATAAGCACAAACTTCTCCGATATAGTGTAGCTTGGAGAATTCAAAAAAGATAATGGCACTATCATGCGTGAGTGCAATAGCAACAATTTCATTTTTAACATAAGGAACTATAGCAAGTTCATCTCCATAAGCATAATTCATATTGGCATCTTGGCCACAAGCGTAGCAAGCATCATCAAAAAGGGATATTTCAAGAGAATCAACGAGATCATAACAATCATCATAGCAATCATCCTTCGGTAAGCACAAAGGGAAATTAAACAATGTATGAGTTGAAGAGTTACTCTCATTAGAAGGTGGGCACGGGTAGCTAATCCGCTCTTCCTCCTTTTGTTCTTCCCTCTCCTCATCATCTTTTTCATCCAATGAGCTCACAATTTCATCAATTTCTTCTTCCATAGACTCCTGCAAAATATTAGTCTTTTCTTGGACAGCGGAGTCCTCAATATATGGTTTAACATAGGCATTAGAAGCATAATTATCATAACAATATTTAAATATGGCAAAATTTTCAGATTTGTAGAGAGTGGCATCATACTTTTCAATCAAAGAAGCAATTTCATAAGCACCCTTAAAAGCAACAAATTCTTCAATTTGTTGAACATCATAGTAATTATAAGCACCCTTAGCATACGAAGATACGGTTCCATTATCACTAAACTCACGTTGGTAGGGAAGGTGTTTCTTAGGATTTTCAAAACAACAAGTAAAATCATATATTTCACATAAATTCCAAGCATAGCATTGCAAACGATGAATTTGATCCAGTAAAAGTTTCCCTTTTTCAGATATGCGGTGTCGCACATAAATAACATGGTCATCTAAAGATTTGCCCTCAACTAAGCTAGTTGGGGTTTCAGCACGAGCACATAGGGAGCAAAGATGATCCAAGTAAAAAGCTTCGGGAGTGTGATAGATTTTGAGTGGTTCTTCAACCATTGGTTCAGTAGGTACAACTAATTTTTTTGGTATTTTGCATTTCCTACCCATAACTAAAGATAGAAAACAACTAAGAACAGCAAATAAAAATTACTTAGTGATAAAGCAAACAAGCACACACGAGAATATTCACCCCACGCTATGACTCCCCGGCAACGGCGCCAGAAAAAGGTCTTGATAACCCACAAGTGTCGAGGATCAATTTTAGCCTCTTTCGATAAGTAAGAGTGTCGAACCCAACGAGGAGCTAAAGGTAGAACAAATATTCCCTCAAGTTCTATCGACCACCGATACAACTCCGCGCACGCTTAGCGTTCGCTTTACCTAGAACAAGTATGAAACTAGTAGTACTCTGTAGGTGTTGTTGGATAGGTTTGCAAGATAATAAAGAGCACGTAAATATAAACTAGGGGCTGTTTAGATGAAGACACAACTAAATTAGTTTTAGTAGAGAGCTTTTTGTCATGAGAAAGTTATTTGTCCCTAGGCAATAACTAAACCGGTAATCACTATTGCAATTTTATTTGAGGGAGAGGCATAAGCTAACATACTTTCTCTTCTTGGATCATATGCACTTATGATTGGAACTCTAGCAAGCATCCGCAACTACTAAAGATCATTAAGGTAAAACCCAACCATAGCATTAAAGCATCAAGTCCCCTTTATCCCATATGCCACAACCCCCTTACTAGGGTTTATGCTTCTGTTCCAGCAACCCACTATAAGTGAATCATGAACATATTGCAACACCCTACAGTGGGAATCCCTCACGCTTGCATGACATGGAGGGCACAATAGGACAGCACTAATAATAAAACATGCAACTCAGACCAATCACGATCATCAATTAACCCATAGGAAAAAACGGATCTGCTCAAACATCATAGGATAGCCATACATCATTGGGAAATAATATATAGCATTGAGCACCATGTTTAAGTAGAGATTACAACGGGTAAAAGAGAGATTACACAGCTGCATAGAGGGGGAAGAGTTGGTGATGAAGGCGGTGAAGTTGTTGTTGTAGATCGTGGTGATGATGATGGCTCCTGGCGGCGTTCCGGCGCCACCGGAAGCAAGGGGGAGAGAGCCCCCCTTCTTCTTCTTCTTCCTTGACCTTCACCCAAGATGGGAGAAGGGTTTCCCCTCTGGTCCTTGGCTCCCATGGCGTGGGAGAGGCGAGAGCCCCTTCGAGATTGGATCTGTCTCTCTGTCTCTCTCTGTTTCTGCGTTCCCAGATTCTGCCCTTTCACCGTTTCCTTTATATCCGGAGATCCGTAACACCGATTGGATTGAAACCTTCGCCCAGATTTTTCTCCGAAAATTAGCTTGCTTGCGGCAAAAGAAGAGCATCAACCGCCTTACGGGGTGCCCACGAGGGTCAGGGGCGCGCCCCCTGCCTCGTGGCCCCCTCGGGCACCGTCTCGCGTTCGTTTTTCTTCCCAAAAATCATAAATATTCCAAAAATGATCTCCGTTGGTTTTTATCCCGTTTGAACTCCGTTTGATGTGGGGTTTCTGCAAAACATAAAACATGCAACAAACAGAAACTGGCACTGGGCACTGGATCAATATGTTTGTCCCAAAAATAGTATAAAAAGTTACCAAAAGTATATGAAAGTTGAATGATATTGGCATGGAACAATCAAAAATTATAGAAACGACGGAGACGTATCAAGCATTCGCAACTATGAAAGAAGAATTAGGATAAATCTAACCATAGCATGAAACATATGGATCCAAATCAGCCCCTGACAAAGCAACACATAAACTACGGTTTACCCTTCTGTCACTCTAGCAACCCATCATCTACTTATTACTTCCAAATGCCTTCCCCTAGGCCCAAATCATGGTGAAGTTCTCATGTAGTCGATGTTCACATAACACCACTAGAGGAAAGACAACATACATCCCATCGAAATATCGAACGAATACCAAGTTCACATGATTACTTATAACAAGACTTCTCCCATGTCCTTAGGAACAAACATAACTACTCACAAAGCATATTCATGTTCATAATAAGAGGGGTACTGAATATCATTAAGGATCTGAACATATGATCATCCATCGAATAAACCAGCTAGCATCAACTCCAAGGAGTAATCAACACAACTAGCAACCCACAGGTACCAATCTCAGGTTTTGAGACAAAGATAGGATATAGGAGATGAACTGGGGTAGAGATACATGACACTTCAAGGATTTGGATCATTCATACGCCTCCAACGTATCTATAATTTTTTATTGTTCGATGCTATTATATTACCCGTTTTGGATGTTTATGGGCTTTACTTTACACTTTTATATCACTTTTGGGACTAACCTACTAACCGGAGGCCCAGCCCGAATTGTTGTTTTTTTGCCTATTTCAGTGTTTCGAAGAAAAGGAATATCAAACGGAGTCCAAACGGAATGAAACCTTCCAGAGCGATCTTTTTGGAATAAACGCAACCCAGGAGACTTGGAATGGATGTCAGGAAGCGAACGAGGCAGCCACGAGGGTGCCCGGCGTACCCTAAGGGGGCGGGCACGCCCCCCACCCTCGTAGGCCCCTCGTGGCTCCACCGGCCAACTTCTTCCTCCTATATATATCCACGTACCCCGAGAACATCTAGGAGCACCACGAAAACCTAATTCCATCGCCGCAACCTTCTGTATCCGCGAGATCCCATCTTGGAGCCTTCGCCTGCGCTCCGCCGGAGGGGGAATCGACCACGGAGGGCCTCTACATCATCTCCAAGGCCTCTCTGATGAGTTGTGAGTAGTTTACCACAGACCTTCGGGTCCATAGTTATTAGCTAGATGGCTTCCTCTCTCTCTTTGAATCTCAATACAAAGTTCTCCTCGATCTTCTTGGAGATCTATTCGATGTAACTCTTTTTGCGGTGTGTTTGTAGAGATCCAATGAATTGTAGGTTTATGATCAAGTTTATCTATGAGAAGTATTTAAATCTCCTCTGAATTCTTTTATGTGTGATTGGTTATCTTTGCAAGTCTCTTCGAATTATCAATTTGGTTTGGCCTACTAGATAGATATTTCTTGCAATGGGAGAAGTGCTTAGCTTTGGGTTCAATCTTGCGGTGTCCTTTCCCAGTGACAGCAGGGGCAGCAAGGCACGTATTGTATTGTTGTCATCGAGGATAAAAAGATGGGGTTTATATCATATTGCATGAGTTTATCCATCTACATCATGTCATCTTTCTGAATGCATTACTCTGTTCTTCATGAACTTAATACTCTAGATGCAGCCAGGAGTCGGTCGATGTGTGGAGTAATCGTAGTAGATGCAGAATCGTTTCGATCTACATGTTGCGGACGTGATGCCTATATGCATGATCATGCCTAGATATCTCATAACTATGCATTTTTCTATCAATTGCTCGACAATAATTTGTTCACCCACCGTAATACTTATGCTATCTTGAGAGAAGCCACTAGTAAAACATATGGCCCCCGGGTCTATCTTTTATCATATAAGTTTTCCATCTACTTTTATTTGCATCTTTTACTTTCCATTCTATATCATAAAAATACCAAAAATATTTATCTTATCTTATTATCTCTATCAGATCTCACTTTCACAAGTTTCCGTGAAGGGATTGACAACCCCTTTATCGCGTTGGTTGCGAGGTTCTTGTTTGTTTGTGTAGGTGCATGGGACTTTTGAGGAGCCTCCTACTGGATTGATATCTTGGTTCTCAAAAACTGAGGGAAATACTTACGCTACTTTACTGCATCACCCTTTCCTCTTCAAGGGAAAACCAACGCAGTGCTCAAGAGGTAGCAAGAAGGATTTATGGCGCC
Source organism: Aegilops speltoides (assembly GCA_021437245.1). NCBI lineage: Eukaryota > Viridiplantae > Streptophyta > Magnoliopsida > Poales > Poaceae > Aegilops > Aegilops speltoides. The sequence goes on from CM038144.1 coordinate 211,402,434, forward strand.
GTTGCCGAGGAGGTCTTCGCTCAAGTCAAGACATACCAAGTACCCATCACAAACTCATCTCCCTCGCATTACATTATTTACCATTTGCCTCTTGTTTTCCTCTCCCCCACTTCTCCCTTGCCATTTTATTCGCCCTCTCTTTCCCGTTCGCCTCTATCTTTCGTTTGCCTTTTCTGTGCTTGTGTGTTGGATTGCTTGTCACGATGGCTCAAGATAATACCAAATTTGTGACTTTTCCAATACCAATAACAATGATTTCCTTAGCACTCCGATTGCTCCTCTTACTGATGCTGAATCTTGTGAAATCAATGCTGCTTTGTTGAATCTTGTTATGAAAGATCAATTCTCCGGCCTTCCTAGTGAAGATGCCGCGACTCATCTAGACAACTTTGTTGATTTGTGTGATATGCAAAAGAAGAAAGATACGGACAATGATATTGTTAAATTGAATTTATTTACGTTTTCACTTAGAGATCGAGCTAAAACTTGGTTTTCGTCTTTGGCTAAAAGTAGTATTGATTCTTGGAATAAGTGCAAAGATGCTATGTGAAGACTCTCTCTAATTTAAGAATTTCATATCTTGGTATTTTATTCAGACAGCAAGCAAAACTAAAGAAAACGAAATGACGCTCCAAGCAAAACGCATATCATGTGGTGAATAAAAATATAGCTCCAAGTAAAGTTACCGATGAACGAAGACGAAAGAGGGGAAGCCATCCGGGGCATCACCAAGCTTTGGCTCTTGGTTGTCCTTGAATATTACCTTGGGGTGCCTTGGGCATCCCCAAGCTTAGGCTCTTGCCACTCCTTATTCCATAGTCCATTGAATCTTTACCAAAACTTGAAAACTTCACAACACAAAACTTAACAGAAAACTCGTAACCGTTAGTATAAGAAAATAAAACCACCACTTAGGTACTGTTGTGAACTCATTCTAAATTCATATTGGTGTTAAACCTACTGAATTCCAACCTCTCTATGGTTCATACACTCCGATACTACTCATAGATTCATCAAAATAAGCAAACAACACAGAGAAAACAGAATCTGTCAAAAACAGAATAGTTTGTAGTAATCTGTATTATTCGAATACTTCTGTAACTCCAAAAATTATACAAAATTAGGACAACCTGAGAAATTTTTGTAAAAATCCAGAGAAAAGAGAATCAGAACAAAAGCATGTTTCTGTGAATTATCAAAACTAATTTACCGGGCGCAAAAGTTTCTGATTTTCAGCAGGAGCAACACAACTATCACCGTAAGCTATCCTAAAGGTCTTGCTTGGCACTTTATTGAAACAAAAGCTATAAAACATGATTACTACGGTAGCATAATCATGTGGAGACACAAAAACAGTAAGGGTAAATATTGGGTTGTCTCCCGACAAGCGCTTTTCTTCAATGCCTTTCTAGCTACGCATGATGATGACAATGATGCTCACATAGAAGATAAGAATTGAAACATAAAGAGAGAATCATGAAGAATATGAATAGCACATTTAAGTCTAACCCACTTCCTATGCATATGGATTTTGTGAGCAAACAATTTATGGGAACAATAATCAACTAGCATAGGAAGGTTAAACAAGCATAACTTCTAAACTTTAAGCACATAGAGAGGAAACTTTATATTATTGCAATTCCTACAACCATATATTCCTCCCTCATAATAATTTCCAGTAGCATCATGAATGAATTCAACAATATAACCAGAACATAAAGCATTCTTTTCATGATCTACTTGCATAGAAATTTTACTACTCTCCACATAAGCAAATTTATTCTCATCAATAGTAGTGGGAGCAAACTCAACAAAATAACTATCATGTGAAGCATAATTCAATTGAAAATTAAAATCAAGATGACAAGTTTCATGGTTATATTTATTCTTTATAGCATATGTGTCATCACAATAATCATCATAAATAGGAGGCATCATAATAAATTTGCTCATCAAAACTTGGGGGACAAAAAATGTCATCTTTATCAAACATAGCATCCCCAAGCTTGTGGCTTTGCATATCATTAGCATCATGGATATTCATAGAATTCATACTAACAACATTGCAATCATGCTCATCATTCAAATATTTAGTGACAAACATTTTAATGCATTCTTCCTCTAGCAATTGAGCACAATTTTCCTTTCCATCATTCTCACGAAAGATATTAAAAAGATGAAGCGTATGAGGCAAACTCAATTCCATTTTTTGTAGTTTTCTTTTATAGACTAAACTAGTGATAAAACAAGAAACTAAAAGATTCCATTGCAAAATCTAAGATATACCTTCAAGCACTAACCTCCTCGGCAACGGCGCCAGAAAAGAGCTTGATGTCTACTACACAACCTTCTCCTTGTAGTTGTTGTTGGGCCTCCAAGTGCAGAGGTTTGTAGGACAATAGAAAATTTCCCTCAAGTGGATGACCTACGGTTTATCAATCTGTGGGAGGCGTAGGATGAAGATGGTCTCTCTCAAACAACCCTACAACCAAATAACAGAGTCTCTTGTGTCCCCAACACACCCAATACAATGGTAAATTGTATAGGTGCACTAGTTCGGCGAAGAGATCGAGATACAAGTGCAATATGGATGGTAGATATAGGTTTTTGTAATCTTAAAATATAAAATAGCAAGGTAACAAGTGGTAAAAGTGAGCGTAAACGGTATTGCAATGCTAGGAAACAAGGCCCAACGTTCATACTTTCACTAGTGCAAGTTCTCTCAACAAAAATAACATAACTGGATCATATAATTATCCCTCAACATGCAACAAAGAGTCACTCCAAAGTCACTAATAGCGGAGAACAAACGAAGAGATTTTTGTAGGGTACGAAACCACCTCAAAGTTATCCTTTCTAATCGATCTATTCAAGAGTCCGTAGTAAAATAACACGAAGCTATTCTTTCCGTTCGATCTATCATAGATTTCGTACTAGAATAACACCTTAAGACACAAATCAACCAAAACCCTAATGTCACCTAGATACTCCAATGTCACGTGGGCATGATTATACGATATGCATCACACAATCTCAGATTTATCTATTCAACC